>JAGMVL010001026.1:0-1200000 GCA_019202695.1 Populus x sibirica | reverse complement strand
AATGAATGTATTTAAGAGTATCCACTAACGATGAGAAAGTGGTTGGAAAACCTAAATAGGGTAAAATACTTGTGAATGGAATCCACGAGATCTTAATTGAGGTTGCAGAATAGGATAGCCCAACAAGCCCAAAAAAAGAGGGGTTTTGCTATATGATAAATCTTGAAAAGACACATAGGTATCTAGAAAACAAGCAAAAGCTTCTCTTGGAGCTTCGATGAGCAAAGAAAAGGAAAATCATTGAGGAACTTGCAAATGAAATAGAAAAGGTAATTGCTATCTTGATATGAGTAAATAAAGAGATTTTAGTAAAGAAAAGTCGATTAAGTGTTTGGCCAAAGGTTTGGAGTAAAAAGAAAAACCTGAAAAGATCCATTGTCTCAACTTCTAAAAGTGAAGGTCTTTGACAGCATGGTATATACCGGAAGAATACCAAAAGAGGATGTAAGGGCATAAAGAAGTGAAAGTGATCTTAGACTCATAAAAACCTTCAAACACCATTTGAGCTTGTGAACTTTTTTTCTTTGGTAGTCATGAAACTCATCCTTTGTTACGTGCCTTGAAAAGTCCATTTTAATCAAGAAAGCATGAAAAGCTAATAAATAGTGCTCTCAAAGTGTAAGGAACCATTTATGAGAGTCACGATGAAGTGAATAACTATTCATTTTTGTTCATGTTGAGAAAATACAAACACAAGACTTCAAACAAGTATTTGATCTTTTTTTAACCTAGTGCAAGATAGATCATCTCTTAAACTAATCACCATGATGAAATATCTTTCTTCAAAGACTAATAAAAATCATGAGAGTTGCATGAGTGTTGTTTTTTGACAAAGTACATCTTACAAATTGTTTTATAAGGAAAACACCCTTAAATAAAAACCAAAGTATTTGTCACGAGTATTTGAAAAAAGCATACGAAAAACAACATTGTCATAAGACAAAGATTTTAATTCATCCCCAATTAGAAAAAATATGATAACATTCGTCACGGGCTAAATACTCACAAAAAGAAAGGGCTACAAAGGCAGCTTGACACTCAAGATTTGAAGTAACTCGTACGACGTTGCTCGAGTAAACTAAGAGGGTGAGCCAGCAAGAAAGACCTCCTTAGAAATTACAACCCTCTTAAATTAAAAAGGAGATCATGAATAAAAGGAGGGTCTATATTTCCAAAGATATGCATTACATATGGTTTAGCTTCAACTTTGAAATAATGTTGGTGCAAGATTCACCAATTAAGAGGAAAAGCAGTGAAATCTGCATAGATGAATGGAAACCGAGAAATGGAAAAGACATCTCATCCATAAGGTGTTGATAACTAAGGTCATAAGACAAGGCACTCGTTTTAAGAGTTTACCATTGGAGGGTATTTTGTTTTGAATTTTGGAAGGATCTTAATATTTGCAATTCAAAAAGGGTAGGTCAACTGTGAAAAAATAGGCTAAGTTTTTGAATTTCAAAATGGACAGGTCACTCGTGAAAATAAATAAATTTCAATGAAGCATGAAGGCTTGTTGAAATTCTTTTTGAGATTTGAAAAGGCAGATCGCCTATGAAAATAGGTTAATTTCAAGAAAGCATGGAGGCTTGATGAAATTATTTTTTCAATTTGAAAAGGGCAGGTGACCCAAGAAAATAGGCCAATTTTTTAATTTTAAAAACATGATTAGATTTGGCTTCGTAAGCATTGTAAAAAAGGGCATATGTTGTTATCAATTTTTTACCCTACAAAAAATCAAGAAAAGAAAAGAGAGAACATAGAAAACAAAATCCAAAATATAAGAGGATATACATGAAAAAAGCCTAGAATATTGCCTAAGTTGGTGATGAAGGACCAAAGTGATAAATGAAAAAGTTAAAGGACCAAAACGTATAAAATTAACAAAATTGGCAACCCAATTTTGATTGACAAAAGGCCCCATTGGTAAAAATATTTTTATTTGGGGTAAAAAAATATAAATTTGGATAGGTAAGGACTCAATGAGAATTTTGGAAAGACTTAATTGTAAGACAACTTAATTTTTAAAGTCAATTTAGGCTTAAATTCAAATAAATTAAAATCTAGGGGTTAAATTGCAATTTCAAAGAGTTCTTGTGGTCAAATCAGGGGCTTAATTATATAAATATTAAAGTTTGATGGGCAATTAGGGACTTGATTGGAGAAATTCAAAACCAATGACCAAACTGAAAAAGGTGTGTGATTGTAGGGGCTGAAATTGACCAAATTATAGGCTAAATTGAAGAAAAATTAAAGTTTGGTGGTCAATTAAGGGTCCAATTACACAAATTAAAAGTAAGGACCAAGATGAACATGACGCTAAACTTGGGGCAGATGATTGAGTTCGGCAAGGGTGAAATTGCATAAAATTAAGAGTTTGGGAGGTAATTATGGTGCAATTAAAAGCAATTGAAAGAATAGGGACTAGAATAAAATATGTCATATTCCAAATTAAAAACCCTAATTTCTAAGGTTTAATCTAGATGACGCGTCACTCAACCAATGTTTAGCTTTTTCTTCAACATTTTTGGCTGATCGAGTAGGCACTTTCAGGCAAATAAATATAATGTTTCTGACCACCTCTAGGGCTGTAACCACCACCATTTAACTAAGAAACACTCCCTCTACAAAGATCAACTACTCCCATCAAACCATTATATCTCATTTTCTTCAACAAACTTAACATCTTGTCCCCAATAAGTCATTACTGTATTTTTAAATTCTAGGCTGATTAGGTTAGGACCTTCAAACGAATAAATATAAAGTTACAAACCTTCAAATTAAGGTTGGATCCAAATAAAAGATGTGCACTCCATTTACCAAGATCATATGGTTTTCAACGACGATGATGTCGGGGTTGCTTCGATAAAGCCTCAAAAGTGGTTAACTCAGTCATCGATGGTTGCGATACCCATTTCACAAAACCACTAATCTTTTTTCATGTGTTCACACTTCAAGCCTTATCAATGGATTCTTATCAAAGGTTGGTCATGTTTCTCTCAAGATCAAAAGGCTAGAAGCAAGCTCTTTGGTCTTCAAGTTTGGGAAAATTACTAAAACCTCCAAAAACCAAGTTTGTTGCAAAACCACCATTGAAAAACCAGCATAGGTACAGAGCTCATAATTGTAAAATGTACTCCGAAACCCTCTTATTTTGATCAAAGGGCTAAACTTTGATTAATATATGTTTGAACTCATCAAAAACCCTAGCAAAACCCTATAAATACCCCTTGGAAAATTAGAGTTGAGAGAAGAAGAAAAGGGAGAAAAGATTGATAAACGAACTCTAAGTGTGAAGTTTTAAAAGTCTAGCACAAGGATTTCTTAAGCTTTGTAAGGTCAGCAAGCTTGTGAAAGCAAATACTTTACAAGAAAAGCTAAAAGGGTAGTAGCTACTCTAGGAGCTTGAATGTATTCTTTCTAACCTAAAAGTGAAGTCCGTGTGATCTGCTTGAGTGGTTTCTTATTGTTTTTTGGTTTGTATTTATGTTTACAATCATGGAGATGAGATTTAGAATGTTTGGCAAGTAATGTTGTGCTTGCCCTTTCGTTACTATGATAGTTTGATTTTGTTTTTTAAAGTTTTTTTTATGTTTTAGATGTAATCAAAATCTTATATTTAACTCTTTTTTTTTATAAAACAATGTTGTTTTAATTTAACTTAAGGAATGCATGTTGAAGCAATGATGTTTATCCTGGACTCACTAGGTCTATTCATGACCAAAATGAGACTAGAAAAACCAATTTTAAATCTATATTGCATGAACATGTAGGATGTTTTAAGTTAATAGTTTTTGGATATGGAACATCTTACATAATCTAAATGATTTGAAGTTATTTGTCAGTTCTTTTTATTCAAATATGCTTGGTTATGGTAATTTGGTTTGTTGGGACTAAGAAAACATGTTTTAGAGGCCTAAAACGCTAGTTCTGGGTTTGATAGTGGCTGGTTTTAGATTTGGGTTTTTTTAGGTTCTAAGACAGTGTTCTTCGTGTTTTGGGGAAGAACATTGTCTTAACCCCATGATTTGGACTAGTTTTGGTCCAATTCTTTGCACAGAACCCTTCGAGAAACTTTATTAGTTAATAATCTAGGGTTTATTTACATCAATAACATGTTTTCAGTAGGTTTAAATCCTAGGGTTTTGGTTTTGAACCGAAACCAATTTTGACAAAATTGTGGTTTTTAAGTGATAATTGAAGTGCATGAATGCTAGATTATTAATATTTGCATGATTTCCAACATGTCTATGTCCTTGGTTTGTCCATATCTGGTCTAATTTGAAATCTATGTTGGTGAGTTCATGTTGAATGTTCTTCTTTTTTCTGGGTTTTGATAAAAGATTTTGAGTTTCTGTGTTTTTTAAACTTTGATTTTGTTTTGGATTCTGGTTTAGATTTTGGTTTGTTTTTCAAGTCAAACCAATAGACTTTGGTTTAGTTTATGGTTGAACCAAAAGTTTCGGGTCAACTTGGTTGGGTCAAAATCATGTCAAAGGTTAAGGCGCTGTTTGGCTGGCAATGTTTTTCTAAACGTTTTTTTTTGTTTTGCTTAAAGATGTGTTTGGAAAACATGCCCCGAAGCCTATTTTAACATTTTTGGTTTTAGAAAAAAATGGGTTTTTGTCAAACATGGCTTTAAAAAAAATGATTTATGCTTATTGCATACGTCCAATCCTTACAAAAGATTGCATTTTCTTTATAAAAAAAATGAAAAAAAAATGGTTTTTAACATTGTTTTAGAAAAGTTGTGTTTTGTTTTTCATTTTTTAGGAATTTATAATAAGTTTGTAAAATTCCTTAAGGATTTGACCACTATTTCAATAACCCTAATTTTTTTTCTCTAAAAATTAATGTCAACATTATGGTATAAATGTTGGACCAACAAGTAGGCTGGTATTTTAATATCAGGAGTTGACTATAAAATTCTCATAATTATTTTGAATATTCATCAATTTTAATTGGGAGTATTTTTCACCACAATATACGAGTTGTGATAAACGTTTTCACCTTCCAAGATAGGTGAACCTTGCATACATGGATTCTTCATATAAGAATTTATTATTGGTTTGAAGAATTTATCTGGGCTTTCAAACCCATAATAAATTCAAAATGCTAGATTTATTCATGAGCGTAAATCTTTATTTTGAACCATCAACACCTTTAAACCACATCTAGACCATATAATGAACTTTACCTCAGCTAAGTTGCGCTAAGGATGTTAATACATTTCTTAGCCACAACTAGTCTCTTACCCTAAAATTTCAAATAAGACCAATCCACCCAAGTCTCCTAGTGACCCTAAACCAAACAACTAAGTTGGTGACTCCTTGACCCTGACGTCCTGCCTTATCATGCGTGCCACGTGCAAAAAGACTGATGACGCATCTCATATAGCAAACTTGTTCTTTAGGGATATTGTATGTTCGCATGGAATTCCTAGGAGTATAGTTTCATATCATGATGTTAAATTCCTTAACTACTTTGAAAAGACTATGTGGGGAAAGTTGGGTACTAAACTTTTATTTTCGACAACTTTTCATCCTTAAGAAAATGGCCAAACTGAGGTATTAAATAGAAATTTATCATAACTTTTACGTGTTATTATTCAAAAGAATTTGAAAAGTTAGGAATAATGTTTGTCTAACTTTTAAAATAGTAGATCCAGGTGATCGGGTTTGGGTGCACATACGTAAGGAAAGATTTCCTAACCATAGGAAATCAAAATTACAGCCTCGTGGTGATGGCTCATTCCAAGTTGTAGAGAGGATCAATGACAATGCATAGAAAGTTGATTTTTCAGGTGAGCATGGTGTTAGGCTACCTTTAATGTTGTTGATCTTACTTTGTTTAACACGGGTCTTAATTCGAGGTCGAATCGTTTTGAGGAGAGAAAGGATGATGTGGATCAGCCCATGAACATCAACAAAGATCCATTACATGTTCCAAATAGGCTAATTACAAAGTCCGAAATGAAGGCAATGAAAGAATCATTAAATGGACTAATCTTGCAAGTTTCGATACAGGTAGAAATTAGAGATCCCTTGGAGAACTAATAGGAGGCCTTAGTGAATTTAATTCATATGCAAGAGGGGTACAATCCAACCTTATTTCGGTCATGAACTTTCAAAGAACAAGGCTGCCAATTTTTCACTAGTTTCAGCCAACCTTGTTTTTGTGTTGTTTCCATGTGATTTGTGAATTCCATACTAGTTTTGGATTTCCTATTGTGTGTGGAAACATTAATTATTTCCTTTATGTATAAGGATATATTTAATTTATTTCCATGTCATGTGAGAAGAATACACAACAAAAGAAAATAAAAAATTCAAGCTTAAAAAGGAAATAAGGTGGCGGTAAAGTTTCCTAGATTTGTAAGGAAATATTTTAGCAACTTTAATTGTATGTCTTAGTGATGGAAGAATAAATAATTGGCGGCAAAGAGGAATAATAAAGGCAACAACTTTTCCTTCCAAAAGAATGATAAATACAAGGCTACAATTAAAATCCTTTTCTACCTTGGAAACTATAGAGGCAACAACTTCTCCCTTGGTTCCTAGGATTATTGGGCGATACTATAGGCTATAAATAAGCCTTATATTAGAATTTTATTGTTTTATTTTCTTCTCCTCTTCTCACAAAAGCATAAGAAAATAACTTATAGGTTTTATTTTTATTATTTCAGTTATAGCTCAAGGCTTGTTTAAGCTTAATTGATACTTGATTTTCAGCTAAGATTCAAGGCTAGTTTATCAGTGTTTTGGGCATATCAGTATATGTTTTAGGTCAATTTTGTAAATAAACCAATTTTGTCCACAAAGGTAAACCCATTACGGTTATTTTCTAAGAGTATTTAAACTCTTTGTAAGCCTAAAATCTAGTAGTCATTGAATAATATCATTTTTAATTTTCAATTTTTATGAGAGTGATTTTTACATTCTTTGATTCTTGAAAGAACTAAACTGAATTATCAAAGATTAACTAGCTTTGTGGCATCATTTGATATAATTCTAATAGTGTTGGTGCCTTGATATATGTTTTCATTGTGTCACACTTCTATTTTGGCTTTCCAACATCAAATTTCAATCTTAATTGTGGGTTGTGTGACCACGTGAACACGAGGTTCACATAAGTTGGTATCAGAGTTAGGTTTCAAATTAGGTTATATCTTTTATTTTCTTCTTGTTAGTTTCGTCTTTTTTAGCTTTAGTTGTTTTTTATTCGATTTTTGATTATTTCGTGTCTAGAGCTTAGTAGTTTGCATTTAGGATTCCTTAAAAAAAGAGTATCATTTTAGTTTGTTGTTGTCTTAGAATATATCAGTAGCATAAAGAGTAAAAAAATTGAAAATAACATCCAAAGAGGAGCAACTGAAATTGAAGAAGATGAGGAAGGCTGAAAATGAGAGCTTGTATATCAGGGGACCTTTTTTACTAACAAGGTTCTTCTTGGTTTTGATGATGATGCTAATTTTTAGCTTGGTGGTGATCTGTTGACCATAGAAGATGTTTTTTATGATACAGATTTGAGGTGAAATCTTTTCAAAGAAAAGGAGGATGATACAAACCAAGTCAAGTCCAAATTTGTCCTTAAAATGTCTGATGACTAGTTTTTGCAAGATCAAGCAAATCTCTCAAATTGCACATCGGATTGAGCTAAAATTTTACAAAGAGATACTAGACACACGGAAATATATTTTGATAGATTTTTAGGTCAAATAGAGTTTGATAACATATTATTTTAGAAGGTCGAAGTTCTTAGATGAATCTTATCAAATCTGTCATACTAGACCTTTGTGTACTATTTGGGACAAATCTAAAGCTACAGGTGGAATTTTGTTGCAACTCAAGTTTTTCTAGAAACCATACATCCCAATCGTTTCAATCATATATGGTAGGACCATTAATTCATCCAAACAAGAGAGAACAACATGTTTGAAATCACAACTAAAATCTACCAAGAATGTGCAGAAATTTGAGATTTGATCTACATAGAGGCATTTTAGCATGAAAACGTTTTTTTATGAAATAAACAGGAGTTGAGTGACCTATTGCAGCCGGAATAGGAATAGGAACTATATTAATGCAATATTGAAGACCTATTGCTTATTTCAATGAGAAGTTAAGCTAAGCTACATTGAACTATCTCACTTATAACAAAGAATTGTATGCTTTCCTTGCTTATGGAAGCTTGAAGAATAAACGTGAGTTTTCCTTCTTTTTTTATGCCAAAACAACCTTTCTTTGCAAGGACAAAGATCATACATTGACTTATCAAAGATTAACTTGTTTTGTGACATCATTCATATACTTAGAGTTTTTAGATACAAGGTTATCTCTAGGTCCAAGTCTTTTTCTAATACCTTTGGTTATTAGGTACATGGTTACCTCTGGATCAGGGTTCTATCAAACCTGATTTTTGACATTCTAGGTTGTTATCTACTTTGTTGGGGGTTGCTTGACCACATGATCAAAAGGTATGCATCAGTATAACCTTAGTTTTCAATGGAAACTTCATAAGATAGTTGCTAAATAAGAGTATGATTTTGAAAGATTGAACCATGATGTATTTTATAAAGTAAAAGATGTGTTTTAACCCAAATATTGTGTTGATATAATTGCACATGACATGTGAAAGAAGAAAGCTTGTTTTATATGAAATTGTGGTCATCTATATGCTACATCTTTTACCGTTGAGTAATGTATGGATATGAGATATGGACATTCAATTGTCATACATGTTTACTTGTGCAAATGTTATGTTAATATGATGTTGAACATATATGTTGAAAACTTATGAATTTTCCCATATTTACTTTTTAATCATTCACTGGATTATCTCATTAGTAATTGATAAATTATTTTCAGGTAATCAAATTGACATTGAAAGAGGGCTTAGGTGATAAGTTATCAACTGAAGTGTTTTGGAGTCATAACTTAAAGTTTTGTATCTTTCATAGGTTAGTTTTTAGTATGGGTCATTATAATGTAATACCATATGTAAACATATCATGCATGAACGTTTTTAGTGTGTAATTGATCAATAGGACAACTATGTACAAAGATGACAAGATGTCATATAAGTTGTTTAATGGACAGTGGGTTGTGTGTGCTTATAAATACATGTTTGGTTAGTAAATTTAATTGATTAGATAACAACAAGAAACAATTAGAGAGTTTGTTTTACTTAGCTAAGATAAAGCATAATTGTAAAGTGAATATAATATTAGATACTAACTAAGATGCATTACCAAAGTAATTAGAAGAGGGTTATGACAGCTAGAGAAGAAAAAGATTGTTCCCTACAACACAATATTAACAACTCCCTTTAATGATTTAGCATTAGGAGGTGTTCCCTTTAAATACATGCCAAGCCACATGGTTCTCCAAGTAACTTCATCCTTCAAATCCTACTTTGGAAATAATTAGCAATAAATTCTCTAATATGCTATATTGGCCCTCAATGGTTCAAGGGTTAAGTTAATTAGGCATATCGACTCTGTTGTTGGTGTTAAATGGTGGAAAAGGAAAGCACATATCTTCTTCTTCTTCTTCTTTCCAAAATATGTTTTGAACAGCTTCAAATGAGATTAAAAGGCCATTATGGTTTGCTAAGAGTGTTTACAAAACCCTTAAATTGTTATTAGGCTACAACTTCTACTGAAATTGAAGGTGTCGAGTCAACAAGCCCTACAATGTCTAAATTTGTTATAGATTCTTTTCTTAAATGATTTTCCAAAGAAGTTGTAGTTAAACCCTAGACAGAACTTTAACTTTCCCTTTACTATATCATGTTACCACTTAGTATTGCAGTTACTTGTTGTCTGGATTTAAATGTATTTGTGTTTTTATCATGTTTTATAAAAGTTTTCTTTGAGTTGTTGGAATGTAATTTTATAATATGTTAAATTATATTATATAGTTCCTTGTGGAAACAATAATGTAGGTTTATCTTACTAGCTACTGTTGCATCCTTCATGCTTCTATTCATTTTTGGATTGCTAATTTTTGGATGGAGTGGATGCATGAGCAATCTTATGAAAAAGGTGTTACTTGGACAAATAGAGGGCAACTTCCACCAAGCATATTAGGGTAGTCAAAGAATAAGGTATAGTTATAAAACATCAGAATATATTGTCTACTGAATCTAAAGTTATGTTTGGTTGGTATTGCAGGACAGAATGACAAATACAAAATAGATAGAAACGTGTTTAGATGAAAGAATAGAGACAAAGAAATAAAAAAAATTATCTCTATAACAGTTTTGGAATGAATTTTTGTTCTTTTAATTGTCTTCGTCTCTTCTGTCATAAGATAAAAAACAAACGTTACCTAGTGTTCTTGTTATAAAGAAACCATGAAGCTTGATTGTTGTTATTATGATGCCTTTAAAATAAGCTATACTCTTATGCAGCCAATCCTATTGAGAAATTGGCTCTTGCTTTGTTGATTATCTAGATAAAGTTGGAATCTCAAGGTGCATAAATGGAGGTTGTAAAAACTCAATCATTTGTGCACTTGGAATCTAATGATGTTTGGTAAGTGAAAGATGATTTATTTTCAACTTTGGAGAAAGTATGGCCCTCTTTACATTAAAAATACATCCTTAGTATAATTAAGCCAGCACCATTCCAAATTGCAGAGGGGACAATTCATGTTTTATTGCTTTCTTTTGACAACATTGGAAGAGTTTGTAAGTCAAAATCCTATAATGGTGGTGTGACATGGGGTTATGCAAAACCCACTACTCTCCCCAACCCAAACTCAGGTTAGTATTCCAAACTTGGAGTGTGTTTGTTTTTTGTGGTCAAAAAACGCTTTTGAAAATTTTTTTTCTTCAAAATAGTTTTTTTTTCATGTTTTTAGATTGTTTTGATGTGCTGATATCAAAAATAAATTAAAAATATATATTATTTTGATGTATTTTTAAGTAAAAAGCACTTTAAAAAGCAACTAGTACTAGAATCTCAAACATTACCTTGGAATGGTGGCATGCTTGTACTTGGTGTGTTAAATAAAAGGTTTGATAATGTTTAGTTGAATAAATGTATTTCAATCGAATTTTGAAGATTAGATTTAGCCAATCTTAGTTTTCATGAATACCATAGCACCTGCTAAATCTCTATCACAAGACTTGATGCAAATGAAATTATATTTTATAGGACCTTCATGCTCAACTTTATGTATTTGAAACCTTTTTTTATTCATGCCTAACATGAAACTTGGATTTGACTCAAACAATTTATTTGCAATCAAATCACATGTTGAATTGAATTCAATTCATAAGCAAATTTCAAATCAATTCATTATTTATTATAATTTTTATGTTTGGAATAAAATATTGAACTTTAGAATTGAATTCAATTATATGGTTTGGAATACATGTGGAAATTAACTAAATTTTGCAATTTTGACTATTTTGTTCTTAGTTTTTTTTTTTAAAAAAAAAGAATTGTTACATAAATGTTTTATTTTTGTTATAATGACCTTATGCTTATTTAAAATAACATAAAATATAGGTAACCTTATTGGTTCTCTCTTTTTTTTTTCCTCAATGCATGTGTTTATATGTTTAGAAATTAAACTTGACGCTTCTATTATGTTGCAAAATTAGACTATAGAACAACTAAGAATTATGATAAATAAAAAGATTCATGCGTAAAAGTGATTTAGGACATTGCATTTTTGCATAGTTAGGCAAAAAGTAGATTATGAATGAAATACTTTGTAAGAGAATGCAAGAAAGTGAAAATAGCACAAGTTTTTTATTAATGAAAATGACTAGTTATTAGATTCTACAGTGGTGATATAACATAATTATGGTTACTATCTATCTATAAGAGATCAACATCCAAATTACTTGAGAAAAGCTCAAACTAGGTTGTTAAATCTTGGTTCAGTGATTCAAATTTAGCCTAACATTAATTCCAAATTTAGCTTAAATATTGTAAAGCAAGTTGGGGCATTAACATATAATCAACTAAACCAAATGCATTCCCTATTTGATCCAAGGGTTTAATCCCTTAAATGCACAAGTTGCCATCTACATACTACAAAGGATCTTGAAATGCATAATCCGATAGTGCTAATGTTATGGCATTTTTTGGAATGGTCACATTCCCTTTACAGGTTTCATTACCACCCAAAGCAGCTTCATTATTATAAAAACTAAAACTTGAAAATAAATCTACAATACTATCTAATAAAGTGATTGAATCACTAGTCAACTAAGAAAGACACATTCCTTTAAAATCTGCATCTTCTTCACTTAACAAATAATCAAGCCATGTTGGCATCTCTTCCAGAATTGAACCTTGAGAGGGAGATCTATGGTGTTGCATATAAGAGTTTAGAATGGGTTGAGAAACAATATTCTTCTGAAATGTGCAATGAGGAGGAAACAGAGATTGCTTTGACATGGTGAAAACCAATAATAGGGTTTGTTCAAGCATCAACACTTGCATATATCCATATTTAGGCTTGTATTATATGTGTCTTTTAAAGAAAGAAAACAATATAACATGCTCCCCCATTTAGCAACTTTAGTGTCATGTCTTTTAAAGCATCCTCACATACCTTATTAGTAGAAAACTTTATAATAAGAAAGATTTATATTACTTGTAAAAGGAATCAAAATAGAGAAATAAGAGATAAGTTGTAACCAAGATCTGTTAAAAAGCAAAGTCTTTTTTCTACAGATTTCAAATAAAATTCCCAAAAGAACAAAAAAACTAAATTCTTCTTTTGCAACCTATTCATTGTTCAAAACAAACACCAAACTTTTGTTGCCTAATGTTAGCCCATTGCAATAATAATAATAATAATAATAATAATAATAATAATAGGAAGACATTAGTGATGAATATCATGGCTTATTAATAAAGGGTTCATATCACCTATAAAATCCTGCAATACAAAGATTTTTCTTGTCAATTTTCTAAAATCTAAAAAGACATAAGTTCTCATTATTCTATCTTCTCTCTTTCATAGTTTCACTCATTATCTAGGCATCCAAACAATAGATCTTGACTTACTACTACTCTTCTTTCTGTATAAAAAATCACAACCTTAAAATAGACAAAAAAAAAAAAGCAAGGTTGCAATTGTTGTTTTAGGATTACCTTAAGATAGGAATAATAGAATTGCCATTCCAATGGCAAACTTCCAAAACCTTTGAAAACTCTTTACAAGAAACCAACTCAGAGAATTCATTCAACAAATACCTTCTCTCCTACACTTAAAAAAGCATAACCCATTTCTATAAAATTAAGAAAATAAATCCAAACCCAATTGAAAAATATAAATATTTAGTAAAGACCTTGAAGAATTTACTAGAGGAATGGCGAAGATGAAACCTTTTCCATACTTTTGAATCTTCACTTCCTTGAATTTCTTCTTGTTATGAAGGAGGAGTAGAAGTGAAAGGGAGTAAGTTTTATTGATAAGAACGGTTGTTTTCTATTTCTTGTCTAGTGTTTCCCAATCAAAATCTTTGAAGAAGCACTATACTTGCTTACCCGATTGACATAATGATGGCAAAAAGAATGAGAATGGTTTTTGAGGGGAAAAAAGGGTTATTCTTGGAATATTATTTTTTATTTGAAATTACCATAGCAAATCAAAGGGTCTCTTTTCTTATTTGTTTTTGCTTATTTTTTATGATTTTAATTCTATTTGGAATTCAAATCAATACCCTCAAAATGATTCTAAAATCAAGAATTGATTTAATCATGTGAATTGAATTCAATTCATAAAGTTCCAAACATTGGTAAATATGCAGGGAAATTTGAGTTTTAATTAAGAGAAAAATTATCTCACTTTCTCAAATAGAGCTTTGTTGTTGTTAGAGCATGCAAGCTCTCCCTTTTAGATCTTGTATTTTTGTGAAAAAATGATCATGCTTAATAATTGGACACAATTGAGAACAAATCATGACATATTCCACTTTACGCACCATAAAACATAGGCAAGACAACCCTGAAGCTGTTGTGGAAACATTCATACACCCCTTTTAGATCTTGCATCTTTACTTAATAGCACACTCTAAGCATGAAATTTGACATGTAGTTTATAATGAGTCATTCCACATTCCACTTTAAGACTCTGTAAAACATAGACCAAAAAACCCTGAAACCAAACAAGATTTAAGAGAGGTGGATTTGCATGATTGTTAGTGCATCAGCTCATTAGCTACAACACGTTGGAGTTGCTTCTATTTTTATGAACTCTTCCTCACTCATAACCTAATTTATGACAAAGAGCATTGATGTTGAACCTATTACTTAGTTATTGTAATTTGTTACTTTTTTATTTTCTAAAACAAGTGTTAAAAATTAAACTTGATTTATTATTTTTTTTTTAAGAACAGAGGAATCAATCCACCGATTGGGAACTGGTCCACTGGTTGGATTAAATGAATCGGTCAACCGGTTTAGAAATGATCAACCAATTCAGTCGGAAAAATACAATTCCTGTTCAGATTAGGATTTCCTTATATTAGTTTAATTCATTGATTATCTAGGACTTTATGCCTATAAAAAGGCTTGTAATTTAGCATTATTAAAACATACAAAAGAGAAAGAATAGCTAAGAGAGCTTAGATAAAAACACTTAATAAAAGTATATCTTTCTCTCAATCTGCTTTTTGTTCTTGAGTTTTTGACTTTGCATTAATATTTTTGATCTTTTACCACATTTATCTTTCTTCCAACAAGTGGTATCAGAGCTTGTTTTGATTGTTTATTATAGTCAATCCAAACTTCCCACTATAATGTTCTCATTTGACAAATGACAACAATGAAACTTGGTGTATTAGAGTAAAAACTTGGCTAGGTTCCCAAGATATATGGGAAACGGTTGGGAAAGGTCTTGAGGAGGATATAGAAAGAGCAAAGTTGACTTCATCCCAAATAAAAGTCGTGTAAAAGGCACAAAGCAAGGATCAATAAGCACTCACAATCATCCACCGATATTTGGATGATGCCACTTTTGAGATAGTGGCAAATGCAACCACTGCCAAGCTAGCATATGAAGTTTTACAACAATCAAAACAAGAAGTTAACAATATGAGAAAGGTACGTCTGCATAAGCTACATGGTGACTTTGAAAATTTATATATGCTTGAATCAGAGAATATTTCAGAATACTTTACAAGAGTATTGGCTATAATCAAATAAAGAGATATAAGTAGAAGATGAAAGAGACATGTGTGGTAGAAAAGATCACATGCTCGCTGCAAAAGAAGTTTCATTATGTGGTGATCATGATTGATGAGTCACAAAATATGTATGTTCTTTTGATACAAGGTCTCATAGGAAAATTATAAGCCCATGAGGAAATAGTCAATGAAATTCAAGAAGATGTGGGTGCACAAGCACTTTTTCCAAAGCAAGAAGGTTCTGGATATTCCCAAAGGGGTAGAGGACGTGGACAAAGAATAAGAAGATGAGGAGGAGAATGATTTGGAAGAAGAGGTCATGATAGCCTTAACAAGTCGACCGGTCGACCGCATGAAACAAACTAGACAACCAGTTACATTGATAGTGGCAATCTGAAATCCAGGTTTGACAAAACAAAGGTTAAATGTTATAATTCTCAAAAGGTAGGTCATTATGCCAGGGATTGCTAGAATCCAACTAGAAAGGTTAAGGAGAATGTCAATCTTGTTATATAAGATGAGAAAGAAACCACCCTATTAGTAGTCCATAATGAATGAATACAAGCTAAAGAGAACATATGGTATCTAGATAAAGGAGCCAACAATCATATGTGTGGAGATAGAGACAAGTTTATGAAACTTGATGAATCAATTAAAGGTAATGCCACCTTCGCAGATCATTCAAAGGTTTCAATTAAAGGAAATAGGTACGATGCTCATAAAATTGAAAAATAAAAGTCATCAATTTATTGTTGATTTCTATTATATACCTAGTGTAAAAAAGCAATATATTGAGTTTGGGACAATTGTTAGAAAAGGGTTATGAGATTAAGATGAAAGATCGTGCCTTAACATTACTTGATACATATGGAGCTATGATTGTAAAGGTAACAATGACAAAAAAAAAAAACATAATGTTTTTGCTAAATATAGAGACGGGTGTGCCTAAATGCTTAAAGGCATATGTGAAAGATGAGATTTGGCTTTGGCATATAAGACATGGGCATGTAAACTTTGATAGCTTGAAGATGATGGCATAAAAGAAGATGTTGAAGGGTCTACCATCCATTATACATCTAAATCAGTTATGTAAATGATGTTTAGTGAGCAAGCAATTACGTAAGAGCTTTCCAAAAGAGTCTACATCCAGAGCAAGTTAACCTTTACTAGAGATACATGTAAATGTTTGTGGTCCTATCAAACCATGTTTATTTGATAAAAATCTATATTAACTACTTTTTATTTATGATTATAGTAGAAGAACTTAGGTATACTTCTTAAAAGAAAAGTATTGTCACCTTGCTACATGTGATCTTATAATGTTTGAAGAAACAATAAAGGATGTAAAATGAAGAATTGTTATGGATGAGGAGATTGCATTAATTAAGAAGAATGACATATAGAAATTGGTTCCTAAACTAAGTGGAAAGAAATCAATAGGTGTCAAGTGGATCTGCAAAGAAAAGAAGAATATCAAAGGAGAAGTGGAGAGGTACAAGGCAAGGTTAGTGGCAAAAAGCTATAGTTAAAAGCATGAGATTGACTATGATGAGGTTTTTGCTCTCGTTGCTAGATTAGAGACCATTCAATTAACTATTGCCATAGTTGTCCAATATAGATAAAGAATGTATCAAATGGATGTCAAATCAATATTTCTTAATGGTTTTTTTACTACATTGAGCAACATATGGGTTATGAAGTGAACAAACATGAAGACAAGGTACTAGAGTTGAAAAATACCTTGTATTGATTGAAGCAAGCCCTAAGGGATTTAGTCGTACTAATGGCTATTTCTAAAAAAATGTATTTGTAATATGCCTTTATGATAAGCTATCTATGTGAAGATAAAATAGAGTGGTGATACTCTTATTGTATGTTTGTATGTAGATGACTTGCTCTTTATAGGAAATAATCCAAAGATGTTTGGAGACTTCAAGCAAGCAATGATCAAAGAGTTTGAAATGATGAACATTGGTTTTATGACATACTACTTAGGGATTAAGATCAAACAAGGAGATGATGGAATTTTTGTAAGCCAAAAGAAATTTGCAAAAGAGATTCTTAAAAAGTTTAAGATGGAAGATTGTGCAAAAGTGAATACTCCAGTTGGGTGTAGAGTGAAAATGTTAAAAAATGATGAAGGGGAGAAGATAAACTCTACAACATTCAAAAGCCTAGTTAGAAGTTTGAGATATTTGACATACACTCGTTACGATATTCTTTTTGGAGTAAGACTTGTGAGTAGGTTTATGGAGACACCAACTATGACACACTTTAAAGCTTGGAAGCGAATTCTTTGATACATCAAAGGTATTGTTGATTTTGACTTGTTTTATGGATATTCTAATAGCTTTGACCTTAACTAAAAATGAAGTTCAAAAAAGCAATTTATAGTCACTTTATCAACATGTGAAGCTGAATATGTAACTACTACATCATGTGTTTGTCATTCCATATGGCTAAAAAGATTATTGAAAGAATTGTGAATGCCACAAGAAAAGCCTACATAGATTTATATGAACAACTCATCAGCTATTGCCTTAACTAAAAATCCAGTTTTTCATGACAAAAGTAAGCACATTGACATAAGATTTCATTTCCTAAAAGATTGTGTTACAAACAAAGAAGTTGAAGTCAAATATGTAAAGACATAAGATCAAGTTGCGAATATTTTCATAAAACCACTCAAATATGATGTTTCTACAAAGATAAGAGATTTGCAAAGAGTTATGAAGAAATCAAGTTTAAGAAGGGTTTTGAAAATTAAACTTGATTTTTGATTTTTCTGAAGAACAAAGGAACCGATTCACCGATTAGATTAAATAAAACGGTTGACCTGTTCAAAAACAGTCAACCGGTTCAGTTGACATGATACAATTCCTATTCAGATTAGGATTTCCTTGTATTCATTTAATTCTTTGATAGTCTAGGATTTTATGCCTATAAAAAAGTTTGTAATTCAATATTATTCAAGCATGTAAAAGAAAAAGAATAATTAAGAGAACTTAAAGAAAAACACTTAATAAAAATATATCTTCCTCTCAATCTTCTTATTTATTTTTTTAGGTTTTTACTTTTCATTATTATTTTTTATCATCTTTGCATTACTTTGCTTTACCACACCTATCTTTATTTGGACAACAAGTAATGCTGTTTAAAGTGAGAAAGAAAAACATGATAAAAAATAATCTCATTCCCATGGTTTATGAAATTCTATCATTGTTGCTACCTCATATTGGTTGGGAATGACAATATCCATTTTTACGTTTGGTATTGATGGAGTTAAACTAAAAGATGGTCCTGTCTTACTTGCTTATAATACAATCTCAAGGGGCGTGCTTAAAGTTGCAGTGTCCAAAGATGACGGTGACTGATGGATTGATGTCATTACGCTAGAGGAAAATCTGGAGATGGAATTCTCATATCCAGCAGTTTTCCAGGCTAGTTATGGATCTGTTCTTGTCACGTGCACATACAATAGGACACAGATTAAGGTACTAAGATGGTTTGTGCTTTGGCACATACGTTCAGTTTGTTAAAAGGAGCCTTTCATTCTTGCAGTCATTTGAAGCATCAAGAAAAAGGAGATCTAACCTCGTCTTGAAATTTGATTCTGCAGCATGTGGGCCTTCAACCAAGTTGATGATGAACAGATTACTCAGGAATCTCATAAGGTACTTTCCTCTACCAGTTTCGATAGAGTATAGACCCATGCATAAACAATTTGTTAAATGTATGGATATGCTTTGCTATATTTGTGTTTTCAGCAATTGCTCAAAGCATTGAAGTATTATTGGTGTCTGAAGAAATTATGGTCCTTGTTTACTAATCTGTTTTCTGTGATTATATCATCATAAATTTTGATGAAAACTTTCCTCTGCAAATCCATTATTGTGCTTGCAACTCACCCATGAAGATTTTGTGCGTAGTTTATGCTTCTTTTTTTGTTAATTCATTTATTGTTATAGCTGTTGTTGTCTTTCTAAAACAACAAATTTGCCGATTTGCACATCTTTGTGCAATATATATCTGTTGCCAGTTTAATTTTGTTAAGCTTTCTAGCTGTGAAAATTTGGATGTTTTTTTCCTTTTCTATTTTAAACTCTTTTGGTTGTATCATCTTTTTAAATGAGGTAAACATGACCTATATTTTGTTGATGTATTCTGGACTTGGTTAGAGCCATGTTGCTTTCTATTGTATGGTGATTTGTAGGTTAATCCTTTTTTGTTGTTCTTGTGTTTTTTTCCTGGAATCCTACACGTGTGATACTCTGCGTTCGATTCCACTAACATTTTCTAGTCAAGGACATTAACTAGACGAATTCTTATAGCTAAGAAAAGGTTTTCACAGGATTGGATAGTAAGATAGTACTCAGGGCTCCTGTAAAGTGGACATCCCTGGTAGCTAGGAGACATTTATCTCGTGTGATTCTCTTTGAGAATGGTGGATGGTTAAGTAGATTGAAATAATCTGGCAACAACTCCCTGTTTTCTTCAGAAATGATAAAAGGTAAGTGGACAAGCATAGATGTGAATTCACTGCATCTGATATTCTGAAACCGTGTTTTAGTGACTTTTACATGCCACCATAACCATATGTTATGGAGGAGCTATGCAGAAGAAATGTTGAAATAAAGATAAGTGGCCTCTGTAAGTAGGTAAATAGCATCACTCCTCCAGAAGAGACATTTGAAAAATCTTAATGATAGCCATTAATTTTCCATGGCAGGAAATGACTCAGTTTAATGATGTAGAATGTCTAAAACTTGAGTATTTTTCTCTTTCATTATCCTTTTTAATATCTTCTGGATGTTATTGGGTTGTCTTTATTTGACATGCTAGAAAATAAACTCGTTACATGGCCGGACAACATCAGTTCATAATAACACAGTTTTTTTCAGAGAAAGTAATGAAGAAGTCTGCTCTTTGGTTCTTTCTAATTTTTGGAAGTATATATATGTACCCAAACTTGAATGGTTTCTTGGCAATTAAGCATTGCAAGTATGGGTCAAGTAAATTGTGTGTTCAAGGTCTGTGCGGTGAAGAGAAATATCCAGAGCCTCAGCAATCTAAAGTTTCGGTAGCCTGTGTTCTCAGTCTACGTGAAGATGCTTTTATGTTCACCAACACACATGCATGCAGGTTATAGGGGTTGTCAGCAGGTCATTGTAAACGAGGGAGTTAGTGTGTTTAAAGCGTGTGCAATCTTGTGTTCTATGAGGAGATAGAGGGAGAGCGGTGGTTTCCCCCGCCTCCTCTCGAGGATCACTCTACATAAAAGTAAAATGCTTGGTATGCTTTTTTGCTGTTCTTAATTAACAGTGCAAATTCTTTTTGGTATTTGCCTGCTCGCTAAAATTATACACATTTCTTCTGTTGGAAAAGAGGAGTGGAAGTCAGCTTTCTCGTGAGTGTGATTAGTTAAGAAGCCTATCATGATTCTAACTTTGCATGATTGAATTTTCAGGCATTTAAAATTGTGATACAAAGCCTGGTGGAAGAACTCTCTGTGGTGCTCATGCAGCAAGCCTATGCTGCTCAAAGATCAACCCTTTTTGACCATTTCATAGATGAAAAGCCTGTGCACAACAAAACCACACAACGTCAAGTGCAGACAATACCCCCTTGCAGCAATGCCTAGATATGGAATCGGTAATTTTTCAAAATCAAAGACACTGAAAAGAATACACAAACTTGTGATAATTGGGGTTCACAAAGTTTTCCACATCTTTCACATGTTTTTGGTAATTAACTTTTGTTCTACTATATTTATTTTTACTCGTTCTTTCATATTATAAACCATATTTTTTATGCTATTTTAATTTTTTATATATAATATGGACACATTTATAGACACGATTTATAGGTGGGTGGTCACTCTCAAGAGTTAAACCATGAGGAAAAACTCGTCAGCTTGAGATCTCCATCAATCATATACATACTTACATTTAAATTAAAAATATAAGTAATATAATTCAAATCAGGAATATTCTTTTTAATTGTTTTTTTATCACTAGAATATTATTAGTTAAACCACTTGAATATTATTAATTTAGCTATTAGCTCAGTTGCAACTTGTGATGTACATGTATCCAGACTTAGCACTATAAAATGGTGTTATAAAATGTTTGAAGTAAACTTCGCAAGGCTTGTGTCTATGTACTAATAAAAGATGGCAAACTTCTCGGCAAAAAGAAAAGAAAAGAAAAACAAGTTCCATGTTTTCGAATGGTCAAAATCCATTATTTGCATGTTGAAAACTTATAAAGATACATTATCGCTGATAATGAAATGGCTCTTACTGTGGACGAAGGGGTGCTAAGTGTAAGTCTCCTGATTAAATACAGACGTGAGAAGATATGCTTGATAGCTAGGTTCAAGTGGTGGTGCTCTTCTTCAATCTGTCGTGCCAGATGAGCATCAGCCTGTAACTTGTTACAGCAACATATATTACATTAATTAAAAAAAAAATAAAAAACCCAGATTGATTAGACACCTATTTTTCATTCCTAGCGCCGGTAACCCAGGAGGAGTCTTTTCTTCCATTAAATTCATTTATTTTCTGCAGCAGAGTTTGAAAGCATAAACAAGTCAATTGGGCATCATTACATTGACAAATGCTAATTGCAATTATGGAAACTACGACGTCATTGAAGATTTTGTCTCCTTCCCAATCCGCATTGGATTCCAAACCAAATACCTCTAAACTTGAAGGGCTTGATGTAAAAGAGGCATGGCATAATTTTCTTGATTGGTACAATAATGCGAAGGAAATCTTCTTTTCCTTTTTCCTTTTTCTTCTTTTCCACGATCCATGTGACCTCAAATTCATGTTATTCCGAATACTGCACTCTGCATGGGGACATATTGCCTTCTATTGTGTCACCATCACTCTGATCATATATATATATATATATATATATATATTGCTATTGCTATTGCTCAACGCAAATCGAAGATACTGTACTAATATGGTGAAAATAAAAGAAGGAAATAAGAGAAACAAAATGAAAGTTTTCATGTTCCCTTACAGTTTGCCGTTTTTTTTTCTTTTGCTAATGCCATTATGAGGTTCCTAAAATCACAAAACTTCCTATCACCTTAGTTTTAGCATTCGTAAAAACCATCTTTCAAATAATATTGTATTGGTACCTAACATTCATTTTCCTTATTTACTGTAATAAAAGCTAAATGGTATGAAAAAATCATCATAAATCAAAAAAAAAATTATTATAGATTGTAATAGTAGCTTCACTTTTAATTTTTTTTTTACGTGAAACGTTTCTTTAGCTTTCCTTTTCTTCTCATTTATTGCTTATTCTATGTCACTTTAGCGCCTTGGGTCTGGCTTGGTTGCCGCAACCACGCTAGACCCAAGCTGAAAAAGACACCAGACCCACAAGAATTATAGGTTTGGCAACCATTCAAGACTCTAGAGCCTTGAGTTTGGCAACCATTATAGGCTCAAGCGTCTTAAGTCTGGTAACTATGCAAGGCCCAAACACTTTGAATCTAGTAACCATGTCAAGCTCAAGCTCCTTGAGTCTAGCAACCATGTCAAACCCAAGTGTCTTGGGCTGGCAACCATGTTTGGATCTGGCATTGTTGCCAGACCCACGCCTGGGTCTGTCAACCATGCAAGACCCAAGCGTATGGGTCAAAAAAATTAATTTTTTAAAAAAACTTGATTAAACTGCAAAAACAAACACTGCCTCATTCAAGTAAGATCTAGGTCAACTTAACTGCAAACTCTTTTTTGTTTGTGAAATTTATTTTATAAATTTGTTATATTCAAAGATGAAAAAATGGAAACAAAACAATATTGAGTTCTAAGTGATTTATTTCAAGTTTTTAAAAATAAACTTTTATTTTTTGTGTGAATTGTGGATGAAAATATGTATAATGAAACTAAACACATATAGTCCAGTATTGTTAAAAAAATATAAAATAATGTTTTCATCGGTGAAAATTTACAAAGGACCACCCATTAAATAAACTTTTTTTTTGCATTGAGTTTGATTAAAAAATTATAAAAAAAATTCATAAAAAATAGAAAAAAAAAAGAGAGAAAAAAAGAGAGAAGATTGAATTTCTATTAAAGAAATAACAAATTCATAATCATAAAAAAAAATAAACTATTTCAATAGAAAGATATGATTTGAATTTTTAGATCTAAAATGTTAAATTAAATTTTTGTGATGATTTGTTGTTTGTAAATAATTTCTGAACTTGAATTTCTATTTAAAATACTTCAAGGATTGATAGTTTAAATTTTTTTTTTATAAAAAACAAAATATATAAGTCTCAACATTTTAATTATCACCCGCTCAGATCCAAGTCGTTTGGGTTTAGTATGGTTGCTAGGTCCACGCGCTTGGGTCATCCCAAACCCAAGCATTGAGTTAAAAAAAATATAGTAAAAAAAAAAGAGAGAGAAAAAAAAGAGAAAAGGAAAGAGAAGATAGAATTTTTATTAAAAAAATAACAAATTCATAAACATAAAAAAAATAAATTATTTCAATAAGAAGATGATTTGACTTTTTTAGATTTAAAACGTTAAATTAGATTTTTGCGATGATTTGTTGTTTATAAATATTTTTTTAACTTGGATTTTTGTTTAGGATACTTTAAGGATAGTTTAAATGTTTTTTTATAAAAAATAAAAAAATTATTAGTCTCAATATTTTAATCATCACCTGCTCAAACTTGAGTTTGGCATGGCATCAGAACCAAGAAGCTTGGGTCTGACATTGATTCTAGACCCAAGGCTTTTGGGTTTGGCATGACTATTAACTTCAAGACATTTAAAATATTTTTTATATTCTTAATATTCTTTTTACATTATAAAAAATATTAATATTGACCTGCCGTGTAACGCGGGCCAATATTCTAGTTAAATGACAAAAGATGTTTTCTAATTATTTTAAGCACCAATCAAGATAAATTCATTTTCTAGACTATTTTAAAAGCACATCTCTTCCCTTCCATTTTAAATAAATCCCTCACTAAATATGTAGTTTTATACAATTTTCTTCTTCTTTTTTCATTTTGTAATTTTTCTTATTTTCTACAAAATAATAATGTCACTCAAAATTTTGTGACGTAAGAAAGGGTAAAAAAAAGTTAAATTGCAATCCAACCTAAAATTTGAGGATTTAGGGTTTTTTTTTTTATTGCTTTGTAACAACACCCTTTGTCAAGATTTTTAGCAAAATAGTATAGGGGAAAAAAGTTTTAGGTAAATAGTAAAATTATTAAAAACACAATGATAATTAATCATGCTTTTAAATTAAAAGTGCAATTCGTATAAGACACCTAAATTTCAATAATTGTTTTTATCAAACCTCAAATTAACTCTCATTATAAACCCTAAACTATCCTAAACCAAAATTTACCTCAAATTAATCATAAATCAAACTCTAATTTTAAATTAACTCTAAACTAAATCTTAAAATATCCTAGCCCCAAATTAATTGAAAGCTATTTGTATTTATCTTTTTGCTCAAACTATTTTATTTTTAAAATATTTTTTATCCTATATTATTTTAATAAAATAATTTTTAAACAGTGTCGAAGGAAAAAAAAGAAGGAGGGAGGATTTAACTAAAATTCGGCGAGAAAGCCGGGAGTTGCATGATACTGGACAAAAGAGTAACTTTTTGCATTAAATGCATGAAGTTGGATTCTCTTTTCCTTCAATGGTTTCCCATTGAAATGTTTGCACTCATTAAATATTTCAAAGAAGAAAAGTAAAATTTATGACATCAAGGATTCGAAATAACACCCACAAACAAGGCAAAGAAAAGTGTGTGTGTGTGTATAATTATCATATTAAATTAAAAAAATAAACAATTGATATAGGTTTAAAAAGGTTTGATGAAATAATATAATTTAATTATGTCGTATTTCAAAATTATAATTTTTATTAAATATCGTTATTTTTACGCTCAACAAGATAGTTGTCGCACTTCAAAATAGAGACATTTAGTAAATGTCAAACTCCAATCTTTTACCCAAATTAGTCGAATAGTTATATTAATTGGTCGACCGTTTCACTTAAAAATCATAATTTTATGAAGTTTTTCTTTTAAATATGTTTATGAATGAAAATATATATTTATCCACCTTATTGACTCAAAAATAAACATCAATAAAAATCTCAAAAAGTTATTGTTCACATAGTAGCAAATGATTCTGAGCAGTCAGGTATGAGTTTGTCATAACTAAATAAGGATCTGTCACCAACAGATTACATGTATGATCTAGCAATTGCATTTATGAACTAGTGGGATAGATCTAGATCCAAGATGAGGTCTAATCGCACTAGACCTGAATAACAGCTCAAATGAGTCATAACTTTTTATCCGACCATTGAATCACACTCAAATTTTTACATGAGTTTTTGGAATAGTAACCACTACTTCACTGTGCAGACCATCAGATCTTTAGATGTAAAAAATCTTATTAAGACCCTCTGGTATCGGCAATTTTGAGGATTTTTTTTTATTCTAATAACCGCCGGACCGTTTGAGAAAAAATAACATGGTTTGAACATGTCGCGTTTGAAAAATACTATATTTACTAAATGTTGTTATTTCTAAACATGATAATTATCTTATCATGCTTTAAAATAGCAACTTTAGTACAAATCATGCTTCTAAAACACAACATCAAAATATTTCACTAAATCTTTTTAAACCCACATTAATTCTTCAATTTTTTTTAATTTAACGTGATAATTTCCCAATTTATCCGGGAGAAAAAAGTTACAAAGATGAGGTTCAGTGTACGTACTACTTTATGCTCTCTCTCTCTCTCTCTCTCTCTCTCTCTCTGTACTCTGTACAAGACTGCAGGCTACAGCTGCATTTTGTGCACCCTTTTCTTATATTATAAAGTTGTTCAAGAGATGTTTTGTCCTTGGCATGTGTGCCCGTGTCTTCTTTTCATTTGTTTCTCCTAATGACACGAACCTTTTTCTGGGCTGCCCAGCTTTTTATACCGCTTGCATGTTTTGTCAATCTGAAACTTTTAATTCTGGTCTCACTGTGTGCTGTTTTTTCTCTTTCTGTTTTTTTGTCCAGGGATTATGCCTTGCCTAGTCCCCATCTCTTGACCACGTACACCTACCCGATATAGGTAATTAAGAGTAGTTTGTTTGATGTTGTGTTCTTAATTAATTTTTAAATTGTTTTTTATTTAAAAATATTTAAAATAATATTTTTTTATTTTTCTTAAATTTATTTTTCATATATACACATCAAAATAATATAAAAACATAAAAACTTAATTTAAATTAAAAAAATACAAAACTTTCAATATTTTTTAAAACATTTAAAGAAAAAAAAACAAATAAACTTTTGTCTTTTCTTCTTTATTCAATAGTACTTTTTGGTTACTGCTTAATATGGCTATCTTGCTTTAAACGCAAAGGACAAATTTTCGTTAAAGAAAAACAAGGATGATTGGAGGAATCCTAAACCCTTTATATTTAGTTTTGTTTTAATAAAAATATATATTGTAAAAGAGTTAATGATTTAAATTTTGAAAAAATATATATTTTATTAGATGAATTTTTTTTATGAATGTATTTTTTATACAAAAAAAATATATCTTTTTTATTAGAAGCATATTTTTTTAATAAAAAATTAAAGGCCACTAAAATAAATAATTATGAAAATCTCAATTATTTGAATTGAAAAGAGAAAAATGTATCTTTTTAATCAAAACTTATTTTCCTGGTTCGATCATTTCTTTTTTGTTTCGATAAAATTTTTGTTTTTATCATAATCATTGCTTTTTAAATAAAAACTTGTCATGATTTGAAAAGTTAGGTTAAATAAAAAACAAATCATGACTTAATATTGTGTACGTGGCAAAACAATAAAAGAACACTATCATGTTAAAAACTTATAATAAAATATTTTTTTTTATTTTTAATTAATATTCATGAGATTTGTTTTTCATAAATTTCGCATATTGGGTTCGTATATATATAGTAATTCACAAAGCTATTATTAACAGTATTATAAAAATATTTTATATGTTATTTTAATTTTTTTTATTTATAGTGAATTTGGCTCACAATTTTTTTTTTTTAAAAGAAGGAAATATAAAAAGAGATCAAGTGTTAGGCAAATATTGGGTTGCATGTCTGGCTAAGTCTAGGCCTCCTAATATAAAATGCCTTTTGCTCTTGCTTCTGACCCTTTTCTTTTTAAATAAATTTGTAACTGATACAGCTGAGTTGTATCAAGATGATAGCGTGGATGTTGCTTGGTTGAGTTTATGTGGGAAATAGATGGTCGAAGTGTCGTTCGCCTAGTTTTTAAAAAAATTAAATGGACAATGTGTTACTTGTCTAGGTAGACGACATGTCATCACTTTGCTTAAATTTCGGTCACCTTCTAAGCCTAAAAAAGTCAGGTTTTGGATCTAAAAAAACATATTTTCAACTTGCTTTTTCCTTTTCAGACGACTTTCCCTCTAATCTCTTAACACAAGAACCAAAATGCAAACAAAATAAAGTTTAAAACCTAAATATAAAATCCTCACATAATAGGGACTAATTATGTAGAAATATGAACCTTTTAAGACTAAACTGTGGTTTTCCACACCTCTCGAACAGTGAAGAAAAAAATTATATTTTCTTCTAAATTTTGAACCTTGCTCTTTCAATCTTTTTAAAAAACAACGAATTAAATTTTCTTTTATAAAATTGATGGTTAATTAATAAAGCGAACGCTCCCATAGCCCTTTCACATGCAATATAATACAAATAAAAACGAATTATGACACATTATTCATGCATACATCAAGTATAAATATGAAATTATAAAGAAATAAAATTTGACGATAAAATAAAAACTAGAGGATAAAAAAATGTCATCCATGGTGCAAAAATACAAAACCCAAAGTAAAATTGGATTATATTTTGGTTTTTTTAATTTAACTTTTAATTTTAATTATTGATATGTTGATCAGTTCACTAACATGGAAATCAATAAATTAATGTATTGACAATTGCACATTAATATATTAATTAATTTGATATATTATACTAATTAATGTGTTAATAAACTTGTATGATATGAGTTTGTTGATGTATTATAATCAGCCAAGAAGAAGAAGAAGAAGAAGAACGAACGAACATTTAGGATAGCCATGTTCCTTAATAAGCCTTGACCCAAGTAGACATCCATGTCCACTAATTTATAGGCTTTGACCCAACAACAAACTAGCGTGTTATTTAGGCATCAACCCAACACCTAAGTATCTTGGAACTTAATCTCAATCCCATATGGATTCTACGAGAGCCCATCATTAGCATACACCATAATATAGTGTTATGAACTACAAAAAGTTAGTATGGCTTCGTAAGCATGTGTTCTCTGGCTAAGCCTTGCTTATCACTCTACAACCTCTTATGTCTACAAATGTACGAATTGTCAGTGAGACGCTACCTTTTTATCAATGACTATCACATACCTCCCTATATCTTCAATGACTACCACCAATGGTAAGTACATTGCATACCCTATCCAATGCGATGTTTATACTTAATAACTCATTTTAGAGGTTGTGGCACTAGCGGGTGCAAAGATGGCGGTGTCGAGATCGAAGAGTCATCATATAGTTGTTTGGTTCAAAGTAACTAGGAGACCCATGTGAGCTGGTCTTATATGAAATTCTACAATAAAGGATTATTGTGGCTAGAAATGGTGTTAACACCCCTAGCGCATCTTATATAAGGTAGGTTGCATTGCATGGTCTAGATGTGTCTTAAATATATTGATGGGTTCCTAACTGATGGTCCCTCTATGGCTTAAAACAAAGATTTACACTCATGAATAAAAATCCATGTAGGTGTCATGATAGGGTTTACTCATCTTGGAAGGCGAAAAGGTTTTCCACAACTCATATATCATGGTGAAAAATATTCCAAATTAAAATTGGTGGATATCCAGAATAATTATGAGAATTTTTTAGTCAACTCTTGGTATTGAAATATCAGTTTACTTGTATGTTCAATATTTATATCAGAATGTTGACCATTAATTTTTAGAAGAAAATTTAGGGTTTTTGAAATATTGGTCAAGTTCTCATAGATTCAATAAACTAGTTATTAAATCCAAAAAATACATGCAAAAATAGTTTTTTCAATTTTTTTTGTATATAAAAAGATGTTAAATCATACCATGTATTTTTTAAACCAAAATATGATTTTTATTTTTTGAGAGACTTGGTCGTATGCACACCAAATAAAACATATTTTTGTATTTTTTTTCAATGAGAAAAGTTTTTAGAAATTTTTGAGATTTCGATAAAAAAACAGTTATTTTAATATCAAGTCAGCATCTTATAGTATAAGTTTACAGCCTCGATATTAAATACAATTACTGAAAAAACATGTAAAGGACTCACAAATAATTTTAAACTAGTCCTTGAAAGTTTTTAGAATCTGTTTGGAATTTATTTGGGGACTCTTTGAAAAAAAACTCATTTTTATAAGATAGAAGTTTTTGAGATTTCGACAAAAAACAGGTATTTTAATACTAGATTAGCATCTTACAGTATAAGTCTATAACCTCAATATTAAATGCAATTTCTAAAAAACCATGTGAAGGACCCACAAATAATTTTAAATTAGTCCTTGAAATTTTTTAGAATCTGTTTGGAATTTATTTGAGGTCTATTTGGTAAAAACTCATTTTTATTCAAAACAAAACTATCAAAATAGGCTTAAAGGTGTATTTGCCAAATATTTCATTAAGTCTAAAATCCTTTTATTAAAACAAATGGAAAACCAAAGAAAGCCTTAGCCATTGACCAAACTCGGTTGACCTAAAATTTTTTGTTCGACCATAAACCGAACAAAAAATCCTAGTTTGACCAAAAAAACAAATCAAAACAAAACCAAAGCAAAAGAAACAAATTAAACACCAAAAAATAGAAAAACTAGAAAAACATCTTGAGCAAAACGGAACAAACACATAAAAAAAAGAACACGAAGAACATTTACAACAACTCAGCCACATGACTCTCAAATCAGACCAGAAATAAACAAACCAAGAACACAAACATGTTTGGAATCAAGTTAGAATCAATAATCTAGCATCTATTCACTTTGATTATCACTCAAAAATCACGATTTTATCAAAATGAGTTTCAGTTCAAAACTAGAACCCCGAGATTAAAAAAAAAAAAAACATGTTATTGATGCAAAAAAAAACCTTAGATTATTAACTAATTAATTATAAAAAATGGTTTTGTGCAAAGAAATTGGCCAAAATTGATCCAAATCTAGAGGCTAAGACAATGTTCTTCCCAAGAACACGAAAACATTGCCCATAAACCTAGCAAAAACCCAGTCATTGCCCAGCACTGCCAAGCCTTAGAAATGGGCATTTTAGACCTCTAAACATATTGTTTTTAATCCTCAAAACCCATATTGTCAATATCAAGCATAGTTGAATTAAAAAAAAAACTTCAAATCATTACAAACAAGCATTAAATTTTAAAAAGAATTGTAGCCCCAATGATAGTCAACAAAAATATCAAATTTCGATTCAAAATTTACTCTTTAAACACTTGAAATCCAAACCATGCTAAGGAACCAACAACATATATTAACAAAATAGATTAGGCATCAAACACCTACTATCACCTTTTAACAGAATCCAAAACTACCTTATTTTCTTAAAACCAGTCAAAAACATATTGTTTTGACATTTAGTAACATTAAGAACAACTCCAAACAAGATTTAAACAATAAAAACAAAATTTTTATGTATTAATCAAAATAAAACTAAAAAATATCATAACACTAAAAACAAGTTCAAAAAAGCATCAAAAGAGGTTTAAACATTAAGAAAGCACGAATGAGCAAGCCATATGGACTTTAACCCTTGAGTTTTTACATCATTATACCTTCTCCAATCTTGCTGACTATAGACTGCTGTTTTTTCTTCTCTTTTCCTTCCTTTTTTCCATTTCATCTCTTTCATTTCAAAGTTTTTTAGACATGTTATGTTAGACTCTTGAATCTTCACAACAGGGTTTATTAACAAAGTATTTCCCTATGTTTTCCCTCTCTTTTTTTCTTCACTTTTTTCAACTTAGATTTCTAGGGGTATTTATAGGGTTTTCTAAGTTTTTTTGGTGGATTTCCTCAAAGATTGATCAAAGCTTAACCCTTTGATCAAAGTGAGAGTGTTCTGGAAAAAAGCTAACAGTTGAAAGCTCTTGTATTATGCTGGTTTTGCAATGATTTTTTGGTTTTAGGGGTACTTAGTGGTTTTACTAGATTTAGAGGGTAAGGAATTATTCCTAGCCTTTTGATCTTGAGATAGAGGTTTTAAAGCCATTGATAAAAACCATTTGAGAAGCTTTAAAAGCCATTGATAAGAACCATTTAAGAAGCTTTAAGCATGAATACACAAAAACATAAGTCTTTTGAGGAGGTGCATATCTTTCTTTTGGACCCAACCTTGCTCAATTTTGGAGGTTTGTAGCTTCACATTCATTCATCCAAAGGTGTCAATTCGATCAGCTTAGAACCTGAAAATGCAAAGAAAGCTTATAGGGGATAAGATGTTAGAGACTTCTGTGGAAGAATTGGGGTGTAAACGTCTAATTTTATCGTCATGGGTTAGAGAAGGTATGTTTCTTAATTGAATAGTGATGGTTACATCCCCTGAGATGGTCTGAAACGCCACATTCATTCATCTAAAGATGGCTACTCAACCAGCTAAGACTCGCCAACAAAAAAGATGAATAGAGGGTGAACGGCATGTCGTTTAGGTTAAACCCTAGAAATTAGGGTTTTAAATTTAGGTTCTGGAAAAGGTTGATTTAGTTCCTGATCTTCCAATTCCTTTTAATTGCACCTATAATCATCTCCTAACTTTTAATTGCATGCAATTACACCCCTGTCAAATTTAAATTGCAGCCTCAAAGTTCAGCATCTTTTACAAACGATTCTTTGGTATTTAATTTGTTCAATTTCATCCTTAATTGACCACTAAGTTTTTAATCTAGCCCCTGGTTTCATCAATTTCTACCCCTGAAATTGCGCGCCACTTACAGGTTAGTCCTTGGTCATAAAAATCTGTAACTAAGTCCTTAATTGATCTTCAAACTTTGATTTTTTCACAATTAAGCTCATGATTTGACCAATTAAATTTTCTAAAGTCCAATTTTAGTCCCTGAACTTTAATGTCTTCCAATTAACAACCAAATTGACTCCAAAAACTTATTTCAATTTGTAAATATCTTATTCCTTTGTGCATATCACTGTGCTACATAAGCACCATGCCGGCCTAACAAGTTGTAATAATCATTTTTACCCCTACGAGTAATGATGTGTAAAGCATCACTCATATTGATATTCCCCACACAAATACAACTTACATTCTGGTGCTTGCACACATTATAATTGAACAAATGTTGAGTTCTATCGCTGGACTCGGTACTCAATGAAGTGTGCAATGTACCAGTATTTAACAACATTAACCATTTTATTTTTACTACTATATATTTGACCAACCTCCAAATCAGACTCTCCTAGCATACGTCTATGACTAAGTTCCCAATCATGTGAAACAACAAAACTAGACCTAGAAGCATCTCCAAATTCAGGAACAAGAGGAATAATTTCATCATCAACATCATTATCATTATCATTATCAACATTATCTTCATTGTCAATAGGCTCAGAATAGTTAAATCTATGTTGATGAGCAAAAGGATTGTCAAATATAATATCATCTATTATTTGCAGCAAATCATCCGACACAAACTATTTTTACCTCTACCATCTAAATTTGAAGGGCTAGCAGAAGTTGGGACACACTCAAATTTTGCTCAACTATATACTTACATATAATATCATCATGTTCAAACCATTTTAAATAAAAGAATCAATCATTGTCTTAAAACTACCATCACACACAATCGGTACATAATAATATTGTTATTTACCAATTTGACACCTCCAAGTTATGTCAACATCAATATCATTATAATTTCATCCAAGTCCGTGAAAAATGATTTCTTTCATTTTTCATACGACATACCTAAATTATCAGTTAACAACAAACTGCTCTCATCTTGTATGTGATACTATTGTTCACTTTATGAACAATATTGTCACCGTAATGCATAACATAAATATGTTATTAGATATTTTGTAAAAAAAAGAAATCAGATTCTAGTCAATTTAACATAATTATATATAACTAAATTGCATTACCTCAACCGTAATTTAAAAAATTCATAGCAAATTCAATTAAATTCCCAAAATTTAACGTTAAATCAAACTTAACAAAAAATGAATATAATTCATGATACATTATCAATTGATATTTTTCATGCTCAATTGTATTAATTCAAATACAAATTCATAGAAAATTAATTTAATTCCAAGAAAATACTAAATTCATCAACTTATCAACAATTCAATAAAACTTGTAATTCGTCATAACTCAACCATGTTTATACTCTATTGCACGAACATGTGTGCATATTTAAGTACATTATTAGTCAATTCCAACAATATACACAAAATCCCTAATTTGGCAACTTAACCTAAATTAAACGCAACACATAATTAATTGATATAATTAATTCATCATTAATTCAACTTATATTCATGTTCAACTATATCAAATAAACTCTAATTGAATGTATTTTTAATTAATTTATCATTGATTCAACAAATTCTAAATTCATCATGAACTCTAAATTCAACCTAAATAATTATTTGATTTATACCAAACCAAATAAAAATTAATAGCAATATAGTATGTTTAACTTGCCTATAGAACTACAAGAATGGTTGGGGCGGCGGTAGCAACGATGGTGGCAACATAGGGAACGGTGGATTTTCAACACAAAAAATTCAATAGATGTTTAAAGACTAAGATTAGTTTGATTTTTGGTTGATTTAAAGATAAAATTAAGTGTTTAGCAGGTTTTATGGGAGAGAAGTAGTGGTGGGGTGGTTTTTTCCGTGAGAAAGAGAGACAATGGTGGGTGTTTGATCTATTTAGATTTTAATTAATGCCGTGCTTGTGAAGCAAGACATCGTAAATTATTTTTCAAAAGGTATCCAATATTTAGTGGATGTTGCGTTTTAGAAGATAATAAGATGAAACTATATCATTTTGCTAAATGCAAAGGGTGTCATTCCCTTGAATTTTAAAGTTTAATGTGCTGCTAATTTAAAAAAAAAAAAAAAAAACGCAATAAGAAAAGGACAGTCCAACCAAGAGCAGATCTCTCTACATTAATTATTCTCTTTGACATAAACCAATGCAAACAAATTACTTTGAACATTGAAAAGTAGAAAATCCTTCAAAACAAAGGCAGCGTCTGTCTCGCACCCATATCTTCTCAAAGATACTTACATGTTAACTTTCCTTACTCACTCTCAGTGCTTTGGCAAATTCCTGCTAAAAAGCTAGGAGGGAAGTCTCATGTTTTTAGGTACAAGTTGCAGTCAACCATCTTTTGTATGAACTAAGTCTACTAAACAATGCAAGAACTCTTAAAATATGCTAGTATGATATAGAATTCTAGATAGCAAGTTTGCCCCCCGGCATTTATTAAAAGGATGAGCACTCCTTCTAAAAGTGCTTTCTTTGTTTTTTTCTCGGAGCCCTGGCAGGCACTTAATATTCTTAATTTCTTGAACCTTGATGAGGATGCGTGATGATGATACAATGTGCGTACAGAGGCATTTATGGTTGTAGTTGAAAGTGGGCTGTGCTTTGTATTGAGATTTAAGGCATATATATATAATATATATAATATTTTTTTGCGACGAGGGCCTCACACAGACATTTGGTGGACAGCAATGATTCTTCGGCATCACTCATTTGGCTGAAAAGATACAAGATAAGCATGCTTGTATTTCACTTGTGTGTCCACCCAACTGGGAAAAAAAAATGTGATTTTTCACTGTGAGAAATCCTCAAGTAATAATATAATTAGTGAGATTGAAGAGCCTGCTAGTACTGCATATATATATATATATATATATATATATATATTATGATGGACTTTGTTGTTCGTTTTTAAAAACCTTTATCCAATGATTTAAGGTCATAACGTGCATGCTCAGACCAAGGTTTTATAATCGTTTCTTTAATTACTAGAGTGATTACTTAAGCTTTTGCCATCCACTAATTGCGACAAGATTAATTAAACTAATCTGGTAGGTCCCTTTGAAAGCTGGGATGTCTTAACTTTTAAAAACAAGTTTTAAAATCTAACTTTATGGTTTAATTAATTGAGACCCAATTAGACACTCAAAGTGCTGCTTCTGTTGATGAAAGGTTCTGTCTTACGTAGGCATGGGTTTCTTTCACATGTGTATCCAAAAGGTTCAGTCGTCTGTGTTTTTTTTCCTTCTCTCCTCATCCTTGTCCTCTTAATAAAAAGTTAATAATTGCTTGTGTGTAAAGATTTGGTGCTTAAAAAAAGCCAAATTTCCAACCACTAGTGGGGAAAAAGGCACCACCTCTTCTCCCTGCCGGCCTTTTCAATTGTTAGTAATTCTTAAGGATTCCCAACACTCCCTAAAGTTGAAGGAAGAAGACGCAATGTTATTTCGAACGAAGTTTTTTTAGGTGGGAATTTTGGCAGCTTCCCAATTGTTCCTTTCTGTAAAACTAAAATGGCCGAATAAAAAAGGAGGACGACTTTTCAATGGGGCGCTCCCTCCATGTCTACCAAGCCACACTATTGAATGTGTTCGAGAAATATAAATAGATCAAGAAGAAAGAAAATTAAGCCAAATTGCTTTCACGATGCATATATTAAGCACCATTATACAACTTATTTCCAGATCAGCTCAGCATGCATTTTGTCTTTAATAACAGGAGAGAAATTTAAGTTTATTTGCTTATCATTTTATATAAGTCTTACAAAATTACATAAGAAATTAGATTTTTTATGAGAGCTAGCAAAAAGGGAAACCGATGGTCACCTTTTGCTTTATTGATGCATGCTTTATCTTACCCAATTCATCGATCTCATATAAAAAGTAAGACCGATTTCCTTTGTTCTCAATTAAAAGCGGAGAGTAGAAAAGGAAATGCTAGAGGGAGGGAGGGAGGGAGGGGGGTGGTGCTTGAAAGTCTAATTGCTTTGAGTGCAAGAAGCTACCAAAATCCTTTTAGGCTCTCAATTCTCCCCAGCTGTGAGTGACTTGTTGTAAAATGTGTTTGCTTAAAGTTTGACCTTTCATGACATGATTATCACCGATTTTTATTATATACTTGTAAAAGCTATGTGGGGTTTGGCTTGCATTAGTGAAAAGAGCTATGGGCCCTTCTGTCTCATGATATTCCATCAATTAGCCTTTGTGACGAACACTTTAACCCATTTCATGATATATGGATTGATCGATTGAGATTTGAACTAGATGGGGAGAGAGGAGAGGGCCTTTTTTGTGGTGTAAGATCGAAGTCAAATAAAATGCAACTTTAACAGTCACAGAGCTAGCTTGAAGAAAAATATTGCGATATCCTTGCAAGGGGGATCATTCGTCGATCATAGCAATCCTTACTTGGACGAAAATTTATGTTTTTTTTCAAAGTCTTTTTTTGAATTATGGCTCCTCTATTATTGGTGGGGTTGGGAAGGGAATGGTGCATAGCGAGGGGAAGCTTTTTCCTGATTTAGGAACCAATTACAAAGCAACACCACCTTTTGATAATGATACTAAAGGCAAAATTAAATAATCTTGAGAATGGTTTTTCAATTCATATCAGTACTGAAGATGTAGAAATGATGAGTAGAGATCTAAGAAGATGTTTATAAAAGTGGGAGAAGAGGAACATGAGGTCACATGAGAACTCTTTCGAAAGTGGAGGTATTGTTATGGTACCATGCATGCTTCAGATGTGGGCATGCTAGAGACAAGCAATGAGCTTTTTCAACAAGTTCTGCTCCCCTCCTTTCCTTTTCTCTTCTTTTTTTTTTTTAATTCTAAGAGGATATTTAAAAATATAGTTACGGTTATTTTTTAAAATATTTTTCACTTAAAAATAAATTAAAAAAATATATTTTTAAAAAAATTATTTTTTAACATCAGCATATCAAAATAATATATCAAAAATATATAATTTTGTTAAGTTTTATTTGTAGTAAATGCAGCATCGTTAAGAAAATAAAATACTTGAAACACTTGTTGAGAAATCCAAGTCTGAAATGAAACTTCACATTCCCTTCTTGGCTGCTTGGAGTACAGGGCAATTAATGCTGGCCATCTAATATTTTGTCATCATTTATAGGAGCCTCCATTAATTATTTTCCTGCCAATTTGTACTTAGTTGGAGGGTTTTTTTTTTTATTACTATTTTTATTTCAATCAATTTATTACGTAGAACTGCAGCATATATAAATACATTACGTTCAAGATGATTATATATTCAGACAAGGTTATAACACTGTTGATTCTATAACGCAGTGTATTTATATATGCTGCAGTTCTACGTAATGGATGTATGCTTTAATAAAATGTTTTCAACATGACCCCATCCTTGTACTTAAATATTTCATGAATGTCCATAACTATCACCATGAACACACACATACGCTAGCTCTATCTAACCACGCTCTACTATGAATTATAATATTTTAAAAAAATATATAGAGTAAGCAGGTTATTTTATTCCAATATTTAATTAAATAAATTGATAATCATTTATGTAAATAAATAAAAACAATTAATTATTAATAATAACTAAAAAAAATAAAGAAAATTAAAAAATGAATGTAGATCAAGATATTCAATCATATAAAATAAGATATTTACCCGACTGTGTTCACTAAACATGTTTATTTAAATCAAAAAAAGATGAATTCACACTCTATAAAACTCGTGGCCTAAAAAATAAACACAAATGAAACGGACTAAATAAACCAACACCCTAAAAAAATATTACGCAAGGACGAAAACATCAGAAATATTATTTTAAAAAGAATATTTTTTATTTTGAAAAATAAATTTTATTTATATAAAACAAAAAAATATAGATGAATTAAAATAATATCTTCAAATATCAAACTAAAAAAAATTATTCTAAAAAATAATGCAAAACCTGTGACCTAAGTCATGAGATCCTATAAATCCATAGAAAAGAAATTGAAGAAAATCACAAAACTAATATTAAAAAAAAAAAAACTAATGCGGAATGATAAGATTGCATGAAGTCGAATCCCTAACAAATCAAATGTCGAAAGATGAAACCAGGAAAGAAAATCAATCACACAAAAGGATCTAAAAAAAATAAGGGTGAAAGTAAAAAATAATAATCAGAGGGAAAAAATTTTAATTGGAGGGTTAAATTGAATTGAAAACTAACTTTAACAAAAGGAAAAACAAATCAAAAGAATGAGAGTCAAATTAAAAAAAAATAAAACAATAAAAACTTTGATTGAATGATGAAATTGAAAGTAAAAAAAACTTTAACAAAAAGACTAAAAAAAATTAAAAATTAAAAGAATAAGGATCGAAACAAAAAACAAAACATATGATATATTGTAATTAAAGGACTAAATTGAAAAAAAAATACAAAACTTCTATAAAATGAATAAGAATAAAATAAGAAATTAAAAGAATGAGGACTACAATTAAAAAACAAAAATAGAATAATCATGCACTTTACTTAAGTAAGAAAGAGAAAAGAAAGAAATAATTGTGGACGACAATTCAACCATCATATGTCATCATGTGTTACACCATTTAGAAGAGGACATGGTGGATCATTTAAAGAGACGATGGAATGTCAAGTTTGGCCACAGGCCGACATTATACGTGCCACCTGAATGGTAAACGCCTGATGACACTTGTAATCACCTAAAAAATCAATATGAAAGTACAAAATTTCTCTCAAATACAAACCTTATTTTTTTTTTGTCTTTTCTAAGATAAAAATCCTACTTTAACTATATATGAATATTGGAAAAACCCCAAAACTCTTGTACAACAATCCAATAATTTTTTGATCTTGGTATAAAAAAGTATTTTTACTGTTTAAAAGTTTATAAAAGTAAAAAAAAAATCTTTATCAATAACTCTAAGTTTTGTTGATTTTAGGAGTAAAAGGATATTTTTACCATAAAAATAAAAACTTATAAACCTTTTAATAATTTTTTAATGATCAATAAACAAGTGAAAATAACCAAAACATCCCCACCCTCGAGGCCTTTTTCTTTTCCACTCAAGGATAAAAAAATGATTTCTCAATATCAATTCACAATAAATTATATCTATGACAATAATGAAAGACTCACGTCCTCTCTCTCTCTCTCTATATATATATATATATATTGAATCCTATCCATGCAAAAGTAGAGGGTCTAGCACAGCAGTAACGGAAGGTTTCAAATCGCCATTAATTGGTAGCAGAGGGTTCTGTTTGGACCAAAATAATGTAGAGAGTTTGATTTGACTGAATATAAAAAAGTAGAGGGACAAACACTGATTTATAGCTGAAATAATAAAGAACTTTGAGAAAAGATCATGGAATCAATCATAGCTGAATAAATTATGTAAAACCATATTAAAAAAAAATAGAAAAGAAAGTGATGTAAAACCATAGTTTTTCCACCAAATGGCATAGCTAAGAGAACGGAAAGAGGGAGGGGTCGGGGTTTTTTGGAACGATTTTCCATGTAGTTAATCATGGCCCTGGTGGGATAAGGCTAGCAGCTATTTTTATCCTCCAAATTCCATTATAGGCCGTGGTTTTTATTTTTTAGCAACTCTTCCTTTTATTTTCAGTGTTTTTTTTTTATTCAATGTTTATAATTCTAAAGAGTTGGTGGGATGGTTAAGAAAGTCTTCTTTTTTCTTTTATTATTATCATCCTATATTTTCAAACCTTAAAATTAATATTTTTAAAAAACTCATTCGCGCAGCACGCGTGCATACAAACTTCGATCGATGGGAACGCGCACACAAACTCGATCACACAAACTCGATCGATGGGATCGCACACACAAGATGGGAGAATCACTGTCTTGTCGTTTAAATAAAAGACTTGATCTGAGTTAAGGATGATCTTAATTAGCATCAATTAAGAACAATCCCTGGTGTGGGGGAGGGGTGTAGTTTCATGTGCTGAGTTGATATGTGAAGTGTCTCCTCCTCAACGCCAAAATATTCTTGAATGGAAAATAACGGAAGTTGATTTGATGTAAGGTAATAAGGGTGAAAGAATTCCATAATAACACTAGCTAGCAGTGGGATGTTATCCTAGCTAGTCAAGAGTTCGACCATCTTGTGAGCCTTTTGCTTGTTCAACGGTTAATTATTTTCTTCTTTTTGCCCCACAACTTGATATATATCAATGGATGCATGATGACAACTAGAAAAAAAAAATGGAGCTTTTTGGGAATTGGCGTCATCTGCTACTACTAGCTAGTCGCTAGCGATCAAGATTTGCATTTGCTTCTTGTAATTTACATGGATCATAACGTTTATAAGAGCTAGCAGACATCATTTGGTGCCAAGTGACCAAATTCGGGTCAATTCTCAATGACAGTTTTTCTTCACTTCTTGTAAGAATTTTTTTAAGTATATTAATTGAATAATCCAAGTATGAAATCTTTTATCTTTTTATACAAGTTCAGCTCCAATAATTACATGGGAAGAAGTTCTTAGGCCGAACACTCAATGTAAAGTGCTTTACCACTTCAAAAGTCAAACAAGCTCTCTTTTTCTGAGAGTTTTTTTTCGAAGAACAGTGCAGCCAGAGAAAAAAATATCCTTTTTGACCTTTGAAAATCCTCGGTGAGAAGACTATCATGTCATGCTTAATTATTAACCTATATGTATTTACGACTTTTGAGTCAATAAATATATGTGAGCGCAAGCAATTTCAACTCTGTAAGGTTACAGATGGAAGCAACCCAGTAGAATTCTTATCTGCTCTACCAACATCGTTCAAACTTCAAAGGTATAATGGAGAGAAATCGACTTAAGCTTTGATTGGTATGTCATGTCTTCGCCTTATACTTTAAGTATTGAAAATTTGTCCAAGTCTCCCGTGAAAATTCTATAGAGACAGCATAGATTTATATCTCACACGTTATAATATTAGAAAAAAAAGAAAAAGGTAAGATTCTCTTACGAATACATCAATCTGGATATGAATAATATGCGTAAAAATTGACTTGAATTTTAGAGTTAAGAAAAAAATTATTACAATGAAACCATTATAGAGTCAATCAAAAACTTGTAATTCTTATTGTTCGTGAGATTAGTAAAGATATGAACAAGCTAATCTAGATATCGATGTTAATAAAAAAAGAACTTATAACTCTCTGATATTTAATAAATCCATGAATTTTAGGATATTGATTGTCATAAACAAAGATTTTGTACTCATATTTTAAACAAGTATTTAATTAAAAAAAAAAAAAGAGGAGAGACAGAGAAAGGAAAAGAAAAAAGAAAAGAAAAAAAAAAAACGAGGGGAGGCGGCAAAGATACGTGAAGAGAGGAGTAATAAATGCACAAAGTGGAAAAAGGCTCTCTCAGATTCCCTTTGTTCAAACTTCAACTTGTGGTCACCCCAAAAGGAGAGGACAGTTTTCACGCGTCATCTTTCCTTTCATTTTTCTCGTCTCATCACAGCTCCAATTTATCTACTCGTAATTATGTTGAATTCAAGAACAAATTGTATGACAGATTACGTTGTACTTACTAGTATTCTATTTATAAACCTATCTCGTTAGAAGAATAAGAGAGAAAGCTCAAAATCATCCTGAAATTTAACTTTGTTAAGAATTCATGTAATCTAGTCATTTCTTAAATGATATTGTCTTGAAAAGAAAAAAAAACAAACGTTATAATTCTAGATAAAAATTAAAAATAAGGTTCTCATAACCAAATTTTATATAAGTTTAAAAGATTCAACCGAGACATTATAAGTTGACCGGTTAAGTTATTCAAATTTAACCAGATTAATATCTAAAATTATTCAATAACAAACTAAGCTTGAAATAAGTTTCAAGCTTATATATAGATCTCTTAGACAATTTGTAAAACTGGTATAAATATGATTTAGAGCATGTGTATTATAATATGAATAATTATAAATTAATTAATCAATCTCTAATCTATATAACTATATATTTCAATTTCAGTCATCAACTTTTAAAGTCCTGCTAATTTCAGTTATCAACTTTCTTTGGTCTAACGAGAACCATGACATGTAATTTTTAAAGTTTTTTTTTATAATATTAAAGGAATTAAGAAGATATATAGATCGAGTTGATAAAACAGTTTATTAATTATATCAAAATATGATAAGGTAAATTGTTTTTGTAGGGCATAGTAAGTAAATATAATTAAGTAACACCTTGAAATCCCTTACAAGATTGGGTCGGTGAACAAGAGATGGTGCGACGACTTGCGAGGGACGACTGTGATCGAAGCCAGTTCCCGGAGGAGGAGAGGAAGAAGTGGCAAAATTAACAACGACAAGAGATGATCGGTGCAATTATTGCTTTGAACGGAATTTTGAATAAAGAAGCTCAAAGTCAACGGTTTTTACAGTGGTGGTTTTTGAAGAAGTAGAGGCTGTTGGGGGGATTTCGAAATATATACTTTGAAATCTTGTGTTCAATTTTAATGTAATAGCGTGTTAATTAAAGTCTTTGGTTCTTAGTGTGTGCAAGAGCAATCTTGGCAGGAAATGGTGCCATGATGGCTAGAAAATGATGACATTGTAGGGTTTGGCCAAGGGAAAACACGCTTGTTTGTTGATTTGGACTAGAGATGATGGCATATGCATGATGATTTGATTTGATTTGATTTTAATTAAGGGATTTATTTAATTCTAATTTTTTCTCGACTCATTAATCTGGAGTTTCAACGCTTATAAATTACATCATCTTTGTAAAATATGTCTAATTAAATGTTTTAAGAATCACTTCTCAAGCTCCAAGCATTTTCTCTTACAAACTGAATATGAGGTGAAGTCGAGTCAACACAAGCAAACAAGCGAACGAACACGTGTCTTGCATCAAACGAAGATAGACTCAACTCATCAAAATAGAAGTCATGGGACTCGATTAAACAGAGTACGAAATTACAGGGACGAAGTCTTGTAATTAACCCCTCAAACAAGCATAAACGCAAGGCAAAGGAGGAAGATATCGCATGACTAATGATTAAGATTATTGTGGACAGAGAAGGAATCAAAAAGAGAGCATTGATTGGGGATTCGAGAAGCACAGGTGAAACACGGGGAAATGGAGGCGCGTAGGCGGAAGCCGGGTGTGGAAAAAGTAAGAAGTAGTAGTTGCAGAGGAGGGGGAGGAGGTGGTGGTCATGAGCTCGAAAAACGCGTAAAAGGCAAGGGAGGGCGTGCGTTATGAAAAGGGGAATATGATGATGATGACGATGATGATTTTTGTTTCTGAAGACTCCTTCCCTCCTTTCCTTTCCTTTCCTTTCCTTTTGGTCGCTGAACTAAAAACTAAAAAGTAGGAATAACACAAGTAAATGAAACCACCGGGTTTTGTAAAGTTAGGAATCCCCAAAAGTTGAATTTAACTCTTTTCAGGTTGTGGTGCTGTAGTAGTAGCTATATATATACATATATATATATATATTGAATGCTCCTTTTAAAATGTGTTTATTTATAATTCCTCGAGGTATCGACTCCTTGCAAATATAAGGAAGATCACGACCACCAAGAATGAACTGGCTGCCCTGTTTATTAAACTAATTTGAATAATGATTTTTTTAAAAAATTTAAAAAATAAATAATTTGGGTTATTTAGATTATGTTTTTTTTTCTGTTGTGTTGTTATCTATATATTCTCATGAGTAATGGACTAAATCTGATTTTGCATGGTCGAAACTTTTCTCGAGTCTAATTTTAGGTATCTAATGTGATTTTTCTTTTAGTGGTTTAGAAAAAAATAATAATGGGGGTAATGGGTGATTTTTCAGTTTACTTTTAATCTTGTTTTTCTTTAATAGGAATTGATACATATTTTTTTAGTATTTATAATATTTATTTTATTTTTTGTGAGAGGATGAAGCATCATTAATGATCTGAAATACAGAATTCATCATCTCCTTGTTGACCTGAAGTCAGACAGGGATGGTCCAAGTTGAACCTCAGCAAGCCATTTGAATGGAGGTTTTTTTATAAGGTAGTTGCACCTGTAACTGGTTGGAGGATTTATGCCATTTCTAAAGTATTTATTTATTGATCCTTTTTTCCTTTCAAGAACAAATAAGGCTGTTCTCTTTTTATTTTTATTTTTATTTTTATTTTTATTTTTATTTTTCATTATTTTGCCAACCTCGCTTTTGCAGTTGAATAATTGAGGTTGAATCTACTCCAAAAGAGTTCACACAAGGGAGGGAGCTGGAATCCAAAAGCACTTATGACTCCACCACCGCCCCTCCTTCAAAGTACAGGAATTTATTATATATCCCTCGTTTATTCTTAGCTTAAGGAAATCATTTCATCGTAAAATAAATAAATAAAAAATAAAAAATAAATTGAGGTTTTGAATCATTACATTACCTTTTCACCGAGGAAAACTTATGATAGTCGTCAACATATTCTCTCACCCTGTGGTTTTGCTTAAAGGACACGAATTTTGAAACCTATAATAATTACCATCATTGAGTACAAAGGTTAAATGAAGTCATGCTTTCACTTTTCATAATAATAATAATAATAATAAAAAAAAAATTCTTATTTACTTCCCAAGCAATACATATGTATTTATATCTATTTAATAGCTATTTTTTTTTTGTTTTGATTAACATGAATGTCTGGGCCAACTTATGTATATCTCGACTAATTTCACGAGTTCTGAAGTTAATGACCATGTAAGCCTTCAGTGACCATTATATTAACAACCACAGGACTTGAACCTGGGACCACAGGGAAAGCAAACCACTTGATCTCAAGTTCTTACCACTATACTACCTACTAGATGGTTATTTAATAGCTATTTTGAAGTTAACGACCATTTAATAGCTATTATGATTTCATCCTTTTATTATACAAATAATAATTTAACAATTCATATGGACTTTAATATGTGAAATGAGTGAAATATAACACAGTTTAGAAACACGATATTTCTTAAAATATGATTTTTTTTATTTAAAATTATATTTTAAAAAATAACCACGGCAACACTTATAAACACCATTTTAAGATGATGCTTGGGCGGAGTGTGGTTGCGGTTGTTTTTCAAAGTGCTTTTCACTTAGAAATGTATCAAAATAATGTTTTTTTTACTTTTTAAAAATTATTTTTGATATCAGCTAGATCAAAATGATTTAAAAACACTAAAAAAATATTAATTTAAAATAAAAAAAATTTAAATTTTTTTAAAAATACTTTTAAAATAAAAAACAAACAGGATATATCCTTAAAAAAAAAAAGAATTATGGGTGAGCTCGGATAAATAAATTATTATGAAATTGTGCCCCCCAAAAAAGATAAAGAACAAAAGTGGTTAGAAAAAGAAAGTGAGACATCGGTAAAAGTTAAATAGACTTTTGTAAGTATGAAAAGGTGGAAGCCGTGCGATGCCTTTGCAGCGGATGCGTGTGAAAAGCATAAGATTGGTTGAAAGGCAAATAAAGTTAGAAAGTTGAGATAGCTTTCCGCTTCCAATCTCACTACACTTCACTCCCCGTGAGCTACACGCACTTCAGATTCAACTCATGTTCCGCGATTGCTCTCCGGAGCGTGCCTAAACGCGCTCTAGGATTAGTGTGAGATGATGTTCAGTCCCATGATTCAATCTAATATATAAGAAACAAAATAGAGATAAAAAAAAAAAAAAGCAGTCAATCTACAGAGAGAGAGAGAGAGATTAGAGTGATAAAAGTGAAGTTAAAGTAATCTAATCTACTAATGAATCTCATAATCATCAAGTGAGTGTTTCTCTATATAAGTCTCCTCTACTCATGTTTTTCTTTATATATATATATATATATATATATATATATATATATATATAATTCATATCTTAAATATACAAATTTATATTTTAAAACATTAATTTTATAAAAAATAATATTGTTTTGATTTAAAAAAATTAACTCGAACAACCTGTTGAAAACCAATAATCCGATTAAAACCCAGAATCTGGATTAAAAATCAGGCCTGCTAGCAAACGGGATCTAATAGCTATGCACACAGTACTATAATAAAACTAATAAAAAAAGGTAAGGAAAAATAAAATAAAATAAAATGAGAGAAGCACTAAAAAGGAGGGGCAGAAAACTCTGCCCAGAAAGCATTTTTTTCCAGAAATCTTTGCAAACTGATAGTACAGCCCTAGTCCCTACTACCTCTCTCTCTCTTTGTCTCTCTCATTTTATCAGAAATTCCCTCCTTCTCTTTCTCTCTGTCTCTCTTTTACACGATAAAAACAAAAAAGAATTCATGCCCCTTTATAACTAATTTACTACCACTCCTACTTTCCTTTCCTTGCCTTGGTGGGTCTTCTTTGTTTATTTATTATTCTATTATTTAAATATATTCCTTTAGGACCCATTATTATTATTATTATTTAAACTCTCTCTCTCTCTATATATATTTTATTTTAGTTTTACCATTTAACATTGTTGGGTATATTTATTAGAGGGGATATTTTGGTTATTGAATCATGATGATGATGATGATCGGATGGATAGAGATAGAGAAAAGTTAGCAAGTAAGAGAGAGAAGGGCTCTTGTGAAGGAGAGGATCTGATCTCTCCTTTTTGCGTTGAATTCTCTTATAATATAAGCCTTTTATGTGTGTGAAAAAGTGAGAAAAAGAGAGAACAAAAAGCAAAGCATGGAAAGGAGAAACTAAGAAAGAAAGCGAAAAAAGATGGTCAGATTAATAGATAGATAGATAGATAGATACTCCCATAGGAGAAGGAGAAGAAGAAGAAGAAGAAGAAGTAGTGGTCGAAGGAGGAGAAAGAAGAATACTTTTTTTTTTTTTTTTAAAAATAGAGAGAGAGAGAGAGGGAGAGCCTTTCTTTCTTTCTTTCTTTCTTTCTTTGATTGTTTTGATAATTTCCTCGTCCCTTCTTCTCCACCTGAAAAATAAGCCAAATTTGTCCATTTTGAGAGAGAACCGAACCGCTCTTATTGTCCTGTAACTATTATATCCCCACCTCCTGAAAACCAAAAAAAAGAAAGGCTCTTTGAACTCATTTCAATTGAGAGATATTGATAAAGATTTGTTTCTTCTGCTCAAGAAATGAGAGCTGGTCTTAGCACGATCCAGCAAACCCTGACACCAGAGGCGGCGAGTGTACTAAACCACTCGATAGCCGAAGCAAGCCGCCGTAACCATGGCCAGACCACACCACTTCATGTTGCGGCTACACTATTAGGTTCCTCATCTGGTTTCCTCCGTCAAGCATGCATCAAATCACACCCTAATTCTTCACATCCTCTTCAGTGCAGAGCTCTCGAGCTCTGTTTTAGTGTTGCCCTTGAACGCCTCCCCTACCGCACAGAACCTCAGTCCTGGCCTTGACCCTCCAATCTCCAATGCCTTAATGGCTGCGCTAAAGCGTGCTCAGGCTCATCAGCGAAGAGGGTGCCCTGAACAGCAGCAACAACCACTTTTAGCAGTCAAAGTCGAGCTTGAGCAGTTGATTATATCGATTCTTGATGATCCAAGCGTTAGTAGAGTTATGAGGGAAGCTAGCTTTTCAAGTCCAGCTGTTAAGGCAACAATCGAGCAATCTTTGAATGCTTCTACGAATTCCAATTCTGCTGCTAATTCTGGGATTGGATTGGGGTTTCGTGCTCCAGGGGCTGTGGCTGTTCCTGCTCCTGTCACTAATAGGAATTTGTATGTGAACCCAAGATTGCAACAAGGGAGTGTCGGTCAATCTGGTGCACAAAGAAACGAGGAGGTTAAGAAGGTTATTGATATTTTGTTGAAGAGTAAGAAGAGGAATCCTGTTTTGGTAGGTGAGTCGGAGCCACAGATGGTAGTGCAGGAGGTTTTGAAGAGAATAGAGAATAAAGAAGTAGGAGATGGGCCGTTAAAGAATGTTCAGGTGATTCATTTAGAGAAAGGCTTTCTAGATAAAGCACAGATAGCGGCAAAGATTGTGGAATTAGGGGGATTGATTGAGACCCGGATAAGAAATTTGGATTGTGGTGGGGCGATTCTTGATCTGGGGGATTTGAAATGGCTTGTTGAGCAGCTAGTGAGCTTAACAGGTTCTGGTGGGGTTCAGCAGCAGCAGATTATGTCAGATGTTGGGCGGTCGGCTGTGGCGGAGATGAGGAAGCTTTTGGGGAGGTTTGGAGAAGGGAGTGGTGGTGGAAAGGTTTGGTTGATTGGGACTGCTACTTGTGAGACATATTTGAGGTGTCAAGTCTATCATCCTTCAATGGAAAATGATTGGGATCTGCAGGCAGTACCCATTGCTGCTAGAGCACATCTTCCAGGGACGTTTCATCGGTATGTATGTTTTTTTTGCTATTTTTGGAACTATACTTTCTTTGTCATTAGCTTAGCTTATGCTTTAGCCAGAGGGTTTAGTGGAAAACTGGGGATGTTTTTACATCTTCAATGCCTGATGGCATCGGAAATTGCCGATTTACAGATTCTTTGATATCTAGACTTTCCGAAAATACTCCTTGTATCTGTGTTCTGATCACCCATTCGGATTTTGTGTCAGTTCAGAAAGTTGCTTAATTGTAGAGGTTTTGGTGTATTCTGACATCTGAATTGCCCTTGGCTTAATGAATAGAAACTTCAATTCGTTGAAGGATTTTTTTTCTTCTATTCTCCTTGTCCAGATAATAATTGTAATTAACTCATGCGCTGGTGATTCATTTCTTTGAGCTCTTAGTTCTTCTATCTATTACTTTGTTATAGCTAACTCATTTTCATACCTGTTGCTGTGTAGGCTTGGAACCAGTGGAATCCTCAGCAGTTCAGTTGAATCTTTATCACCACTGAAGGGTTTTCCAACTGTTACACTTCCTCCACCAAGGCGTCTCTCTGAGAACTTGGATCCTGCTCGAATAATGAGTTGTTGCCCTAGTTGCATGCAGAATTATGAGCAAGAGCTTGCAAAACTTGTACCCAAGGAGGCTGAGAAATCTTCAGAAATCAAATCTGAAGCAGCTCAGCCTCCACTGCCACAATGGTTGAGAAATGCAAAGTCCCAAGATGGTGATGTCAAGACATCTGATCAGACAGTAGTAAGTTCAGCTCAAACGTCCAAGCGAACTGCAAACTCGCACTGGCCCGATTAAGATTCTTCTTTCTCATCAAAGTGCTAAAAATGAAAGTCCAACAATGAAACTAATATTGTCTTTGTTGTTATTGTGCAGACTAAGGATCAAGAACTGATGTTGAAGCAAAAGAAACAGGAGTTGCAGAAGAAATGGCACGATACATGCTTGCACCTTCATCCTGCTTATCATCAACCTAATCTTGGACCTGAAAGAATTACCCAACCAGCTCTCTCAATGACAAGCTTGTATAATCAAAACCTGCTTCCTCATCAACCTTTCCAGCCCAAATTAAGCTTAAATAAAAAGCTGAGCGGAACCCTTGTGCTCAACCCAAATTTGTTGCCCAGCCAACCAGCTGGACAGGCAACCACTCCGCCTAGAAGCCCTGTGAGAACAGACCTAGTTCTTGGTAGACCGAAGGTTGTTGAGACCACTCCTGAAAAGGAACATGAAGAGCACACCAAGGACTTTTTAAGCCGTGTTCCTTCTGCGCCACTATCCAATTTGCATGAATTGCCGAGCAGTAAACTTCTCAGCAAATTAGACACCGACTCATTCAAGAAGCTCCTCAAGGGTCTTCTGGAAAAGGTTTGGTGGCAACGAGATGCTGCATCTGCAGTGGCTACTACAGTGACACAATGCAAATTGGGTCATGGGAAAAGTCGGGGTACTGGATCAAAGGGTGACATTTGGCTATTGTTCACGGGTCCTGACAGGGCTGGCAAGCAGAAGATGGCATCAGCTCTTTCAGAGCTTGTTTGTGTGACCAATCCAATAATGGTTTGTCTTGGTTCACGGCGTGAGGATGGGGAATCTGTATTGAGTTTCCGTGGTAAAACTGTGCTTGATCGAATAGCAGAGGCAGTTAGAAGGAACCCATTCTCAGTAATCGTACTTGAGGATATTGATGAAGCGGACATGCTTGTTAGAGGGAGCATAAAGCGGGCCATGGAGAGAGGTCGTATTGCAGATTCCCTTGGCCGTGAAATCAGTCTTGGTAATGTTATCTTCATTCTGACTGCAAATCGCTTACCAGACAATCCCAAATTCCTATCTAACAGCAATTCGCTGGATGAAAAGAAGCTTGCGAGTTTGGCAAGTGGAGGCTGGCAATTAAAGCTAACCCTTTCTGAGAGAAGAGCAAAGCGCCGAGCCAACTGGCTTCATGATGAAGAGAGGTCGGCAAGGCCAAGGACGGACTTGGGACCAGCACTAGCATTCGATCTGAATGAAGCTGCTGATGCAGGGGTGACAAAGCAGATGGCTCGCACAATTCAAGTGATCTTACAGTTGATCACGAAGATGAACATGTCCTTAATAACAGACTGTTGACTTCTGCAACTTCATCAATCTCTAAAGAGCTACTCAATTCAGTAGACGATCACATTGTCTTCAAACCTGCAGATTTCAGCTCCATTAGACGTGACATCTCCAATTCTATAACCAAGAAGTTTTCGACCATCTTCAACAATCAGGTGCCGATTGAAATCCAAGACGAAGCATTGGAAAAAATAGTTGGTGGGATATGGTTAAGCCAAACAGGCTTAGAAGAATGGACCGACAACGTATTGGTTTCAAGCTTACGCCAGCTCAAATTACGGCTACCTACGCGTGCCAATGAATCCATTACTGTCCAGCTCGAGCTTGATACCGATTCTGATAGTCGTAGCCGCGTAGATTGGCTGCCAAGTAGCATCAGAGCGGTGGTTGATGGGTTGTGAACCAATACTACTCATAGCAGAGATATGGTGGATGGATAGTGTTGGCAGTGGCAATTCCTAGTATCTGTTGTTGGATACAGATGTAAATATGCTCAGCTGTTTTTGGTGGGTGGTGAAAACTGTTGAGAGGGGTAAAAAAAAAAAGCAGTTTAGAGAAGAGGGGGATGGTGATAGATTAACCGTTAACGGAATCTTTAGGCAGCAATGTATCGCTTTTTTTTTTTTTAATTATTGTTTAAGGTGCTTTAAATGCTTTCTTTTTTGTTATAGAATTTAATAGTATTCTATCATAGATATAAATATTTATTATTTTCGTGGACCATGATTAATAAAAATGAGGCATTCCTCCTGTTCTAACACCGTTTAATCCTCTCTCTTTTTTTTTTCCTTCCAATATTTTAGGGGTAAATCATTGATAGTTATGTATATATTTGGGGGGAGAGGTGCTATGAATTTAATCAATAAAATGAGAAATTATTATTATGAGAATAAAATGTTTTATCGATGAAATTGTTAAATTTGAATTTGACAACTTCTTTAATGATTCATCTTGTACCCAAAACAAATTTGGGGAGGATACAAAGGAGGCCCTACGTAGCATGACACATGGAAGAATTGATGATGATGATGATGATGGTAAATTGGCTTACGTGTCTGGTTGTGGACAATTAAGTCAAAAGTATGTTAAGTTTGTGTTGTGACATTCTAGAAATGGTTTGAGTTTCAGACACGACCTGCTAACCTGCCCTACATTTTAACGTATCTTTCACGAGGAAGGATGCTTTTGAGAGTCGGATTCTTGGAATTTGGTAAACAAAAACTTTTGGAACCACATACATACATACATGCATGCATGCATGCATAGACTTGGCTGGCTTTTTTTCCTTAGATTTATGTTTGAGGGAAACAAATTTTGCCTTTTTAATATATCTTGGACTGCATGCATGTTAGGAAGTTTACATGGTAACTAAAGAAAGGATTTTGGTAATGGATGCTTGAATTTTTCTGTATAGCTATGGGACATTAACTATAATCTTTTTTCTTTATCATCTCATAAAAAAAAAAGAAATTGAGGAAAAGAAATTATTAAAAACAATTAATTTTGTTTGGTAAATAACTAGTTTAAATTAAATGATTGAAAATTAAATTAAATGATTGAAAACAATAAAATGTGACTAATAGGAAGATAATGAAATAAGACCATCAAAATCAACGACAAGAAATAAAAATAAAATGTGTTTTATTTTTTCAAAGTACTAAAACTACTACTTCATTGTATTAAACAAGCACGGTTTATATTGGTTGCGTAGATCTGACATGTGCAACTTGAGATGCGTAGATATATATGTGTTTCACAATTATTATTATTTTTGTGTGTCCGATGCATGTGTTATATGTGCCGTAACATATTTTTATTTTTAGGCGATGCATATGACTCACATTTAGCTTCAAAGTTGACTTTTTTTGTGTTTATATATTCGTCTCGTCAATATTCTTTTTTATGAAACTAAAAAGATCATCATCAGAGCTCTAATGTGTATTTAGTGTCTTGTTCTTTATATATATATATATATATATATATTCTCTCTCTCTCTTTTTCTTTTTTGTTTATTGGATTTGGTCCCTCAATTTTTTTTTATCTAGTTAACTCTAGTTCCATTATTATGGAATTAAACAAGTTTTGCTTAAAAATAATGGAATGTTAGAAAAAATAAAAAATAGCTATTTTTTGCCCAACTTAAATAAAAATGAGTTTTTTTTGCTCAAATTATAATAATGAAATGAAGGCTAACTAAAAATAAAAACAGGGATGAAATATATTTTTTAATAAAGAAAAGAGAGAGAGAGATTGTCAAATTGCGTAAAATCTTTTTTCTGAAGATCACACCTGCGCAATTAGTTATAGTGTGTACTTATTTGGGAAAAGATTTCCCAGTTTTGAAAAAATCTCCATTGTATGAAAAAAAAAAAAAAAAAGGAAAAACATTTCACATTAACCAGCCGTTATTGCAAGAGGTGCTGACGGGACAGGAACAGAAGTGAAATGTAAAGCCAATGAGAACACAAGAAGCCACACGGCACCCATGATCTGTCTATCACTAACAACCACGTGTCCCATGTCTCCAGAAGAAGAGACCATAAAAAGGGCAGGGAAATATAAATAAGAAGCACAGCTTCCTAGGAATTTGGACCTCAGCATTTTTGGATTTACCATTCCAAATTAGGATGCACCGTTCAGTCGATGACATATACCAAACAAAGCTGAGAACGGAAACTCCCCCCCTTGCAGGCACTCCTCTCTTTCTGGCCAGTGGGAGTTATTTGCCATGATCGCTGATATTCCCGGCTTATATTTCTTATTTTTTAAATAAAAAATACAATTTTTTATACCTTATCTGCCACGTTTTAGATATTTATTAATTGAATATTTTTTGTTATTCAACCCTAGATATAAAAAATAATATCTATTTGAGATATTTATACATACTTTAATCAAAATATAGAAGTTGATGCTATACATATACTTGTGTAGTAGTGTATGATGTTAATGTTGAAGTGTGTGTGTGTAAATTATATTAGATTTTTAAAAAAAAATATAGATGTTCTATACTAATAATAATAATAATTATGTAAATATCTTATATCATATTTTACAATATTCATGTCTTATCTATTATTTATTTATTTATTTATCTAGGTTGGTTCGAAACAGATTAAAACTAATTTTATCATGATTTATATTCTGAATTTTATCTTCCTTGCTTGATCACAACTTACATGGGTTTCGAGTTCTCTATTTGATTAGGAAAAAGCATGTTGTTGGAGATTATATATAATTTAAAATTTTACATGGCTCAAGTAAAATCGAGGCCTTTTGTACTCCAATATATATAAATCTAAAATAAAAAAATAATGTTTTATTTTCATTTACAAAAAAAATAAAGAGATTTGAATTCAACATCTTTTATGATATGAAAAATTGGATGTCAATTGAATTATATGCTATTTTTTAACAGAGAAAAATGAAAAAAAATATAAATGTCAAGAAATCTCTCCTAAGATGGTTCACATTAACTAATCTCTCCAATTTGGGGAGAAAAGGAGTGGAAAAATGGTTTTATAAAATATTGTCAATATTTTAATCAAATATCATATCACACAAATTGACATTGCTGATTTCCATCTTCATAATTCAGCAATCAATGTTAGTTAATGTCAATTTTTTCTAATTCATTGTCGCGCGCATGCATTGTTTGATTATAACGTGTAAATAAATTTTCTTATGATTTGATATCTTTTTCCAATAAGTCAAAGATTAACTCTTCGAATATCAACTTGGAGATGGATTCTATTTACATTTGTTTTGTTGAAAATGTTGTTGCGTGTGTGTATACAAGTTAAACCTAAATTGCTCATGACTTCATGCGAACAAAAAATAGGATATAAAAGAATCGTTTTAATTTAACAACTTAAATTATTAGGTAAGATTTCAAGATATGATTTATATTATTCTTTTACATATTTTCTCAAATGAAAGCTATTTGAGTTTTAAATTTGCACAGATGTATATTTTCTTGTGCTTAAATAAATGGTAATAATAAGATTTGAACTTATAACTGCTTGATCATCAAGACTCTGATGCTATGTTAAGAACCATCTCAACTCGATAGTATAAAATATTAGGAAAAATTCAAAAATATAATTTCTATTATTTTTTAATATAGAATATACAAAGAGATTATCATTAGGGCATGGCATTAAAAAACCCACGATCAACCTAGGCAGGTTTGATGGAGATAAACAGAAAACTTACCTAATTGATTATAAAATATATAGCAATAAGTCCCAGAAACTTTGGGGTTGTGAAGATGCGTCATATATTCATGATGATGCCACGTGTTCAAGGCTAGCTATAGCAGCTGATTCCATCCCTGTGACTCAGAATGATCGTTCTCTCCCTGTCGACTCAGAGTGTTCATGTGCTTCTTCAGTGTCGTTGCTATGTCTCTAAGGGCAAGAAGGTCTAGATTGCCGAACCATGTCCGTTTACGAATAAATTTAAATTTTTATTTAAATTTTTTTTTGATTATTTTAATATATTAATATCAAAAATAATATTTTTAAAATAAATAAATACTTTAACAAATGACGGATAAAATATCTATTACCTTTGTGCCGCCAGAAACAGAGACACGCAGTTAATGCGTTGCGTATATAATAATTAATAAATATTTTTCGTTCCTCTTTCAAATAAGAACAAAGTCAAGACGATTGCGTGCAGCCTGCTCGTCCTTGTGGATCTATTGGATATAGAGCCGAGCTAATATCCATCCAATCAACCTGTCACAGCAGGCATGTGTTGTCATTTAAGATCATCACCCAAAGTCGTGTATTCCCTTGAAGTTTACAAATTAATAGTTAGATTCTTAGTACGGCAGGTCATTTATAAGAAGAATGTAGGGTTTAGATTTTTTTCATGTTTTTCAGTAAATTTAATTGTTTATTCATGATTTTATCTTTTCCATGAAATACGTTCTTGTTTATCGTTCTAGTGACTGTTTTGGATTATAATACTAGTTTTAATTTTAATAATTTTAATAATTTTTATTTTAATAATAAAAACAATTCAAAATTACTAAAAAAATATTGATTTTAAACAAAAATAAAATTTAAAATTTTTAAAAACACGGATTCAATCACGTTTCTAAACAGATCTTAATAACGAAACACGATATTATAAAACGCATCATCCTTCTTCAATCAAATGAAGAATTATGATCATTCAACCATCTAAGTGGTAGCCGGTGGTAAGAGCTTGAGACTAAGGGGTTTGCTCCTCTTAGGTCTCGGGTTGTTCAACCCCGTGGTTGCTCATATGATGGCCACTGGAGGTTTACATGGTCGTTAACTTCGGGGCCCGTGGGATTAGTCGAGGTGCGCGCAAGCTGGCCCGGACACCCACGTTAATCTAAAAAAAAGAATTATGATCATTCTCGTCAATTTGGATAATAATAATCTCTCTGCCTCGTGGATATATTATCGAATAGGTCCTTTCATGATTATAAAGAGAGAGAGAAGAAAAATGGTCGCAGTCCACTACTATATAATGACGCAAACATTAATAGGCAAATAGCTAGCGAAGCATCTAAGGAGGGTTATGAATTGAATGTAGACGAAAAACAAGGGACATGAAGCATGAAGACAAAGATGTTGTTTTCATGCCTACGTCAACATAAATGTGGTCTTTTGACTCCAACCATGAATCATGCATGAGACCACATTTTTTTTCTTGATGGGTTCAATATCCATAACTTCTATGTGTTTGAAAATATAAATTTAACATGAGAAAGACAAGTATTAAGTGTACGCATACATTTGTATGCATTCATTGAATTTATGTCTTTGGGTAAAATAAAGAATCATAAACTAACTTGTAAGATAAAATAATTTTCATGATGGATGGAAAAGACGTTGAGAAAGTAAATAATAATCTTAGCTATGTACTCTATAACAAAAATTCCATCCAAATTAAGAAAAATGTTGTATGGGTTAGAAGAATAAAAAGATATCTTATTCATTACTAGAAAATCGATTAATAAAAACGCTGATGGATAATATTTTATCACTAATTTCTGATGGGAATAGAAAAGGAGAATTTCCATCTGTATTTTTTGACAAAAATTACAACATATTACGTTCTATTGATAATTTCTGACGATGTTAAAAAATTAAAAATTCAATTAAAATTTCATCTGAAAGTTCACACGTCATGATTTACCAATGAAATTGTCGATGGAAAATATTTTTATCGAAAAATGTAAATAAGTTATAGTAGATAGTTCCCTCAATTCTTCTTCTTCTGCAAAAAAAAAAAGAAAAAAAAAACACACTAGCAGTCACCCTATTTAAGTGTTTTACATTTTTTTTCCTCTAGAGAAATTTTTAGAATTAATGAATGGTTTTTATGCTCGGATTTGTTTGAGATTTGGGAAAAATTGAATTTTATTGTCATTTGGTAAAATTGAGTTTGATTTTATAACTTAGGTGTGTTATAATTAAAAAAATGATAGGTTATTTTAATTGGTACCAATCACATTTTGTCATTTTTTATTGTAAAGTTGGAAATTTAGGGAAAATTGAAGTTTTATGGAATTGATAAAATCAATATTATTCTATATAGGTTTCATAAGTAATGAGTGATCATTCTTGAATGTATCAAAATTCATCTGAAGGGTTATATAGACAAGATTATCTTCAAGGGGTTGAGGATTTTATTAATTTTATACTTTTTAAACAAAAGAATATTAATGTAAGTGAAATTAGATGTTCATATGTGAAGTGTAAGAATAAAGTTCCACCGTAAAAATATTGTGATGATGTATCCATTTAAAAAAGAGTTCATTAAGAAATATATGTGCTGATTTACACACAGAGAACCATATGTTTTTCATGGAACCATGTTAAAAAGGGCAGTTGATTCAACTTCTAATTCTAACTACATACATGGTTTTGCGAATGACAATAGTAATACTTATAAGAGTATGATGATAAACATAATAGGAATGGGTCAAGGTTATTAATGTGAAGGTTCACATAAAATCCTTTTAGATGAAGAACAAAATGTAGATGTAGTTAGGTTTTTTGAACTTTTAAAAAATTCTGATGAACCATTATGAAATGATTGTATAACTCATAATAAATTATCGGTCATTACAATAGTGTTTACCATTAAGTCAAATTATGAGTTGAGTGAGATCGATTATGATATCATCATTAAATAAGCTAAAAGCATGTTACCTAAAGGGAATAGGCCGAAAGATAACTCCTATACTGTAAAATCCATGATGAAACCTCTTGGACCAGGATACCAAAAAATTGATATGTGTCCAAACTTTTACATGTTATACTACGTTGAATATGCAAATTTTATCAAGTGCAAACTTGTCAATATGCTTGGTATAAACCTAATAGTGGTAGAGAAAGGATACTTGTCGCATACAAAAACCCGAGATAGTTTCCTATCACTCCTAGGCTACAAATGTTATTTATGTCTATAAAGATTGTCGAGGATATGACATGGCATCATTCATATATTGTGGTGGATGGAGTCATGGTGCACTCTATCAATGATGAAACTTAAAAGTGGTTTAATAGTATATATATATATATCTTCAATTTTTAATGGAATCACAAAACATGCATCTTGGCTTGTATACATATATGGATTTAATCTATTTGGATCCTTTGCTACACCTCATTCTTGCTGGTTGGTCATACTAAAAGTTACAACTTGCCTTAGGGGAATGTATGGAGATGAAATTCATGTTTTTATCTCTAGGAAATTAATGAAGAAGTCTTTGTTGATTAACCTCCAGGTTATGAACAAAAAGAGCATGAATAGGTCTATCGATTCAAAAGGCCTTATATAGACTTAAACATGCTCCTCGAGTCTGGTATAGTTATATTGAGGCATATTTCATCAAAGTAGGCTTCACTAATTGTCTTTATGAGCACACTTTATTCATTAAAACTATGGGTGAAGGTACAAGTTTAATTGTGTGTCTTTATGTTAATGACCTCATTTTTATTGACAATGATTAATTGATGTTCGAACAACTTAAGCAATCCATGATGATTGAGTTTGTCTAACTGACTTTGGAAGATTAAGATATTTCTTTGGTATTGAAGTGTTATAAAGGACATGTATTTTAGTCAATAAAAGTATGCTTATGGATCAGTGTAACTTGGTACACAATATGGTGGTTCCTAGCTTTAAAATCATGAAAGATGAAGAGGGAGTTGAAGTTGAAAGTACTATCTACAAGCAAATGGTGGGAAGTCTCATGTATTTAATTGCCACATGTCCCAATTTGATGTTTATTGTCAGTTTGATTAATAGGTACATGAAGCATCCTATTAAGTCTCATTTACTGGCAAAAAAAAAAGGGCTCCGAAGTACATGAAAGGCACAATTAATTTTGAGATATTCTACAAGAATAGAGGGAGTGAAGAGCTCATTGGATACATAGACAACGATTATGTTGGTGATCAAGATGACTGACATAAAAAGCACATCAGGTTATATTTTCTAATGAGCTCAGGAGCTATTTCTTGGTCTTTAAAGAAATAACCAATTGTTACTCTTTCCACCACCGAAGTTAGTAGCAGCAACATCAAGTACATTCCATGTCATGTTGTTAAAAAGAATTATGATAGTCTTAATCAAGTGCAAAGCAGTCCAACAATGGTGTATTGTGACAATGTCTCAGCGATCAAACTCTCAAAGAACTCGTAATGCATGGTTGTAATAAGCACTTAGATGTAAGGTTTCATTCCCTTCGAGATATTGTAAGGGATAGATTAGTGGAGCTAACTCAATGTTTTATACAAGAGCAAGTTGCGGACGTTCTAACAAAACCATTAAAGCTTGAGCTCGTTTGGTATTGTGGTAGATTGCTTTTTAAAGTGTTTTTCGTTTTGAAATACATCAAAATAATTCTTTTAATTCTTTTTTAAAATTTATTTTTGACATCAGCACATTAAAGTGATACGAAAACACCATAAAATATTAATTTCAAGCAAAAAAATAAAAAAATTTAATTAAAAAAAAACATTTTTGAAATATAAAAACATACAAACTCGGGTGTGCGCGGATATCTTGATGTAAACTTAATATCAATGACATTCCGTTTAAGAACGAAACCGTTGGAGTATTCCTAGTAGTTGTTAGGGTTAGGGCTCCTTGTTTTTAGATTCACTTCTTGTCGTGTTTCATAACTCCTCCTATTACTTAGAGACAAGTTTAGTCATTGTAGTTGTTCAATAATAGATTGACTCTCTGAGTTAACAAGGATCCACAAAACTCTCTGTTTTCTCTTTGGTTCTAACATTGAATGGCCATTCAGTTTTTTTTAGCTTTTGTTAATCTTGCGGTGTTAAGACAAAGATATTATTCAATATGAGAGAGAGAGAGAGAGAGAGAGAAGAGGAGTGGTTGGGCTTTTGCTTTCACTCAGAGAAGGTTGAAAATGATGGACCCAAGGAACGGACACAAATTATAAAGGCGTAAGGGTGCCTCGGAGTTGGGTTGGATCAGAAAATATTATTTTTATTTATTATCCTTTCTGCATCCTGACAAAACAAGCCAAGCTTTCTTCGTGATCAAGTATATACTCTTTTGCAAGAACATGATAGGATAGCCCTTCTCTCTCTTTCACTAATTCCTTGACCATATATTTTTTTAATCTAGTAGTGTATGTAAGACGATGATGATGCATCACACTAGCTATACTCAAAAGCTTTTTCATTTCTTTAATTATTATTACTAATTCTTTTTCAGTACTTGTGTTTCAAGTTGATAAAACTTGATGTTCTTGCCAAATACTTCCGTAAATTATAATTATTTATATGCTAAAAGGCATTGTGATGATGTATATGGGTTCCACTTCTATCTAAAACAATAGTGTCATATTCATGAACACCATTTTTTTATTTTTTATTTCTTAAAAAATAAATCTGCTGTTATGGAGTCTATTCAACGTGAAACTATAGATTAAGAATTTGGCACCGTCTCCTCTTTTTCTTCGTTGTGCATAAAGTTGATTGAGAACTTTCTAATTTAACTAATTGAGAAATTCGGGGGGATCCATTTGGCGATAATTAACACACGAATTTGGATGAAAAAGGAAGGAATTCATCGGAAAATAATAGAAGAAACTTGTGTGAGTCAATGATTTATTTCAAACATTTGAATTGGGAAAAAAATAAAACAATCTCAAACTCGATCAATCAAGCTAATGGCATGATGATTAATAATGGGTTTCGACTAAATCATAATGTGTGTATGTAGCAATGTATACTCTTGAACTTTACCTTATTCATCATTGAGTACTGCTTCTCTCTCACACGTAAATTAGTAGTTTGGTGATGCAATTAGTTGTGCAAGGAAAGACATACAGTGCTGAAAAGTTGAGATTCTTTTAGTATGCCGTAGGAGTAGTCCGGAGCTTATGGAATCATCTTGTCGTCCTAATTAAGACATTTATGCTGATAATCATTTATCCTAATTAAAGTAGCTAGACTCTCACTTGGATCTTAAGTTTATTTGGTCCAAACCTAAACACTTAACTTGTTAGGTCAGCATATATATATATATATATATATATATATATATATATATGAACGCCGGCAGAGACAGAAAGCCAATTTTAATGACTATTCCATTTACTAGAACGCGTTTCTTGACTCTTATTTGGTAGAAGGTTAGGCCTGCATTTGTACACACACACACACGTTTTATTCTGCGTCCATCCCTTCTGGCCTTTTAGCAGTTGCAACTCATAGAAATAGACTTTCCTCATGGCACGTCGCGACGGCTTGTAGATATTCTTCTTTCTCAAGAGAACATATACAACGCGGAGGCCGTACGTGTGGCCAGCAAATATATTGCTGCAACTTGGTAATAATTTGCTATATATATAGTCATATGCTTATTAAACGCGGTATATATATATATATGGAGTGCTTTTTACACGTGGTACTGATATACTAGTTATTTGACTCGTGTTTCATTATAGATCAAATATTTTTTTCTATAAAAAAATTATATATATAGACTTTTCTGACATGTTTTTGTACATAGATTTTTTCAAGTGTAAATTAAAAAGTCTATGCTTACAAGTAATCAAATAAATTGATACCGATGTGTGTTAATAAATGGAAAAAAAATCATTAACGATAAATGAAGATGAAAATGAAAAAACTAAGAGATATATAAAGATTAAGATATTTGACTTGACAACACAAACCTTTTACCCGATTGTGTTTAATGATTTTATTTATCAAAATCAAATTTATATTTAATCAAATGATAATAGAAATAAACACACATGAATTAATTGAATAAAATAAAAGAAAAAAATATTATGTACGGTTACACATATTAGAAATATTATCCAAAAATAAATATTTTCTATTTATACAAAATATAAAACATAACATTATAGATAAATTATAATAATCTCTTCAAAAACTAAATGTATACAAAATAACTATAAAATAATTTTTATTTAAAAGAGACTTAAAAAAAAAAGAGAGAAGGGATATTAATTAAAAAATTGTTTTGAAACAAAAACATATAAAAAAGGCATAAAAAACAAATTTTGAAAAAGAAAAGGTCAGGTTAACACGTCTAACCCATTTAGTAAGGCTCGTGCGTCTGGACCCTTTTTTTTATGGCAAGTGGGGTCGTCGACCCTGTTTTTTTATTTTTAAAATAGGTTAAGCAACAGGTTGTCTAATTTTATCTAGATTCCAATTACTATGGTGGTTAGAAAATCGAGGCTGATCAGTTTTTTACCTAAAAACTTATTTTCAACCCATTTTTTACCTAAAAAACATAGAAAACACTTTAGCCGCCTTAATAAATCCATCCATGGCCTTAAAAATTCAAAAACCATCTTGAAATAAAAAATGAACATGAAACCTAAAATCTTCCTGAGCTCAGATATTTTTTTCTAAGCACTTTCAAAGTAAAAAAAAAACTTAAGTTGAATTCCCCTCATCAAATGAAATCATCTGACACAAAGGCATACCGTTTTGTTGGCAGGAATCACTGTCAATGATATTTTTCTCTCTCTATTGCTAATATCTGGTGATCTCTCTCTCTTCTTTCAAACCAGAGACTAGAAAATAACATAATTGAACTTTCGTATCAAAATTAAATTGAGAAAATATTGAGGGACCAAATATGTATAATATGTGAAGTTTGAGGATTAGAGTGAATTTTTTGTGAGAACTTTGAAACAATCACCCGTTTATGGAGCTATTCCTTTTGTCCTTTGTTAACAAATTTGATTCAATTGTCCTTTAATTTAGCTCAAAAAGGATGTAATAGCGTAAAAAATTAAGGATCAAAATGAAAAGAAAATTGAACAATAAATCCATAGTAAAATGTGAGAGAGTGAGTATGTGTATAGTAAAAAACAACCTACAACTTTTAGAGTTTTCTACAATTAGGTCTATGTTATAACCCAATTTTGACCTCGTTTTATTAACATTTTTCAAAAAAATAATCCAAAAACAACGGAAAACAAAAACATATTCAAAAAACATATTTTTGATGTTCTGCAGCATTTTCAATGTCCTCTAAAAAGAAACAAAAATTAAAAAAATTGTTTTCAACGCGTTCATATATTAATGCCCTCATTGTAAAATTATTGATTAATTTTTCTTATCAAGTCGACATTGACGTTGCCTTTTTCAAAAAAATAAAATACAAAAAAAAAACAATGAAACCAAAAGTGCAACAGAAGAAAATGAGGGATCAAAGAGGATTTAAATTACTTAGGGACCAAGGAATTGAGAGGAAAAATATAAAATTATTTTGCCTATAAATAGTAAAAGAATATCACAAATAAAAATGAAGGAGAAAATAGTTAGAAAGGCTTAAAAAAATGCCAAAACTATTTCCTACATTTTCTCTCCAGCTCTCACATACCTACATACGTAAAACCAATCCTCTCCTCAAAACTATCAACCACCAGTAGCGTTGTGAAACCCACTTTCACTGTCCAACAACACAAAACTTCATCCCTTTCTCTGGACCAAAATAAGTAACTCTCACTTACTAGCAACCATCAGCCATCATGGTTAGATTGTCCACCTCTAACTCCCATGCCATTGTTAGCCATTAAAGAACCCAACATTAATAAATAGTCCTTGTTCCCTCCATTAGAGCAACTCCAATCAACAAACCACTTAAAATCAGGCCACTTTCTCATTCTCACACGATCGGCCAACATTCTTCCATCTTCAACCCATGGCCTTCACATTTCCTTCCCTACGGTGGCAAAGAAGCAACATCAATAAACTCATCATCTTTGCTCTTAGTTGGTTATAACTGGTGACAACTGCCCTATTGTTTTCCTTTTTATTCTTTTTTATTTGGTTGAAGTCAGTAGCTCCATCCTTTTCCTCTAAAAAATTCATGTGCCTCTTCCTCTCTCTACTAGTCACTAAAAATCAGCCTCTCATATCTCTTCAACCTCATATGTCGCACGTGTACAGTGTCGCGGCAAAAATAAGTCCACTCTCGTGTTGAGTAATCGGGAAAATGGGGGAGATAAGAAATTCTTGTCTTTCATCGGTGGAATGAGGAAATAGGAGTCGCCACTTAGTATTTTGGTTATTAGGAACCTTAATTGGCCTCAGAGATTAGATACGTAGACTGGTTGCATAAAGAAAAGGTATTAGCACCCCAAATACACCCTACCTAAGGTAAGTTGCATTGTTTGATAAAAGCTAAAGTATTGTCGTGTTTTCTAATTGTTGGTCTGTCTAAGGTTTTAAGAAAAGTTCTTCTCGTTAAAAAGATTCTTATCTTATCGGGTAAAACCTAACCGTTCTAACATCAATGAAAAAAAACTATCATTTTAATATCAAGAATAAGTCTTACGTATAAGTCCGTAATCCTAGATATTAAAAGAAGATAAAATAATAATTTTTTAAAGAATTTTTGAAATATTGGCCTAGTTCTGGTGGCTTTAATAAACTAGTTATTAAAGTCGAAAATACATGCTAAGACATATTTTTGAATTTTTGTTGTATGAAAATACGATATGATTTTTGTTAGATACTTGGCCGTATGCATGAATTCAAGATATTTTTTTTGTTTTTTTTGTGTGATTTTTTGTTTCAATATTTCAGAGAAAATCAAGTATTTTAATAACTAATTTGTATATTTATAGTATAAAAATACAAACCAATATTAAAAAAAATTGATAGAAAAATATGCAGGAAAATAACAAATTTTGAAAGGATTTTGGGAAAAAAACTTTTTGGACTAGGCCGACACGGGTTCGGCCAAGTAAACAGTGGAGAACTCTCCACTATTCACATATTCATGTTAATTCACTCTTAACTATTGATGCAGAATAATGAAGAAGGTTGCGATGCGTAAAGAAGAATAAAAAGAATAAGAGAACTAAAGGCTTACTTGGCAGTTGCTCACGGTGCTGCTAATGGTGGCAAATAGGAAGAAGGGTTGTGGTTCGCAGTTGCAGACTGGGGAGCTGCTTGGCCGGTGGTTCTTCTTTCTTTCTCTGTGTTTTCCTTCTACTTTATTTCTTTTTTTTTTTGCTTCTGTTTCTCGTTCTTTAGTCTTCTCGTCCTCTGTTCTTTGATTGTTTTTCTTTTCTCCCTAGTTCTCTCTTTCTAGTCCTCTCAAAATGTTCTCCCTTCTGTCTCCTTATTTTTTTTTCAAAATCTTTCTCTCTCCAAAACCCCTCTGTTTTTCTACTCTAAAAAAAAACCCCTGTTCGTCTCTTTTTCCCACAAACAATCTCCTCATCCCTCTCCTTGTTCGTCTCTATTTTCTGTTCTTTTCTCTCTTCTTTCTCTTTATTTCCACTAAAAAAATCTCCTTCTTTTTTCTTTCTGGTTCTCCCCTTGTATTTATAGGAAGCAGGGGAAGAGGGCCACCCTACCCTGCCCAAGCACAGGGTAAGGTAGCCGGGGCATGGCTCGCCTTTCTTTTTCATTATGATGATAGGGTAAATGGGATATGGGTTGTGTTAAGGGGGGTGAGAGAGCGGGAAAAAAATGAAAAATCTTATTCTTCCCTGCCTCTGCACACGCAGGGGAAGAAGAAGATGCACACTGCCATTTAAAACAACATCGTTCCGTGTTTTTTTTTAAGAAAAAAAAATAAATTTGGGGAGTAACCCAAAAATAGGTTATGACATCATAAACAACGACTCATCCCTTCTTTTATATTTTTGGCCAAATACCAACACTGTACCCCACACCAACAGTATCTGTTAGTCACTAGCCATCAATAGCCAAGTAATTAACCCAACAACAACTTAACCTCCTCCCATTCGACAACCCAAAAACAAACTTGAACACCAACCACTCTTTCTTCCTTGATTATAAACGTAGCCATCATTTGCAAAGACAAGTGGAAAAGCTTATTCATTGATATAAAAAAGAGATAAAATTAATTGTTTGTGTGATTTCTACATTTGCAGGGACGATGAACATCACCGTTAGCATAGGAAAAAAACATAGAAGGAGCAAATTCCAATCCACCCATTTTTTTCATTTCACCAGTGATGACGTGTGGAACCACATGTTGGTAGTGATCGTGGCAAGTCGAACCCATACGCCACAATTGTTCCTCTATTTCAAACATTGGTTCATTGGTTACAACAACCTCTCTAATTGATTCCTAGTCCTCGGAAGGTTGATTTATAACCTTAAATCATTTTTGTTAACAAATTGCTAAAATGTTGTGAAATTTGGGACAATATGCTCATTGTTGTGTATAAATTTTAGATTGTTTGAACATTATTTTGGATTATGAGTTTATTTTTTAGGGTTGTGATTGCTAATTGAACATTAAATGTTTGATCATGAATTATGCTTGAGTTTACATTGATTTGTATATTAATATTGATTCATATATTATGCTTGGATTTGTGTTGATTTAGCATATGATTAAAATAAAGTTCATGAAACTAACAAGATTTGAGTTTGATTTTTGGTATTGTTGGATTTTTAATTAGGTGAATGATGAATAGATAGCTTGTTTTGAGTTGATATTTAGATTAAAATAGTTTGATTAAAGCAAATTATTGCGTTTTAACAAAAATGACCTTAGTCTAATTTTAATAAATTTTCAAAGTTTTGGAAGATTATTTTGCAATTAATTTTAGGTTTTTCACACCATTTTTACCATTTCATATTTAATAATTGGGATTGTGATCTACATGCGAGACGTTTTTTAAGTATTAAATAAACCAATTATCCTTAAAGAAAATTAATACAATAACAACAAAATTCTTTCTTTAAAAATACATTAAATATTTCCAAATTGTATATGACCAAGTCTCTCAAATAAAAATCATACGTTGCATAAAAAATATAAAAATAAAAATAAAAATACATGGCATGATTTTACATTTTTTTTACTACCAAAATTCAAGAAAAAATACTTTATTTTTTAATGCATTTTTGGATTTAATAAAAAAATTATTAAATCCATGAGAACTTAACCTATATTTAAAAAACACAAAAAAATCAATCTATTTATTGTAATATTAAGGATGGACATGGTTTTCATTGTGCAATAACATTTCTCCAAGGGAAGGGATTGGTTAAGGATCTTTCTAGTGCGATTTCACATTTCTCCAAAGAAGAGATTGACTCATTCTCCCAAGTGCGATCGTATAATTCTTTAAGGGATTGACATGGCCTTTTTAATATGATAACATAACTCACCAAAAAAAGGATTGGCCAATGATCTCTCTAGTGTGATTTCACATTTCTTTAAGGAAGGGATTGACTCAGTCTCCCAAGTGTAATTGTATATATATATTTTTTCAAAGGATTGGCATAGTGTCTCTAGTGTGATAACATAACTTATATTAGAAGGGATTGATCAAGGATCTCCCTAGTGTGATTGTGCATTTCTCCAATGAAGAGATTAACTTGGTCTTCCTAGTGTGATTGCACAATTTTCTAAGGAATTGATATGATCTTCTTAATACGATATCACAACTCTCCTTGAAAGGGATTGACCAGGGATCTCCCTCATGTGATTGCAAAAATGGCTAAGGTTATAAAGGAAATAATTTTTCATCCTCATCGTTGGATGAATAACTTTTCATGTCACCACATTTCTAGAAACCTACTCAATTAATGTATTAAATACAAGCCGTCGTTTTGTTTTCTAAAAGACTCTTTCAATAAGGACAAACCACCTGGCTATAAAAATCTTAATACTTCTGCTTGGGATAACCTATCTTATGAAGAAGGTAAAAAGTCTTTCATTAAAGCTGATGATCTTTCAAATCTTTATATATTCAATACACCAAGACTTGGAGGGGCTACTGACAGATCAACATATTTTTAAAATTTAATTCTTAGCCTAATTCCATATTTAAAAGGGTCAAAGGCATGATGATAACCCAATATACCTAGGCTTGACAAAATATCAGGCCTAAATAACATAGGTCTGGCTTGCTTCCAAGCCCAACATTCTTGGGTTCAACTATGCGCTGAGCCCAAGTACATATAGATCTACCGGCTTGCCAAACTCAATGTCCTTGGATTCAATTACGCGCTGAATCCAAACATACATAGGTCCAGTAAGTTGTCAAACCCAACATCCTTAAGTTCAACTATATATTTAGCCCAAGTACATATATGACAAGCTACTAGACCCAACATCATTGGGTTCAGCTACGTACTGAGCCCAATGACATATGAGTCTGACAACCATTATAGGCCCTATATTGAACCATTAGACTTTATTTGTTTATTCTTATGACTTTTTAACATAAAATATTAATGTCAAGAATACTCATCTCTCTACAGCATTAGGAGTACAAAAGTCTTCTAATGGTCTACCATATTTTCATCACCATTAATATTATGTAAGGGATATTTATCCCTCATTAATGTTGTGTAATGGATATTTATCTTTCATTAATGCTATCAGGATGAAATGACTCTTCAGCCCCTCCACACCAACAAAAACAATAAGGTTCAGCGGTTATAAATAGCCCCTGAACCACTCAGGTAAAAGGTTCACAATTTTTATTTTCTAAGTATTCGTTCTTTAATTCCAGAGCACTCATCATACAGAAACAAGAACAAATACTCTTGTTCTTGAAGTTTAAAGCTCATTTTATTATTTCTTGCAATTCTTTAAAAAAAAATCATTGACTTTATCATCTGAGAGTCCTTAAACTCCACAAATAAAAACTATTTTACAGGTGTTGGACTTTCTACCATCAACCATCTATTTTTTAAGCTTAAAAGAAGAGAATATTAACATGAATGTGTGATTACTTATTACCCAAATATTAAATAACATTATTCATTAATTGATTGAATTTTAGAACATCATCACCGAAAAAGAAAAAGAAAAAGAAAAGGATAACGGATATATGCCAAATAAATTGAGTGGAAGGGAGGGGGAGTGAGCACGCGCAATGGTGGCTCAACCATGTGGTCATACGTGGGCATTGGGATGGTCCGATAATATATTGTGATTCGACTCCTCAACCACATTTTTTTTTTCTAAAAATACCTAAGGTCTTGAAAAGGTAAAAGGTTACGTGAGGCCGCTGCAAACCTTTTCCCATGAAATTTCCATGCACTGCTTGCTTTTTTCAAAAGCAAGACTACAAGAGAAGAGCCAACCCTTCCTTTTTCTCGCCTTGCTATTAAAGATGACCTTTATTTGCTCTTATTTTGTCATTTTTCGGGTCATATTTAGGATTTTCACGTTTTATTACTGCCCCCATAGCCCATTCTAGAAATTGAACAAAACTTTCTAACTTTAATTAACAACAAAATCCAAGCAACAACTCTAGGAGAATATTCACACACGCACACAAATACATGCATGCATACATACATACATATATGTGTGTGTGAACATAAAATATTGAAATAATGACACTAATATCAATTGAATATAATTTTTTTTATATAAAAAAGCTTGAATTCATGATATTTTAATAAGAAGGACATTAATATCAATTGAGTTACAACTTATTGTTCTAAGCATGAAATGTTATTCTCCTGATATTGGTTACTGAGCTAAATATTGTGTAAACAAAAACAATTGTGAAAAATATTAGTTGTGCTGTTACATTTTAATACAAAATGTGATTTAAATTACGGGAAAGTTAACAATATAATAAAATATTAGGTGAAATACATATCTCTTTCCAATAAATTTCGTGGTATGTTCGTTCAATCATTTTATTTCGTAATTTATTATTTTCTTAAATTGAATATGATTATTTTTTTTTAAAATTTTTAGGAGACCTATAATAGCCGGTTAAGGGAGAGATATGGGGACGATCCTTCAACCCATCAGGATTTCGATCTGGATTTGTGGATGAAGGTAGGAACGTCTGGTGGATTCGATAAAAATCGGGTCTACGGGCTCTCCAACACTACGGCCGAAAACTTGCAGACAGCCCGTAGTGTCTCAACCGTTGGGAGCTCTCCATCAATATCGAGCACCCAGTCTGAGGAGTTCATGGCCTTGAAACAACAATATGAACGACTCTCGACGGATTATGATCAGCTCTGTCAAATGGTCATGGACATTCGATCAAGGATGAGTAATGATACATGTGCAGCTCCTTTTTGGTCATACGGTCCCGGGAACAACCAGCCTCCTTCTCCTCCTCCTCCTCCACCAGCTCCGCCGTTATTCTAGTTTAATTTTGTTTTTGAAACACATTAAATTTGTAATGAATATTTGGATGAATATTATTTAACATTATTTTTAATGTTTAATATAATTTTATTTGGTTAATTAGTGTTTTTTACTATTAATAAATAATTTTTAAAAAAATATTTTAAATCAATACCGACGACCTTACAGATGGAACCAAGACGTTGGTATTTTACCGAGAGTCGCACAAAAATTACCACCCATGCCACAATCACCGACGGATATATTCCGTCGGTGTTTATCGTTGCTATTACCGACGGAAATATCTGTCGGTATTTTACAGAGAGTTCTGAAATATTTACTGCCCATGCCACAATCATCGAAGGCAAGTCCGTCGGTAAAGTTCTCAAGGGAAATTTAATATTTTGGCGCACTCCCTCGTCTATTATACCATCGGTGTTTGGTTTTTTTATTTCCGACCGAACTAGCGACGGAACGAGGAATTACCGACGATCAATATTCCGATAGACGGACTCCGTCAGTGATGTCTTCGGTAAAAATATTACCGATGAATTGTGTGTTTTACACCGATGGAATGAATTTGTCGGTAACACTGTTTAATGATGTAGTGGTTTATTTAAAGAAATCAACAAAGCACTTGATTCAAGAAAATCCATTTCAGAGGTGAAAAGCAATATTTTTGTCCACTCCATCTTCAAAAATCAGGTAATGTTACTCCTACTAAGAGTTAAAACAGGTACGAAATTTTTTATTTAAATTAGCTCTTTATATAATTGTGACTCTATAAACTAAATCTGAAGATTAAAAAGAGCTAAGGGTAAAAAATTATGATGATTCAGGAAAATCATATTTTAATGTGAGAAATATTATGCATAACACATGAAATTAAAAAAATAATAATTTGATGCCTATTTTTAAGAAAAAATGAAAATAAATAAATATGGAGAATTAAAATATTAAGAGATGCATAAAATAATATGTCAATAATTATTGGTTAAAGATCTTTTTTTTTTCAATTCTCTCATGAAAAATATTTAGTCTCAAATTTGTGATTATATATATATTTGCAAAGAGATTGTAATAGGATATTCTTATTGCACATATGGTACAATAATGTCTTAATATGACATTCCTATTATGCCTGAAAGGTATAATGATGCTCGAAGATACTGACTGTTGTAGCATTCCTATTATGCAAAGATACGATGGTGCTTACTAATCTTTAATAGAGCAATATTTTTATTGACAAGAGAATGGTGCCCAATTATTGACATTCCTATTATATGATAAGATATAATAGGAAAAATTGGAAATTAAGGATTGCTCACGGCTTTTATCTGAACAAACACTTATACCCTTAAGAAAAGGCAAATTTATAGGAAAGTGCTTATAATAAAAAAGGCAAATTTATAAGAAAGTGCTTATACTATTAAAGTCGATATGTTGCCCGTGTTTTGTCACAGGTTGAGAGTTTTTTTTATGTACAAAAAGTGCTACGCTAAAAAATGTCAAAGTCTCGGGTCATTAGCTCAAGTGGTAATTTAAATAATATGAAATAAAAACAGCAAAAAAAAAAAAATAAACAAAAAAAAAACAATGAAAAGAAAAGGATAAAAAGAACTATATTTGAGACTATCCAGATTATCAAACAACTCAATGCTAATCTATAAAAGGAACACCGTAAAAAATAAAAAAGTAAAACCTTAAAAAAGAAGAAGAAAACATTAGCTTAAAAAAAAACTCAAAAAAAACTCAAGTGAACCTCCTAAATCTTATCTAATCTTAAGAACTTGCAACTCTTTGAATCATGTACCCGAGTTCAAACAAGAAGCTTAACTGTCAACTAATTTAATTTTAGATAATGAAATTGTTGAAAAAATATTAATAAAAAAACTTGCAAAAGTGAAAAAAAAATTAACAAAAAAAAAAAAAAAGCTAAGGAGGATGAAATTTGAAAACAAAATTAAAATAATCTCAAACAAAATAAATAACAATTAAAAGAATAAGTGCCGAATTAAGAAAAAAAAATAGTATGGGATGAAATTAAAGAAAAATAATTATAGAGGGCTAACCCAATATAATCAAACCTAAAAAATAATAAAATATAATAAAAAAAGATTAAAAATAAGCTCGAGAAAAGAGAAAAAAATCAAGCAAATTCGATGAACCTTCTAAACCTAATTTAATTTCTAAAACCTGCAACTTGTGAAATCCTGAATCTGTGTTCAATCAAGAAACTTAACTCTCAATAAATTTAATTTTGAGGATGAAATTGCGTAAAAATATTAATGAAAAGACCTTGCAAAAGAAAAAAAATAGCAACAAAAAAATAGAGATGAAATTTGATAGAAAAAAAACCTGAAGATGATGAAATTAAAAAAAAACATTAAAAATAATTACAAACAAAATAAATTATAATTAAAAGAATGAAGATGAAATTTAAAAGATTAAAAAAAACATAAAAGGTGAAATTGAAAAAAAAATTTGAAATTTGATATATTATTTATAGATTTAAAAAAGAGTAGAAATGAAATAAAAAGAAATTGTTAAGAACTACTCAAATATAATTAAAAAAAACATTAATTTATATATATATATATATATATATATATATATATATATATATATATATATATATATATATATATATAAAATCAAACAAACCCGGTGAACCTACCATTTATGAAGCGATACAGTAGAGACGAACAACGGACAATCGAGTAATTGTGTTCCCAAAAAGACAGGTCATAGGGAACTGTTTGTTACATCGGTTATATTAAGGCTTTTACATGACATGAAGGGCTCGAATCTTTTTCAGGAAGTGATGTCTTTGTGCCTTGGCCAGACGACGTCGTCGATTAATCTCAACTGTATTTTAATCCTCTAAAAATATAACAAATTATTGTAATAATTAAGAGCAATAATTTGTGGTCCTTTTGATTTCTTGTTAAAATAAAATTCAAGTGAGACGAATAGCCTATTTATTTTTATATTTCAAAAATGTTTTTAAAATAATTTATATTTTATTTTATTTTTTTATTTACTTCAAATTATTATTTTTTGATATTTTTGAATTATTTTAATATGCTGATATTAAAAATTATTTTTTTAAATAAAAAAATACTTAATACATTTTTAAACAATGCAAGGAGTAACTTAATGAACAAGTAAAAAAGCGACAGAGGTCTCAGATATGTAAAACTTGTTAGAGAAAATTCCTCGTAACGAAGAAAAAGTAAAACAGACACAAATAAGATTAGACAAACTTTGCCCTAGTCAAGTACGATTTTAACCCTTTTTTTTTCTTTTTTCTTTTTCTTTCTTTGCTTTTGAAAGCATCTTTTACAACGGATATTTCAAACCTGGCTCATTGTCTCGACCTGCTTTGCTTATTGATTTGCTCTTGTACTGCTCATTGACAGGAGAAAGCAGAAAGCAAAACCTAGAATAAATCGCATGCCACCCTCACCAAGACTCAAACCATACATATTATTACCTTTCCTTTCTCCACAAAATAACTCAGGTCCCACCTTTGATTACCTGAACCCTTTAAATGAAAAGGGATTGTCTTCGAAGCTAGCTAACATGGAAAGCATCAGCTTTATTTTTATTTTTTTCCAACCTTTCTACCTCTTAAAAGTGGAGCCTGACATCTGAAAGGTTGATTTCTGTGTTCCTGGCTAGTATTTTATTGGGAAAAGAAGATGAGGAATGTGGTCATGGTTTATAATTATTTCTTTCTCAAGCTCATCTCTTTAAAAGTAACTTTCTAGTTTAGTTTATATATAGGAGGATCACTTGGGGAATACAAAATTAGATAATGCAGAGATTTAATTAGATAAACAATACAGATGAAATGTAAAGAGCACCTGTGGTTAGAGAGGCATGGAACAAGTAAAAAGCACAGCAGCATGCATTACCTTTTTCTTGCTCGTCTTTTTGTAGATATGCAGGCTTTTAGAGCACCATGCTTACCTGTTCCCTCTCACTATTACTGACTTGATAATTCAATCAACCTTTTTCCCCACCTGACCTTTTCTTCCCAACTAATCAAGTGCGTCTATGTAATTTGAGCACCTAGCTCTAGCTCTTTGCTTTTTAATATAATCCTTACCTGTAATTGGGGGCACTCTTTCTATTTGTAGCACGTGAGGTCAAATTTGCTCAAATTACCCTGCTATGTTAAAAAGATTTAGAAAATTAATGAAAAGTTTATTGAAGCAACCTTTTTTTTCAATTTCATCTTCTTCTTTATTTCTACTTCATCCTCAATTTTTTTTAACAATTGTCTAAGTTGACTTTGAAACAAGTAAGTCGACCGAATCATATCGAGACAACTTTTATAATATTTAATTTTAAATCAGGGCTAAACAAGGAGTTAGGTCGAGAGGTTTTTTCTATCAATCTCATTCTTTTTTTCTCAATTTTATTCTGAAACCTTTTCTTATTAATTGGCCGGGTTACCTTGGGATTGACCAATTGATTGGATCTTATCGGGTCAATTCTCATACAATTTAATTTTAAATTTGGGTTAGATAAGTAATCAAATCATGAGGTTTTAAGGTTGATATGTTAAGCCAAATTTAATAACAATACTATCTTTACGATTTTAATATTTTTGTTATGCTTAAAAAAAAAGATCCGACATGGACATAACCCGTGAGTGTAAACTAGTACTTGACAATGCTAACAAGTGGTCTAGAAACTTAACTTCTCTATTTATTCTAAAAATGTGTTAGTTAGGGAAATAATTAAAAATCATCCAAGGTGGTCCATCTAATGATAATTCGGATGCCTGCATAAACTCCTGATTAGTTTATTATATTGAAAAGATGCGAGGATAATGCACACAATGTATATAATAATTTACTAAAAAATAAAGGCATAGATCTCAACCATCCTTGATTGATTTCTCAAAAAGAGGGCATGCGACCAAAAAGTTGGGTAGGGCTTCTAAGAAATGGGACACCAGCTAGAACTTAGAAAAAAAAAGGATGGTGATGCACAACATCCCCAACCACATATTCTATATTTTCTCTAAGTGGTAGTAGTTAGTAGATTAATACAAGAAGAATCTGCCTAGTTTTGGACTTTGTGATGCAATGGTAAAAAACCTATATGGTACCTTATAATTGAATCCAAATCTTGTACATCCATGCATGTCGGGTATATTTCATGTCATTGAGCTGGCTTAGCTTGACCACACTTATCAACTTGTAAACCCAGCCTCAGCTTTCTTTTTATTTTTATTTTTACGGTTCCATGTCTGTGATTGACAGCAATCTAATGCCAGCCTCACCAATAGGCCAAGACATTTTAGTTTTTGAACCTTGCTTGCTCCAGAAGAACAACAAGATGTTGATCATGATTTGAGATGACGCGATCTGGGCCTATGTCGCTTGCCATCATCATCAGCGACAGTGCAAAGTTTTCTAGGTTGTTGGGCTACAAATTGGGTCCATGTCTGCCTTCAATCAATCTACTCTTCATTGGAATTGTCATGTCTGAGTTACTCTCGAGAGAAAAAGATTAGCCCAAGTTTATGGTGCTGTCAAATCATAATTTTTTATTTGGCCCACATATTCTGTCTGTCTGTCTGTCAAAGACCTGATCCAAAAGGCTTATTGTCATGAATCTTAATGGACTGAGGTAGGCATGCAAAACATGCGAAGAAATAATCACACAAGAGGATAAGATTGGTGGGTTTTGGTCGAGTTCTGCTGGCATATTTTCCCCAGTCCATAAAATATCGATGTCACTATTGACAGTAGTGACTAGTGATCTAGTTATAAGTTGCGATAGCACTTTTTACTGTGCGTTTGAGAGCGTGATTCCATGTGGTTGAAGCTGTGTTTTATTCTATCAATAGTTTTAAAAATATATGTTTACATCGTAGTTTTATATAATTTGTAGTTTCATTTTTTAACTTGCATTTGTATTTCAGATTATAACGACAAAAATTACAACAATGCAAAAATACATATTTTTTTGTCTGTGATGATAATGCTTTGTTGCCACCTGCATGCATGAAATTCCTCTGGTTTGGCCACGTTGGGATCCCCACTAGTCAGTAAAACACAGTAATCACTACATGCCAAAGCAGAGCATTTCGAGGCTCAAATTGTTGAATGGAATAAAGACCTCCTTCTTGCCTAGATCACACGAGGGAAACAAAATTAGGCTCCGAGCCTTCTTGAATGATAAAGGGAGAGGACAATATAAAAATAATGCAAGCATTTTTTTGACTCATTTAAGTACCAAACTCCTGTGCTTTAGGTAGACATTAGCTGCGGTGTAAAAAAAAAAACATTAAGAAAATTTATTTAGGAAGTAGATAACTCTCTCATAGTATGAATTTTGAAATTTCTTGACTTGCTTTCGCTTAACACAAGTTACAATTCAAATCTTCTAAAAATTATTCCAACATGATCTAATTGTTGCTAAAGCTTAGGTGATGACTCAACATTTCTGTTATTCTATTTTGTATTCTGTTATTATGTTAATAACGATTCCTAAAAATCAGGGATTAAACTGCTCCTTCCATATTCTGTTATTTCTATTACTCTCTGTATGGCTATATATATAGTCACATTGATGATGAATAATACACAGACTTTTTCTCCTGAAATACAAAGGTTCAACATTTGGTATCAGAGCCATTATTGCTTTCCTTTTTCACATCTTGTAGCCGCAGCTAAAGATGAAAAGTGAGGGCAGTTTCGTTCAGCCAGCAATTCCTCGATTTGTTAGGGCACTACGATCATTGGAGTATGCTGATGGAAAATTTTCTTCGCTCCAAGAAATACTAGCAAGTAGTTGAAACTGGTTTTTCTGCTGCAGCAGATGATACTGATCTCTCAGATGAACAACAGAAGGCTATAGCAGATCAAAGATTGAAAGATTTGCAAGCTAAGAATTACCTCTTTCAAGCCATTAATCGTTCAATTCTTGAGACTATCTTGGATAAGGAAACTTCAAAGGGAATGCGGATTCTATGAAGAAAAAGTTTCAAGGAAATGCAAGGGTCAAATGTGCGCAGCTGTAGGCCCTTCGTAAGGATTTTGAAATCCTCCACATGAAGGACGGTGAGACCGTCTCTGATTACTTTGCTTGTACTCTCACTATCACTAATAAACTGAGGTTTCTTGGTGAAATATTGAATGATGTCACTGTTATTGAGAAGATCCTGCGTTCTATGATTTCAAAATTTGATTATGTTGTTTGCTCCATTGAGGAGTCCAAAGACTTGGACACCATGCCCATTGATGAACTACAAAGTAGTATGTTGGTTCATGAGCAGCGTATGCACAGTCATGTTGTGGAAGAGCAAGCATTGAAGATTACTCATAACAACAATGGTAGCAAATTCGGTCGTAGCAGCAACACTTTTCGTGGAAGGGGACGTGGTTGTGGGAGGCAAGACTTTGACAAATCTCTTGTTGAATGTTTTTATTGTCATGACCTTGGTCATTTCCAGTATGAATGTCCAAAGAAGAGCAAAGAAAGGGAATCATAATCAAAAGCTTATTATGTTGAAACCGATGAACCGTTGTTACTCATGGCATATGTTGATAATGCAGAGAAGATGGAATCAAAAGACTCTTTTTCAGAACCTGACTCTCTTGAAGTGGATGAATGCACATAACCTGATTCTCTTGAAATGGATGAATGCACAATAGAGTTACTTCTAATGGCTCATGTTGAGAAAACACCTGATGAGACAACATGGTTTCTAAATTCAAGATGCAATAATCACATGTCCGGACACAAAGATTTTTTTCAGAACTGGATTAGAGCTTTCGCAAGACAGTCAAACTTGGTGACAACTCCAGTATTGATGTAATGGGAAAGGGTCGTATTCATCTTCAAGTTAACAATATTCCACAAGTTATTTCAGAGGTATTTTATATTTTTTTATTTGAAAAACAATATATTAAGTATTGGCCAATTGCAGGAAAAAGGTCTGGCCATTCTGTTTCGATATAATAAGTGTAAGGTGTATCATCCTGAGAAAGGGCTCATTATCGAAACAACTATGACTCTTAATAGGATGTTTATTCTTCTTGCCAAGATCCAACTTCATGGTCAGAACTGTTTTCTAACTCCATCACAGAATTTGGATTATCTCTAGCATTATCGGTATGGTCACTTGAGCTTTGGTGGTCTTCAAACTCTACAACAAAAGCAGATGGTTCATGGGTTGCCACAGTTGAAATGTTCCAGTCTATTATGCGAAGACTGTGTACTGGGCAAACAACACAGAAACTCATTTCCATGAGAAAGTATGTGGCGAGCATCACAACCACTTCAACTTCTCCATGCGGATATATGTGGACCAATTTCTCCTATCTCCAACAGTCACCAACGATATCTTTTGACTTTTATTGATGACTTTAGCAGGAAACTTTGGGTCTTTTTCTTGACAGACAAGTCAGATGCCTTCAAATGGTTTCAACTTTTCAAAATAAAGATTGAGAAAGAAATTGGCATCAGTATCAGGGGCTTGCATACTGACAGATGCGGGGAATTCACATCAAATGAATTTTTTGAGTTTTGTGCAACCAATGGAATCCATCGTCAACTTACTGCAGCCTACACTCCTCAGCAAAATGGCGTGGCAGAGAGGAAAAATCGCACAATCATGAACATGGTTCGCAGCCTGCTCACCAGTAGACAGGTTCTCAAAACCTTTTGGCCCGAGGCTGTCAACTGGGCAGTACATATTCTTAACAGAAGTCCCACACTTGCAGTACGCAATAAGACACCAGAGGAGGCACGGAGTGGCACTAAACCATCTGTTGCTCATTTTTGAGTATTTGGGTGTGTCTTTTATACTCATATCCCGGATAACAAGCGTAAAAAATTGGACAGTAAAAGCTTGAAATGTGTTCTGTTGGGAATTAACAAGGAGTCTAAGGCTTACCGCTTATATGATCCCCTTTCTCAAAAAATAATCATCAGTCGTGATGTTATCTTTAAAGAAGAGGACAGTTGGCCATGAATTGAAGATCATGCTGCAGCCATTCATGCATCTCTTGAGTGGGGGGATATAGATGAAGTTAACAACACTAATAGTGTCCAGAATGAAACTATAAACAACAATAATTTGGGTGGGACTGGTCATATCGAAGATCATACCAGTGGATCCACTAATATTGATCATCATGTTGGCTTTCTAGAGGGAGATTTAGAGCAGCATCAAACAATCAATGCACATACAACTGCTGAGACTGATCACCTTACCAGCTCTGTTGAAAGGCACTCTCGACAACTACTAGTATGGCTACGGGACTATGACAGTGGGGAAGGTTTCTCTGATGAGGATCATTAAGGTAATTTTACTCTATTTGTTGATGCAGATCCTCTATCATATGAAGATGCAGCTTGCAGTAACAAATGGAGATGTGCCATGGAGACTGAAATTGCAGCCATTAAAAAAAACAATACATGGGATCTCACAGATCTTCCTCGTGGTGCAACAATAGTTGGGGTGAAATGGATATATAAAACTAAGCTAAATGAACATGGAGAAGTCGATAAATACAAAGCTTGTCTTGTTGCCAAAGGATACATGCAACACCATGGGGTGGATTACATGGAGGTATTTCCTCATGTGGCTCGCATAGGCACTATACGGCTGGTGCTTGCTCTAACTGCTCAAAAAAGGTGGTCTCTGTTCCAGTTAGATGTCAAGTCTGCTTTTCTTCATGGTGAGTTGAATGAGGAGGTGTATGTTGAACAAGCTCCTGGTTATATAGTCAAAGGAGCAGAAAACAAAGTGTATCGCTTATGAAGAGCTTTGTACGGTTTGAAACAAGCTCCACGGGCATGGTACAACCGCATTGAAGCCTATTTTCTGAAGGAAGGATTTGAGAAATGTCCCTATGAACATACTTTGTTCATCAAGAAATCTTCATAAGATGCCTCTTTATTACTTGTGTGTCTTTATGTAGATGATCTCATCTTTACTGGAAATGATGGAACATTGTTCAGCTCTTTCAAACATTCCATGATGAAGGAATTTGATATGACGGATCTGGGCAGAATGCGGTATTTTCTTGGTTTAGAAGTGCTACAATGAGCTGATGGTATTTTCATTTGCCAAAGGAAATACGCCCAGGAGATGTTGGAACGTTTTAATATGGCTAGGTGCAATGCTGTATATAATCCTATAGTTTCAGGATTCAAGCTAGTTACAGACTCTGCTGGCATGGCAATCAACAGCACCAGACCTGACATTATATTTGTTGTAAATTTACTTAGTTGATATTTGGCACATCCTACAGAACTCCACCTTCAAGCTGTTAAGAGAGTACTCCGTTATATCAAGGGGACACTTTCATATGGCATCTTTTATAAACAAAGTGGCCGACAACGATTATGCAGGAGATTTGGAGGATAGGAAAAGTACATCGGGTTTCTTGTTTGTGCTAAGTTCTAGAGCTGTATCTTGGTCTTCAAAGAAGCAACCTGTCGTCACACTCTCCACCACTGAAGCTGAGTTCATCACTGCTACCTCCTGTGCCTGTCAGGCTGTGTGGTTGAGAAAAATGTTGGAAAAACTTGATCATGCCTCAGCTGGGACTACAATAATATACTGTGATAATAGTTCTACTATTAAACTCTCTAAAAATCCTGTCATGCATGGTAGAAGCAAACATATTGATGTTTGTTTCCACTTCCTTCGTGATTTGACTCGGGATGGAGTAGTAACACTACTGCATTGTCGCTCTCAAGAACAATTAGCTGATATCATGACCAAACCATTGCCACGAGTTATTTTTTAGAAGCTGCGTATGTTGATAGGTGTCTGTGAAGATCCAGAAGTAAACTGAATACAATATCTTCAGTTTAAGGGAGGGAATGTTGCTAAAGCTTAGGTGTGACTCAACATTTCTGTTATTCTGTTTTGTATTTTGTTATTATGTTAATAACGATTCCTAGAAATCAAGGATTAAACTGCTCCTTCCATATTCTGTTTATTTTTGTTACTCTCAGTATGGCTATATATATAGTCACATTGATGATGAATAATACACAGACTTTTCCTCCTGAAATATAAAGGTTCAACACTAATTGACTTGACTTATCTAAAACCAACTTCGATGACCATTAATAACTCTTTTTTTTTGTTAAACTAGTTTTTATTTAATTTTATGATAAAACAAATAGACGCTAAAAAATCAAGCACCAACTCAATGTTGAGACATTTATTTGAGACCACAGTAATTGAAATAAGTTATTAAACTCAATTCATAATTTTTTTAATTGAGAAACAAATTAACACTAATTAAATATTAAAGAAGGAAGCTAATCTTGATAGTATAAATAAAAGATAGATGTGCATGCAAATATTTTACGCTGGTTATCCTTTTTATCTTAAACTTTTTTATACAACAAATCAAAATAATCTCTTAAAAATATCCTATAACTAAAAAAAATAAAAAAACCAATTAGTATTTTAAAAACAAATGTTAACTCAATAGAAAAAAAAAGGGATAAAAGGCCCAATATTCATGAGGCAGGCCTTTGCCTAGTCTTAATAAAAGCTCAGGCTCAAGCTTTTTTTTTTTTTTTTTTTGCCTCAAGAGCAGACACTTATAATTTTTTGTATTAAGTGAGCGAAAGGTCAACTATAGTGGAAAAAGAACTATCGCCTATTAGGTTGTTGCTCAAAATCTTGCCACTACTATGGTGCTCGAAAAATCAGGAGGGTCTTTTTTGTCTAAGAATCCATTTTCAACCTATTTTCACTTAAAAAACCATAAAATCTTTCATGAACCACCTACGAAACATCCCAAAGTCACTAAAAAACAATCAACCAAATCAAAAAAATCTAAACAAAAACCGATCTACTTTTCAGGTATGTTTATAGAAAAAACAACTATCATTGAACTTTCCTCGTCAAATGGACCCCGTTAACACAAAAAACATTGAGTTTCATTGTTAAAAAATAGTCATTCATCAACTTTATCTCTCCTCATGTTTTGAGGTGATTTTATCTTTCTTGGTCAAACTTAGGAACTGAAATATTAAGAAAATTAAATTTTGGACCAAAGTTAAAATTGCAAGAACCAAAGGGACTACAACGAAAAAACAAGAAGCAAGGTAGATGTCGTAAACATAACTTTTTTTTAGTGAATTTAGGATTTTTGGGATTTCTCCTTGTTTTACAGCTTGATCCTTGTTTTGGATTTTTTTCTTTAACAAATTTTAATAAATTGATCATTAATTTAGACATAAAAGGTTGTAATTGAAAGAAGTTTTTGAGGAAAAAAACAATTTGGCTATTATGGATTGTTATAATGTTTTCCCTGAGCTTTTTAGTATATTCTGTAATATACCCCAATAAAGTATAAAGCAAACTTCAATACTTTTTTTAATATTTTCATAGTTGATTATTGGGTTTTGAAGGTTAAACAAAAAAAAAGCTTGTTGACAGTCCATGAACTTCTACAAAACAAGTTTCATATGTAGTCTAAAAGGCTCTCTAGTGTTTAAGTTAGTAGAAATATAAAAAGAATATTGCTTTAAAAATTATGTATTGTATGTTAAAAAAATAGTAAATGAAGATGATAAATGCTGGAGATGTGGGAGAGAAAAAATATAATTCTTGATTACGGTAGCTAATTAAATTTTGATAATGGTGGGAACTAATTTTTATTAATTATTCAATATTTTAGCTTTCAAAATTCACTATAAAAAGGAAAGTGAAAAAAGAGTTTCTAACTTGATTTTTTTGTATTTTTACATATTCTTCCTCACCTTATATTCTAGTGTTTTCTTCTCATTTAAAGTTTTGGTTTTCCTTTCAAATCTAGAGTTTAGGTTTATCTTGTTAAGAGATATTCAAGTTTTTTTTGTCCAAATACCTTGTTTAGAACTACATTTAAACTAAGGTGATGTTGTTAGAATCTTCAAAGACATATTATAAACATCCTAGTTGGATAAGTGAAGAGCAATAAAACCTTAAGAACAAAAGATTTATCAATGACAATAATAAAAGTTTCATTACTTTAAAGTGTTTTAACAAATAAGTACCATCTTTTGTTTTAATTTAAACATATATATTTTTTATTACTAGTATGCATGCTAGAACTTTAAATTAATATCAATTGCAAGTTTTATTATATGCTTAATATGCATGCTAGAATTCTATTCTTATTTTTATACTAAAAGCATGTTTATCAATAGTTATGCTTTTACAAGCTTATAGTTTTAAACATGTATAAACTCTAGGCTTTTGTTGGAAATATTTTGCTTAGCATGTCTTTGTAATGATAAACTAAATATCTTTGTTCACTAGTCTAATATATATTTGCAAACATTGATTGACAATCTTAAAACTTTATTTTTGTATTAAACTTTGTTTATTTTATCTTTTGAGAAACAAAAATAATAAAAATAATTGTATGGATTAATTTTGAAAGAAGTTTTTATCATTTTTAAAATTGAAGTTATAATTTAACTTCTTTTATTTTGCTATATTCTCACATATAGATTTTATTTTATTTTTATATACTTTAATCTATAACCTTTTGGTTTGTTATGATTTCTTCCCCTCTCTTTTGTTTAATTTTAGAATGTTGCTATATATCTTTGTTTTAAAATTATAATTTATCTTCTAAAATTGTGTTTTCATGCATTTTGGATGTTTTGATGCATGCCATATATTTTATTGATTTATATTTTTCAATAAGTGAATTATTGATTTATTTATGATAGTTCATGCTATCTTGTTGGTTCGATAATGCTTTTTATTTATCTTATTTATTTAACTTTTTTGAGATTGGCATCTTAGTTATCTTATCGGTTTTATTCATGTATATGTTATTGTTCACATATACAAAAAGTTAGTGTGGTAAATAGATATGGTTTAGGAAGTTCTATCTAAAGAAAATGGGTTTTAAGTAGATTGTTTATGACCCCTTCAATTTTTTCTCGGAACTTACTTAGTGAAAGTATTATTCACACAACGTTTTTTGTATACAGTATTGATCATAAGTGAAATGATGATAATTGAACAAATCACAATGAACAAAATAGAGCTCAACAAAGTAGCTCAAAAAAAGGAATGATTGTTTTTTTTATTTTTATCTTACATGGTTTACTTATTTTTATTTATTAAGTTGCTTTATTAAAAAAAATTATAAGTGAAATGATGATAATTGAACAAATCACAATGAACAAAATAGGGCTCAACAAAGTAACTTAATAAAGGCAATGATTGCTGTTTTTATCTTACATAGTTTACTTATTTTTATTTATTAAATTGCTTTATTAGAAGTTTTTATTATTATTTTGGAGATCAAGTATTTATTTATAAATATTATTGGCTATTGTTTTTTATAGATTATATCACATCTTCTACTTAAGATTTGGTTGTGCTACCCAATGTTGCTTTAACAAGTACTATTTCGGTAGTAAGGATTCCACCATCACCTTTTATTGTGCGTGATGAGAAACCTAAAAATTTTAGTGGATTGAACTTTAAGAGGTTGTAATAAAAGATGTTATTTTATGTGACTACCTTGAACTTGTCAAAGTTATTGATTGAGAAAGCACCAAAATCTTCAGGAAAAAAAATCTAACTCTACTACTGTGGTGGTTGTAGATGCATTGAATCACATTGATCTCATGTATAAGAATTACATCTTGAATAGGTTGGATAATACACATTATGATGTTATAGTTCAATCAATAATGCAAAAGTATTATGGGAAGCTTTACAAAAAAAGTACAGAGTTGAATAAGCTAAAATAAATAAAAAAACTCATAGTTGGTAAATTTCTAGATTTCAATATGGTTAATCCAAGGATTATAATGAGCCAAGTTCAAGAGTTTCAACTCATATTGCATGATATACATGTTTAAGGTATATCTTTAAGTGAGTCATTCTTGTTCTGGAATCATTGAAAAATTGTCATCATATTGGAAAGATTTTAATAACTATCTTAAGTATAAGTGTAAGGAGATGGGAATCGAAGACCTTATTTCGAGGTTGATGATAGAAGATAACAATAAGTTGTCCAAAAAAAGAGCCAACTCTTTTGGTGCCCTAAAAGCTAATGTTATGGAATAAGGGTGAAATCCTATAATAAAAATCAAAAGAAAAGGCTTATTATGAAAAGAAAAGGAATTGCCAAGAAATTCAATAGCAAGTGCTTTATCTACAAGAAAACTGGACATCTAGCCAAAGATTATAGAAATAAAGGTCATTAAGGAAACCCTGAGAAAAGGAATGCTCAAGTCAATGTCACCAAGATTGATCATCTTACTAATGAAGTTTTAGAAATGAACATGTCTTATGTTGTTTCTAAAGTCAACCTTATCAACAATCCTAAGCAGTGATAGGTTGATACTAGTGTTATGAGACATATATGTGCTAAGAAGAGGATGTTTTCAACTTACAAAAAAGTGGATGGAGAAAACCTCTACATAGAAAACTCATCAACCTCTAAGGTGTTAGATATTGGAAAGGTCATATTGAAGATGACCTTTAAAAAGCTTCTCATCCTTATCAATGTATTACATGTTGTTGACAATAGGAATAACTTAGTGTCTAGCTCATTGTTGAGCAAAACTGGTTTTAAGATGGATTTTAGAGTGATAAATTTATACCTTCTAAGAATGGTATGTTTATAGAAAATGAGTATCTCTGTGATAACCTTTTTAAAATGAATGTAATAATCATTATATCCAATAATAAGAACAATAATAAGATTTCCTCTTTTTCTAACTTGCTTGAGTCTTGTGATGTGTGGCATGACGGGTTAGGTTATGTGGATTATAATTCTATGTAAAAATTAATAAATCATGAATTATTACCATGTATAATTGTTTAGAAAAATCATAAGTTTGAAACTTATGTAGAATCAAAATTTATAAAACTTTATTTTCAAACAATTGAAAGAAACAGTGAACCTTTAGACTTAATTCACTCAGATATTGGTGATTTAAAGTTTGTGTAAACTAGAAATGAAAAAATTATTATATTACTTTTATAGATGATTGCATAAGACATTATTATACTTATTTGATTAGAAGCAAAGATGAACCTCTTGAAATTCTTAAACATCACAAGAATAAAGTTAAAAATCAACTTAATAAAAATATAAAGGTAATAAGAAGTGATAGAGGTGGAGAATACGAAGCACCAATTGGTGAATCTTGTTTTCAAAATGGTATTATCTATCAAACTATTGATCCTTATTCAACATAATGAAATGATGTTGTGGAATATAAAAACCAAATATTAAAAGAAATGATGAATACTATATTGATAAGTTCAAGAGCACCTTAGAACTTATGAGGGGAGGCAATTTTAAGTATTAATTATATACTTAATAAATTACCCCATAAAAATTTAAAAAAGATAACATATGAATTATGAAAAGGTAGAAGACCTTCCTCTAAATACCTCAAAGGATAAGGGTGTCTTACAAAGGTATCAATACTTGATCCTAAAAAGGTCAAGATATGATCTAAGACTAGAGATTGTGTATTTATCAAATATGCATATAATAGTATTCCATATCAATTTCTTATACACATGTCAAGTATTGAGGATATTCATCCTAATATTATTATAAAATCAAGAAATACCATATTATTTGAGGGTGTGTTTCTATGGAAGGAAGTACAAGAAAATCATTTACTTAAGATAAAGATTGAGGCTAACTCAAGTGATCATCATGAATCAGAAAATGATGAAATTGAGCTTATAAAAAGTAAAAAGGCAAAAATGACCAAAATATTTGGTCCTGATTTTTTAACATACTTCTTAGAAAATGAACCTTGAACCTACACTACCAGAAATTCAACGAATACCAATGGAATTACCGACAAAATTTTTCTGTTAGTAATTTACGGTGATATTTACCAACCGATGTAAATCCATCGCTAACACCATCAGCACATACTGACATAATAATTATGTCGGTATATACAGACAGAATTACAGACGAAATATAAAGAATTTCAAAAAACAAAGCAGTGCAATGACGTGGAAGTTTTTGTGGACTATTTTACTAACGGAATTACAAAGGGATTCAAACCGGGATCTCCATACAGTGACGTGTCCACTTCACCAGTAGAATTGCTGTCGAAATCACAGACGGATATATTTAATCGGTGATTCCATCGGTAAACATTAATATATCACTACACACGTTGCCTCCCCCCTCCCCTATTTCTCCTTCTTCTTCCCCATCCATGCATCTAAACAAACTCCCCCCCACAAACTGCAACGAACCACCCCTCAAAACATCCCTCACTTCTCAACACAAATCATCCTTCTTTATTTTTTATAGTCACAACATCCGTGTCCTGATTTATTGTGGATTTTGTCATTTTTTATAAGTAAATCTATCTTTTCTAATTTTAACATAAAAAGTCAATTTTATTATTATTGAATTTTTTTTAGTATATGTATTTTGTTAGGGTATGTACATGTTTTATTTTTTTTCTCAAACAAACATGTAATATGAATGTATAATTTTATATTTGTTATGGTTTGTTTTTAATTTTATAAAATTGTATTTATTTATAAATTGTTGAAACTTATGTCGAATTACCGAATTAGATGTGTTGTGATGAAATAAATAATAGCTTGTTTAACGGGTCCGTTTTAATTTTTATCAATGTTATTGCTGAGTTGTAATTTCCACAAATTTATATGTATAAATTTGTATGTACATTGATAATTGATAATGAATATTTAAGAGAAGTTTTAAAGTAAGTTGGATAATCTTGAGTTAAATCAATATTTTTGCAAATTTATTTACATAATGTAATTAATTAATACATGTTGTCATCATTATTTTATGAGGTTCGATAAAAGTCATGGATGATTGTTCATGGATGTATCGAGATTCACCCCAAGGATTGCAGAAGATGGATTATTGTAATAGGGTTTAGGGTTTTATTAATTTCACAACATCTATTCCGAGAAATTTTAATGAAAGCGGTATTTGGTGTCCATGCAGGAAGTGTAAAAATAAAAAGCTTCTACATCCAGATGCTGTAACGATGCATCTTCTACACAAAGGGTTCATGGAGGATTACCAGTGTTGGTATGCACACAGAGAACTATTTGTTCGTAATGAAAGCATGGTAGAAAGGATGGTTGGGTCAACTTCTAGTGCCAGCAACGTGCATGGAGTTGTAAATGACAACAGTAATATGGTTATGGATGCAATGATAATGAATCAAGGTAATGTCAGTCAATGTTCAATCATAGAAGAAGAACCTAATACAAACGCGACCAGGTGTTTTGATCTATTGAAAGATTATGATGAACTATTATGGGATGACTACATGAATCATAGTAAATTATTGGTCGTTACATAGGTTTTTACCATCAAGTCGGATTATGAGGTAAGTGAGGTCGGTTATGACAAAATTATTCAATGGGAGAGAACCATTTTACCTGAAGGGAATAGGCTGAAAGAGAACTTTTATGCTGCTAAGTCCATGTTGAAACCCCTCGGTTTAGGATACCAGAAAATTGACATGCGCCCTAACTTCTGCATGTTGTATTACCTTGAAAATGTTGAGCTGATCGAGTGCATGACATGTGGGCATTCCCATTACAAACATAGAACTGACATGTGAAAGACTCTCGTGGCATATAAAAAACTTAGATACTTCCCAATCACATCTAGATTGTAGAGGTTATTCATATCATCAAAGACTATTGAGCACATGACATGGCATCAATCACATGATGTGGTTGATGGAGTGATGATGCATCTTTCGACGACGAAGCATGGAAACACTTTAACAGTGTGCATCCTTGTTTTTTAGCTGAATCAAGAAATATGCATTTTAGGTTGTGTACATACAGATTCAACCCATTCAGGTCATTTGCTACTCCTTATTCCTGTTGGCCGGTTATACTCACAGTTTAGAACTTGCCACCAGGGATGTGTATGAGGCCGAAGTTCATGTTTTTATCTACAAGTGATACCTGGTGCATATAGTCCAGGCCGGAATATAGATGTTTGTCTTCGACCGTTGATTGATGAGTTGATGTAGTTGTGGTCCTCCAGGGCTTTAAATTATGATATATCAAGAAAACATAATTTTCTTATGAGGGCAACTTTGATGTGGACTATTAATGATATTCCAGCTTATGGAATGGTTTCTGGTTGGAGCATGTATGGAAAACTAGCATGTCCATACCGCATGGAAAACAACAAGGAATTCACGCTAACAAACGAAGGTAAAGCTTCTTTCTTTTACTGCCGCCAATATTTTTTGCCAACGAATCACAGGTATAGAAAGAACAGAAATGATTTCTTTGTTGGCAAAGTTGAAAAGGATGTTGCACCCCTGCGTCTTTCTAGTGAAGAATTGCTTGACGTTGTATCAGAGTACGGTGACATTGTGTTTGGTTTCAATCTGGTTTTGGTTTGACCCGCAATTGGGTAAAGCGAAGTATTTTCTAGGAGCTTCCTTATTGAAAGACCAATCTTCTCCGCCATAACCTTGACGTCATGCACATTGAGAACATTTTCAACACCGTTATGGATGTAAATGAGAAGATAAAGAACAACATCAAGGCTATAATGGATATAGTATTGTTCTATAACTGTAAAAATATGGAGTTGGTTTTTGATGGATCACGGGTCGCAAAACCTAGAGAGAGTTTCGTGTTAGAGAAAAATGCACAACTACTAGTCTACCAATGGCTTAAGAGCCTGCATTTTCCCGATGGACATGCCGCAAACATATCAAGGTTGGTTAATTTGGAGGAATGCAGATTGTATGGAATAAAGAGTCATGACTGTCACGTGTTTATGCAAACACTCATTCCATTAGCTTATCGTGATTTGTTGTCAAGTGAGATATGGGATGCACGCACAGAGATCCGTCATTTTTTTAGAGATATATGCTCTAGCAAGTTGCAGACACATCACATTGAGAGGCTTGAAATGAATATCGTCGAGATAATATGAAAACTTGAGATAATATTCTCTCCATCATTTTTTACTCGATGGAGCATCTACCCATACATTTACCGTGTGAGGCAAAAGTTGGAGGACCAGTCCAGTATAGATGGATGTATCCATTCGAAAGGTTAGATATTATAGATGCTATGTAATTCGTAAAGTATTTTCATTGCTTTTCTTAATTGAAAATATTTGTTTAATTCCATGCTGATACTTGTTCAATCTTAAGAAAAAGGTTAAGAACAAGGCGCATGTTGAGGCTTCAATATGTAAGGCCTATATTGTTAAGGAGATCTTAACATTTATCTCGTACTATTTCGAACTTCATTTGAGAACGAGAATCAACTGCATTCCACGGCATAATGATGGTGGTGAAGTGTCTTCCAGTGGGAACTTGTCAATATTCTTCAATCCTGGACAACCCACACCTAAAAATGCCATAAGGAGAAGATATTTGTTTGAAATATAGTTCAAACAAGCACACAATTATGTTCTATTTAACTGTGATGAGCTGAGACCTTTTATTCAGTAAGCATATCTACTACTTAAACTTTGTTATAAATATACTATTTATATATTATAATATCATAAACTCATATAATTTTGAAAACCTTGTAGGCAACATCGACAATATTTACTATCTAATAACTCACAACCGACCGAATCTCAAATGTTTCGATTACAAGATGAACAATTTGCCATGTGGTTCAAAACACATGTAAGTTCTATCACAAACTCATTATCTCTTGCAAGTTACTGTATTTCATTACAGAATTCTTGTTTACTGTTCATTGTTGTACTTGATATACAAGGTTTATCAAATGGGAAAGAGTGCTAGTGTTTCATTATCTTTACTAAGCCTGGGTCCTGAAAGAAAAGTTAAGTGCTACAACGGGTATTTTGATAATGGATATGTGTTTCATACTAAAGAATAAGGGCATGGAAGAAAGACATATAACAACGGTATTTGTGTTAAGGGATCGACTTGTAGTGAGTTTAAAGTTGACTATTACAGTAAATTAGAAGAGGTTGTCGAATTGGAATATCATAGCGAGCATAATAGAGTGTTTTTATTCAAATGTTATTGGTATGACACCACTAACAACGGAATCAGAGTAGATCCCCACTATGGTCTGATTAAAATTAACTCAAAAGGTAGACTCCGAAATGTAAACGATGTCTTTGTTTTCGCAAAGCAATGCCAACAAGTTTATTGCACATACACTCCTTCCTTTAGAACGGACCAATCAAGAGTTGATTGGTTATTCATTTTAAAAACAAAACCTACGGGTCGTGTCGAGGTTGTTTATGATGAGAATGAAGACACAAGTGTGGGAGATGATGTCTTTTAAGTTAGTTAGTTGGTTGAACCATATCGAGTTGCTTCATCGATTGACTTAGAAGAAAATTCAAATTTTCGCGTCTTCGATGATAGTCTTGTTGATGTTGACGCAAAGGAGTTGAATGTTGTTCTAAGCTCTAGCGAACAAGCACAAGTCAATGAAGATGATGATGATATTAACATCGAAGATTGCAATGGAGCTAAGGACGATTCAATTGAAGAAGAAGAAGAAAATTCCGACTAAGTATTAGAACACGAAAATGTAAAGGAATTTTTTATAATATAATATTATGGATGAAATTTTGTACCAAGAAATATTTATTTTATAATTGTTATGTTCACTGTTGTTATTGTGTTGTGCTAACAATTCTCAATTTAAGTGTTTGCAGAGAGGATAAATAGGCAATACAGACACAATCTATCATACACCGTGCACATCACTGATGGATTTACAAACGAAATTATACCATCGGTATTTTCCACAGAGTTGTAAAATATTTATTGCACATGCCACAATCACTGACGTCAATTTAGACGAAATCATTATGTCGGTATTTTCCAGAGGTTATGGGAACTATTCACCACCTATGTCGGTGAAGTCCTCTGAATCATCGATGGAATTACTGATGGAATGTGAATTACAAAGCGCGAGTAATTAATGCATCTCTAACTGCGTGTACTTATTTCACATTACCGGCAGAATTACCGACGGACTGTGAAAATTCTAGAGGGTTTTTTAAAAAATTTAGTCCGAAATGAAAAATTCAAAGTGAATTCACTGACGGAATCATCGATGAATTAATTAAAAATAATATTATTTAATAGTCTGTCGGTGATTCTATCGGAAAAAAAATTCAGTATAAATCCCAGCAAGAGCCCTTTCAGTTTATTTTTTTCTCTCCATTTTTTTCGTTTTCAATCTAAAATCTCTCTATTTGTTTTTGCTTTTAATCTGTATTCATGGTTCTATCTTCATCTTCAAAATTTAAAAGGTAAGTATTGTGATTCAATTTACTTAATGATTTTCTATTTTTCATCTTTTCTTTGTTTTATTAACAATATATTTTTGTTTCTTTTTTTTTATATTGAACGTATATAAAGTCTAAAAATAAACACATTATCAAGGTAACATTTTTCATTCCTAAAGTCTATAGTTTTTTTTTAATTTGTTGTGTATTTTATTGTTTTTATTGTAATAATAATTGATTATTTTGTTAAATTTTAATTGTTATTGTTGAATTTGCCGTATAAATATTAATTGAATATATAAGATTAAATTTAATTGTTTTATCTCAATTTTATTGTATATATTGCATAATAGAGTGTTTGATTATTTCCATGAATTTTAATTGTTATTGTTAAATTTGTATAGATGTTAGTTGAATATATAGAATTACATTTTATTTCTTTTCTTTATTTTATTGTTAAATTTGTATAGATGTTAGGTAATATATATGATTTTTTTTTTTATCTATTTTACAGTTAGAAACATTTTATTATCATTTTGAAAATGATATGACATTGAAAAATATGAAATTTTTAGTAGATATAAAATAAAGTCAACTGGTTTGTGGCATATATATTGTCAATATTTGTAGGTTTGAAAATTTTGGGTAGCCTCCAGTATAGGGGAGGTGCTGTCGAATTTTTTTAAATTAATCGAATTTGATTATGTAATTATTTATTAAATTTGTGTAGATACGTAGAACAAAATCAACAGCACGTCGTGAGCATATGGTCGCAGTTACTTCTTATAGCAGCGAGGATGACATGTCTTTAAGTGCCAACCAAGAAAAGGCACCTGCGGCGACTCACGACACTACCACTTCTAGCGCGGTTCCACAACGTAGAGGCGGTGTGTCTTCACAGCGGGGTCAATTCACCCGCAAGTATGAGGCACATTGAAAGGACGACCTTTCAATGTAAGTTTGTTTTGGTTTTAGTTTTTTTTTTTCACTTATAATGTAATTTATGAATAACTAATTAATATTTCATTAATTTTATTTATTTTCAAGTTCACAAACATTGAGGCCGCTCGAATAATAACCTCGACGTTTAAATCATCGATGAAGATTCCATTATTTCAATGGAGTCGGGTTTCCAGACATTTTGATTGGAGACCTTAATTGATGCATGGTTTTGAAGATTTGAGGTTAGTGTTAACTTTAAATTTTATTTATTTTTTATATTATATTGAAATTATAGATTTATTTTTAATAAATGATTTATACACAGAACATATTCGAGTGGGATAACGCTCATGACAATGTTGCGAGGAGGGTGTGGGACAATCACGCGGCAACTAGGTAACATCAAAAACGATACAATATTTGTTTTTTAAAAAATATATTTTAAAATCTAATTTGTTATTATCTCATAAAAAATTCATTGATGGAAGTAGGTTGCATGACTTTTGGTATGAAGCGCAGAAAAAAACCAAAAAATACACCAGAGATAACGGTCTATAAGGCTGGAATGACATGGTGGTGTGGAGGGGTTTTAGGCCGCCATACATCCCAGAGGATATATTGGCGTAATATATCCAGCACATGATGTTTGAGCGATTTACACGATGCTCACAGTCTGGTGCCGACAACCAGAACCAGCAAATTCATGGTTCGATGACCACGTACACTGGCGGCTCCGTTCCGTTCATTACACATGCGAAGAGGATGATAAGATTAATTTTAATGAAATCTATCATTAATTTATTTGTTGTTATTTATAAATATATTTAACTTGCAATATTTTTTTTATTACAGGCTATGTCTCTCGGATATGAGCCGAGCCCAACGAAACTGTTTGTAGAGACGCATGTGCGGAGTGAAGACCGCCAAAGGGGGGTGCAATAGTTCATCGACAACCGCGCTTAACACTTCGTGGTATGTTTGTTCATCTATTTTATTTTGTAAGTTATTATTTTTTTGAGTTGAATATGATGATTTCTTTTTTAATTTTAAGGAGACATATAATAGTCGGTTAAGGGAGAGATACGGGAACAATCATTCGACCCACCTGAATTTATGGATGGAGGCAAGATCATCTGGTGGACCTGATAAAAATCAGGTATACGGACTCTCTAACACTACAACCGAGAACTTACGAGCGGCCCGTAGTGTCTCAACCATTGGGAGCTCCCAATCAATATCGAGCACCTAGTCTGCGGGAGATCGTGGCCTTGAAACAACAGACGACTCATCTCATCGAGCAATATCAGCAACTCTCAGCGGATTATGAACAATTCCGCCAGATGGTCATGGACATGAGATCACAGATGGGTGGTACGTGTGTGCCCCTTTATTGGCTGGATGGTCCCGGGAACAACCAGCCTCTTCCTCCTCCAGCACTGCCATTGTTCTAATTTAAAATAAAATTGTAATGAATATTTGGATTTTATATTATTCAATTTTATTTTTACATATTTCAATTTTATACAATTTTATTTGTTGAATTATTTCCTTTTTTTATTATTCTATAAAATTTATATAATTATTCTGTACAATTTTATTTTTTAAAATATTTTTTAATTATCATGGATGAAATTACAGGCGAAATAAATCCGTTGGTATTTTCCAGAGAGATGTAAAATATTTATTGTATAAGCCACAATCATCGACATCATTATTTCGTCGGTGATTTACCGATGGGAATATGAACAAAATCATTTCATCGGTATATTCCAGAGAGTTTGGAAAAAATTACAACTTGTGCCACTATCACCGATGGAAATATACCGACGGAATGATTCCGTCGACATATTTCCAACGAGAATATTTTTTTGGCGTGCATATTTCGTCTATAAAATAATTAGTTTTTATTTTTTTTACCGATAGAATTAGTGACAGATCATCGAATTATCGATGAACATTATTCTGACGGACGTATTCCGTTGGGGAATTAGTCGGTAAAATTTACACCAATGGAATGGTAATCTTACGCCGACAGAAAAATTTCATCGGTAAAACTGTTAAATGTTGTAGTGCTACTCTAAGAAATTGTCTTATTTAAAAGCTTTCTATTAGAAGAAAGCAGTCAATAGTGAAATTGAATCCATTATAAATAATCACATACAAACTAGTGGATCTTCATTTTGGAAGGAAACCATTAGGCCATAAGTGGATTTGCTAAAGGAAAATGAAAGCTGATGGTACTATCGATAAATATAAAACTAGACTTGTTATTAGAGGTTTTAGACATCAAGAATGTATGGACTATTTTGACATATATTCACATGTGTTAAGAATAACTTTCATACTAATTTTAATAGTCATAGCAGCTATTAATAAGCTTGAAATACATCAAATGGATCTAAAATAGTTTTCTTAAATGGTGACTTTGATGATGAGGTTACATGGAAAAACTCAAGGGGTTTGTTGTCAATGGATAAGAAAAGAAAGTTTGTGAACTTGTCAAATCATTATATGGTTTGAAATAAGCACCGAAACAATGACATGAAAAAATTAACAAGGTTATGTTGTCAAATGAGTTTAAAATCAACGAAGTTGATAAATGTGTTTATGTGAAAAACATAGATAAATGTTATATCATTGTATGTCTCTATGTGGACAATATGCTAATTTTAGGCAACAATAATCACATGATTAAGTCTATTAAGAAAATGTTAACTAACAATTTTGGCATGAAAGACTTTCATGTCATACTAGGAATATAAAATTCTAGAACATCTAATGGATTGGTGTTGTCCAAATCTCATTATATTGAGAGAATTCTTGACAAATTTTCTAAAAGTGACAATAGTACTTTCAAAACATCAATTGATATAAGTGTACATATGTCTAGGAATAGAAGTAAGGGAATAAACCAATTGGAACATTCTTGAATAATTAGAAGTCTAATGTATGTTATGAATATGTTATGAATTGTACAAGGCTTGATATTTCGTACTCAATTAATAAACTGAGTAGATTTACAAGTAATCCAAGTATGGATCACCAAAAGGCAATAAAAAAGTACTTAAGTATTTAAGGTACACCATGGACTATGGGCTACACTATACTAGTTACCCAAGCAATACTAGAAGGATATAGTGATGTTAATTGGATACCTAACACTAAAGATTTAAAATTCACAAGTGGATATGTCTTCACAATTTATAGAGCAGTTGTTTCATGGAAATCCTCCATACAAATATGTATAGCAAGATCTATGATAAAATCAGATTTTATTGCTCTTGATAAAGCTAAAAAGGAAGCCCAATGGATTAAAAATTTCTTAGAGGATATTCTATATTGGCCAAAACCAGTGTCGTCTATTTATGTCCATTGTGATAGTCAGTCAGTAATTGGAAAGGCACAAAGTACTATGTATGATGATAAATCTAGACATATATGTCATAGACATAATACAATTAAACACTTGCTCTCTAATGGAATTATTTCCATTAACTATGTCAAGTCAGAATAATATTGCAGATTCGTTATCCAAAAGTTTATTAAGACATCATGTATAATTCAACAAAAAGAATGAACTTAAAACCTTTAAAAGATAAAATAGTGTAATGATAGTAATCATACCTGATTTATTGAAGATCTCAAGATCTAGGTTCAAATGGAAAACTAAGTCATATAACGTTCTCGGTAATACTAGAAAATTATTATTTCCTAGTTATTCATATGATGAAATAGGTGCTAGCTGTTTTTAAGTGTTTTATATTTTCATATACTCTTCCTTTTCTAATATTTAAGTATTTTCTTCTCATTTTAAGTTCTGTTTTTCCTCCAAAATCTAGAGCTTGGGTTCATTTTGTAGAGAGATATTTAAGTTTGATATTCTTTGGTTCAAACACTACCAAAAAATGTCAAATACAAACGAAAATATTGATGAAAAAAAGCCTTAAGAACAAAGAATTCATCCTTAACAACAATAAGAGTTTCTTTACTTTAAAGTTCTTCAACAAGTAAGTACCATTCTTTGTTTTTAATTTAAACATATATTTTTTTTTATTACTAGTATGCATGCTAGAACTTTGAATTAATATCAATTGCAAGTTTGATTGTATGTCTAATATGCATGCTAGAATTCTATTCTTATTTTTATGTTGAAAGCATGTTTGTCATTAGTTGTGCGTTTACATGCTTATAGTTTTAAACATGTATAAACTCTAGTCTTTTGTTGGACATATTTTACATAGCATATCTTTGTGATGATAAAGTAAATATATTTGCTCACTATTCTAATAGTACTTTCATATATAAATAGAAGGATAGATCATAGAAAATACATATAACTTTGATTTTGTTTATAAATTACTTTTTGTGCCATCAATTTACTTGAATTATGAAAAAAATCATAAGAATGTCTTTTTTCTTTCTTTATATATATATATATATATATATATATATATATATATATATATATATATATATAGCTTGGTGCCATCAATTTACTTGAGTTTTGAAAAAAACAAAAAAAAATCATAAGAATGTCCATATTTTATTTTTATTATTTTAGAATAAAATAAAAGTAACTATATGTGTAATTTTTTTATTAATTCAATTTAAAGTGAATTTGGATTTGTATCTATATTTTTTATTATTTTATGATTTTATTGATTAAATACTATATTAAGTGAATTTGACTTCGTATTTTTTCTTATTAAATTTTGTATTTATTATATTTTTGGTTCTCTGGATTAAAGTAAGTTTACTTTCAAATCAATTTTTCATATCTTAAAAATGAATAATATAAAAAGGATGTTAGGGGCAATTTGAAGTTTATAAAATATAAATGTATTTTCCATTAGTTTTTCTAATCGAAGTAGACGGAATGGCTCTATTGATAAATAGTGAAATACTAGGATGGTATGGTGATTGATAAAAGAATAAACCTTAGAAAAGGATTTGATAAGAACCCTAAACTTTAAAAGGTAAATGAAATTAACCCTATAAAAGACTCTTTATTATTAATTTTTGCTCGATGGTATTGAGGGTAATTAATGATCCACATGTAGTTTTGAATGAAAAATAAAGTTTAACATTTTTATGAACATTAATTAACTTAATGATATATATCTTTTGGTTTTGGTTATAGTCTTTCTATATTTAAAGTAGACCCGTAATTTATCTTATTCCACATGATAATATTTATATACATTGTACGAGAAAAACAATATTTGCTATATATACATGTATTAAAATATAACAAATAATGAAATCCTAATCATGCAACAAGTTCATGGGGACTAAGACCTAATTGAGGTATGCCAATCCAAAATGGACAGAAATACATGAGATAAATGTTGATCGGGTCGATTACTACAAAGAAAGCCAACATTTAAATATCATTTTGTTAAGGTTATTGTTCTTTTCAATTTAACTATCTAATCAAAAATTTATTATTTTTTTCTAATTTATTTTTTTGTTTTGATTTTAACCTTCATTCTTTTCATTGGTATTTTTATTTTGAATCTTTTTGTGAGATTTATTATTTTATCCTTCAACATTTTATATTTTAGGGATTGGGCTTCGTGATTTTTCCATTCATTGTGCTTCTGATCTGATAACTTAAGTCACAAATTTAAAAAGTTAATAGGGGTTTGCACTCTTTTCTTGGCTTATTTTCTTTTTCAATTTTTTTGTTCGACATTTTTTTTTGTAAAAAAAATTACCTTTGTGGCTTTCTTCAAAAAAAAATTATCAGGTTATCCCAACCTCATAACCTAGGACGCGGGTTTAGTGGGTTCATCCGGACTAGCTCGCCTCTTAATACTTAAATTACATATATATCATACTAGTTTAGGTTGACTCACACCGGTTTTTTGTCCATTTTTTACCTTGTTTTGTCTTTCCATATTCTTATGGATAAATGTTTTTTTTTGTTATAGTAATCATTTTTTTTTGTCTGTTTGTTATCATTGGCTTTTTTATTATTATTATTCAAATAAAACCAAATTATTTTGTTAGTCAGGACTATTACTCGGGTTATTACATTTTTTTTTAAAAAAATGTGCTTTTGCACCTAAACATCTTATGAAAAAAAAAAAATCCACTACATAACACGGCCCCATAGATTTCGAAAGTTAATTATTTTTTCTTTGGATTTACATCGTTGAAAGGATTAGAAGTTATTAGGAAGATCATGTGTTAGTGGTGTAAGTACTTTTTCATATAGCAATTTGTAATTTTCATTTTCTTTATTTGATTTGCCATATTGTGACAATAGTGATTTGTTTGTATTGTGAGCAAAGTCTAACTATTTTTCTTTTTAAAAACAAAACTTTCAATTAAGATTTAATTTTTTAAAATAGAATTTTTTAGACCTTTTTAGAGTTCAAAAAATGATTTTTTTTCTAAAATTTAATTACAAAAAAATATATTATTTTTTACAATCTATCACTTATGGAAAATTATATTTTTGACTTACATAGGAAGTATTTATGGACATATTTTTGTTTCCTCTTTTTTTTTTAATTTTTTAATGAATTAAATAAAATTAAATTTATTAATAGTACTAAACAATATTATATTATATTTTTATGGGACAATGGAATTTGAAAGAGTAACAATCGTTACTTTCCTTCTCATTCTCATGATTTTTTCTATAATTGTCACCATTTACAATAGCAGTTTTCTCTTTTTTTTTCCTAATGTTTTCTTTCAATAATTCTAGATCTAGTATTTTTCTGCTAGATTTTTTGGTGTATTGTATTTTTTATCCAATTTATCTGGTGTTGCATAGTTTTTTCCTGGTATTTTCTCAGTTTAATATGGTTGTTTAATTTTTTATATTATGTTTTGTGTTCTATACCCTTTTATAAATTTTGCTAAAATAAAAGTTTTACAAAGAGTTCTAATGAATTAGTATTAAAATCTCTTGTCCAGTACAAAAAAAAAAGTATTAAGTAGAAGATCAAGGTAGTAAAACTACTGGTGGATTACTAGTAAAAAGTGTGCCAATTGTTTGTCTATTCATAGAATAATTTATTTTTTTAGATCTGAATTCTAGATTTTTATCTTTTATGTTAAATTTTTATAGTATGTTTTTGGCATCTACAATGAAATATTAGCCCATTTTATTTTCCATGAAGAGAATCATTTTTTTTCTTGATTGACTACAAATTTAGATGTAAATGTCTTCTTTAATTTTAATTTTAATTCAATGAAATTTATATTTTGACAAAAAAAAAATGAAAGAGTAACACATTTAATAAATTAATTAAAGATATCTTAAATTGTTTTAAAAAAATCAATTAGAAAAATATCAAATATGTTAGTTTTGGAGAAAATTAAACTCATTTATGGTTAACAAGAAACCTAGGTGTAATATTTTTATTGCATTGGTATCATGGCATGTGGGGGGAAACAATGTGGATTGTAATAGTGTTACTATTTTTTTTTGTTCATTGAATTTGTTTTTCAATTTTATTCTTCAACATTGCGTTGACTAGAGATTGGACTTGATTATTTGTTTTAATTTACTTTCTATGCGATTATTATAGTATCAAAAATATGTGGTGACACTAGGTTGATACTTAATTTTGCAAGAAAGAATTCAGTTTCATTGCTTGCAAAAACAAAATGATGAGACCAAAAATTGACGAAGAGACAAGAATGAAGTGTTTTTTAAAACATTGTTAATGAGGCAACTTTTTAATAAATTTTTTTTCCTCTAAAGTATTTCAAATTTCATTTTTAGTCCTTTTAGTTTGATACTTTTATTTTATTTTATTCCAAAACCTTATTTTCTTCACATCTCAATTCTTGAATTTGAGAAAGTTGTTGGTTGTCTACATTACGACAACTAAAAAGGTTGATCTTGGTGTTCATAAGTTTTATTTGATGAGAGAAGTTTTATTTAGGTGTTTGTAACCCCTAATATCACCTAAATAAGTAGATCGAGTCATGATAATGTTGTTTTGTTTTGATTTGATTTTTAGTTTTTTGATCGATTAAATATTGTTTTGAGGTTAGATATGGGTTTATTGAGCTTTATAGGGTGTTTCTTAGATGTTTTAATGTTGAAAAAGGGTTGAAAATGAGTTTGTTTTGGATTAAGAGGGAAAAACCTAAATCTTAGATAAACCAGTTCAACTAGTTAACGATGTGTCACTTATTGATGCAAACACATGTCCCCTACTCTCTCTCTCTCTCTTTTAAAAGAACAAATGATGCGTCGTCAGCCCATTTTAGGAAAAAAAAAGTATGGCTAAACGTGCATGTCTAGACTTGCAGGCCCACACACCTGGCTTTTTTATATGTCAATAGCGCTAGCCTACCCTGGCCTAGAAGCTTGGTCTTTTTTTTTAATGTTAATCAAATAAGATTTTTGAATCTTATTTTATTAAATAACATTTGATTTTTAGTCTGTTTTTAAATAAGGTCATTATTGTTTTAGGATTAAGGCAACAATAACACCTAAGAGGACTTGAATTAGGTATTTCACTAATAATAATAAATTTTACGATTAACTTAATTAAACACAATTAATCAACCATGTAATTAAAGTACTTAAAGTAAAGAGTATAGGGATAAAAATTGCAAACTTGGTTTTTAACGTAGTTTGGCAAGCCTACATCCACATCTCAAGCACAAACTGGTCTTGAGTATTGTATTCTTTACTAATCCAACCAAAGATTATAATTTCCTTGATGAATCCCCCACTAAGCCTTTTTTCACTACTTGAAGAAATACCCTCTTCAAGATTTTCCACTTTTATGATGTACTTCACCAATGACCAAGAGTTTTTCACATAAACTCTTGAAGGATTATACTTGTTTGAAATGTAACAATACTCTCTTAAAGAGTAAAGAATACAATTGAAGCTTATATCTCTATAGTTCACTCGATAGCACTTAAAATGTATGAAGGTGTTTAAGTGCAATGAGTAAGAGAATTTATACACTTTTGTAAGAATATGAAAGTTTTAAATGCACAAATATGAGTATGATTTAGAATTGATGATTTGAAATTATTTTTATAGCTTATGTGTGTGTGTGTGTGTTTCTAGCAAAAGCTAGTCATTTTATAGCCACTATTGTTCCTCTGACAAATGAAACAATTTACCGGTTCATATTGGTCAAGCCAATCGGTTAATCGATTCCCTTAGATTTTGAGGTGTTCATCCTTGATGAACGTGCAATTGATCAGTTCACTTGGTATGGCCAAACGATTGATTGGTTTAACTTAAAATCTAGTTTTAGCAGTTTTAAGCCTAATCAATCTTGAACTGACTAAATGCATATCAATCCCATAATGCATGCAATGTGAAAGTGTGTGAATTCACTTTAATTTATGCTATCAAGTTAGATATAAAGATTTACATAATTTGCATTAAAATGAATCCTTAAGAACTAAGTTTTCACTTGCTTTGCATCTTGGATTTGTTGATTGATTTCTTCACTTAATTCTTCATGCTTATTGATAATCTTCATATAAACCTGTTTAAACTTATTATCAACCAAGCATACATTAGTTCATTTTCATTTAATTGTTATCATCAAATTATATAAAAATATATGACCCAAAGATCAATAGTCATAACATTCTTTTTAGGAAAAATTACATCAAGCCTCATATAAGTAAAATATCATATTTTACATCTCAGGTCAACTAAAATTCTCAAATCAAACAAAATAACCAAACTACCTATCATATATAATATATCAAAAACATAAATAAAAAACAAATAAAAAAATCTCTCTCCAAACTCATTATGTCTCTCTTTCTTTATCTCTTTTTTTTAAAAACAAAATCTAAACCTAATCTAGTTTAACCAAAATCAAAGCACTTAATATATGATTTTAAAGATGTCAAGATCTAAGTTGTTTCTAATTATTAGGCTTGGTATTTTTATTATGTTATAACATTAATACTTCATCTTGAAAAAGTTATGTGTTACTCTTTTTATCATGGATATGAGATTTGAGAAGATTTGAGGTTTTTTATTTAAATTTGAAGTCTTGGTCATGCTTCTAACAAACACGGGTCATGGTGAGAGAACAATTTTTTGTTGTTTTTTTGTCTATATAGGTCTTGGTGAGAATAAATTTCTATGCATATTTGATTTGGGAGTTGAGTTTTGGGGGAAAAAAAAACAAAAGAAGTCATGGGTTAATATTTGGGTGTTGTTACTGCTACTGCCATAGCTAAAAACCTTTGTATGGAATGTCTTCACTTTTGTACCGAAACCAGCTTTTGATTCAAAACCACCTATGCTGAGTTTTGTGCCTAAAAACTCAATTGTGAGAGATAATCCATAATCAAGAAAACCTCTCACTTTCTTTGTCTTTTGCTTACAACACAACAAATATAAAAAAGATCCTATTTAAATTCTCTATGATTTTGGGTTTTGAGTCGAAACAAAGAAGGATCAAAGAGTGTAAGAATATCAGGAGTAGTGTTATGGAGTGCATTACTAGGGTTCTCGAATAAAATTAAATTGTTTAAACAAACCTTAGATAGAAAAAATAATTTTGTACTATAACTATCTCCTTGTTTTTGTTTTCTATTTTCTGGATATAAGTCTTTTATTTTTCTAATTTGATTATATCTAGGTAATGCTCCTAAATCTTTGGTTATTATATGATCTTTAAATACTAATATTGTTCTCATTTTAGAATGGCAAGACACTTGTATTCTGTAGTTGTTGATTGTAAACTTCTAGGTTGTGTTTTTTTTATAACTATGAAAATCTTAATAATAAATCACACTAAGTATTTTGGAAATTTAAGAGAAAATGATAAGGGTGATGGCTAGAGTTTTTTAAATTTAATGGAAAAGTTGTAATGTTATTATTGTAAGGACTCTTTAGTCATTAAATGAAATATAATAGCAATCCTGTAAATAATATGACAATTTTTGTTGATTTGTTTTGGCAGGATATAAAGTGTTGTGAACTTATTAAAGTTTAAGATATAAAGTGTAATTTTCTTTGTCTTTTGTGTACAACACAACAAATATAAAAAAGACCCTCTTTAAATTCTCTATGATTTTGGGTTTTGAGTCGAAACAAAGAAGGATCAAAGAGTGTAAGAATATCAGGAGTAGTGTTATGGAGTGCATTACTAGGGTTCTCGAATAAAATTAAATTGTTTAAACAAACCTTAGATAGAAAAAATAATTTTGTACTATAATTGTCTCCTTGTTTTTGTTTTCTATTTTCTGGATATAAGTCTTTTATTTTTCTAATTTGATTATATCTAGGTAATGCTCCTAAATCTTTGGTTATTATATGATCTTTAAATACTAACATTGTTCTCATTTTAGAATAGCAAGATACTTGTATTCTGTAGTTGTTGATTGTAAACTTCTAGGTTGTGTTTTTTTTATGACTATGAAAATCTTAATAATAAATCACACTAAGTATTTTGGAAATTTAAGAGAAAATGGTAAGGGTGATGGCTAGTGTTGTAACCCATTTTTGGGTCCCCCCACAAAAATAAAAATATATAGCCGGAAGAAAATTAGAAAAATAATAAGAGGTGGGAGCGCTCAGAAAGAATCAGAAAAAAATTGATTAAGGAGGTTCAAAAATGCAAGGAGTGAATTTTTTGACAAGATATTCTTGAAGGAGGAGAGCCCCGTTGAAAGAGAAAATTTAATTTGAGGAGAAAAGCCCAAATTTGGATGTTTATGGACTTAATTGGATTTTTAAATGAATTTATAGGGGATTTGATTGCAACAAAAATTGATTTTTAAGTCAATTTGGGCTTTAATTAGAAGAAATTTAAGTTCCGGGGCCAAAATATATTTTTTAGGAATTTATTGGGTCAAATCAGGGGCTCAATTGCATGAATATTGAAGTTTAAGCGCCAATTAGGGACTTAATTGAAGAAATCCGAAACCAGGGACCAAATTGGAGAAGGCGCGCAAGTAGGGGGGTTGGAATTAATTGATTCGGGGCCTAATTGAAGAAATTGGAAGTTATTTGATCAATTGAGGGCTCAATTGCATAAATCAGAGGCCAAGGACTAAAGTGAAAAACGCGGCCAACTATGGGGGCGAAGACCGAAATTGGCAAGGATGCAATTGAAGAAAAAAAAAGATGATTAAGGGCTGATTTGGAGTTTGGCATGACACTGTTCATCTTTCTTCTTCCCCCGAACATGCGCGGGGGAAGAAGGGAAAGGAGCTTTTTGTTTTTTGAATATTTTGCCGGGCTCTCTCTCTCGTCTGGAGCCCACCGACCGAACACAATGGCCGACCACCCGCTGCGCACTCGCCGGAAAACCGGGGGGAGGGGCCGAACCTTGGCGCCGCGCCCAATGGCCGACCAGCCCGCTGCTCCCCATGAGAACAAGTAAAAAGCCACGCCCTTGGCTCTATAAATAGAACCCAAGAACGCTGAGAGAGGAGGGAAAAAAAAACGAAAAACAGAAGAGAAAAGAAAGAGGAGGGAACGGGGGGAGAAACTTTTTAAAACGGAGAGAGGAAGAAGTTTAAAACAAGGAGAGTTTTGTTGAACGGGAGAGGGCTGGAAAACTAAAAGGGGAGGAGTGTTTTTGGAACGAGAAAGAGAGAGAGCACCCAAAAACAGTCCCCATCCCGGCCATTCTCCTCTCTCGGCCATTTCTTCCCCGCACCCGAAATGACCTTCTCTCGTCAACCGAGCCCCCGCACCGACCTCATTTTCTCCTCCATCCCAAAGAAGAAGCAAACACCGGGAGGAAGAGCGGCGGCCGCAGTAACACGCCAACCACACCAAAGATTGCCAAACGCCACCACCATCCCGCCTCGGTTCATCTCCTTCCTCCCACTCGGCGCCGCTCGTTTGAAGAAAAAAGGAGCGCCGCTTCGCGAAAGCGGGGAGAAGAAGAGGAAAACAGCTTGTTGTCATTGGACTTCCCGTACCGCCACCTTCATAACCACCGGGAGGCATCATCGGTTTCCTCTCCACCACCACCGGCACCTCCGCGAAGCCGCCGTAGAGAAGGAAGAACATGGTTGACGAAGAAGCAAAGGAAACGAGGGAGAACAGAGTCAAGAAGAAAACGGCGAGAGAAGAAAGGAAGAAAGGCCGACCACCCTCCCGGTCTCCACCGCCACCAAGCACCATCAAAGCCGCCAAACAACAAGCAGAACCACCGCGAGAGGGAAGAGCACCGTGAGAAACGAAGAAGAAAGGAGAAGCGAGAGGAGAACAGTAAGGGAAAACACAAGTGAAGAAAGGGAAGAAAAGCTCACCACCGTCCAAGCCATTCTCCGGTCGGAAACCGCCAAGACCGCCTTCGAGCCACCACAGTCGGCCCTCGCCCCTTATCTCGTTTTTTGTTCATCTTCTTGCATGCGTAACGTGCACCGTGCACGTTCGCATGCAAGAAAATAATTAGCCGCACGTACATGTGCACGATAACCGCTAATTAATTAACGGGTTGCTTGTGCATGTACGGTATCCCGGTTACTATGCGTGTACAAGTACCCCGATATACGGTGACCCGTTTATCGTTGTTTTGGCCGGAACCCCGCACCCATGCCGTCAGGCGAGTCCAACCCCCGTAGAAACCAGGCCCATTTTATGTTGGGGCGATTCCGCCCAGCTTCCTTTTTGGGCCGGTCTCGGCCCGTTCGAACAAAAATTCTTCAAAAATTATTTCAAAAAATATGTGATTTTCTGTAATTTTATTACTGTATTTTGATCAATATCGGTTTGTATTTTTACAAATCCGGTATTAAAATACCTAGTTTTTGTCAAGTTTTCAAAAAAAAATGTTTTGTTTTCATGCATACGGCCTAGTCTCTCCAACATATATATATATAAATATTATAACATTATATTTTCGCACAACAAAGGAAATTTCAAAACAATATATGTATTAACATGCATTTTGGCTTTAATAACCAGTTTATTCAAGCCATGAGAACTAGGCCAATATTTCAAAAAATTCTAAAAAATCTTTTTGTCTTCTTTTAGTATTTGGGATTACGAATTTATAAGTAAAACGTATTCCTGATATTAAAAATATGGGTTTTTTACATAGACGTTAGAACGGTTAGGTTTTACCCGATAAGATAAGGACCTCCTTATTGAGGAGGACTTTTCTTGAACCATAGACGGACCAACAACTAGTAAACACAACGAGACCTTGAATTTTATCGAGACAAATAAACAATGCGGCTTACCTTAGGTAGGGCGTATTTGGGGTACTAATACCTTCCCTTTACGCAACCAAGTCCCGTGCCCGATCTCCGAGACCGGTTAGGGTTCCTAGTGACCAAAATACTAGGTGGCGACTCCCACACCATTTTTCATTGCTAAGAGACAAAGAATTCCTTGTCTCCCCAAATTTACCAGATATATATCCATATCCATACCCATACACATTTGAGGGTGGACGATCGCCGCGACGTCGCGCACCCGCGACAGCTAGAGTTTTTTAAATTTAATGGAAAAGTTGTAATGTTATTATTGTAAGGACTCTTTAGTCATTAAATGAAATATAATAGCAACCCTGTAAATAATATGACAATTTTTGTTGATTTATTTTGGCAGGATATGAAGTGTTGTGAGTATAATTTTCCAAAAGACAAAGGCAAAGAAAAAAAAAACGATGAAACTATAAGAGGCTTAATGTAACCCCCCCCACCCCTTTTATAACATTAGTAAACACTTTTTTTTAATAGCTTTTATGATGAATTTTATTAAAAATTATTCGATAGCTTTCCCACACATATCAATTTTTATTATCATATAATTAAATAAAAATATATTTTAAAAAAATGATTAAACCCAACCTGATCCATGACTTGGTTCGTGAGTTTTGCAAATTAACTCGATTTGACCAAGTCGATCCAAAACATCATCTTCATAATATATAAAAAGAAAGGGTCGAAATGACACCATCTTAAATATATATTAAATCAATCTAAGTTTTAACCGGGTCGTATTTGAACATGTCAGGTCGATTAGATCATATAAGGTTAGCATTCATATAGTTCAATTTGAAACTCGAACTAGGTAAGAAATTGAGTTAGAGGATTTTTGGATTGACTCACTTGGCCAGGTAGGGTTTTGTGACACTAGCAAAAAGTAGGGTTTTGTGACACTAGCAAAAAGTTTTCTATGACAACACACGAGTAATGTATTATTTTTATATTTTTTCAATACATCTACATCAAAATCTTTATAATTTGTCTAAAAATAATGTTTTGACACAAAAATACCAAGTAAAAAGTAGAGTGCATTGGTTAAATAAAAAGGTTTCACTTTGAAGAATGCTTTTATTACCTAAATTTTAAATTGTTAATATTTTTTTTATATTTTTTATCGCTTTTTTTTTCATTTAATAAAAAATATAGAACAAAAGAGTTATGTTTATTTGTTGAAAAAAGTTAGAAAAGGAGGATTTATATGATCAAATCATTTTATTTAAATACAATTTAAATTATTACTCTTCTTATTAAAAATAAATTAATTATCATATAATAGAATAATGTTTTTAAAATTCATTAAATAATACAAAATAAAATATCTTAATGTATATCTACCTGAGCTTTTCAACTTTATTTTTAATTAATATTAATATTTTTTTTTAATATTTATTAGCGTATGTAATTCTCAATTAACATCAATAAAGATTTCTATAATAACACATGAGTAATGTATTATTGTTATATTTTTTCATTACATCTTCATCAAAATATTTATAATTTATCTAAAAATTAAATGTTTTAACACAAAAATATTGAATAAAAATAGAATATATTTGTTTTTGCGTTTTAAAAAATCCGTTGAAAAGAAATGAATTTATTTTACTTGAAATGAATTTATTTTATATTAAATTTTCATAATGTCTATCCGACCAACTAGCTAGTCTTGTTGTAATTGTGGAGAACTAGAAAACTTGTACTAACTATTAGTGGTTTGTAAGAGAAGATAATGTTGTTAACTGTGAGAGAAGCATGTCCTTGCTCGCCCATTAGCTTCAACCTTTCCCGTCTCAATTCCACAAGATTCTCTCAAAGATTCAAAACCTCAGTTTGCAGAGCCAGCTTCTCTGTCCAGCCAAAACCCAATGCCAAGTCATGGAACTCTACCCTTAAATCCAACAGGTACTTCTTTTATATATTTTTTTATGGGACACCCCGTTTGTGTTTTTATTTTTTTTATTCTCTTATTATCTTGTCTTTTCATTCATTAAATTTTGATTTCCATGACTTCATCCAAAATGGGTTTTATTTGTATTTGGGTGTCTGTTCAGGTTAATTTGTTTGTCTCATGCATTGTTTGGCTAGAAGAATAATAATTCGAAAGTGTTTTTCTTGGTTTATTGAGCATATTGGTGGTAGTCTTTCTGATTGCGTTATGATTCTCCTGTTGTGTGTGGATCAAATGGACATTTAGGAGACACAAGGGAAATAAAAAATGTTCGTTTTTGGACTAGGGGTGCTGGGTGGAAACCAAAAGAACTCAAATTGTAAAACAAGGTGCATGTGTTCGATTAAATTGAAGCTTGGAAGTGAATCGACGATTGGTATAGTTGTATGAAGAAGATACTTTCTGAGAGGTTCAGGCACAAGCAACTAGAAGTTGTTCTAAACCAATGTGCCAGTTCAACTTGGTGTGCGATGTTGATTTGTGAGAAGCTAGTTTTATCTGCCAAGACTTCATAATGAAATGTTCAAAGTATTAGCATTGTTAGACCATTGATCCCCTAGTTTTTTGTAGCCTTGGAATCATATCAAAGTGCCAAATGCTTTTCCCAATTAATCTAGACTTTAGGTGCCACAAAATTAATAAGCAGCTTCATTGCAAGGTATTCCATATGTGTGAATTAGCTAAGCTTGCGAGTTAAGCTGGTTGGATGGAGAGGTAGACTAAAAGCCCCCCCCCCCCACAATAAAGCTTCCTATGCTAAACAGGGTTAATGAAGAAAGAAAGAAAACGATTGATAAAGGTGAGTTTCAAATTCTGATCTAAGGAAAATTTAGCTTGATGCACTTGTTCTTGTCTATTTTGCTCTATATTTTGTATGCCCCCATCATGGGGTTCCATCTTCTACATAATCTTCTTCTATGCAAGGAATTGATTCATCTTAAACTAAGTTCCTATCTGTTTCAGATCATCTACTTGGTGAAATCTTTTCTAGTTTTCCTCAATTCTTTTGATTTTTCAAGATACATAACCTTCTTCTAGCTGTTTATGAGTGATGCCTCTTTCATGATTTGGATCTTGCTAATTGTATCTGGGAAAGTTAACTAACTACATAAGGACTATTTTTTTTTTATTGAATCTAATTATTTTGACATCTCATATTCATAGTTATAAATGCTTTTTATTTGTTCTCAAACTTTCTTCTATTTTGGTACTTCAAACTCAAAATAATTCCCTGTAACTGGCTTGGTACCATCCCCTGTTATGATTGAATATGTTCTGCTTGATTTTCATGCTTAATTCCATAATCCCTGTTTTACTACTTCTAAATTAAGTAGCATACTTGTGCTGTTTGAAAAACCGCTCATTGCATGCCTTAAACTAAATCTAAGGTGATGCAGCTACTAGTTTCTGTCATCGTTCTTTGAAATCAGGCAAAAAGTACTCTTAGCAAATTCAACTTTTTCTGTCAAGTTTTAAGGGCATTGAACTTTTCAATTCAATAAGTTCTAAGGAGTCGAGGTTTTAGTAGGTGTGTTTTCATTTTGAAATCATCCCATTCAAAGTTTTTTTCCCACTTAACATTTCCTATAATTGATTATTTTTCAGTTGTTGTAATATCTATTTTTCTTGCTGACTTGAATTTCTCCTCAGCTGTGAGAGCTCCAGTTTTGATCCCTTGGGTATTAATTTAGATGGACCACCCAGTCTAAATGCAGCGTGGGAAAGTCTTCTAGCCTTCTTATCACCAATACTTGAGAGTGCTTCAAATACAAGAAAAGATAAGCGAGGAGTTGCAGGTCTGTTTCTGGCACAATGTCTTATGATATTCAAGTTGCAAATATATTCTTAGCTCTTAGCAATTAAGTAGACGCTTTGACTCTTCCCAGCTGCAATTGAGGACAGTTCCATTGATTTTGGTGATTTCTTCAAAGGCCCACTACCAGGAAAATTTCTCAAGCTTTTGGGGTTTCTGGTTGTATCCCGTCTTGGAATATATATACCCCTTGGTGGGGTAAATCGGGAGGCGTTTGCTGGAAATTTAGATCAGAATAGCTTATTAAGCACTTTGGATTCATTTTCCGGTGGAGGCATTGGTAGACTTGGAATATTTTCACTTGGAATTGTTCCCTTTATCAATGCCCAGATTGTGTTTCAGCTTCTTGCTCAAATTTATCCCAAGTTGCAAGATCTTCAGAAAAGAGAAGGTGAAGCAGGAAGAAAGAAAATTCTTCAGTATACTCGTTATGCTTCAGTTGGGTTTGCTATAGTACAGGTAACCAGCTAAATGTTCACCTGAATAATGTGTAAACTTGAACCTAGATTCATTGAATAACCCAATAAAGTTTTGTTGTTGCTAAAATTTTTAATTGTCTTATATATTCAGGCTATATTTTTTATTAAGATGTGAAAAGGAAAACCATTCACTCACCTTTTATGTTCTGGAATATTTTTTTTTATCAATCCCTTTAATAGAAAGTGTTTCTGTCAACCAGAGTTAAATTTGTGAATTAAGGGATCAATTTTGTGCAAACTGATTTTCAGTCTGAATTGCACATAGTAGCACGCTAGATTTACTTGTCATATAGCAGCGTAACATATCAGTCTGTGATGGTGTTGAACATTAAATATCATGCTCCAAAACAGTTGATGTTCTCATCAGAATATCTGAAAATGTATTCTACAGTATGATGTAAGGTATTTTTGATTTCCATTGCAGGCAATTGGCCAGGTTCTTTACCTTCGTCCCTTCGTTGATGACTTTAGCACGCAGTGGGTTCTAACATCTGTTACTTTATTGACACTTGGTTCTGTGTTCACAACTTACATCGGAGAACGGATCTCTGATCTAAAACTTGGAAATGGCACATCTCTTTTGATATTTACAAGTATTATTTCCTACTTGCCGGCATCATTTGGTCAGACTGCTGCTCAGGCAATTCAGGATGGTAATTATGTTGGACTCGGCACCATTATCTTCTCGTTCTTCCTATTAGTTCTCGGCATTGTGTATGTCCAGGTAATTGTTAACTATTTTTGAAATAAAACTTGAGTTTGTGGAAGAAACAAAATGTTAATGAATACCAGGACAAAGGATTTCAGGAGGCAGAGAGAAAGATTCCACTCAACTATGCCTCAAGGTACACCAGCAGCAGCGGCGGGCTTCAAAAATCTGCTTATCTACCCTTTAAGGTCTGTATTCTATACTTCATGTATCATGATTTTTTTTTTTAATTTCTTGAGTTTGAAAGCTTTGATTTAATTCGTTGCTAATTATTCAGAATGCTTGTTGGTCAATTTATTGATATGTACCTTTATTTTCACCTAGGAGTAATTAACTAGTCATTTCTCACACTTATACAAAATTAAGAAAAAATTCTCCAAGTTTCAATGTTATAACTATGCCAATGTACATGTATCTATGACTGGCTGTAGCCATTGACCTGGTTTAGATACGATATTTTGCCTATCAAGTGTATCAACTGCATGGGTTTTGTCATACACAAAGATCATCTTGATAACAGAGTGCCCCAAATGGATTCCTTCTGTCAATTCCAAAACTTATAGAACTTCAATTATCATAAAAGTAAGAGCAGCTTGATACCTGTACATGAGAGCATTTATACATAAAATACCTCTTCAACTTGAACAGCAAAATTTGTCCATAGAAGATGAGTGCAAATGTCATGCCTCTTTCTATGGGAGGATCAAAGGGCCAAAAGATTGGCTTTATTCCTGAACAGCAAAATTTGTCCATAGAAGATGGGGGGAAATGACATGCCTCTTTCTTTGGGAGGATCAAGGGTCAAAAGACTGGCTTTATTTTGGAAAGGAGGAATACAATTTGTTTGAGTTATCCTTATGTGGAGACATGATCTTTGGAAGCACAAATTTAGTGGGTTACCCACTTGCTTTTATTGCTTGTATATAAAGAGAGGCAATCAATGTTGAATTCATGCACTGGGATCTCTTTCAGCAACAATCAAGTTAAAATCTCATTTGATTTCCCGTTTTTGCAGGAGAATGTCTTATTTTTCATATTGATTCTATATCTGTTATCTTTCTTGGTAAAATTCTCTTCTTCCATCAAGAAGAAAAAAAATAGCATCATATATGTTTCTTATTTGCCCCCAAAAATTAACAATGGAAAGTCTTATGTCATTTGAAAAATTGGGGTTACCTTGAGCCTCTTCCTATCAGATTAGTTTTAGCTCTCTTGAAAGGGGGATAACAGAAAGATCTTGTTGTTACTTCAGCATCATTAGTTCGACTTACAGACCTCTTATTTTTCAACTCCCTAACAGTTAGAGATATCTAGATTATTAAATAATGTTTGATGATAGTATGTTAATCTATAACCACAATAAGACTACCTTTGACATTCAGAAGTTAAGTCTGATAATTTGTCTTCCAAATATTTTGGTTGTGTGATATTTATGCAGGATCTTCACCACCTTAAGCTATGAGCTTGAGCATATTACAACCGCATATGCTGTAATACAGAATCCTGTATTGTAAAAAGCTTGTCATGCAATGCACATACTATGCTATGTAGTCTAGCATGTGCACCTTCCTTTTATTGAGTTGTGATGAGATGGCTTCCTGTGGTTGTATGTTTTTCCATTCAGGTTCAATTGGTCTTTATATTTATATGATGCTTTCATTATGCAGGTAAATAGTTCTGGGGTGATGCCAATTATATTTTCTACATCATCATTGGCTCTGCCTGGCACCCTAGCACGGTTCACTGGGATATCTGCACTGAAGAAAGCTGCATTGACTTTGAACCCAGGGGGTGAGTATTTTACTATTTTGGTTGGTGGTGTTTGATGAAACATGAAACGATGTTAGTTGATTGGAAACAGTTTGTTGGTGCTAACAAAATTATTGATTATAAACCTAGTTGCTTAAAAGTTTCATCATCTTACCAAGGTTATGGGAGCTAATTTTCTCTATTCTCATTTGAGGGCCTTGTCATGGTGCATAAATTGCTCAAATACTTTTGAATGCTTAGCATCAACTCTACTTGCTCCAAACAAATTCAATGTTTACAGTAGGATGCTGTACTCTGTCTTCCTTTCTGTTTTAGTATGGTAATTGAGTTATCCGATTCAGGGTTACCTTATGGTAGGGTGGGATGGGTGGCTATTTTCCAGCCCCATATTTTACTTTAGAGTTGTAGTGTTGTATATAACCTAGGGAACCAAACTATTGATAGTAATGACATGAAATACAAGAAAAGAGATAGAAGAAAAGAATGTGCCATCAATAAACTTTCGTCTCGTGGATTCTGTTTTCTGTCAGCATAACACAGATTAATATAGTTTGAGCTAACTGGATAAATATTTTCAGGTTCTTTCTATCTCCCCACCAATATCCTATTAATAGCCTTCTTCAACTATTACTATACCTTCCTTCAATTAGACCCTGATGATGTGAGTGAACAACTGAAGCGCCAAGGTGCATCAATTCCACTAGTACGACCGGGGAAAAGCACAGCTGCATTTCTTAAAACAGTAAGTTCTTTTCTCTCTTATGAAATTTGTCTATTGTTTGCACTGTAAACCCTGAATCAATATATGGACCCCATACTTGAAATGCTATCATGATTAGAACCTCAGGTATTTGTTACATGAATTCTAGACCATGCTAATCTGATTAGAACCTCAGGAGTTTGAATTTGTGCATTAAATAATTGACCTTGGAGTATTCATCAAAATGGTCAATTACTGAACAATCTTAGATTTTATTATAGGAAGAAGTAGGCAATCACATAATCTGAAATTTAATTACAAATGTCCTGCTGCTTGGGTTCTTTTGATTACATCATTGCCATCCAAAATGAATGAAACTCACCTCACCTCATCTTTTTCCTTTATTTGTTTAGTTTGAACCATAGATGAACTCTTTTGGCCATTTTCATTCATGAGTTTTTGGTTGTTCAATGGAAGCAGATTTGGTCTTTTAGTGATCAGCCCCCGTGCTACTACTTTGCATTTACGTGGAATAACCTGTATGAATATGATTTCTATATATCATAATGGTCCCTTTTATGACATGGATGTCTGGACACCCCTATTATATTTCATTTAAATTACATTTAAGAAAAAAAAAATAGTTGCTGATTTCACTGGGGGTGTGAGATAGAGCACTCTTCACGGGAACAATGCTATATATATATTTTTCAGGTTTCTTGACTCAATTGGATTCAATAATTTGTTTTAACATTTTTTTTATAAACCAATAGGAAAAAAAAAGAGCACACGTGTGGGCCTAGGTATTAAAAAAAATAGTCCAAGCACATGGGTCTTCTAGCCCAGTCATAGCCCCTACAACCTGTTTTATTTTTTTTATTTCTTAAAGGGATGAATGGCCTATCATCTGCCCCATTTCTTTTTTTTTAAAAAAAAAAAACAGTAGACAACACGTCATCTGCTTTCTACAAGTTCTGGCGACAGGGGTCGCTGGAAAATTAAGGGTTTGTTTTATTTCAATTTAAAACTCATTTTTAACCTGTTTTTGACCCAAAACATCCATAAAACACCTCAAACACCTTGATAAACTTATTCATGGTCACAAAAAAACCCAAAAAATACATAAATTTTGGTTCTTTTTATTAAAAAAACATTATTCTAATAAATAACAAAATATGTTGTTTTTAAGAAGATTATGACTTTTTTATAATTATATTATTGATTGCTTTATAGGTAATTATGTATAGGACCATTATGCACAATTTTCAGAATAATTTGCTCATTAATATTAAATCAGAGTAAAATATTTTTCCTTAATTTTTTATTGTAACTTTGTTTTATATAATTTTAAAAATTTATTATTCTAATTTTTTTTTTCATGTAACTATATAAAGATGATCAATTCATGATTTTTTATATTTTTTTAATTGAAGGATGCTTTCACGATGATAATGAGTTTTTGCTTAAAAAACAATGCTCATAAAAAAAACATATTTTTGTCAAAATTAAAAAAAAAATGCATTAGAAAGTTTATTTTTTTATTAAAATTATATGTTTTTCCCTTTTTATTTCAAATCGACATAGTTTCTTCAAACTTCTTTTTTCTTATATTTGTTTCTTTTTATTCAATGAACCTTGCTATTATTTAAAAAAAAAAAAAAAACTTTTGTTGTCAAAACAGAAGAATTTACATGAATCAGAAAAGACAATTTCAATGAAAAAACATATTTCTCCTAAATAATTTTATTTGTTGTCTCTCTTCTAAACCCGACTAGGGCCATGACCTAGGTTTTGGATTATGCGAGTTAATCCGGGTCAATAAAAAGTCTTCATTTTATTATTTTTATAAAAAAAACATTGAATTGATGTTGTTTTATATATATATTAGAAAGGCCAATTCAGGTTTTTGTGGGTTGACCGATGCGCGAAGTGCACGTGTCAGGTTGGCTGGGCAACAATGGTTCAGCCCCCACACATCTTGCTTTGAAACTTGGCCCGGTCTAGTTGCTAGGTCGATGGGTCACCATGTTGACCCAGTGGACTTGGCTGGGTTTAGTAACACTACCGAAGTTCCTTGTGGCAGCACTTGGCTGGGTGTAGTAACACTACCGAAGTTCCTTGTGGCAGCACGCTGGCAGCTGTCTAGTGTGGAGTTAAACCACCTTTTGCGATAGTGTTCCAAAAGAGCCACGGGAACCCTTTTATCTGTTCTGGAATCCAGATAATCCTTTTCAGAGGGCTACACAAAGCTGATTGTATGCAGAAGCTGCTAGAAGATTTTATTATTGCATTTGCCGAGTTTAAGTCTTAGCTTTAAGCTTTGATTGGCTTCTTGTGATTCATGGACTTCGTATTTCTACTAAATGGTCACACTACAGGTTCTTAGCCGCATATCTGTTCTGGGTTCTACCTTTTTGGCTATCCTGGCTGCTGGTCCTTCTGTGATCGAACAAATCTCACACTTGACTGCATTTCGAGGATTTGCAGGCACTTCCGTCCTGATTCTTGTTGGTTGTGCAACAGACACTGCAAGAAAAGTTCAAGCAGAAATAATATCCCAAAAGTACAAGAACATAGAGTTTTATGACATTGACAGGTATGATTAAAGGACGACAGAATGGGAAGACAAATCTTTGAAATTGTATACTAGGGTCATTGTGCTGTATGATTGTTAGTACATGCTGCTACTTCACAGCCAGAATTCCCTAATTTAAATTTTTTTCACAGAAGATAACTGAAAATCCTTCATCATTATTTCCTTGCTGGTTTCTGCAGTCAATGGAAGACTTAGATTGCCAAGGTTTTTTCGTTCCACCAGAACTATGCACCTGGTATTTGCACTATAGTCATTCTTGTAGCTTCTCTGTGGCATTCGGGAAGATAATTCATCTGACATAACAAGTTTTCTAAATCATCAACAGCTCTATGTTTAAGGCCTTGTTTAACTATTTTTCTGGAAAGTAATTTTCTTTGTTTGGTGATCTCTGGAAAACTACTTTCATGTCTTTTCTCACAAAGAAATCGACAAAAGCAAAAATAACCCTTTCTCACAAGGAAAGCATTCCGGAAAACACTTTCTTTATCTTTACACACATTAATAACCAACACAAATCTCACTTTCCTTGTTTTACCATAAAAACTCAAATATCTAACTCTCAATCAAGAAATACCATGAACTAATTTGACTTTTTTGTATTAATTTTAAAAAATTATTTTGAGGTTTTAAAAATAAAATTTATTTTAAAAATATTTAACAAAGTTATATGTTTATAATATTATATTTAAAATATTTATATTATATGTATATTTATATTTTTAAAATAAACTATATATAAATATATAATATAATAATTTTTTTCCTTTATAATTATACTTTTTATCTTCTTTTTTTTATTGTAAGTGGTTTATATATATATTTTAGATAAACTTAAAAAAAATATTTATAAGTTATTTTTCAGTTAATTTTTCATGGTCCAAATACTATTTTCTAATTTATTTTTCATAAAATTACCAAATAATAAAACATAATCTACTTTACAGATATTTACTTTCTATAAAAATCACTGTATTCTAGCAAATAAACAGGGGTTAGTCAAATTTCCGAGTTCCCTTTTACAAGCACGTATGCGTTGGAAAACAGTAAGTCCAGTCAAGCAGCTCTGAAGTCTGAACCCTTACATTAACTTGTTCAGATTGATCAGTCACCATTAGAAATGGCATTTCGAAGTTTTTGGCTTAGGGTACGAACTGGTACTTTGACGTTTTTAGCTCACAGTACGAACTGGCAACAATCTGATCATATTTGATTATACTTAACAAGATGATGTCAGATATACAAATAATACAATTTGAAGTCACTGTATTATGAAATCAATGGTGCTGCCAAATGGATTTAAGGACTGATTTGAAGGAAAGATAGAGCAAACAAATTTCATGGTTCATTGATCACCTCTGATGAAGGCAACATCAAAACTCTAATAGAACATTAGTGATTATATACAACCACTGGGCCAATACAAGAAAATCCAACTCCACCCCCATATGGATTCTGGAATGATCTCTGACAAGTACCTGAAACTAATTAGACCATTAATGGAGACAAAAGTAGGTATCATATACTAGGCTGCCTCAACAGTAGGTATTAGCTGAGAAGTTAGGTTCCTCAGGCTTCGGTAGTTTTGGCATATCAAGATCCTTGTTCTTCTGAGCACCTCTCCTTGTGTTTGCAGCGAATCTGGAAGCCAATATGGTGACCCCAAGGTTCAGTTTTGCCTGAGAAGGATTTAAACTATATGAAAAGGGGGCCCTGTCCTCTTGCTCAAGTCCAGTAGCCTCTCCCTCATTCAACGCAAAGGATTCCGACATTGTGAGATTATTTTCCATCATCCTTCTTTTGTGCCGACACAAAGTAGCCTGTATGAGGCAGGCTGCCCATGTCCTCCAATGATGTGAATGATATCGGAATGTATGCCGCAGCTTCTTGCTATGGAGGCGTCTAAATTGGTTGGCAACGAACTTGAGATCTTCTGCTCTCAATGCAAAAGCTTCAACTTCATTTAGAGCCCTGACTGTTCTCGTTGAAGATGGTAAGTTGGGGGATGATTTTGGATGCAAAGCCCATGCAAGTAGCTTCTCTCCACAAAAATCCCCAGGTTTCAGCATATGATAGAATTAAAGAAACCAGTCTGCCTCCATTGGTAGTGGAACTCTCCAGTCTGCCTCTAATAATAAATCACATTTCTGCCGCAGGATCACCCTCACTCTCCAGTCTGCCTCTAATAATAAATCACAGTTCTTGAAAACACCTGTACTATCTGCCCAGGCCTCGCGATCAACGTTATTAAAATAATCACAATCCAGATAATAGAGCAAGCTTTTGACAGGACTATTTTCCTTTCTGCATTTCGATTTCAAGCACAACGTAGACCTATCGATTAATAGCAAATACCATGCTGTCCCTAAAACCTGCATTAGAAAAGAAAAGTGATGATGATGATCGAAGTCATAGCATTGACAAACCAAGAGAGTGCAACATCAACAGAAGAAAAAAGCAAATTAACATACATTGCTGGCCAACATGTATAGCAGCAGATTATATGCAGCCCCAGCACAAGCTGTCCTGGTAACCGCTCCTGTTGCTTTAATAATTTCCGAGTTCAATGGACATATGATGTAAAATCTGGGGACATATTGCAGCAGAACAATCAAAGCAAGGGCATTGTTCTTATGATCAGTTCGAGAGCTTCTTGTGCTGGTATAACGAACCAGATGACAATCTGCAGTAAATTGTGATTTCCTTTTTTTATAAGTTGAGATTAGGGAACAAATGCAACATTATCAGATAGTACAGAAGTGGAGCAAAAGCATGTCTGACTTCCTAATGTTTTCAAATGTAGGAATGTATTTCAAAAACAAGCAAGCCATAATGCCTACAGATACATGTCATAAGAGAGGAGCCAAATTTGTTCCCTTCATTCAAAGTTGTCTATGGTTTTCAGGCATAGTGATTTGGATCTAGACTTCTAATATTTTTTGGTGGACTAGGTGGCTGCCTTAAACTTCCATTAGAAGAAGAAGATAAAAGGCGAAATTGAGTTCATTAGTTATCATGGAGGTGTAACTAGTTCTTGATGATCTTTATATTTCTTATCATTTTCATCAAAAAGCGGTAGAAAAGCATACTTCTCACCATCATGTACCTTCCAATCCCATGCTTTATTATTCATCAAATTCAACATCCCTAATCACCATTTTTTCTTCATTTGGGTTGTAAAGCTTGTATCATTTTGATTTTTGATCATCGCCTATAAAGATCATCCTTTTGCTCTTGTCATCTAGCTTGGTACTTATTTGATCATCTACATGCATATACCCAATGCTTTTAAAATATCTTCAAGTGAGTAGCACTTGACTTTCTTCCATTCTATTCTTATTATGAAGTCATGTCATTTAAACCTTTTTAGGACACCTATTTGACAAGTAGACAACACAATCTACAGCTTCATCCCAAAACTTCTTTGGCATCTTCTTGTTCTGAGCATATTTCTCATCATGTTGAGGATGCTTCTATTTTTTCTCTCCATCACGTCATTTTGTTATAGTGATCTAGGCGAGTCTCTTTATACAATGATATTCACAAAACTCATTAAACTCATTTGAAAAAAATCCACCCATCTTATTTGTCTTAGGTGATTCTATAGAATAACTATTTTCTTTTTCAACTAATGCCTTAAACTTTTTAAAACAATTAAATACATTAGACTTTTCTTTTAAGAAGTATACACATGTTCTTATACTATAATCATTAATAAAAAGTAAAAAATATAGATTTTTATAAAATGAGCATGGTTGAATAGGATCACATACGTCTCCATGTATCTCTTGTAAGGGTTGATTTGCTCTTGATGTAGACTCCTTTGGACAACTCTTGCGGAATCATTTGCCCACTAAACATCCTTCACACAACTGATTTAGATGTATAATATATGGTAAACTCTTTAACATCTCTTTTCGTGTCATCATCTTCAAGTTATCAAAGTTGACATGTCCAAGTATCATATGCCAAAGCCAAGTCTTATCTTTCACACTTGTTTTTTAGCATTTAGGTACATCTATCTATGTGTTTAGCAAAAACATTCTATTATTTGTCGTGGTTACCTTTGCAATCATAGCTCCTTAATTATCAAGTAATGTCAAAATATGATCTTTCATCTTAATTTCATAACCCTTCTCCAATAATTATCTCAAACTTAATATATTGCTTTTCACAGTTAGGATATAATAAACATCACCAATAAATTAACAACTGTTATTTTTCAATTTAATAAAAATCATACATTCTCCTTTGATGGAAACCTTTGAATGATCCACGTAGGTGACATTTCCCTTAATTGATTCATCAAACTCTATAAACATGTCTTTATCTCTACACATGTAATTGTTGGCACCATTGTCTCGATACATGTTTTCTTTGGCTTGTATTTGTTCATCATGGACTAGTAATATGATGACTTGTTTCTCCTCTTCTACTACAAGATTGACATTCTCTTCAACCTTTCGGTTGGATTCCAACAATCCCTGGTATAATGACATATCTTTTCACAAATGTAACATTTAACTCTTTTTTTTTTTGTCAAGCCTAGGTTCAGATTGCCACTATCAGTGGAATTGGTTGATTGATTTGCTTCATTTAATCGATAGATTGACCTGTTCAAACTGTCTTGGCCTTCTCTTATAAATCTGCCTTTTCCACCTATTCCTTTACCTTGACCATATCCTTTACCTCCTTGGGTATATACAAAACCACCTTTCCTCTATTTTGAATAGTGTTTTGAAAAGATTACTTGTGCACCCATGTTTTATTGAATATCATTGATTATTTCTTCATGGGCTTGTAGTTTACCCATAAGTCCTTGAATTGTCAAAAAGTCTATATTTGCAATTCTTCAATAGTGATCACCATATAATGAAACTTCTTTTGCAAGGAGCGTATAATGTTTTTTACCACACGTGTTTCCTCAATTTTCTCCTCATATCTCTTCATTTGATTGCATATGGCCAATACTTTAGCAAAGTAATTTGAAATACTCTCTGATTAAAGCATATGAAGCTTTCCAAAGTCACCTCGTAACGTTTTTAGACGTACCTTTTTGACATTGTCAACTCCTTGGTTTGATTATTGCAAAACTTCTAATTCTTGTTTGGTGGTGATTGCATTAGCCACCATCTCAAAAGTGACATCATCTAGACGTTGGTGGATGATTGTGAGTTCTTATTGATTCTTTCTTCAAGCCTTTTGCATGACCTTTTTTTGGTCTGAAATCAACGTTACTTTTTCTATAGGCTTTTCAAAGCCTATTTCAACTATTTCTCACACATCTTGAGAACCTAGCCAAGCTTTCACATGAATACACTAAATTTCATAATTGTCCTTTTGTCAAATGAGGACATTGAAGTGGGAAATTTGTATTGGCCATGTCAAATAATAATAAAAAAGAGTTTTGATACCATTTATTTGAAGAAAATTAGTGTGGTAGGAGTTTATGGACAACAATGTAATAAGAAAAACTAAAGAACAAGAAGAAAGTTTAAAAGAAAGGAATGTTTCATTAAGTGTTTTCTTTTCTGTACATATTTTCTCTCTAGTACACTTATGTTCTATGCTTCTGATTACAAGGCAATTTATAGGCCTAAAGTCCTAGATAATCAATAAATTGAACTAATCAAAGAAAAACATATTCGCAACAGGAAAAATGATTCTGTTGACTTAATCGATCGACTAATTCATTTGATTTAACCAGTCAACTGATTCCCAACTGGTAGATCGATTCCTTTGTTTTTCATAAAAAAAATCAAAATCTAATTTACTTTTAATAGTGTTTCAAATCTCCCTATAACTAGGAGGGGTATGACTTGATCTCAAATTGCATCAGGTTCATTTGTCATTTCAATTGTCATTTGGTGACTCAATCCTACTTCTGCTATTAATTTTTAATTTTTTATTTTTTCAAATGCTATTCCTCTACTCTTTCCAGGTCTACTTGGTTTACAAAAAAGAACATCAGAGACAAAGTAACCCACTTTATAAAGGATTTAATAACCAAAAATGATGATTTACCTCTCATAATTCCAATAGCTAATAGGAGCAACTAGTGAAATCCACTCTTATTCTCTCTCTTCAACATTGATATGGAACTATGAAATTATCTTCAATCCTTATTAAACTTTTCCAAATCATTAATCTCTATTCATGAGAAAAAAAAAACCTTTTTAAACATAAAGTTTTCAAGTGAGGACAAATATATATATATATATATATATGTTAATTTCTTCAATGTGTATATTAATGTCAATAATAAGGATATGAAACTAGCTCTATTAAGTAGATTGTACATTCTTTTGTTGATGATCCTTTACAGTTTCTTTATTCCGTACATAGCTTTTATTCTCTTCAAAAGGGAGGCACCCTTTTGGTTGTCTTGCCTATAGTAAAAGCCTTTAATTTATTATTTATTAAAGTAGAACTCTAACGAATTGTAGCTAAAATCCTTAAGATAAATTATTTTGACTTGAACATCGATAATAGTCATGTACATATCAATGATTCATAGTTCATGGTAGAAAAGGATATTGTTGATTAGCATGACTCATGAAGTTGTTACCAACTTTTATTTTTAATAGTTGTTTGTTTCTAATCTTTTAGAAATAAATTAGGCAATATGATTATTATGTTTATCTCTATTTCCTTGCTTAACAAACTTATTTGCTAGCAGATTTTATATGCAGATTTGATTCCATTATGATATATAAATTGTTGGACAATGATCAATAAAATTAAGTTTTCTCAGCAGATTCAAATATTAGTCTTTAGTTATCTTCAACATTTTAAAAAATATCAATAAATTGGTATCAGAGTTATTTTCTTGAGGGACCTGTGTGATTAAAAGAGAAATAAGCACAACCCCTAAACACTTATTACCTAACACTACAAACATATAACCTATCCAATATGAATTCAGTGTTTGATGGAATAAATTATCAAGTGTGGGATGTCAGAATGAAAGCCTATCTTGATGCTAATGATATGTTGAATGTTGTTGAACAAGAGTATAAAGCTCCACCTCTACTAAATGATCCAATAATTGCACAAATCAAAAATCAAAGGCGAGAGCAAGTTTTCTTACAACTGTCTCATCCTCCTTTTTTTTTTACCAAAATCATGACTCTGAAAACAACAAAGGCAATTTAGGATTTTTTTTTTTTTAAGAAAGAATACGATGGAAATGAAAGGGTAAAAGGGATACAAGTGTTGAATTTGATTCAAGAATTCGAGATGCAAAAGGATGAAAGATTCAAAAACAATAAACGAGTACTCTAATAAACTTCTTTGTGTTATCAACAAAGTAAGACTCTTTGATACTGATTTTTCTAATTCTAAAATAGTTCAGAAAATCCTAATTACAATTCCTGAGAAGTTTAAGGATACAATCTCTTCTTTGAAAAACTCAAAATATTTGTCAAATACTACCTTGGTAAAATTATTAAATTCACTGCAAGCATAGGGACAAACAAGGCTTAAGAGACAATAAGGATTTGTGGAGGGGAATTTTTAGCTAAAACATAAAACAACAATGAAGTAGAAAAACAAGAGAAAAAAAACAAAGGCAACTATAACCAGTTGAAAGGTTTTGTGAGCAACAACAATACTCAAGTCTTTCCATCTTGCCCCCATTGTAAGAAAACCAATCATAAAAAAAAAAAAGCATTTATTGGTAGAGGTCAGATGCAAGATGTCAAAAAGTGTGATCAGTTAGGCCATATGTAAAAGATATGCAAGACTCAACAACAACAAGGTGAAGCCAAAGCTACTGAGGATTTAAACAAAGAGGAGCAAATATTTGTGACATCATAATTTGCCACCAACAACTCCATTGAAAGTTGGCTCATAGATAGTGGTTGCACAAACTATATGACCTTGATTAAAAGTTCTTTAAAGAGCTTGATAAAACTGTTGTTTCTAAAATGAGGATTGGAAATGGAGCATGAATTGTAGTAAAAGGCAAATGAACAATAGCAATTATATTCCTAAAATTAATTTATGATGTTTTATATGTTCTTGAAATTAATCAAAACATGTTCAGTGTCACTCAGTTGCTTGAAAAAGGCTATAAAAAGTGCTATTTGAAAGAAAAAAATATGCGATTAAAGATGCAAGAGACAAAAAAGTGTTAAGAGTCTAAATGAAAGGAAATGGCTTTGCTTTGGATTTATAGAAAAAAAAAAAAAAAAACAAGTTACGGTACACAAAAAAGAAAACAATCCAAGTGCTTTAGCATAAGAGAATGGGGTATTTCCATCATCTTGCTTTACACTTCATGAAGAAGAACAAACTGGTTAAAATCTTGCCTAAATTAGAGGAGGAGCTTTGACACGATCAAAAGATTGATATCTTATCCCAAGTACAAGAGTGTTGAAGTAATAAATAACCCGGTAAGATCGGGTCGAACTACAAGGAGGTGAACTATATAAATTACAAATAATATATATATATATAATAAAACAAAGAGTTTATGAGAATTTTATGGGATACTGATGTAAGGATTAAACAAGGATAAAACAATTATCAAGGTTAAAGGATCCACTAATGGTATTTCAAATAAGTATAGTATAAACTCTTTTTATTACTCAACTGGAAACCACACACAAAGGAGGTTCCAATCGAATTATAAATTGTTAACATGATTACATTAGTTATCTTATTCGAATAATGCTAATACTTGTAAATGTTATCAGGTATTCATGATAATTTATGTTAACAACAAATCAGGTTCCTTTCATAACACAAGTGTCAGTTATACCATACAGTTAGTTATGAAAGGATAAAGTATTTGTTGTACCAAGGGTTATACAATATAAATCTAGATTAACCATTTAACAAGCAAAGTATTAAGAGTAAATAAGATAACAAATACAAAACATGTTAGTATCAAACATTAAAGTCCATGTTGAGTTTACACTATACTTATTCTTACACCATTAGTGTAACCTTTTCACCTTGATATAAAAAAACTTAACTAAACATAATGAAGAAGAGAAACATAAATAAACAACATAAGAACATAAGTATATTAAAGGAAATGAAAAGCATAAACAAGAGATTAAGAAAAATATAACATGAAATAAAACTTAAACATTACAAAAATATAAAAAAAGAGCATGATCTTGATCTGAAAACCAAGATGCCTAAATGCATGGTAAATGCCTCTTTTTATAGGCCAAAATTCAGAACTATTGATTTGATGACTAATTGTTGAGTGGGTGGCCACATCTTGACTTGGTGACAATCCTTATCTTCTTGTCTGAACAAAATGTCATTGCTAACATCAGAATTTGAACAGATAGTCTTCATGAAAGTTCTGGGAAATTGTCTTAGCTTTCCAACAAACAAGAATCGGTATATTTGGACTTCTGAAACTCGAGATATGGTCTGAACACTAAACAAAGGTCGGGCTGATCGATTCTCGACTTCTCTCGTTGTTGCTACCATTTGAACTCAAAAATGACACTTTTAAATCTTGGACTCTTCATGAAAGTTTTAGGCCTATGTCTTAGCTTTCCATACATATAAACCAGATCTAAATCCAAGTTCTACAGATCCAGTTATGATCCAATAACCGAATGATGTTCCAGTTTGACCGAACCAAAGATCTCTTTTCTAAGCTTAGCCCTCTCTTTGTCTTCTCAATTTCAGTAGTTAAACTCATCAATCAATCCTTTTATTTATGTGATTAGCCTGCATTTAAGATGAACATTTATCACAAATTAAAGGTATCTTATATTATTAGACATGTTATTATAAAACATGCTCTAGTTAAGAAGTTATTGATACTTCAAGTGCAAAATGATGAAATAAAATCTTGATAAAAATACACTTTTAAATACTAATCAAGCTTCATATATGTGCTGCTTGTCAATACGGTAAACTATCAAGCTTTTCTTTTCAACAAAACAAGGCTTATGGAGCCACACTAAAGCTGAAATTAATACACGCAGATGTTGGGGGACCTATGAACACATCATCACTAAATGGTAATAAGTTTTATATTTCTTTAATTGATGATTGATTACATAAGAATATGCTAGATTTATTTTATGAAGCTTTAATCTAAGGTTGCTGACATCTCAGGGGAGTTTATAGCTTGGGTTGAAAGTTAAAGTGTATGTAAAATGTAGGTTACATGGTCTAACAATGGAACTGAATACTTCTCTGGAAAATTTAACAAGTTTTGTGAAGTTCTAGGCATTGAACACCAATTGACTGCACCTTACACTCCTTAGCAAAATGGTGTTGTGGAGAGGAAAAATAGGACAATAAGGGAGATGAAAAACTATTTGATTCATGATAAAGGGTCGCCAAAGAAATTTTAGGTTGAGGCAGTAACACTATAGTATTTCTATTAAACAGGTTGTCAACGAAAGCATTGCAAAAAAAAAACCCCATTTGAAGCATGATATAACTACAAACCAAAGTTTTTTAATCTGAAAACATTTACTTGTGTGTGTTTCTCTTACATTCCACATGTTAAGAGAGATAAATTGGACAAGAAAGCAGAATCTGAGATCTTTGTAGGCTATAACACAAATTCAAAAGCCTACAAGATCTACTTGCTATAAACCAATAAAATAATTATCAACAAAGATGTTAAATTCTTAGAGTCAGATAGCTGGCGTTGGGAAAATAACATGAAGCTTAAATATTAAAAAAAGAATAAGGATATGGATGATGAACCTATGAGAGGAACTAGATCACTCTTTGATATTTATCAGAGTTGTAATGAATAATAGAGCCTATATGATATAATAAAGTCGTAACAAATCAGAAATGGATAACTGCAATGAAGGTGGAGCTAAAAATAATTAAAAAGTACCAGACATGAGAATTGGTGGATAGACATAAACACAAGAAAGTTATAAGAGTCAAGTGGGTTTACAGGACCAATCTAAATCTTGATGGTTCCGTAAAAAAAAAAAAAGGCAAGGCTCGTTGTCAAGGGATATACACAAATATTTGGGGTAGATTTTTCAACCAATTAATGAAAAATCCAAGCTTTGCCATTTTTATCAACACTTGACAATTAAGGAAACTTACATCACAAGCTTTTCCTTCTTCAACTCCATGAGCAAGAAAGAAGAAAAATATGAATATATTTTTATTGTTTTCTAAAACACTAGCAAACCCATAAAAGCTTTTGTTGTACAGTAATAAATCCGAACTCCTGAATCTAAAAAGAGAATGCTAGTTGGAGATTGGTGGGTGATAGATTTAGTTTAGTGGTTGGTTTTGTCCAAAAAAACACTTGTTGGCCTGCTTCAAGCAAGAATCCCATAACATTTATTGCAAAAGGAACAATAACCATGTCCATTATACTTTCATTATTTGAGCAAATTGTCATAGTGTGTGTTGGGAAATTTTGAGCAGGGGAGAAGGGAGGGAATTTTTTTTTTATGGATATTTTTAATTGTGTTTTTAAAAATAATTTAGAAAAGAATTTATTAGTACAAGATAACCCCAAAATTTAAAGATTATCAAAGAAGGCCCAATCAGTTGAAGAATCCTTTCACAACACCTTGTAAGAGAAACATGTTGTATTCTATATACATAGAAACTAAAACAGACTAAGTTATCGAAACCCTCGTAGAGATTTATTCACATAGCGAAACACAAAGTACATACCATATTATCTGATTTATTCTGTCTATTTAAACAATTCCAATCTACAAACATATTTATTGACCAAGAAATTAAAATAAAAACAAAAAAAAATCAAAACATATCAAGATTTAGCTAGCCAGAAAAAAAAAAACCGATATGACAAAGAAAAGGCCAAGCCTTTACTGAAGTAAAGGTTCTAAACAAAAGAAATAAGAAAAGAAAATTAATTTGAAAACTATGAAAGAGACACCAACCTTCTTGCAAACATATGAGAACCAATACAATGAAAATAAAAGAAACATAAAAGCAAAAACCTGGAGAAAAAAGATAAGATGATCAATAGTCAATGTCTTGTATAGAAAAGAAACCTTCAAAATTGATCAACAAAAATAATTTTTTTTAGTACCAGCAAAATCCCAATGAAGAGAGATATTAGAACTTATCCAGTTCAAACCGAACCCAAAACCCTCAAAATCTTTGTCTAGGACCTTTTATAATCCCATCCAATTCCTTTCCATTAGAAAAGATACATAGATAAACACAGCTAAGTACAACAAAGGCAGCTCCATTTCCTCTCTTTGTCATTCTACACTAAAGAATTGCTCAAGGTAGCAAAGGAGTTTCCTTGTAGAAGTAGGGCAGTACTAAGGCAACCATTCTATTGCCAAGATGCTTCTTCAATTCAGATATATAAAACACAGGGTGGATGGCAGCTGAAGGAGGTGGATCAATTCTATATGTATAAATCACTGACAATAGTAGCTGGTAACCATGCAACTTATAGACTTAGTCCATGTAGGTTCTAGCCACAGTAGCAACAATATAGGGGTGCATCAAGGCAACAAAGTATGCATATTTACTGAATCTATCCTCTACTATTAGGATCACTTCCTTCCCTTTAAGTGCTTAAAGCCCTAGTAATTTTTGAAAAATGACATAGTTAGGATAAAATTTTAGGGGAATGACACTATTTGAAAAGATACTGGGAAAATGACATAATTTAATAAAACAGTTAGTTATTCAGAATCACGGTCTTGAAATGAATCGTGTTTTTAATATAAACTACGATTTAGAATGATAGTTTTAATAAAAATAGCTATTCAGAATAGAAGTTACATAATACAACCATGATTCTGAATCGTGATTATAATGCATATATAATCACCCCTCTATTTTTCATAGTCGTTGCTTATTCAAAAGAAAAAAACTCTAAAAACCAAAAAAATCACCATAAAAACAACTTTTAATCACCCAAAACAGTCTTTAATCCTCTACTAAGACATCAAAATCATCTTCCCCTCCTCTCCCAAATCGTGATTATAATGCATATATAATCACCCCTCTGCCCTTTTTTTTTTTACAAACCAAATGCCCAAGCTTGTGCTAACAACCTCCTTGCCATGACAACTAGTGGAACCACCACCTAGCCATCAAAAAACTCAAGGAAAAAAAGGTTGTATTGTCTCTTAGTTTTATGGGTTTCATTATTGAATTGAGAAATTTTGAGTTTTGATTTATAATTATTGGTGTTGTGTTTGATAATTGGGTATTTTATTGATGTTGAGATAATTTTGGGTTTTGAGTGTTGCAATTATGTATTTTTAATACAATTGAGTTATTTATGGAATCAATTAGGTTTGAATTAAAGAAATTAGGGTTTAAATTGATTATTGAGATACTTGTTGTATTTAATAATATTGTTTAAATTGAGATAAAGTTTGTTTTGATTGATGCAATTAGGTAGTTTTTCAATCAATTGATGTTATTAATAAAGTTATGGTCAAAATCATACCAACTAGAATTTATGTTGGATTTTGGTAAAAATTATCGTAATTGGGGATTTTGTTCAATTGAGATCATTTAGGTTTTAATTGATGCAATTCAATATGTTTCCATTGATATTATTAAGGTCAAAGTAATAGCAATTAGGGTTTGCACTGAAATAATTGCATTGTTGTTGTTGAATTTTTTTTATATTGAAAAATATTGAGAAATGATTGCATATCATCTTCTTGGTAAATGATGAGAAATAATTGATTGTGTTGATTATGGTAAATGATGAGAAGTAATTGCATTATTGATGCGAAAAATCTTTTATATTGAAAAATATTGGGAAATAGTTATATAGGCTGATGTTAGTAAATGATGAGAAATAACTACATTGTTGAAGTTTAAAAAACATTTACATTGAAAACAGTTGGGAAATAATTACATAGGTTGATGTTAGTCATGAAAACTAATTGCATTATTGATGTTGAAATTTTTTGTTATTAGAAAATATTGGGAAATAATTGCATGGGTTGTTATTGGTAAATGAAGAAAATAATTGCATTGTTGATGTTTCAATAGATTGTGTGGGATCTTTATTTAGAAGATGATATATCAACTGCTCCTGTTATATGCACATTGCTCATAAACTTATAGATAACAGTTGTCCCACTTAAATATTTTTAGCTTGTCGATATGTATTGCTCAGACCGTGTAATGAGACAATTTAACTTTAAGTAACACATTCTATATGACATACATGCGAGCGATTAGTTGCATTCATTAGTCGTTCAGGTAAGCACGTTGATTATAATTGGATGATGCACCATCTTCAATATATATCGATATGGGATGCACAAAGAAATTTTATTTTTAGAAAGGTGTATCCTGTAATTTTCGAGAAGTAATACATGGGCTAATACCTGAGTATGTTATAACATGCTGAATCATTATACCAAACTCATCGCAGGTTTCTCTATGCGAGGAGATGGATTATGAGCCACATGTATGTCGAATTTAAAATGTTGTAAGTATTTGTTACTTTTTATGGATTTGGTCAAAACCGTTGCATTTTATTTATGAATTAATGATTTGTATTTGCTTAATATTAGGTTGGATAGTTGTTACATGATGGTTGATGTGCTGCGGCTGATTTTTGTGATCTCGATGATGATGATGATGATGATGGACTTGCTTGTTATTATGCATCTTTTTGGTACAAGACATGTAATATGCTTGACCTATTATGAGAGACATTGAGTCTGAAAGATGTTATCTCTAAGGATGAGACCACACAGACAAAGTCATGCTATTGTGAAATTGGCTTATGCACTTGTTGTCGCAGAAGACATAAATAGGCCCGGATGTATTATTATATTGTTATTTTTTTAGTTATGAGTTATTATTATTATTATTACTTTCATAATATTGTTTTAGTTAATTATCATGTTGATTTTAATATTGTCTTACATATTATGCATTTTCATCTTATTTTAAATAAACATGATTTAAAATCATTAATTTATAGGTGAACATGTGAACATCGTGAACAGATTGTTTAAAATTTCAAATCAACCATTTATAGGTTAAAGATGGAAATTGTTATGTTTCATTATTGATATTATCAATTATCTTTATAATTGATAAATAAAATCAATTTTAAAAATAACACATATTAATTTGAAATTATAATTAATAATTGGGATTATAATTAATAAATAAAAATGATGTTAAAATATTGCACCCTCAATTATAGGTATTGATAATTTATGATTTGGTTTGGGCTTGGGTTGTGGTTGTGATTATTTCGACTTTGTTTTATGTAAAATTTTAGGTTATGTTTATGGTAAAATCATGTTGTGATAACACAACTACTATTCACATTAGTGTTTGTGTATAAAACTACTTTTATTGTTATTAGTTGTTGTTTAATATAAACATTAATAATAATAGTGGTTGTTTAATAAAACCCTTATTTTTATTTGTGGTTTATTAATAAAACCATGATTTTTATTAGGGTTGAATGAAAATATATTATTTTCTCTCTTCTTTTTTTTTTTTTTTAATCTCGTGTCATTATGAAATCTTTTACCAAACTGTGTTGATTTAGTATATAACCTAACTGGAAGGCAGCATAGGCAGGAAGAGGCATTAAGACTCTTTCTTCTTTTACGGGTCGAGCACCCTTCTTCTCGGTCAAGTGGCGTTCCTCTTCTTCCAGTTCCAGTCGCATCTTCGGACGCATTCCTTAAGGTCGAGCCAGTCATTCCTGCTCCTTGGTAAAAGACCCAAAGCCCCGCTGCAAGACTAGTCAACGAAACAAAGCCAAAACCAATGAGAAGAAAGACTCATCAGAAGAAACGAAAAAAGTAAAAATGATTATTCAAGTTATAACTTTAATTACTAATACATTTTTATTCATGGAAAGCCAGAAATAATTTCTCAGCTCAGTCCCGGCGAAGCCTACAGAAACAGTTGTGCTAGAAAGAAAGCTGGAAAAAGGGTGTCCACTTAATTTCGTAGCTTCATAAATTTTGAAAGATTTTCTTTCCTTCCAATCTTGCAGGTTTGCTATATCCATCTCCCTCGTTGATTGTGTAAGCTTTATCTCTGTGCGTTCTGTGGCGGAATCAGCCGCCCACTTTCTTTTGGTTTTCAAATCCGTTCATTTTATCCGAGAGAGCTAACTCTTTTAAGGTGTTTTGCGGTGTTTCAACTTAGAGTTTTTAGAAATTTTAATTTTTTTATTTTAAATTAATTTTTTTTTGATGTTTTTAAATTGTTTGAATGTGATGGTGTTAAAATAAATTTTAAAAAATAAAAAAATATTATTTTCATATATTTACAAGCAAAATACACTTTGAAAAGAAATTGTTATATTACTGTCTCAAAACACCCCTGAAAACTCATCATGCAAAGTGCAAGGCATATTAAATTGATATTTATAATTGATTGAGTATATCTTTTTGAGTGTTTTAGGATTCTAGTAATGAAAAGAATTTGATAAAACAATATTGTGCAAAAAATATTTAGAAAATAGTATAATTTAGAGTCGTAGATGATATCCGTGATTGTCACAAGAACTCTCAAATTGAAAAATTGTTGGATACAAGATTCAATAAAAAAAGATGAGAGAAAAGAAAGAAAAAAAATCCCAGAGACACGAAACTTCTATGAAGACACCATCAGTATCGTTGAAAAGATCTTGACAAGACGAATCCAACGATATCAAAGAAGGTCACCAATGATGATTAGAGTGAGTCACACAAACAGCTAAAAAACGAGTGAGCATTGATATATTTTGACAACTGTTATAGCCTACTTCGTTCATTGTTTGTGATATTTTTGTGTCATTGGATTCGTCTTGTTGAGATTTTTTCAGCAGTATCAGTGATGATGTCGTCATTGAAGTTTCGATGTGCCTCCGATGTCATTTTCTTTGTTTCTCTCTCCTCTCTACTCCAACATCTTTTTTCTTTTTTTTATTGAATTTTGTGTCTAATAATTTTTTAATTTGGGAGGTTTTTTTTCTTTGTTTCTCTCTACTCTAGCCTCTTTTTCCTTTTTATTTCTTTTATTGAATTTTATGTCCCATAATTTTTTAATTTTGAAGTCACACAAGTGCCATATGCAACTCTCTAGGCTATATTATTTTTCTAAATATTTTTTGCACTATTATTTTATCATTTTATCTTTATCATTTTATCTTTTTCTTGTTATATAATAGAGTTACATCTATCAAAAAAATAAAGTTGGATTAGAAAACATGCAGTCATGAGATGAAATTTGGCCTCAAAATGAGGAAAGAACATGAATCTGTCATCTTGTAAATTTCAGCTAGTGAATTTTTAGATTATGGATGACTGGTTACGGAGGGAACATGTGGTTGTAAAAGAAAAGAAAAGAAAAACTATCTGCTATACAAGCCTTGCTGTATCATTTGAGTAAGCCCTAAACCAACACCTCTCCCCCCTCCTAACATGGATGAGATAATGAAGCAATTCCAGAGCCTCCAAACTCATGGCCTTGCTTTCCTATTTATCTGTTTTCCTATGGTCATTTTAGACATCTTCATCTTCAAGAGTATGTGCATACTTTGACCCTACTGATGCTGTAGCAAGGCCTTGAAGCAACTTGATGACCTCAGGCGTATCATCAAGATAGTATTTAGCCTTGCTTGGCTTAAGACCAACAGTGCAGGCAAACACTTCTGCAATGGGTGGTATTGATGGATTGTCAACAAGTCTTGCAATGCTCTCAAACATGTCCTCATCGGACCTATCATCCCCGATGCAGAACAGGAAATCTGGTGACTTGCCCTGACTTCGCATGGTTGAAATAAGGTTTTCTACAACTATACCTTTGCTTACTCCCTGAAATTCACCAAAACAGATAGGTCAAGAACAAATAACCCTACTTCTGCAGATTTATAGGTGAAGTCAAGAATCAAAACCCAACTTCCCATTTTTGAAACAACCAAATCCTACGCAACATTAATTAGCAGTGCACATGCCTCTTGAATTACAAAAGGCATGAAAAAATAGAAAGACAAAACCACCAATAACTTCTTTCATTTTGCAAGAGACATAGTATCATGTTGTATCACTGGACAAACTGCAGTTATACCAAAATAACCACAGCCCATATAATTTCACGTTCATAAAGCAAATTTGTTTCCTCATTTGGACTTCAATGTGCAATGTAATTCAGAAATTATCTTGATGGACCTTAAACACATCTTTCCGTCCTTTTTTCAGAACATCAAACCACCAGTGGCTGCACATAACTACCCAGTTGAAAACAGTTCAATATGTTTCATACCTGTGGTTTCACCTCAACAATCTGCTGGCCTCTTCTAACCACCACAGGCTCGTTAGCAAGGACACTCTCCAAGTGATCAAGAAGCTCTTTAGCCTGGCAGCTGCCGAAATCAGGGTCTGCGTCTTGATGGTGCCACACCAGTGCGCTTTCTTTTGGCTCTATGAAAGACCCATCGGTTGTCTCTGTATAACGCTCCATGACAGGTTGTACGATCTTTTTCCAATCACAATCCATTGCCACCGAGCAAGTCTCCCATGGAGAATTCTTTGTCCACCTAAAGCAGAGTAAACAAGGTTATCAAGGGCTAAAATAGAAAGCACCAAATCCATGCATCACATAAGCTAATGAAATGTGCAAGACAGTACCTGGTAAAGTAACCATGCTCGGCTGATATACCCAATTTCTCACATGGGGAGAACCACTTGCTTAGAGGATCCCTTCCTCTGCCACTCACAATGAAAACAACGTTTTTGGGATCACTGCATAAGCAATTCAGGATTGAAATAACTTCACTTCTGGGTGTTTTGTCAACAGCACACTGTGGCATCATAGTGCCATCATAGTCTAAAAGGATTAAGCGGCTGTTTGTATTGTTATAGGCAGCAACAACTCTTTCAGTCGTGAGCATCCTAAAATTTGTTCCCACAGCAGCAACTCTGAAATTCAAACCAAACCCAACATTGTAATACCTCTTGAGATAATGCTCTTTGCAAGCCCTCTCAAGGTCCAGATCAAAACTCCTCGCCCAAAAAGCAACATCGTGAGAGCTAATGTACTTATAGTGCTTCTCGTGGCGCAAATGTTTCTCTTCATCCTTCATATGGATACCCGCATACATGGCATCGGCCACAGCACCTACGTCCCAAGGATTAACACGACGTGCCCCACTGAGAGACGGTGAGCATCCAATGAATTCTGACACAATTAGGAAACTTTTCCTTGGATACGATTCATCAATCCCCAATGCCTTGTCTAAAACAGGGCTGCCTTGCCTACAAACAGTGTATTTGTATGAAACCAAATTCATCCCATCCCTTAAAGCATTAACCACACAACATTCAGATATCGCATAGTATGCTGCTTTCTCTAGAGTGCTAACTGGACCATTAATGAAAACAATTGGCTGATAACCTTCGTAACCATACTTTTGATTGATCTGTTGAGCAATAAGAGTAGTCTCTTTTTGGACTTCTTGCACATCCTTACCCTGACTCCTAGCCGGATTAGCAATCTGGACTAACACCACTTTCCCTATCAGTTCCGGACGCATTTCCAAAAGTCTCCCCATCGCTGAGAACTTCGAGCTAATACCTTTAAGCAAATCCAAATCATCCACACCAACCATTACAATTTTCCCTTCAAATTTCTCCTTCAATTGTTTGGCCAAAGTGGCTGTCTGCTCCATATTCAAAACCGACTCAAGCTGTCCCATATGAATTCCCATATGTAAGATCTTGATACTGATAGTCTTACCACAGTAATCCAGGCCAATGTAACCCCTTTTGCACTGATAATCAATACCCAACATCTTGCTACAACAAGACAAGAAATGCCTAGCATAATCAAAAGTATGAAACCCGATAAGATCACAATTCAAAAGAGACCTCAAAATCTCCTCCCTGACAGGTATAGTCGTGTATATCTCAGATGATGGGAACGGACTATGCAAGAAGAAGCCAAGTTTAACTCTGTTAAACCTCTTCCTCAAGAAAGCAGGCAGCACCATAAGATGATAATCATGCACCCAAACAGAATCCTCATGATGCCTCAAAATCTCAGTAACCTTGTTTGCAAATAACCTATTAGCTACTATATACCCCTCCCAAAGCGACCTATCAAAACGTACACCACCACGACTAGGAGACAAAGGCAACATATAATGAAACAAAGGCCATAAATAGTGCTTACAGAAGCCATGATAATACTTGTTCTTCTGATCATCAGTCAAGAAAACAGGAACACATCTAAACATAGAAAACAACAACCGCGCAACCTCATCCTGATCTTTCGTTTCAACATCAACCTTCAACAACCCCACGTACCAAACTTCTGAATTTGCAGGAAATCCATCTTTTAACTGCAAAACAAGACTCTCTTTATCAAGTTCAAAAGACCAACCTTTTGTTTCTTCATTACGGTGCCCTCTTATCGGTAGCTGATTGGCCACAATGATTCGGCGCGGCTTGGACACGACAGGACTGGTTACGCCTTCATCATCATGCTCACCAACCTCGATTTCCGAGAGAGCTCCCAGCACATTCATGATACGAGGGATTCGGTCCACGACACGAAAATCGTTGACCGAAATCATATCCAAATTGTCCTTGCAAGACTGTGTTATCATAATTCCCAGTTTTTTTAAAAAAATCTTAAATCAAGAAACCAAACAAATTAAATCAAAGAAAGAGGACGAGAAGATATACTATTTCTTTTGAAGCTGATTAACAATGAAGAGAAAAGGGAGAAGGGGCATTTATATAAAAAAACAAAGAGAGAAGATATACAATGGCTGATTTATTTCCATTATCGTGTGTGAGAGAGAGAGAGAGAGCGGGGAGAGAAAATATATTAGGAAGGAAGGAAGGAAGGGCGGATAAGAACGAAAGAGAGGCCGACTTGAAGCAGAAGTAGTATTTATATGTGTATAATTAATTGATGACTGGATTTGGACGGTCGAGATTATACTTTGAGGTTGGCATCGGCATTGCGTGGGGTCTACGCACTACTGTTCAGTTACTCTTTGGCTCTGTATGTTACTGGATTGGGCAATAAATATAAAGAGGCCACGTTATTTAATCGTGACATGTGCATATTTATATTTATAGTTAGGTAAAATCTTGAGATATGATCTTCTTTTTATATGTAATTAATATTTCTAGCATCACCTTTTCTTATTTTCCCTCCTCTGAATCTCCAGACAGCATTGTATTCTTTCTTTTTTTTAAATAAAAAAACAAAATTTGTTTAAAAGGAGAAATATTTGTCAAAGTAAGGAAATAAAGAGGAAGACACGTGTGTGGTTAAGCTTTATAATAGGCTTACTCGGTCAGAAACTGTGAACTAGTAGGGAGCAGATAGGCGTCTACGGCCTCTACACGGTTGGCACGTGTAGAGATAGCAACTTATAACGCTGACAAATTATCTTGGATAGACATTAACACTCTGTGTGTGTGTGTGTAATGATATTTTCTCCAGTAAATTCACTTTTGTAGCAAGTGCTGTTCGTTCCGAACAGTGGCTCTAAAAAATTTAAAAAGAATTTTATTTAATATTAATTTTTTTATATTTTTAAATTGTTTTTATGTATTAATATAAAAAAATAAAAAAATCATATAATATATTGTTTTTGAGTCTTTAGGAGCTAAAACATAGTTTACTCGATGAAATATCTCTGCAAAGATGAGTTCTCACAAAAGAAACGTGGCGTGTGCGGGTGGTCTAAAAAGTCCAAGAAAAATCTAATCCGAAAGAGCACCCAAAAGTCACGGATGCTTCCCTTCATTTCCTTAACAGTATCAACGGCTGTTAATGCTCCCAGGTCGCGCATTGCTCGACGCGTCTGCCGTACATTCATAGCTTTATCTCGTCTTAGATTAATATAAAAACATCTGTCTTTTTATTTATTTTTTAAACAATTAGGTATCATATAATATAATCAGTCTTCATACGTGAAGATTATCCGTTTATCATCTTAATTAGTTGGATGTCGCAATCTTTTTTAATATTTAGTCATTGGATAGAAATATACAAAGGCATTAGACCGGTCCTAATTCTACTTTTATTGTTGGGATTTATTGTTGAATAAAGAAAAGAAGACTTTTTTTTTTCTGAAAAAGAAGAACACGGTTGATCTTATGCGTTGACATGATCAAATGTAATTTGTATGTGATTGGAATAAATGAATAGGTTGTGGTTGTATGACCAAAAAAATTTAATAACGGATAAGGTCATTGTTGCTTAAAGAAAAAGAAAAAGATGCGAGATTTGTTATTTAAGTAGGAGAAATCATAGTTTTGAAACTCGGTCTGATCTGGCGGGTCGATCTAGGATTCGATCGATCTGGAGCTGGAACCGGGCCGGGTTGAAGAAAAAATAAGAAAGGAAAAACCTAGTGTGACCCGGTTGCAACCCGTTGACTTTTGTTTTTTATTTTACTAAAACGACGTCGTTTTGATTTTAAAAAAAAAAATTGATCCGGGCGACCCGGTGATCCGGTCAAAACCCGGAACCCGAGCCTTAAACTGAGCTAGCCACCAGGGCGGGTCTGAAAACTATGGGAGAAACGTATAAGATATTTATTTTGTTTAAAAAGAGTATATATTTTTATTATTATTATTAATTTTAGATACACAGCAATTAATCTAAAAGAGAAAGTAGAAGAGGTTGTTAAAGGAAGAAGGAATACTACTGATGGGTCTTTTTAATAATAAAATAATAATTATTTTTTAAAGTATTTTTTATGGATAATTTATTAAAATATTTTTTTTATTTTTTATAAATATATTAAAATAAAAATATAATTTCAAATAAAAAAAATATGTTTTATAAAATACCATTTAAAACAATAACTACAGGAAATATCAACAGTCAGGCATCCTTTCCTTGCGTTTTACTTTTACATGCTTTTCTTCCGAAAAAACTAGTTCTAAAATTTGTCTAGTCTAGACACAAGAATGGTACAAAGCTAGGAAATGGAATCGATGACGTGGATGAGTCTATAATCCTACGTGGCATCTCAGGGGTAGACCCTGACCGTTTGTGTCAGGATCACAACCTTTCCAAAGTTTATCTAGGAACGATGTCTCTCATGGGGGGCCCACTTATCAGCCACGTGGGATCATGAATTGTGGGACCACGTTATCTACAAAGACTACAGAGAAAGAGAGAGAGATGGCGGGGTTTTTGTATTTTATTTTTATCAAAACGTGAACGTGGGCGGCATCTTGTCTTTTGAGGTTTGGTGTATCTGCGCTTGAGAAAGCACCCACTACACGATTTCTTTCTTCTCTTTTTTTTTCTTCCCAGAAAAAAAAAAAAGATATAATTTTGTTGCATAAATTTGTGTTGCGTGCTTTGGATATTATTAGTTTTTTCCGAGGGGTGACACGTAGCCATGTTAATAATTTACTTTTATTTAATATTTTAATTTCTCAATTAAATAAAATATATTCTTTAATCAAAATTCACTTTTTTTATTTATGCATTTCTCTTTCTCAATAATATGTATCAGAAGCAAAGTTTTTAAAAAGCAATTATCATACTTTAAAAAAATTAATAAATAAATCAAAAAAATCATAATGAAAAAAAAATTATAATTAAAAAATCAAAATATATATTTTATTTTAATTCAATATTTATAAACAATTTTTAAAAAAAAGTATTCACACTATTATTGAAAAACAGTAATTTTACTAGATAATTTTTTAAATATAATCTTAATAATTTTATTTCAAGAAAGTTATATTTAAAAAAAAATTAATTAAAATAAATAATGGACTAATAATAAGACTTTTTTATTATTTTTTCAGATTTATATAGAATTTTGTTTCTAGTTTGTTTAGAATTTATTTTTTTAGTATAAATAGAGTTATTTAACTTGTGTTTTAGGAAACTACTTGAAGATAAAATATATAATAATAAAATTTTGAAATAGAATTTCTATATAATCTCTATTCAGCATAATTTTACATTCTTGTTCTTATTATTTTTTCTTGTATTGTTTTGTCTGTATTAGTTACTATTAGAACCCAACAATCCCATATTATTTGTTTGTGATGTGCTGCAAATATTTTCTTTTTGTGTGCTGTAAATTTTAGGTGATAATCGTCTACTTAATGCTAGAATAATCATGGCTTGAAGAGGTCTAAGAACATAATATATTTTTGAAAAGTGATTTTAAAAAATTATTTTTATATTATTTTTATATTTATTTATGATTAAAAAATTTAATCAATGAAAAGTATTTTTCAATCAAGTAAAAATTTAGTTTGGTTCTTAGAAAAATATTTTATTTTTATTTTTGATGGAATATACTTTTCAGAATGTGTAAATAAAAATGAAGTTAAAATTTTAAATTATTATTAAAAGCGAAATTTTTTAAATCGGTGTCTAAGGGATTCTTCATTATTTTATCATGTTTTTTTTTTTAGATTATCAAGTAAACTTATGAACAATTCAGTATTTTGATATATATAAATATTATTTTAAAAAAAAAGATAATTGGAGTGCGCAATGTGGGGTGTTTATCACCAAAATAAAAGTAACGGGGGTAGTGTTACATTTATTATTAATTTTATAAATAGAATGCATTATCCCTTTATTATATATATATATATATATATATATATATATATGAAGTAGCTTGTTTTTTCTGAATCAAACTTGATTGAGATATTACTTAAAATATCAAATTAATTCATATATATAAATTGAATTTCTCAAAATTTCAAGTGCCCAGTTATGTTTCTTAATTAAAACAAATATTTAAAAAACACGAAAAAAAATACTTCTAAATAAGAAAAAAGTTTAGTATGATTAAGGCTTATCTTTTAAGAAACAAAATTGATAACTCTAAAGGCTAGCTTAATTGATTAGATGTTGAGTTTGTTCTCTAATGATCACGAGTTCGAAGTTTTCTCGAGTCACTAGAGATTTATATAGTCGTTAACTTCAGAGCCCGTGGTATTAGTTATAAAATATATCCTAATCACATAAAGAAAGGTTTCTCTACTATTAGTTATAAAATTTATATATAAACTCCCACACCAGCATTTAATATTATCATATCTCTAATTTAATGTAAATCACAGTTTTTTTAGTTTGGTAGTTTTTGTTCTTTGCTTGCATGGCTTGAGTTCTTTCTCAAGATTTAGAATGCTCATTCAAATAAAGAAGAGTCTTAACATGAAATTAAGTTTGCTTTCGTCATTAATTACAAGGCCCAAGTCGTCGTCGTCGTCGTCCTTAATATTTGATCATCTATGAAAATAAAATAAAATAAAATAAAATTGTAGAAAAATCAGATTCGAGAAAGGCCAGATTCATGGGAAGAGCAGTTCTCCAGGTTTGCAAAAACCTTTTGGAGGCCGTGATATTTTTTTCTTTTTCAATGCGAGTAATTTTGAGGGCAGTTTGCGTGTAAGAACTAGTAAAAGAGACAGCTCATTCTAAGTAAGTGGCATAGCCAGCCACGACTGCATATGGCCTAGTCAAATGCATGTGCGTAACGTAAATTCGTTCTCAATCAGCGAAGTCTATCTTATGTATTACAACACCAATTCTGTGGAACCGTATTTATTACATCAGGGGCCTGCCTGCCGAGGTAGGAGGAAGATGTATATTTGAAATTGTGATAAAATAATTTTTATTTAAAAATATATTAAGATGATTCTTTTTATTTTTTTAAATTATTTTTTATATCAGCGTATCAAAATAATTTAAAAATAATAAAAAATTAATTTTAAATAAAAAATTTTAATATTTTAAAAACACAGATTAAATACCATTCCCAAACTTACTTGAAAAATACTAGAGTTGAATGGAACCCTAAAGCCAGCTCAGTCCAAGCTGTATTCCTGCTGATATTTCCATTATAGATCCGTGTGAACAAAAAAAAAAAATCAAACTAAACCGATGTTAAATGTTCTTTGAATTCAAACCACACGTGACAAAAAAAAAATCAATTGTTTTTTTATATTTCAAGTAAATTATTTTTGATATTAACGCATCAAAACAATATAAAAATATTAAAAAAATAATTTAAAATAAAAAAATTTAAATTTTTTAAAAATATTTGTAAATTCTCAAACATGCTTGAAAAATACTAGTTGAATGAAACCTAAAGCCAGCTCAGCCCAAGTTGTCTTCCTGCTGATATTTCCATTATAGATCCGTGTGAAAAAAAAAAAAAACAAAAACAAAAACCAGATGTTGAATGTTCTTTGAATCCAAACCACACGCGACAAAAAAAAAAATCAATCCTTTCCTTGATCCTTCACGAATCAACAGAGGATTAGTATAAAAGCTCTTTGGTCAATTTGCAAAGGCAATGGTTAGATGACACATCTGTCGTGACTTCTGGTTAGGCACAGTTGGGTTTTAGTCCTCCATTAAATAAATAATGAAAGTCTTTTTTTTTTGTGTGTGGATATTTTAGTTAATAAATATTATAATCTAGTTTAAATGAAACAATTGATAGGAGCCCCCACCAAGAATGGATAAGGGGTAGGCGCATTGGTCTGCTTTTGCTGCTGTGGTTTTAAATAGTTTTTTATATTAAAATATTTTTTTAAATGTTTTTCTTTTTTATTTTTATACCTGTGCATCATCAAAAACAGTAAAAAACCCATTAATTTAACATTTAATCAAGTTAAAAAACAAAGTATTTAAAAGGGAAATTAATCAGCCGTGTCCTCTGATAAATTTGAATGGATGAAGCTGTGGTCATAAGGTCCAACTTTGACACGAAATTTCTAAGTTGCTAATTCATTCATTCGCATATGATGGAGGTATACTTGTTTGTCTCTATCCATATCTTTGTTTTTTCGAGCGTTGAATGTTTGATTGAACAACAGAGGCTCCTTCCTAGGAAGCTGTTTCCATTGGTGTTCCGCAGCTTCAAAACCCGCCCGCCCGCCCGCCCGCCCGCCCTCTTTTTTTTTTTTTTTTTTTTTTTCTATTTTCGTAATAAATAGCCAAATTTGACTTTGATTACAAGTTCAAGAAAAAGAGGAGAAAAGTCGTTGTAAAATGTTCCCATTTACCATGAGATGAGAACTCCATTTCTAGTCTCTGAAAGGTTTTTTTATGCCGATATTAATTTAGTATTTTGTCAAAGTCCTTTCTAAGATTTTAATGTAGCATTATCTAATCTAGAATTGTGATAATAATTACGTTTTAAAATTCTTTTTATTCATAAATAATTTAAAATAATATTTTTTTTTAATTATTTTTAACATTAATATGATTTGAAAATATAAAAAAATATTAATTTTAAACAAAAATACACTTGAACCGCATTATAAACATGTGTTTTTTAAGCTTATATTTTGGATGGAGACCTAATCTAGTAAATGTGGCTACTAGAAGCTTAATTTCCTAGAGGGTTGGTTGGGCATAGCATCATACACCACCTAGTTTGTTTGGTACCAATCCTATTTATAGACCGGTAGGAGAGTACTTGAAAGACCGATCGATCTTCAACAAGATCAACGATCTTTTTCTGCCATTATTGCCAGTACTACCATATTGCTCTTGTTCTTGGCAATTGTGTGTGTCAAGGTTGAGCCAATCCTTGTTTCTGCATGAAGAGGAAGCTGGTTTGAATTTACAAGCTATATGATTGGAAATTTCATGTCTCTTTCTAGCGAAACACACGGCTACCAAATTTGATTTTATAATGTAGGTTACATATGAGTTTATAATGAACAAGAATTAAATAAATTCTCTCGGTGTATTGAAAATAGAATTTTGTTTCTTCGCCCCTGATGGAGACTAAGCGCAGCACGCATTGGATAAGACTTTAGACTTCGAGATTGCGTTCACTACCAGAAAATTGATAAATATAAACGGAAATACCGAGGGAATATTTCTGTCGGTAAATTTTCGAGGGATTTTACCGACGGAAATATTCCCTCGGTATATACCGAGGAATTACCGTGGGAAAAAAATTAAAACAAAGCAAAAAAAAAAATAATGACGTGTCATTTTTACCAACGGATTTACCGACGGAATTACCGACGGACAAAATTCGGTAATTCCGTCGGTAAATTTGTTGGTAAATTGTGAACACTGTTCATCATGTTAATTACAAAGGGAATCACCGACGGAAAATTCCGTCGGTATTTTCCAGAGAGTACATCACCAACGGATTGAAAAGTCGTCGGTGTTATTTGGCGGTTTTTTGAAAAAATTCAATTAATTTAAAATTTTCATTTAAATATTACGGACGGATTGAAAAATCGTCGGTAATTTTTTGATGGTTTCGAAAAAATTTTACGAAATTAAAAATTTAAATTAAATATTACCGATGGAATTACCGACGGAATAATTAAAAAATATTAATATTTAATTATCCGTCGGTAAATCCGTCGTAAATCGTCCCAATAAAAAGCCCGAATGCCCTTATTTCACAAGAGACGAGCCGTTTCTTATTCTTCTTCTTCTTCTTCTTGTTCTTCTACTTCTTCTTCACTATATGTGAAAAACATCATTAAGGTATGTCTTCTTCTTCTTCTTCACTTTATGTAAAAAACATCATTTCTTATCTATTTCTTTCTCTTCTTTTCTCTCCTCATCTCCTTCTCTTTTCCTCCATGCTTGGGTATGTCTTCTTCTTCTTTCTTCTTTTATCCTCTTAGTTTTTTTTTTAATTAATATGCTTAATGAATTTTTTTTTCTCTCCTTAGCTTCACTTGCAACTACATTAAGGTAAGATTTTTCTTTTTTCTTTCTTTTTCATGATTTTTTTCACTATATTTGTTTTTTATTTTATTTTTAATTGTTTTTGTTCTTAATAATTGTATAATGTTGTTGTGAGATTTTTTTTTCATATGAGATCAATTTTTAGTAGATTTATTTATAGGATTTTTAAATTTTTAGAAATTGCAACTTCATTTTTTTCATATGAATTAATTTTTTAGTTGAATTAATTTTTTTATTTGTTGCAAATTTGTTTGAATTGATTTTCTTATTCTTTTTTCCAAGCATTTTGAGTATATATTATACAATGTTAATTTATGTTAATTTAATTATTTTATAATTTTATAAAATGAATTTTTTTTTAAATGTTTTTCAATAATTACCGACGGAATTGCTAATTCCGTCGGTAATAAAAAAATTATTACCGACGCGTTTGTTCAAAAACTGGCCGTGTAATTATATTACCAACGGATTTACCGACGGACAAAACATTACCGACGAACGATTCACCGACGGATCATTTCCGTCTTTGATTCCGTCGGTAATATAATTACCGATGGAATATGTATCTTACACCGACGGAAAAATTCCGTCGGTAAAACTGTTAAATCTTGTAGTGGTTCCCCGCAATATTCACCCTCTGCAGATGCTAAATACCTCACTAAAAACCTATAATAATACAGCTGCTACTAGGATTGCGATTTGCTCACAATAAATAATAGAAAAAGAGGCTTGACGTTGCTTGAAACCTCAAAATTATGGTATCGTGACCATTTCAGCTTCGGCGCCATCATGTTGTTGAATATTTGTCGTCCACTAGCAGAAGTTGGAGCGTCTGATGTCCATGATAAATTAAGCTGCATGGATAGAGGAGATTGAAACTTAGGCTTTGATTCCAGTCTCCTAGATAGGCTTTGCTTGCTAAGCCTGCAAAATCCTGAACGTGCTTTAATACAAGGAAACGTAGAAGAAGCGGCAGTGAAAGCCTAGAAATATACGGCTTTAAGCTTTGCAGATAAAGAGAGACGAGTGGTTTCATGGACCATCGATATTAATCCCATTGTCAACCCATAATGATGAAAGATCGCCAGAAAATCACAAACTGCCCATCGTTATTGTTGCCATGTTGGTTCCTGTATCAAGATTACTTTGGTGCATGAACTGCTAGTTTTATCTGGGAACATCCCATGTTCAGAACAGTGACAGAAAATTGACTAGGAGCAAGCATTCTGCTGAGCAACTTGCCATTTTCCCAAGGGCCTAAATGCTTTAAAAAGCTCCAAGTTGGAGAGTATGAGACTGAGTACGCAAATTGTTACAATGCCATTGGTGACATGTGGATAGGAATGACGTCCAGAAAACTTTTCACTGAAGCTTCCATTATTGAGACGACAAAAATGACGTTCACAATTGAGGATATCTTTGGGCTGAATTGGAAATACAAGTTTTTAAGAGGAAGCTCGTTTGGGGATATCATGGGCCTCACTAAAATATGATACGCTGTAATCTGCAAGAAAAATCGACTGTCTAGACAATCTTAAAGACAAAATCCTTTAAATTAATCCGATATATTCAGAGAAACTTCATAAATTTATCTAAATTCTGACTCCACGATTTGAATCCAACAAGTAATATCAGCTTTTTTTCCAAGAAAATGTTGCCACACATTACCAGGTCATTTTAAACTGAGGGAGTCCGTACGAAGTAAATGGTACAGCATGTCACTTCAAGCAACAATTTTCATACAATTTTACAAAGTTAAATTCGAAAGAATATTTAAGTGAAGAATCTCCATGTTTTCACCGTTCCTCGATCATGTTACCGCACAAAAAAATGGACAATGGCAAACCAGTATCCAGCCAACTGAGAAAAAAGAGGTCATTTAATCAAAACTAATAGTAATAGGCAATAACATCCAGTCACTGAAAGGATAAATGTCCATATACTTAACGAAATGACCACTGCACAGACCTTCTGAATTGAATGCAATCAATGGGAGCAGACTTTACCTGTTCCAGTATGCTTTTACCAGTGTGACCTTCAATGACCAAGCCTGCCGTGAGGCCAATCATTGCCCATGCTCCATTAATTGCTTCAATTTGGCGCCGTCTCTGCAGTAGCAGCATTATTAGCATCAAAATTGTAACTTACCAAGATTGAAGATAGACATTAAGGTTGGTTTGATCAATGCAAAATTAAAACTAATGAGATGATACGCCCCTTTGGAAAGATGAGCATCAGAAATTTCAGGATACGCTAGCACGGAAAGCTTGGACATCCATGCAAACCCAAATACTGGCCCAAGTGGTTTGGTATAAAGAATATCATCTATGTATTTTTACGGGAAAGGAAAGCATATCAGCTTCCTCAGTATTTTATTACTAATTGTAACAGTAATGGGTGCCTAAGCTGGAAGAGATGAGCACTGGCTACATTGTAGCTCAAACCTAAGAACAGAGAGATGTGATACATGAAACTTGCTCTTAATTGGGCAAACATAATTCCCCTTCGGGAAAATGACCACACATGCAACCCTAAAACCTTAATCGGAAAGCCAAGAAATTTTTAAGAGATCCAGGGAGATTTTTAGACTAGTTCCAGTTTTAAATGAAAATGTCATCACTTAATTGTCTGTCATCAATATCCTGTCATAACATGGATTTTTTTAGACAAGTGGATATGAAATCTTAAAAGCACATGAAATGTCTTTCACCTTGAATCTCTCTCTTTTTTGAATTTCTTTCATTTGTTTGGCTGCTAATCGTTTGGCTTCCAGAGGATCAACCATGATGACCTCCTTCATTGGGCTGCTCTTCCCTGACACCTAGATCATTGGGTAAAAGAGAAAATAAAGAATTATTCAGTTTAACACATGTCAAGCAAGAATAAATTAAATAGCAAGGTAATCAAACAACAATAAAGAAAATATAAAAGAACTGCAATTTGCAACTCCATTAAATAGGAATGATGGAAGGGAATTAAAGAAAAAGAAAGGGGGGAAAATTAACGAAAAAAACTTAACAGGTAAACATTTTAAGCACTGACTTCATGGTTAAGCTGGGAATTTTCTTTCCTAAGAAGAGAGATCATCGTCCTTTCTCCATGTATTTAATACCCGGAAATGAGCAATGCTTGAATAACTGAGATTCAGGAAATGAACAGACATTATTGCAATTGACAGCATCCAAAACTCAAGGCTGTCACTAACTCATAATGTCATAGTTTAGTTTCCCTGACAGTTTAGCTCTTGAATTGCTGGGGGAACTCTAAATGTTCCTATACTTACCTCAGTATTCCCAGCAAACGAATAGAGGGGAGATTTGCATCATCTTGCAACTTATTTGGCAAAGCAATTCCATGAGATTTAAAGCACAGGTAGGCCACAGCTACAGCATTGTAGACTCCAATTTAAACAAGTCATTTCCAGGCTTCTAACAAATTTAGAAATGAACAGGTTGAACAGAGAAAATTTATGCAACCAGACACATCCCTTGAATGCTTTCTATCAACCAACTCACAATCAATCTTAAAACTTTGATGTCTAAATGAAAACGCCTAGATGACACCTTGACTGTAAGATGTCACTATAGCTTTGCTTTAAGGTCAATTCCTACATCATTACTAGATAAATAGTCAACCCCTTAAGCAACCTTCACTATGTCAAGTTAAGAAACCTTCACTATGTCAAGTGCAATACTTTAATAGATGCCAACTTCCCTGAAATTCAACTAAATGGAATCACGTTAAACAATCAAGGCATGAGCAACTTTCTATGAATAAAAAACCTGTTGTCTACAAATCATAATAGAAAACCCAAGAAATCACATTCATTGACTTTAAATACAAATCTTATTAACCTTTGTTACAAAATTATGGTTGGAAAACATGGATTAGGCTACAAATATAGCAACAAGATAAAATTATTTATCACATCCTCCATAGATGTGGATTTCCTGTGTTTCATAACACACAAGAGCAAAATACCCCCTCGTGCAAAGCAGCTAAGAAAATAATGTATATAAATCAAATGTTTGCCATAAAGCGGAAGAAATCTACATGAATGTACTCCAATAATATTAGGAATGGTATTGGCAGTAAAATTAGGAAACTGAATAAGTTCCGAGCTACAGTTAAGGGAAGCAAATTACAGAAATTTTGCTCAGTGTTAAAATAGATTTCCAGAAGCATCCATTACATCATAGGCAGAGAGAGTGGCAAGGGCTCCAGGGTAATGGATTATGGCCAGGATAAGTTCTTGGTACTAAAACCTCAGAGTCACAGATAATCAATCAAGTACTCGTTGGAGGTGGTCTTGAAGGCATGCTTTTGGGAGAGAAAAAAAACATGCGGGAAAGTTTTCTTCTCCAAGTTTTAGAAAGGGTTGGAATGCGGTTCTCCCATGAAACCATGAACCCTCTATGTGAATGGCTGCTGAGAAGATTTTTGAACGGGCTATAAGATATGGCTAAAGGGACTTGACTGCATTAAGCTTTAGGGTTCTTTTTCGGAAGCTTTGCCACATATGGAAAATTATGTTATGGACATGTATTATTCATTTGTATATAGGTGGCCAAGAATTCCATGTTCTGGATACACAGATTAGTTGTGGTGTTCTTTACTGGTTAGAATGGTGAGAGTCAAGAGGAATAATTTTTAGGATGCTTTTACTATGTGATATGCTCCTAAACTATTCCTCCTGAAGAAGGAAAAACAAATCTTTGTTCTCAAATGTCTCAACTGAACATTTGAAGTAATGTGTTCATTCATTTCAATGCTTTTTAATTCCATTATGCACAGTGAACTTCAACAGTAAACAAGAGAGCTAAGCTAAAAAAAGCATATCGACCACAATAAGAGATCTAGAGTCATCGTCCATTTGTTTCCCAGGATTATTGAAATCAAGCAATCAATTCGATGCTTTGTTTTCATCTTAGCAGATGTCTTTTTATTTTTGTTCTTAATTTGATAGCAATCCAACTATATCAAATGATACAAACCCCAAAACACCAAAAATTTCACTACCACGAGTCATTTAGCATAAAATCACCAATCACATACCTAAGAAAACGTTTGATAATATTCAAACCAAATTTATTGGCATTACTCAAGAGGAAGCCTTGGTCAATTCATACATTAGGATTTGCCAAGATTCGAAATGCTTGGCTCTTGATTCGCTTCGTAACTGAGCTTCCATCCTGATCCATCCTAAATCCCCATCTGAAAATGATCATTTTTTATGAACATAAAATTAACAACAGAATATATATATATATATATATATATATATATAAACAAATAGAGAGCAACTCAACCAGCTACTGAATAGAAAAACAAAGTTCATTCGCTGTTAGCATGATTATTACAATCATCTGGTGTTAAAATCTCTACTCTCCCCAGCATGAAAACAAAAGCCCAGGTATACAATAACCATAATTTATAGAAGAACATGGAAAAGAAGAGGGCTTTCTTTGTTTTAAAGTTTAAACATCCTGTTTAACATAGAGTGTTTCCTACTTATTTCAAGATTAACATGGCAATTCATATTTAACATTCAAAGAACATAGAGAATGAATATAAAAAAAAAAAAAAAAACAGAGAAATGAAAGAAGAGAGGGAGATAGGGTTGTGTGAGTTTTAACTTACTTGACAAGTGTGGGCGGGCGAGACGGGTATTGAGAAGAAAGAAGGAAGTTTCCATTGATGGATAGCAAACAGGAAGACATGGACACCATCTCCATAGCCTTTGCTGTATGTGGATGTATGTATCTGTTTTTTTTTTTTTTTTGCTACTTTATCTGTATTCTCAAAATTGCTTTCATTTTCAGTGTTTTTATAATTATTTATACTTCTATGCCCACGCGCCTAGCAACTAAGAAATAAATTAATAATAAGTAATTATCAAATTGTTTTTTTTAAAACCAATATATTATTACTATTATTGTTACTGTTACTGTTAGTTTGCTACTAATGGCACTGAAACAGGATGACGTTCACTGTTCATTGACGGCTGAGCATCGGAAGGCCTTGATGGTGCATCCCTTTCTTTAACTTTTTCATTACTCGGTCCCTATTGTTTCATTGGAAGTTCATTTTAGCCTTATAGTTTTTCATTATTTTTTGCAATTGATCCCTGTATTTTCTGTATATTTACGTTTCAGTAATTCAACAGAACGGCCTTTCACAAAATGGTTGTTAAACTGTTCATTGAAAAGTTGAGGGACATTTTGGTCCTTTAATTTTTATTCTTTTTCATATTTGGTCCATGTTGTTTCATTAAGAGTTCATTTTAGTCTTTTAGTTTTTTGTATTTGGTCCCAATAGTTCTGTGTATTTATGTTTCAGCAATGGCCTTTCACAAAATGGCCTTTCATTGTTTATTGAATAGTTGAAGGCCAACCTTGGTTTTTTTTATTTTTCCATGTGTGGTCCCTATTATTCCATTGAAGATTTATTTTGATCCGTTATTTTTTTATATTGTTTTATTCGGTCCTTCTAGTTTGTGTATTTATGTTTTAGTAATATACTAAAACAAAATAGCCTTTCACTATTCACCGTTGAAGGCCATTTTGATCCCTCAATCTTTTTTATCTTTTTATATTTGGTCCATGTTGTTCCATTAAAAGTTCATTTTGGTCTTTTGATTTTTTTCATATATTTTTTATTTGGTCCTTGTAATTTTGTGTATTCTAAATCTTATTTTCCTCATGTTTCATTCCCTTAGTTTTTTAACTTTTCCATTTTATTTGGTCCTTGTGGTTTCATTGAAAGTTCATTTTGATCCTTTAATTTTTCATATTTTAGCTAGCTATTGTCAGGAATGATTCACGTCAAGGGATTCGTGTAGTATCAATGTCTTTCAAAGTCCTACTTTAAATAATAAATAATTTAAACACCATCAACAACAAAGCTGAGTGTGTTTGGGAGTGTGGTAGTTGTCACTTTTCAAAGTGCTTTTCGTCTAGAAATATATCAAAATATTATATTTTTTATTTTAAAAAAAATATTTTTGACATCAGTACATCAAAACAATCTGAAAATATAAAAAAATATTAAGCAAAAAAAACATAATTTAATCCTCCAACCATTATTATTACAAAAAAAAAGAAGCGTGTTTTACAATCTTTTTTTATTTTGTACGCTTATTACAGTATGTCAAGTATATTTTTTTCTTTTAGAAATGGAGTAATATTAGTAATATTAAATTGATACAAAATAAATTATTCTCTTTATATATGTTAAAGGAAAATAAATATAATAAAATCCTTGGTGAGTTATGGTTTTTTCATGGATGATAAATAGAGTTCTTTGAACTTTCCTGACTGTAGTTTCTTAAATCACTTCTCTTTATCAATGGGCTTAGACATGCCCCCGAGACTAACATTCTCGGACTTAGACGCGTATCCTGAGCCTAACATGCTTGGGTCCAATTAGTGCGTCTGAACTTATTTTTCACATCTAAGGGGCTCAAGCAAGGCGCTTACTTAGGGATTTTTTCTAGGACTCCATGCAAGTCTTTTAATATTCTTCATTGATCTTATATATATTATTTTGAGTAAAATCCAACTTAAAATATCATAAGGATAAAATTACACTTCAGCCCCTCCTCTTCATAAAAAGACAAGACTCGTGAGTTATAAATACATCATGAATCTTTCAAATTTAAGGTTCATAGTCCCTTTATTTTTAACATTTTCAGCACACATATTTTTAAAGTCTATTTCTCTAAATTATCATTGCATTTTCTTTTGCTATAAGGTTACTAGAATTGTAGAGTCTCCACGTCCATCAAATGAGGGTTTTTTTTTATAGGTACCGGCTACTAATCATCTCAGCTTAGCAGACATCATCTACTACTATCATAACTATCAATTATCTCGACTTACCAGACATCACCTGCTACCACCACAACTACCAGTCACCTCGGCTTACCAAACATTACCTGAAACTACCAACCACTTGAGCTTTCCATGTTAAGTCCTCAAATACCTTGATTAGAGAAAATGAATTAGATTACTTGAACTAAAAATTAACTAATTATCCAAAATATTAACTTATTCTTAAACATCTTACATTTTTAGACTCATCACTTGGTTTGTCCTAATAAACAATTTTAAAATCACTAACAAAGCAAGGGTGAGGGTGACATTGTCTAGTATTGATAACATTTGGAACAAAATTAATAAAAATTAAAAGATTTGTAATTCAATTAATAAGGGCTAATAACCATAGTTATTAAACCCGGATTGGCCCGCACGGGTTGACCTAGGGGCTGAACCGGTCCGGGCTTGTCAAAAAACCGACCGGTGCAACGACCCGGCCAAACCCGGTCGACCTGGTGGGTCAACCCGTGACCCGGGCGAGACCCGATGTTTTTTTTTAAATGAGGGATTTGAAACTCATCAGTATATATACTCTATGTTCCCAAGAAAAAAGTTATGTTTTTTCAATGTGGGATAAAAAAACCTTTTGGTTTAAATACTTCAACTTGAAAGGATAACATAATATCTTTTTAATGTGAGATTTGAAACTCATTAGTATATATACTTTATATTCCCAAGAAAAAAATTATTTTTTTTCAATGTGAAATTTAAAACTCATTAGTATATATACTCTATGTTCATAAGAAAAAAAGTTATATTTTTCAATGTGGGATTTGAAACCTATTAATATATATACTTTATGTTCCCAAGAAAAAATATATCTTTTTTCAATGTGAGATTTGAAACCCATTAGTATATATACTCTATGTTCACAAGAAAAAATCTATGTTTTTTCAATGTGGGATAAAAAACTTTTTTGGTTTAAATACTTCAACTTAAAAACTTAACATAATATTTTTTTAATGTGGGATAAAAAACTTTTTAAAATATTTTTTTAAACTTCATTATTTACAATATGTATAGCCTATATTTACATGGATTTTTTCTTAATTTTTTCATATAAATATATTAAAAATTTATTTTTCTTTTAATTTTTTTGGGTTAACTCGAGTTAATCCATGAAACCCGAGACCCGGCTTCTTAACCGGGTCAACCCCAGACCGGGTTTAATATCTATGCTACTAGCCTAATATGGTAGGGGCTAAATTGAGGTTTCTCTATTTTCAAAATCGTAATGTAGTTTTTAGAGAAACGTTGACCACATCTCTTTAAATTCCGTGTCTCGGAACCTGTGGCTCACATCTCTTTAAATATTGACCACGTCTCTTTAAATTCCATTGCCAACGCAACCTTATCATTCATTGTAACGTGTTTTTTTTTTAATTAATTTTTTTAAAAAAGTTTTAAATTGATTTTTAATGTTTTTTAATATATTAATATTAAAAATTAATTTTTAAAAATAAAAAAATATTTTAATATATTTTAAAATAAAAAAAACTTTAAAAAATAATACTTAATACACTCTAGCATAATGGAAGCCACGGAGGCACAAGGTAGTTCGTAATCATGTGTCTAGGCTAATATTAATTACTTTCAGTGTTTTTTTTATCCCTTGCAAATTAATTAAATTATTATTTATTTTTTAAAAAATCATATAAATGTTTGATGAAAAGTAACTTTTGATTTAAACAAAAAACTGTTATATAAATATATTTTAATGAAGAATTAAGATTTTTATTTTTTAAACTTATTAATTCTAACTTATATTACTTTTTTTTTATTAATCTTACTTCTTACTTGGTTTATTTTCGGCATAAGTTATTGATAAAAAAATAAATTTTAAATTATGAAAATAAAATAAAAATTACTTTCATAAATAGAAACAAATAGACTTTAATCGTCGCTTCCCCAGTCACTCTTTACATTCCACATTAGTTTGATTTCCAGTGTTACCACATGAGATTCCAGGATGGAGCTTTTTTTTTCTTAACACAAAAAAATATGCTGGTGTTGTTAAACTTTTTTACCACTAAGAAATTTTTTATTACAAACTGACTATTAAATAATTCAAAAAAATAAAAAGAAAAAAAGGTTTTAATTGATAATTCATGATCTGATCACAATAATTTAAAGGAATAAGTTTAACTTAAATACAAAGAGATTTTATTTAGACTAAAATAAAAATAAAATAAAATAAAATATTATTCTACTCTTAATAAATAAAACAAAATAACCCTATATTTTTTAACATCTCCCCTCAAACTTACAATACAACAACTACAAGCATCAAGAATTTGCCAACTAGAAAATAAAAATGAAAAATAGAATACAAAGTAAAGAAATCTACAATATGTAAAGAAAAAGAAACAAAAGGCAAAGTATTTTTCTTAACACAAAAAAATATGCTGGTGTTGTTAAACTTTTTTTACCACTAAGAAATTTTTTATTACAAACTGACTATTAAATAATTCAAAAAAATAAAAAGAAAAAAAGGTTTTAATTGATAATTCATGATCTGATCACAATAATTTAAAGGAATAAGTTTAACTTAAATATAAAGAGATTTTATTTAGACTAAAATAAAAATAAAATAAAATGAAATATTATTCTACTCTTAATAAATAAAACAAAATAACCCTATATTTTTTAACATCTCCCCTCAAACTTACAATACAACAACTACAAGCATCAAGAGTTTGCCAACTAGAAAATAAAAATGAAAAATAGAATACAAAGTAAAGAAATCTACAATATGTAAAGAAAAAGAAACAAAAGGCAAAGTAATGGTGTCATGTTTAAGATGATGACGAATAAAATAACAATCAATCTCAATGTGCTTAGTTCGTTTATGACAAACTGAGTTGTGAGCGATCTGAATAGAACTATAGTTGTCACAATACATAAGCGTGGGATGAGAAAAAGAAACTCCCATATTTACAAGTAACCAATGCAATCAAACAATCTATTTGTTGGTAAATGACATGGCATGATATTCTACTTCGGTTGAAGAATGAGAAATAATAGATTGTTTCTTGCTATTTTAATAAATAAGAGATTCATCTAAAAAGATACAGAAATTAATAACAGACTTGCGATATGTGGGATCATTGTCATGATCAACATCAAAGTATGCACGTATTTTCAAGGAAGAAATGGATAAAAGTAAAAAAATCTGAAAGACTGTACCCCGAAGATATCGCAAAATACGAAGAACAATTGTCTAATGAATGTTAGTAGGAGAAGCAACAAACAAACTAACAACATGAACATCATATGCAATATCTGAACGAGTAATAGTGAATTATACCAAGCTCCTAATAATAGTATGGTATAAAATAGGATCTGACAAAGGTAAACCTCATGAGAGTTTCTACAGTCTTATTATTGGTTAGTTTAGTCCGCTTAATATTTGCAACATATTTCGACTAAGAAAGAAGATAACATTTAGGTGAGTAGGCTACCTCAATACCCAATAAATATTATAGAGAATCCAAATCCTTCATTTTAAACTATATAGCTAACTTTGTTTTCAAAATTGAAATACAATTAATGTCATCACCAATAATAATCATGTCATCAATATATAAAGACAAAATGATATGACCTGTATCAGTACACTTAACAAAAAGAGCAGACTATTAAAAACAAATCCAAAAGAACAGATCACAATAGAAAAATTTCTCAAACCAAACACAAGGTGCTTGTTTAAGATCATATAAAGCTTTCTTGAGATTGTAACATATCCAGAGTCATGTGAAACACTAAAAGGGGGCGCCATATAAAAACTTCTTGAAAATCTCTATTCAAGAAGGCATTTTAACATCAAGTTAAGAGAAATGCCATTGACGAACCGAAACAACTGTAATAAGAGTACGAATAGTAGTTATTTTTGCAATAAGAGCAACTGTCTCCTTATAATCCATACCATATTGTTGAGAGTATCCTTTGGCAATCAACCTAACTTTGTATCGCTTAATAGACCCATCAGAATTAGTCTTGATCTTGTACACCCAATGACAACTAACAACAATTTTACTAAGAGGTAGAGGAACTAAATCCCAAGTATCTATCTTATGTAAAGCAGAAAATTCCTCATCGATAGCTTATTGCCAAATAGGATAAAAAATTACCTCTTTATAGGAAGAGGCCTCAGAGAGATAATGAATAGAAGCTAAAAATAAAGTAAAAGATGAAGAATAACAAGAATAGACAAAATTTAGTAACTTTGTGGACTTATGAATGCGTATGGATTGACGTAAAGGTGGATTCATAATCTTTGACGAAGCTTGAGGGACTATAGAAGAAAAGGGAGCTTTAGGTGTACTGGAGAATAAAGTGTCAGTAATTGCAGAATGATCAATATGAATTGGTTGAACATAAAAAGAGGTATTTGAAGTACTAAGAACCTGAGATGATAAACTATTAAAATCCTAAAAAAAGAAGATCTATATGAATAAGATCGATGATAAACATTATGAGTAGTGGATGAAATAAAAAAAAGGTATATGCTCAAGAAAGATAATATGATGAGACATATAATGTTTCTGAGTTATTGGATTAAAATAATGATATCTCTTTTTACCTTTACCATAACCAAGAAAGACACAAATAGTAAATCGAGAGGACAACATACCCATACAATTTTTTGAAAGGAGAAAAACCTAAAATATAAGAAAATGAAATTGTATTAATCAAACCTATAGCAGTAAGAACAACTTCTTCCTAAAACACACCTGGAACAAAAGTAGACAACAAAAGAGAATGAACAATTTCAATAATATGCCTATGTTTTCTTTCAGTAAAGCCATTTTGCTCAGGATTATCTATACACAAAGTTTGGTGAATGGTTCCATCTAAGGCAAACAACTCATAAAATTTATTGGAGGTGTATTCCCCACCCAAATCACACCTAAAACATTTGATAACATCAAAATATTTAGTTTTGACAAGAGCTTAAAAAGTTGTATATATCTTAAAGAATTTAGAACGATGTTTCATTAAATAAACCCAATAATAACGAGTATAATCATCAATAAAAGAAATATAATATTGAGACCCTCCTTTTATGACAATAGAAGATGTCCCTATACATCAGAATGAATCAAATCAAATAAATAAGAAGAAACAAAAATACTTCAATTAAAAGATAAAAAGAAATATTTTGTTAGTTTACATCAGAAATATCATAAGTTTACAAATTTTCTAAAGCTCATGTGGATGCCAAAAATCTCAAACAAAAAGACAAAACATGACCTATATGAGAATGCCATAAATAAAAATTAGAATAAGAAGGACTTAAACGAAAAGAAGATAAATCAGTACTAGTAACAACAACAACAACAATAGCAACAGTAGTAGTAACTAGCACTTTTAACTCATCCAAAATATATAGTCCCTTCTTTCTATGGCCTGTCCTAATCAAACTTTTGAGATTGCAGATACTATACACAAAAAAAAGAAAGGAAAAGATGACTAAATAATCATTACAATCACATAACTGACCAACAAAAGCAAGATTCAATGTGAGTTTCAGAATAAGATAAACATTAAGGAGAAACAAGTGAGGCGTGACAACAAAATCAACACTTGCTAAGGGCATATGAGTATCATCAACAGTCATGATAAGAATAAAAGGCAAATGGGACATATAAGCAAAAGATGAAGAATTTAAAGACATATGATGTGAAACATCATAATCCAAGACCCATTCAAAATATGACACACCTGAAAAACTATAAGGCAACTGACCTACGAAAGAAGAAGCTGACATAGCTTGTGTTTATAAAGAGAGAAACTTCTGAAATTGCTCAGCCAGAGTACTAGGATTGGTGAAAGGACCTAATAAAACTACTGCTGTAGTATTATGGGGTGGTGGTTTATAGCCCTGAATGGTTTATAAACATTAGATTATGTTTGGTTGTCAAGCTTCCAAGTTTGATTCCGTTGTCTCAACTTGGAACACTAAGCATTCCAATGACCTTTCTACTTATAGAAACTGCACTCATTGAAGGCAACTTTAATGTAAGACTTATTTGGATTATTAGAGAATGGCTTAGAAGGTATTGCTAGCACATAAGGATTAGAAGTAAAAAGAATTTTATTTTTAAAATAAGATTGATGACGTATTTCTTCAGCCTATAACTCACTAATAACTGAGTTAATAAAAGTTAGTGGAGAACGATGTAGAATTGAACTTCTAAGTCCTTCAAAATCAGGATGAAATGCCATTAAAAACTGCACCCATCATTGCTACTCTCTACGAGCAATATAGGAACCACATATCTTTAATTCTGCTGATTTTGTAATAGTCATTTGAAAGGGTATTTGAATGTGTGATAGTGGTTATTTTTTAAAGTGTTTTTTGTATTGTTTTTTAAAATATTTTTTACTCAAAAATACATTAAAATAATGTTTTTTAAAATCATTTTTGATATTAGCACATCAAAATAATTTGAAAACACTAAAAAAAATATTAATTTAAAGTAAAAAAAATAAAAAAATTTCAATTTTTTCAAATATACTTTTAAAACACAAAAAAAAAAATTCCCTTGTTACCATAGATTTCACTGAAACTTTTGGCTTTTGCATCAGTCAGATGTTAACAATTCTTTCTTATATGTAGCAGCCTCGAGGACTTGTTCATCCTTAGTTTTCTAATTATGTCTGCAAATTACGCTAAGCCATCTATGGTCTACGTCAAGCACCACAAGCCTGTTACACCGAGCTGTGTACTTTTCTTCTTAACAATGGCTTCTCCAACTCAAAGTGTGACACCTCCTTGTTTATTCAACATACATTTACAGATTTACTATGAGACTTTATTTCCTTGTCTGTGTAGATGAAATCATTGCACGAAACAATGATCATGCTAATCAGGTGTTTGTAGAGAAACTTGTACATCGATTCTTCTTGAAGGATTTCTCTTCATTATTTTTTTTGGAATTGAATCCTGTCAAACTACTAATAGCCTCTTTCTATCATAAGCTTTCTCAATACATGCATAAACCATCCGACCTTCATTAGATTGTTGTCAAAAGAATACTACGATATCTTAAAGGTACTGTTGATTATGGGTTGTGTTTTAATCAACAACTATCTTCATCTTCCTGTGCCTTTGCTGACGTATATTGGGCTGGTAATGTTGATGATAAAAAGTCCACCTCTGTTTATGTCATCTTTCTTGGTGCCAATCCGTTTAGTTGGAGTTGAAAGAAACAACCTGCCATTGCTTAGTCTTCAATGGAAGCTGAATATCATGTCATTGCATCTGCTACTACCAAAGTTAATCATCTAATCCGACTTGTTAGAGAATTTGGTGTTACATTATCCTCAACCCCAACAGTATACTATGACAATGTTGGGGCTATGTATCTCTATCCTAATTTAGTTTTCCACTCTCGTATGAAGAACTTTGCTACTTTATTCATGATCCAATTGTTAAATGTCTAATACGAGTTTCTCATGTTTACTTGGTTGATCAGTTGACAGACTCTCTTACAAAACCCCTTTCCAAGAAACTGTTTCAAATCCATTTGATACAAGCGTTATCTCGAGGGAGCCTACTGAAAAAGAATCCAGTCTTTTGGCAAGTTTGTTATGTAAAGAGACTGAGGTGGTAACAGTGTGGATAATGGCAATTATCATTCATCATGCTTTCATTATGTTTTTCAATACCTTCTCTGTTACAACTGTACTATATATATATACACAGCTTACTTCTATATTTACTGGCCATAACCGTTTCCTTTTATTTAGGACTAAGAGCACACATAAGCCGTGTGCTTGAGTCAATTATGGAAACAATATCGCTTAATGAAACGGGGCGTTTAACCATGACTATAACGACTATAATGAATTTTTAACAATTGAAATCTACCCGCCTTTCCTTTGCTTAAGTTGTGCATGTAACAGGTATTCCCCCATCAAAAACGACCTTGTCCTCAAGGGAGAATTCTGGAAATCGACATCTAATTTCATCAGCAAACACCGATGTAGCATTAGACGGGGCAAGACCCTTTCAGTGGAGTAGAACTTGTGTAGTGGCTTGGTTACCCCTTTTGACCATCCTGCGATCCAAGACTGCCTGTGGAATGATCATGGGAGATGAAGGAGTAATAGCCAATGTGGACTGCACTATCTTGTTCCCTATGTGTTTCTTCAACTGTGACATATGAAAAACTGGGTGGATAGAAGCCGTGGGTGGTAACAGCAGTTTGTAGGCTACAGAACCAATCTTTTTTAAAACTGAATAAGGTCCATAGAATTTTGAAGCAAGTTTCTGAGAACTTCTGCGTGCTAGGGATTTTTGACAATAGGGCTGTAGCTTGAGGTAGACTAAGTCCCCAGGAATAAACCGTCTCATGTCATTGCGTTTGCGATTGGCAAGTTGTACCATTCGATGTTGAGCCTTGAGTAAGTTGTCTCGATTTGCGCAAGCATCTCTTCCCTCTGTGTGAGCAGTTGATCGACAGCCTCTACTGTGGAATCTTTAGGAAAGTAGGGGATGTGTAGAGGAGGAAAACCATATAAGATCTCGTAAGGAGTAGACTTAGTGGCTGTATGGTAATTAGTGTTATACCACCATTCAGCAAAAGGCGCCCACTTGGACCATTGATGAGGACCGCCACCGCATACATGCACAGGTAAGTAATGCTTTAAGCACTGTTCACCATTTCTGTTTGGCCATCAGATTGTGGGTGGTAAGCTGTAGAGTGATGTAGATTGACTCCCTGGTGTTGGAATAATTGCTGCCAAAAATGACTTAAGAAAATTGGATCCCTATCACTGACAATTGTAGCTGGGAGGCCATGCAGCTTATAAACATTGTCCATAAAAACTCTGGCTACCGAAGAAGCTGAATACGGATGAATAAGGGCCATAAAATGTGCGTATTTGCCGAATCTGTCCACAACCACAAAAATGACTTCTTTACCATCTGATTTAGGAAGGCCCTCAATGAAATCCATGCCGATATTAGTAAATGGAGCAAGAGGAATAGGTAAAGGCCGCAGAGCCCGGTGTTAGCATATTCTCATGTTTATTTTGTTGACGGATACGCATTCCCTCACAAATTGCCTAATATGTTTCGTTGCTTCTTCCAAAGAGAACAAACCGCCTACTTTTTAAGTTGTGACCACCACCCCTGAGTGGCCTCCTGAAGCTGTGTCATGGTATAAGGCGATCAGCTTGTTATGCAGTGCAGGATTGTGGCCTACCACAATTTTGCCCTTCCGGTTCAAGTGATTGTTGACCTATGTATAGTGAGGATGAGAACTTGGGTCATGTAACAAATCACGTATAATGTGCTTGAGGCTATCATTCGATGCCCAGGTCATTTTGATTTCGTCCATGATAGGAGTGGAAATGGAAGTCATGACCATGGTGCTTAATTGTCCGCTAGGGATCCTTGATAAAGCGTTTGCGGCTACATTATCTTTCCCTTTGCGATACTCAATCTCATAATCAAACCCAAGTAATTTAGTAAGCCAGAGGTGTTGAGAAGGGTATGTTACCTTTTGATCCAAAGAAATGCTTAAGGCTAACGTGATCAGTCCTTATGTGAAAATGTCTCCCTTAAAGGTAATGTTTCCATTTAGCCACGACTTGTACAATTGCAAACATCTCCCTCTCATAAGCAGATAGAACCCGTTGCCTAGGACCAAGAGCCTTACCGAGGAAAGCTATAGGATGTCCTTCCCGCATTAGCACAAACCCCCACACCCATGCTGAAGCGTCGCTTTCAATAACAAACAACTTGGTCATGTCGGGTAAGGCCAAAATTGGAGGATTTGTCATGGCTTGTTTTAAATTTTCAAAAGCAACCATAGCCTCTTCATTCCACTTGTAAGAATCCTTCTTGAGGAGCTGAGTTAAAGGTTTACAGATGGCTCCATAACCTTTGACAAATCGTCTGTAATACCCTGTGAGTCCTAGGAACCCTCTCAGCTGTTTGATGTTTCTAGGGAATGGCCAGTTGACAATGGCTTGGATCTTGAGTGGATCTGTGGCTACCCCAGACTTGGTGATCACGTGGCCCAAATACTCCACTTGAGAGCTGCCAAAAACACACTTACTTTTCTTAGCAAGGAGCTTCTGATTCTTGAGTATCTCAAATACGATCTGCAGCTGTTCTACATGCTTTTCCAAGGTAGGGCTGTACACCAAGATGTCGTCAAAGAAAACTAGAATGAATTTTCATAAATGCTTTCTAAAGATGTCGTTCATCAAACTCTGGAAGGTAGCTGGTGCATTGGTTAAGCCAAATGGCATGACCAAGAACTCATAGTGACCATTATGGGTTCTGAAAGCTGTCTTGCGTATATCCCGGCCAACATCCTTATTTGATGATAACAAGCTCGTAGATCAACCTTAGAGAATACAGTAGCCCTGCCCAGTTCTTCCAACAATTCTTCTACAATCAGAATAGGGAACTTATCTTTGATGGTCATTTTATTAAGAGCCCTGTAATCCACACAATCGCCAAGTGTCATCCTTCTTCTTTACCAAAACCACTAGTGAAGCAAAAGGGCTGGTGCTGTGTTGTATAATGCCAGAATCTAGCATTTTAGTTACTATTTTTTCCACTATATCTTTTTGTAAACCAAAGATGACGATAAGGTCGGAGGTTGATCGGTTGGGATCCTTCTTTGAAAGGAATAACATGGTCATGTGTTCTCAGAGGAGGAAGTCCTGTTGGCTCGTTGAAAATATCCTAGTAAGAATGTAACAATTCATCTATAGTTGAATTACTCCCAAGACGAGGTTGAAGGGTCGTTGTCATTGAGCTGATGAAATGATCACTGTCTCCCACCACCCTGAGACTGCATAGATTGACCTCCACGAGCTGATTTGGATTGTTTATCAGGCTATTGAATTGTTCAAAGCCAATAGTCTGGAGCTTAACTGGAATGTCTCCTTGCAGCAATATGTCTTGCCCTTGCCATACAAAAGACATCCATAATTCATTGTAATTGGACAAAATGTTACCCATTGTAGCCAACCATTATACTCCCAGCACCATATCACAATTGTTGAGTTCCACGACAAATACATCTATAGAGAACTAGACTCCTTGCATTTTCCAGAGAAAATTCTTGCACACATGGGTGCAAGTCATCTGGCTACCATTTGCTGCTTCTACTGCTAATGGTCAAATTGAAGTGAGATTGCAGCTCAATCTCTTTGCCACCTGAGTGTTGATAAAATTGTGTGCTTCCAGAGTCGATCATGATAAAGAGTGGAGACTTTTCAACCTTACCAGTCACTCTTAGGGTCTGAAAACCTGAAGTGCCTTCTAAGGCATTGATGGATATTTGAGGTGTGAAGGTGTCAGGATCAATCTCACTGCCTTCTTGGACCTCTTCTTCTGCAACATCCTCATCGTCCAAAATACATAGGGAATACACCCTTTTATTTCTGCATCGATGGCCGGGTATGAATTTCTCATCACACCAAAAACACAATCCCTTCGCCCTCCTCTCATCCAGCTCTTTATTTCTCAGGGTCTTTGTAGGTCGGTAAGGTGTGTTTGGAGATTTCTGGTGGTAGGGAATCGATTTTGCAGTGTTGTTAGTGTGGTAGAGAGTGGTTTTAGTGTTGTCTTGGGCAGTGAAAGGCTTCGGTGGGTTGACACCAGTAGTATGGTATGTGTTCTTTGAATAAGAATGATGAGGTTGTCTGTGGCTGATGGTGTTCTCTTGTAGCCTAGCTAGATTGTAAGCTTGGTATAAGGTCTTGGGTTCAAACATTTTGACCATGTTCTTAATCTCAACTTCTAACCCCCCAAGAAAAAAAACCAATGCCTGTCTCTCTGTCATCTCTGCCCTATTCCACAGAATATCAAATTCCTGTATATAAGTTTCTAAATCAGCCTTTTGCTTAAGATCTTTTAGTTCCTCTAGGGGATCTTTTTGGCCTTCAAAACGACAAAGACAACGCCTTAATGTATTCACTCCATAGGACCTCAGGATGGTGCCTAACAAAATTCTTATGCCAATACCAAGCTCTGTCATCCATGTAATAGGATGCTTGTTTGAGTTTTTCAGAATCATGCATTTCTGTGATTTCAAAGTACTGGTTACACCTGAATAGCCACTGATAGACATTGTCTCCATTGAAACTAGGAAAATCACGTCTAGGTTTGTATACCTGTTGAGGATGTTGATCTGCTTCTCTAGTCCAATTGTTCCTGGTGGCTCCATTGGAGCAACCTAGCTGCTCATGGTTAGCAATTGGTTCACCTCTTCCCAAGCTCAGCTTCTGCAGAAAAGAGCTTTGCTGGAATGTCAAGCCGCCGATCAAGTCTTTGATCTCCCCAAACTTAACCTCATGGCTCTCCATTTTCTCGACCATACACTTCCAATAACTTGGTTACTTGCTCATATTTGGCTGCATGCTCCTTGTTGGCAGACTCAAGCGTCTCCTCCAAACGCCTTAGATCCTGTGCTCTGGTGTCTGGAGGCATGGCTGGTGTCCAAGGTTCACAAGCTCTTATACCAGTTGATACAAGCGTTATCTAGAGGGAGCCTACTGGAAAAGAATCCAGTCTTTTGGCAAGTTTGTTACGTAAAGAGACTGAGGTGGTAACAGTGTGGATAATGGCAATTATCATTCATCATGCTTTCATTATGTTTTTCAATACCTTCTCTGTACAACTGTACTATATATATATACACAGCTTACTTCTATATTTACTGGCCATAACCGTTTCCTTTTATTTAGGACTAAGAGCAGACACAAGCCGTGTGCTTGAGTCAGTTATGGAAACAATATCGCTTAATGAAACGGGGCGTTTAACCATGACTAAATGACTATAACGACTTTTTAACAATTGAAATCTACCCGGCTTTCCTTTTCTTAAGTTGTGCATGTAACACCAAGCGTAGCGTTTTGCCGAATTGCTTGTGCTTAGAATGGGTGAAGGAGTGATTGATGTATCTAGAACAACGCAACCACTTTGGAAACCAGAATCCGCCGTTGGTCACCTGAAAATTGGAACAAACACCCATCACTCTGGCATAAATATGAATTTATATATTAATATCTTACTTATAAATAATAGGATACAATTCCAAGAATAGGCTTCAGGCTTGAACGGTTCCTTCAACCTAATTTTTTGTCTAGGGTTTATACTTGAGTACCTCTCATAAATGATCTTATTTAACCAGATTTCTCTTAATGACAACCTCAAAAGAAAACAAACTGCGTCAGCTAGTAATCAATACGCTAAGCAAACAAGACAAATGAAACATCATTGAGAGGATTGTTCCCTTCATCATTGAGAGTTGAATGATGATTCTTATAATTTAGCTCTCATCGTAAGGCGCAGAACTTGACCTATGATGTGAACATTGACACATACGATGTAATCCCGACTCATAAAACTGAGTGTCAATTAGGTTGGCTAGAGTTGACAATTCCTTGTCATGATTTCTTGCAGATTATCAAGTGGAAATTCCCACAGTAGGCAGATAGTTAGTGCTTAGAACTTGACAGAAACATTAATGATTCATACTGCTGATAGGTTCTTGAGATCATTGTTGAAACAAAATTTTGTATATAGAGCACAATGGGAGTTCATCTCTTGGCACTGTCCAAGAGTGCAGTGCAACAACTAAATACACAGCTTGTCGCGGAAGATGTAAATTGAAAAAGGTTTGAAGGTGATGTGCTAAACTGACGATATAAAGAGAATTTGAGACGAGAATGGAAGAGGGAGGCACCAGAAGATGAACCTGAATTCTGTTATGCTAGTGTGACACTGCAGGAAGGACTTAGTCTTTTAATTTATCAGTAAAACTGAGAAAAGTCAATGGATACTTATCAGAAAATCAGAATAGTCCGCTCAAACCAACCCCGCCAGCCTTCCAAAAGTAACATTTTTTTTATCAAATTTAATTTCACAGCTAATCTTTTAGCTATCGGGCCACAGCACCAGTCATGATTCGAAATCCATGCAAATTATAGGTGGATATAATGACTTTGCAGATATTCTGAAAAATCCTCGATATGCAATCAGATTATAGAGGTTCAAGTAACCAAGAAACATTCTTGTACGATCCAAAAGGGTCCAAAACAACTCAACATAATATCTGAATAAAAATTTAAGAACTAGAACACCACGTTGCCTGTCAATAACGGGAGGAGAGCAAATGAAACTATCAGTCAATGGATACATTTCAGAATAGTCAGCTTAATTCAACCACCAGCCTACCCTGTTCTTTCTGAAAATCCAGCTTCATCTTAGCAAGAATCACATTTTAACATTAAACTACATTCTGTCCTGATGAAAAATCAAGTATGATGTCCAATGGTTCAAGAATCAAATTCCAAAGTCTTTATTTTAACAAATCATGTTGCATACTGGGACAAACTAAACCTAGCAAACATCTTCCTTAAGAGGTCTAATAGAAGCTCATGAGTTCATATGAAGTGAATCTGTGTTTGGTAATTCAAGAAAGGTGCAGTTTCCTGACAGGATCATTGTTGTTTCTTATTTTGGCAAGTATAATTGTTGAAAAAGCATGAAAAAGTCTCTATCCAATGAAGTAGCATGCCAAGCACCAAAATTCTAAGATTTTAATTCCACTATAGGTAGAAGGAACCACAAAGGTTCGTTGCTTAAGAACCAAGAAAATATATATCCAAGTTATGCAATGACTAAAAAAGGAAGGATTCACCATTCCAATATTTAACTCTGGTATACATTCTTAGAACTGAAATGCATGATTAACAGTCACAAGAACATGCATAACAAAGCAAGGAGAATCATTCCCGTAGCACCAATACATTAAAGCCTAAAAACTAAAAATAACATACTGCAGCATGTGTTTTCCCTACCCAGCCACAGCATTGAATTGTACCCACTTCCCAACAATCATTTTCCCTGCTGGCCGAAACATTAGATCATGACCAAAAAAACAGGAAAACAATAAGTGGCAACAATGATAAGATTAAGATTTTGTTGAAACTTTAGATAGGATATGAATTCTGAGGATTGAGTAACTAAATGACCCAATTCTGGCACATCTTTATAAGATCCATCATGATCCAAGCCAATCAACCTTTCAACACCAATGCATGCTGAGTCATGCACCTCAGAGATAACCTACAACCAGAACACCACATGCTGTCTACCCTTCATGTAGTATCTGACAATTATATGCACCTTAGGAGAGAGCACAAATTGAGATGAAATATTTTGAGAAATCGCCAGGAGCAACTTCAAAAAAGAATTTGTAATTAGACCACAGCAATAATGAGATTTTCCAACTCTCTACTATTTCTTTCCAACAATAACAAATTCAGAGTAAAATCAAACAAGAGAACATATATAACAGTAAAACTGCACAGATGATTGAAAACAATTAGCAAAAACCAATGTCAAACCAGGAGAAATCACAGCAGTTGACAAAGGCAAAAAAAAAAAAAAAAAAAACACAAACACTAGAGGAAAAGTGATACTGATGAGACAGTGACATCACAGGAAACACGCAAATAAATTCACAGCAAGCAACAGGAGATTCTCATAGAATAGATCAAGATCACAACACAGACAACACAAAAGCAAGCTCAAGCTCAGTACATTGGCAATTAGCTATTACAGTAATCAAAATGCAGCACCAAACAGCACATTCAAAATCCAGCAACAAAAGGAATTAACAATGAAGAAATCAGAAGAAACGATATCAAACCAAAATAAAATCAAATCTAATTTCACTATGTAACACTCAAAATATTAGAGAGATAGGATAATCTCAAGCAAAAGATATGCAAGGCTGCTGATTTCTGTAGCATAAGAAAAACTAATCTGATGTAATAAAATCAGTTGGTGAAGTAGAGACGAAATAAGTAAACTGGTAAGAATTTCGTGATATCATGCAGCTTACCTTGATGGTATATCTTTTTCTTTTGAACTCCAAACTTTATGCTGTTCTATATTTCTGCTTAATTTGTTCAGAACACAAAAGGAAAAACAGAGAAATATCTTGGGGGTTGGTGAATAGCCGCTTAAAGCTACAAAAAATTTTCTGTTTAAGTCTGAAAGTGGTGTTGACCACTACATTGATGTAATTACTGGAATAAATTTGATGGACGAACTCCTTAAAAGTTATGAGCTGGGGTTACTAGATTTTAATACTACTCTAGTTTGAATGAGTTAAAAATATTCATGAGCAATCATTTCATACACTGGGAAAAAAACATTTAGCTTATCCACATCAATTTGCAAAATGCCTTTCAATCAGCCAGTAAGTTCTTTTTAATTCATTTGATACATAACCCAGATAAAAAAAAAAAATTCCTTTATAATGATTTCAAAGTCTGACCAGCAAATTTCAGAATGGATCAACATTTCTGTGGGTACCACTCGCCACAGACAATTCAAAGTAATTGAACCCTGATCTCTTATAATCAGAAATCTTGACTAAATTCAATTCTGACTGATTAAAGTAGTCGCATTTGAATTATATTATTAGGAGCTAAATCAAGAATCCAACAGCCAAAATCAGATTTCATATTCAACAAAGCATATGTAATGAAGAGGATTATAGGCCAAAACAAGAATGCTGCAAGTCATATCAAATGGATGTCAAACCATTCGTTCATTTATTACCCAAAAATCTAATAACGTACATACAAAAGAAAAAAAAAAGACTCAAAATTTAGCAAGAACTTACAATTAGAAAAGGATAAGGAAAAATCTACCAAACCCTCAATTCATTTGTCCAATCAAAGTCCCATAATGGACTATCTTTTACTCCATGAACCAATTCAACTTGTGTCCTGCAAATAGGGCACGCAGAAACCTTGACAAGCCAAGCATCCACACATTTCCTGTGAAACACATGACCACACCCAACAAGGTTTCTACACCACTGTCCTTGCTTTATCTCTTCAAGACAAACCACACATGAAGTTTGATTAGCACCCGTTTCAGGTCTTGTCTGAGTCGAAAATCTGAATATTGGGAGCTTCTTTAAATCTTTGAGAGACAACCCATTTGAGGAATTGGAGGATGGAGTCGAGTGGCGGTGGAGTGCGGCGGTGGCAATGAGGAGGAGGATGGCGGCAATACCAAGGAATAGGAAAAAAAGGGTGGTTATTGCAGTCATTATTATGGTTTTGAGGATTAAGGAAAGAAGCTTTTGGTTTGGTTTCGGTGGTGTTGCACCACCGTGTGTACGGTGGTGATCATGATGGCGGTGAGGAAGAGGCATGGTTACAGATGGAATTGAATGAATATAGGCAAAGGAAATTGTCAAATGGAGAAGTTTTTTCTTAACTAAAAGTAGCGCTTGCTTGCTGTTCATGATAAAGAACCGGAAACAAGACAGTCATAGATGCATTTATTATGTGGAGAAAAAAAAAGTTCTTAAAAATACTTTTTTATTACAAAACTATATATATTTAGAAACACGGAATATACTTCATAATAAATAAATAAAAATAATAGATATTAGATGAATAAAAATATCATTTTTATTTTATATAATCTTGTAAATATAATTATATTTTTATAGTATCTTAACAATGCTCATATTTATAGTCATTAACACATTAATATTTATATTTGTAAACCTAATTTTTTTTTTTAAATTAGAGTTCAAATATACTTGAAGATGATAAATGAACATGAAGATGAAAATGAAGAGGTGGAAGAAGGCAAATAAACATTTATTTATAATGTATGATTTTATAATACTCTTCCTTAGATATCTTTCGTACAATCTTACACATTGAAAATTATCTCATTAATAACCTTAACACGAGAAAACTTAATGGAAAAAACAAACTTTGTTAAGGAAAAAAGACTACGATGTGTATTAACTCTCCCTCGTGAAAGTATCACCTTAAATCTTTAAGCTGTCATATTTCAAAATTACATCGCAATCTTTCAAACATTGTAGTTGGTAATGTTTTAGTGAACAAATCTGCTAGATTATCTTCCGAGCGAATTTGTTGAACATCAATATCACCATACTTATCAAGGTCATGTGTGAAAAAAAAAATTCTATAAGATGTAAGTTTTCCTATCTCTTTTAATTTATCCTCTGTAATTAAAATATGCATGCAATATTGTCTTCATATAGTATGGTTGGAGTTCCTTTGCTAGAGGATAAACCACATGTTCCACAAATATATTGAGTCATTGATCTAAACCACACACATTCTCAATTGACTTTATAGATTGCAAGTATTTCAAAGATAATTAGATGAAGTGACAATTAATGTTTGCCTTGTAGATCTCTATAATATAACAATATTACCACATGTAAAGAGATAACCTGTTTTAGATTGACCTTTATATGGATTATATAATATCTTATATCAACATACCCAACTAATTCATGATTCGTATTATTTGAATAAAATAAGCACATATACGTAATTCCTCTTAGGTAATGACAAATATGTTGAACTCCATCCCAATGTCTCCAGATAGGAGAGGAACTATATATTGCTAGCAGATTCATAGAGAATGTTATATCAAGTCGTGTATTATTAGCAAGATACATTAGCGCACCAATTGCACTGAGGTGTAATTCTTCATTATCATCTCGAGGTCTAAAAGGCTTCTTTTTCACATTATTATTGGTAGTAGTAGTAGTAGTAGTAGTAGTAGTATGATCACCATTACTATAACAATTATCATTACAATTATTATTGTAAACCCTCGGTTATAATTTTTCTGGGTATTTAAAAGATGAGAAATTTAACCAATAGTAAAATGGGTTAAATTAAATTAAAGAAACCTAATCAAGATAAAAATAGTGAAATTAATGAAATGAAAAGTGAATATAGTACTAAATCATTGAAAAGAAAAACATTTATGAGGACAAAATGAATACGTAAGATCAAGAGAGGTCAATATTCAAATAACAGAAGGTTGGGAGTTTATGTATAAATGATAAAAAGGGGTGGGGATAAATGTGCAATTAACAAGATGTTAGAACTATAAATATCATTCTATTTTCTCTCTTGGAGGGACCGGCAAGAGTAAGAGAGAGTTTAGAGAGAGGCTAGAGAGAAGATATATTGATGGTAAATCAACCGACAGCTATAACTCCACCTTCCACTGTTGGATCAGCACGATATTCGGGTATGTTGTTCTCATCCATGGCTTGTACATTGTCACCGTAGGGATTTTCTATATCAGTCCCCGTTTGAGAGATATCGAGGGAGGAAAATATTTGGGAAAATACACTTTTGGACAGTCTTCTTTTGCTGTCTGGTTTCTCCTTCGGCCACCGTTGGATTAGGCTATAACTTGGATATGTTGTTCTTCCTGATTCTGTCTAGATTCTGAACGGTGGAGATCTGAAACAAACATTTGGTATAGAAGTTGTGTATCTCGCACAGTAGGTCTGCAAGTTTGAGGTCAGTTCGGTTAAACCCATATTTCGGAAATTTCACCATTTGATGAAGTTAATATTTGGATATGTTATACTCATAATAATGCATTATAACTTGACAGTATAGATTGTATGGAATATTATTCATTTGTTATTTATGGTTTATAGGAACTGTGTCAAGGATTGTGTTTAGAAGAATATTGTTCGGAAAGTTTGTAAAATCGACAAGAATGTTTTATTTTGATGTTAAGAGGGAAGATTGAAATAAATAAGATAAATTGGCTCTTATAAAGATATTTTTACAGTCTTAAACGATATGTGATATGACCAGGGGATTGAGATTATAGAGAAAAAGTTAAATTGTGGATGTTGTGTGTAAATGGAAAGGTTGATAAATCGACGATTCGTCTCCTAACTTTTGGAGAGAATTCGAGTAGAAGGATGAGAGAATTAAGATCAAGTTTCTCATAGTAATTGTACTTCTAGACGTTAGCTAACTAAGAAATTGGTCTTGCTCCATGTGGAGTCAGTAGAACCCAGCCTATGGGTCATCAACCGAGATTGGGTCTTAACAGACCCCGTAGGGTAGTGTTTGTTGATGAGCAATTTTAACTATCTCAAAGGCGAACCGAGTTCTCCTTCCTTCAAAGAACTTGTAGCCTCGTGTATTAGCTTTCCAACGAGACCGATCTCGCTTGAAACGAGTTTAAAGTGTAGACAAGAATAGCTCAAATGTCTAGACAAGAATGAGTTCAAAGTGTTCAGAAGTAACAGTTCAATGTCTAGACAGTAAGAGTTCAAAGTGTAGACAGTAACAGTTCAAATGTCTAGACAAGTAACAGCTTCAAAGTGTAGACAAGAAGTTCAAATGTCTACACAAGAACGGTTGGAAAAGTCAAATAGTAACGGTTCAAAGTCAAAGAGTAACGGTTGGAAAAGTCAAACAGTAACGGTTCAAAGTCAAACAGTAACGGTTGGAAAAATCAAACAAGATTTGGTTCAAAGTCAAACAAGAATCGGTTCAAAGTCAAGCAAGAATCGTTGGAAAAGTCAAACAAGATATCAGTTCAAAGTCAAACAAGAACGGTTGGAAAAGTCAAACAAGAATCTGCTCAAAGTCAAATAAGAATCGGTTGGAAAACTCAAACAAGAATTAAGTTAGAAAAGCCAAACAAGAAGGTTGGAAAAGTCAAACAAGAATGTTCAAAGTCAAACAAGAATAAAGAGACTTTCACGTGAATACTATATAAAGGAATTGAGTCATACGAACACTTGCACATTGAGATACTAACTCAAAATATACATGATATATGTATGTATGTTATTATGAGGATATGAACATGCATAAGAAAGTAACATATGAGTAATGGATGAATATGGATTCTCTATAATATCGTCCTGAAGGAATGATAACTATGGTTGGATAAAGGATGACAACATTAATGGGTGTAATGAGAAAAACATAAGATATAAAGAAAGATTTATTAGCTATTGATATGATTATTATAAAACATATCCTTGAATGAGGAAAATTTATGAGATGAGTCTCGGATCATAGGAGGGACCACTGGTGTGGTGCAACAGCAACAATAGGGGAGCACGAGTAGAGCTTCTATTGCAGGTAGGTGACTTTCACCTTTCTTTTAAATAATGTTGAATAATGAAAATGCTTTATCATGAATATTGTCGTATTGTGTTAATTCAGATACCAGACTGTCAAATGCTTAAATGTTAACAAGTGAACGATTAGCTTCGGTTAAAGGCATCTGAAGAGATGACCTTGAACAATGAAATACCTTATCATGAACGTTGCCGTATTGTGTTAGTTCAGATATCAGATTGTCAAATGCTTAAATGTTGACAAATGATTGATTAGCTTTGGCTAATGGCATCCGAATGGATGACCGGGACAAGTGAATGATTAGCTTCGGCTAATGGCATCCGAATGGATGACCGGGACAAGTGAATGATTAGCTTCGGCTAATGGCATCCGAAGGGATGACCGGGACAAACGATTGATTAGCTTCGGCTAATGGCATCCGAAGGGATGACCGGGACAAACGATTGATTAGCTTCGGCTAATGACATCCGAATGGATGACCGGGACAAATGAATGATTAGCTTCGGTAATGGCATCTAAAGGGATGACCGGGACAAACGATTAATTAGCTTCGGCTAATAGCATCCGAATGGATGACCGGAATAAATGAACGATTAGCTTCGCTAATGGCATCCAAAGGGATGACCGGACAAACTGTTGATTAGTTTTGACTAATGGAATTCGAAGGGGATGGCCGGGGTGAGTGAATAGTTAACCTCGACATATGATGTCTTAAAAGAATGGCCGGATTTAAGATTATAGTTGATTGCAAGAATTGGTGTATATATATACCGCAAGTTGTGTATACCAAGAACATGAAGGAACTACAAATGTCACGCTTCTAACATGAGATAATGTTAATGCTTCGTTAAACCGCTAGACCATTTTCTTATTGTTATTATTATTATTATTAATAAGTAATTGCATTCTTGTAAATGTTTTGTACTGCAAAGAGGGACGTCATACCAACAAGGTGCCTAGGAAACCGATACATGGGAACCTACTTTTACAAGGAATCATGTAGTTGCATTCTAAATCATGATGTACTTTATATGAATCAATGTACTGAATGTATAACTATTATTAAATCCTTTTAGATTAAATTCGTGATGACTATTTGTAGGATAGAATACAAACTCATGACTATGCATATAGATTTTAAATGCGAACTTCTAATCATGCAAACATAATATTATAAGTTTATGTAAGATTCACTTTTAAGTGAAAGGTTGAGTGTTGTTGATGTATGGATTATATATATTGATGATGTGAAGGGCACATGTTCGCCGATTACCGACACGATGTGTGTCAAGTAAAAAAAAAAAATTTACAGTTGTTTTGGGCTTAAAAAAGCCGGGCTATTACTGTTGGTATCAGAGCTACTGGATAAGGTTCAGTGGGTTTATAAAATGCAAAAGATGCAAGAGGTAACGCTAGTAAAACATTGTTGTATTGATAAGTGTTATATGATGGTAATAAAATAATAATAAATTTTTTCAAATATGTGGGAGATTACGTTGCCTATATGGTTTAGGTAAATCAGGATAAAGATGTCAACAACTCTGTGGTTCTTGATCCCTTAACTTATAAAGAGCTAGGGATGAAACCTTACGATTTAGATGGATTGTAAGGAGAACTTTAAGGAGATAGATAAATCAATGAAGGATGGATCCATTTTGAATGTTGAACGGTTATGTGACCAACATCATGATGACACATACAATTTTATATTGGTAAAATAGTGAACAAAATTGCCGATAACAAATTGAAAGAACCCATGAGAGAGTGAAGAAAAAGGGGAGGAGAAAACGCATAATCCTTTTCCAAATGGTTCCAAAACGATAGGAAAGTTGTCTATACCCTTGATTCTCTTGAATTTGTAGAAATTAGCTAGGAAATATACGAAAACTGACTATCCATAGTATGGAGAATTCTGGAAGTCGTGTTTTGAAAAGGTTTAAAATGTGTGTAGACTTCATGTAAATGTGTAGAAAGTTGATAAGAAAATGTAAGGGATTTTATATGATTTTCTTGAATGGAAAATCTAGTTAAATAGAAAATAAAAGGAGGAAGTGGTGAAATGGGGTTTTGCACATGAATTCTAATGAAATGCTCACCTTGTACTTGTTTTGAACGTTTTATTACAAAAAAAAATGATGAAGGCCGAACCATTTTTAGCGTAATGTCACATGATGTATTATACCCAATAGTATTCTCACCGAAAATGTTTGGGATAAATAGAAGTTGTGCATAGAAATGGATGTTGCTTATGTAACACAAGATGATACATATCCTGTGATATGGTCGATGAGGATGATGAAGTACACCTAGAAGTCACGTGATGAGAATGGTTTAAGATAATTCATACAAATAAAACTAAGAAAATCACGGTACAATGAAAGTGAAGGGAACGTAGATGAATTTAAAATTTATATAAGTCTGAATAATCAAGGGTGGTGAAAGTAGGTTAAAATCTCATGAATGAGAACTAAAGTGAAGGCCCAAAATGGGAAGATGAAGTTGTTGTTTTGATAAATAAGTTACGGACAAACAAAGGTCATGCTAGATAACTAAACGATACACGATTAAAGGTTATAACAATATCCTGATGTGTAAGAATGGTGGCTAAATTTTGCTAATATAATGGTATGCAGAAGGTAATAGTTTTAGTGGTGGGATTCAACATAAAAGGTTACTGTTAGACAATACATAATGGAACAATTTAAACTAGTTCTTTACGGTGTAAAGGTAAAACCATAAAGGTTGGAAAAAAAAAAGAAAAAAAGAGGAGAATGATGCAATATGGGTGGTTGTGGACCATTTAACTAAGTCAACCTTTCTCCTACCACTAAAGATGACTGACCCATTAGATAAATTGGTCAAATTGTATGTTAAAAAGGCTGTAAGGTTGTATGGGGTGCCGGTATCTATTAGGCGTGACTATGACCCAAGGTTCACATCTAGCTTATAGCCAAGAATGTAAAATGTTATACGGATAAAATTGAGGTTGAGCACTGCATTCCTTCCACAGACAGACGGGCAGACTCAGAGGACCATTCAAACTTTAAAGGATTTGTTGATGATATGTATATTAGACTTCGGGGGTAGTTAGGAAGAATACTAGCCTCTGGTGAAATTCGCGTATAACAATAGTTATCAGGCCACCATAGGTATGACTCCTTTTGAAGTATTGTATGGCTAAAAGTGTCGTACCCCTTTATGTTGGGAAGAAGTGGGAGATGTTACATTTTACATTTTTAGTTGAAGTTATGTATTGGAAATTATATAAATTGATTTATGATGTGAGGGATCATTGTTATATTTTGAGAAAATAATTTTATACACACCCACACACACATCCCTTAAGGAAGGATGGATAAAAAATAAAATGTGTGTCTGATGTTAAATGAAAGAATAAAGATACGATTGAATAGTGATAGTTGAACCATTATTGATATGTCTTGGAAATGTAAAATATTTAAGTAAGGAATAATTAAATGCAAGCTATATGCATGAGGTGGATACGATAATTGGGGGAGATAAGGTAGTTAGTGATTAAAGTAGTGACTAAGAGAACTGACCAACGATTATATAGAATAGATGGATTGGTAACTAAAATGATTTCCTGAAAGCTAGTGTGGGTATTTGATGAGCATGTGTGGAGATTGATTTGAAAGGTTAAGAATGGGTTGCTTTAAACTTCTATGTATGTGTCATGTAAGATTAATATATTAGGATTGGGTTGGAATTTGGGTTAGTTTCCACATAGATGTTGAAATAAGTTCCTATTGAGATCTTAGATGATTTGACGTGGAAGTGCCACCAGTGAGAATTTTGATAGACATGTAAAGCAATTAGGGAATAAGACAGTTCTTGGAAATAATAATAAAATAAATAAATAAATATAATAATGATGGGAAATTAGAGTCCCATATAAAATGATTAAGATGAGGTAAGTTGAGTAAGAAATTAGCTGGATAAAAAAAAAAAAAAACTTGCATGATTCGAGTTAACAGGTGGCTATGTTAACAAGAAATACTGATTTAATTTAGATATGGAAATCTTACATGAAATCATATAATGATGCTTGCTAGTTGATAAGAAAACATTGAAAAGAGGAGTAAATGATATTAAATGTTGGTCTTGTGTGGAGTAAGAGAGACATCGACTGTGGGACCTCAAGCTAGTAGAACGGGACCACTAAGAGGAGTAGGTAGGTGTTTACCACCTCACCTCTTGATATTTTGAAGGGTTTAATGCGTTCTAAAATGTTATTTGTTTATGCTGCATGTTGAGTTACAGTAGTAAAGGATGAGAAATTTGAAAGTGGAAACAAGATTAAACATGATGGTTGATGTCATAAGTGTTTTCGAAAATAATAATAATAATAATGATAATAAAATTATGGATAAGTTCCCATATTGCAAAAGAAACTTTGATACGGAAGTCTAAAATGATGAAAAAGAATGCAGAAATTGCTTCACAAATAGGTATGAATCTTAAATTTCGAGGACAAAATTTTATAAGGAGGGAAGAATGTAAACCCTCGGTTATAATTTTTCCCGGGTATTTAAAAGATGAGAAATTTAACCAATAGTAAAATGGGTTAAATTAAATTAAAGAAACCTAATCAAGATAAAAATAGTGAAATTAATGAAATGAAAAGTGAATATAGTACTAAATCATTGAAAAGAAAAACATTTGTGAGGACAAAATGAATACGTAAGATCAAGAGAGGTCAATATTCAAATAACAAAGGTTGGGAGTTTATGTATAAATGATAAAAAGGGGTGGGGATAAATGTGCAATTAACAAGATGTTAGAACTATAAATATCATTCTATTTTCTCTCTTGGAGGGACTGGCAAGAGTAAGAGAGAGTTTAGAGAGAGGCTAGAGAGAAGATATATTGATGGTAAATCAACCGACAGCTATAACTCCACCTTCCACTGTTGGATCAGCACGATATTCGGGTATGTTGTTCTCATCCATGGCTTGTACATTGTCACCGTAGGGATTTTCTATATCAGTCCCCGTTTGAGAGATATCGAGGGAGGAAAATATTTGGGAAAATACACTTTTGGACAGTCTTCTTTGCTGTCTGGTTTCTCCTTCGGTCACCGTTGGATTAGGCTATAACTTGGATATGTTGTTCTTCCTGATTCTGTCTAGATTCTGAACGGTGGAGATCTGAAACAAACATTTGGTATAGAAGTTGTGTATCTCGCACGTAGGTCTCGCAAGTTTGAGGTCGGCTCGGTTAAACCCATATTTCTCGGAAATTTCACCATTTGATGAAGTTAATATTTGGATATGTTATACTCATAATAATGCATTATAACTTGACAAGATAGATTGTATGGAATATTATTCATTTGTTATTTATGGTTTATAGGAACTGTGTCAAGGATTGTGTTTAGAAGAATATTGTTCGGAAAGTTTGTAAAATCGACAAGAATGTTTTATTTTGATGTTAAGAGGGAAGATTGAAATAAATAAGATAAATTGGCTCTTATAAAGATATTTTTACAGCCTTAAACGATATGTGATATGACCAGGGGATTGAGATTATAGAGAAAAAGTTAAATTGTGGATGTTGTGTGTAAATGGAAAGGTTGATAAATCTGACGGATTCGTCTCCTAACTTTTGGAGAGAATTCGAGTAGAAGGATGAGAGAATTAAGATCAAGTTTCTCATAGTAATTGTACTTCTAGATGTTAGCTAACTAAGAAATTGGTCTTGCTCCATGTGGAGCCGTAGAACCCCAGCCTATGGGTCATCAACCGAGATTGGGTCTTAACAGACCCTCGTAGGGTAGTGTTTGTTGATGAGCAATTTTAACTATCTCAAAGGCAGAACTGAGTTCTCCTTCCTTCAAAGAACTTGTAGCCTCATGTATTAGCTTTCCAACGAGACTGATCTCGCTTGAAACAGAGTTTAAAGTGTAGACAGTAACAGTTCAAATGTCTAGACAGTAACAGTTCAAAGTGTTTAGATAGTAACAGTTCAATGTCTAGACAAAGAAGAGTTCAAAGTGTAGACAAGAATAGCTTCAAATGTCTAGACAAGAATAGTTCAAAGTGTAGACAAGAATAGCTTCAAATGTCTAAACAAGAATCGGTTGGAAAAGTCAAACAAGAACGGTTCAAAGTCAAACAAGAACGGTTGGAAAAGTCAAACAAGAATAGTTCAAAGTCAAACAGTAACGGTTGGAAAAGTCAAACAATAACGGTTAAAAGTCAAACAAGAATGGTTGGAAAAGTCAAACAGTAACGGTTGGAAAAGCCAAACAGTAACGGTTGGAAAAGCCAAACAGTAACGGTTGGAAAAGTCAAACAGTAATGGTTGGAAAAGTCATGAATACTATATAAAGGAATTGAGTCATACGAACACTTGCACATTGAGATACTAACTCTGAAATATACATGATATATGTATGTATGTTATTATGAGGATATGAACATGCATAAGAAAGTAACATATGAGTAATGGATGAATATGGATTCTCTATAATATCGTCCTGAAGGAATGATAACTATGGTTGGATAAAGGATGACAACATTAATGGGTGTAATGAGAAAAACATAAGATATAAAGAAAGATTTATTAGCTATTGATATGATTATTATAAAACATATCCTCGAATGAGGAAAATTTATGAGATGAGTCTCGTGATCGCAGGAGGGACCACCGGTGTGGTGCAACAAGCAATAGGGGGAGCACGAGTAGAGCTTCTATTGCGGTATGTGACTTTCACCTTCCTTTTAAATAATGTTGAATAATGAAAATGCTTTATCATGAATATTGTCGTATTGTGTTAATTCGATACTGGATCATCAAATGCTTAAATGTTAACAAGTGAACGATTAGCTTCGGTTAAAGGCATCTGAAGAGATGACCTTGAACAATGAAATACCTTATCATGAACGTTGCCGTATTGTGTTAATTCAGATATCAGATTGTCAAATGCTTAAATGTTGACAAATGATTGATTAGCTTCGGCTAATGGCATCCGAATGGATGACCGGGATAAGTGAATGATTAGCTTCGCTAATGGCATCCGAAGGGATGACCGGACAAACGATTGATTAGCTTCGCTAATGACATCCGAATGGATGACCGGGACAAATGAATGATTAGCTTCGGTAATGGCATCTAAAGGGATGACCGGGACAAACGATTAATTAGCTTCGGCTAATAGCATCCGAATGGATGACCGGAATAAATGAACGATTAGCTTCGCTAATGGCATCCAAAGGGATGACCGGACAAACCGTTGATTAGTTTTGACTAATGGAATTCGAAGGGGATGGCCGGGGTGAGTGAATAGTTAACCTCGACATATGATGTCTTAAAAGAATGGCCGGATTTAAGATTATAGTTGATTGCAAGAATTGGTGTATATATATACCGCAAGTTGTGTATACCAAGAACATGAAGGAACTACAAATGTCACGCTTCTAACATGAGATAATGTTAATGCTTCGTTAAACTGCTAGACCATTTTCTTATTGTTATTATTATTATTATTAATAAGTAATTGCATTCTTGTAAATGTTTTGTACTGCAGTAGGGACGTCATACCAACAAGGTGCCTAGGAAACTCGATACATGGGAACCTACTTTTGCAAGGAATCATGTAGTTGCATTCTAAATCATGATGTACTTTATATGAATCAATGTACTGAATGTATAACTATTATTAAATCCTTTTAGATTAAATTCGTGATGACTATTTGTAGGATAGAATACAAACTCATGACTATGCATATAGATTTTAAATGCGAACTTCTAATCATGCAAACATAATATTATAAGTTTATGTAAGATTCACTTTTAAGTGAAAGGTTGAGTGTTGTTGATGTATGGATTATATATATTGATGATGTGAAGGGCACATGTTTGTCGATTACCGACACGATGTGTGTCAAGTAAAAAAAAAAATTACAGCTTGTTTTGGGCTTGAAAAAGCCGGGCTATTACAATTATTGTTATTATTATTATTATTATTATTATTATTGTTAATACTATTACATATACAAATATTATCATCATTTTTATTATTGTTACCATTATCATACTACTACTACTACTACTACTACTACTACTACTACTACAACAAACTATTATAACTAATATAATTATCATTAGTAGTTTTATTATCATCATCATCATTATTATTAAGAGATTTGTGCAGAAATATGTTAATTAGATAAATTAAATATGTAAAAGGTGAGAAATTGAAAGAGAAAGAGGTCACCCCATTAAGAATTTGATTTCGATAAAAAAAAATAACAAATGAATCAATGAATTTAAATTGTTAAACTTAGATAGAGTTAAGCCAAATGAATTCAAAATGAAAGAAGATGCATGTATTAATTGTGAGAAGAGAATATTAAAAAGATATACACATATATTATGAAATGAAGTTTTATTTTTAGAAGAAGATACAAGGGAAATAATTGAATTAATTAAGAAAAGAAATCATTATGGACATGTTAATTAAGGAATTTGGAGTAGAGAGTATATAAATGAGAATACTTTAAATTGAAAAGGAAAGAAGAAGAAAAAATTTCCTAGAAGAAGTGATTTCATGAATCTAAAAATAAATTTGATTTAATGATCCAGAAGAAGTTGTAGGAGGGTCAAAGACCGTGTCAACTATAGTGCACTAGATAGCTGCAAGTAGGTGAAAGATGTTCACCTTAAATCGAAGTATATATTTGAATATTTTAGGATAGTATTTGTAGATACTATAATGCTTACTTTTATTATTTGGTTGAAATTATCATGCAAGAAACGTAAATAACTTAATATGTAGAGAATTGATATTCAAAAGAGATTACCAGAAGGCTTAAAAAAATAGAAATGCTAGATTTAATGAGCATTCATGTGAGGATACTAGAATTTATGTGTTATTTAGAAAAGAATACCAAATTAATTTGGCTTCCAAAATGAGAATGCCGGATTTAATGAGTATTCATGTGAGGATCGATACTAGAGTTCATAAGAGAATACATGATTGATTTGGCTTAAAAAAAATATAAAAATGCTGGATTTATGAGTATTTGTGTGAGCATTAGAATTTATGTGGTATTCAAAAGAGAATATCAGATTGATTGACTTCCAAAATAGAAATGCCAAATTAATGAGTATCCATATGAGTATACTAGAATTCATTGGTATTGAAGATAATATAGGACTTGTAGAATTTCCGTTAGAAAATATTGGTAAATAAATACCTTAGGATCGTTAGACAAAGAGATTGAGTAATCGAATAAAATTACCAATGATTTTGGCAATGAAATATAATTGTTGGATTTAAATTAATTATCAAATGGATAATAAATTTTTTTGGTTAAAGTAATTGGATTGATTATTCCTTCTAAGAAAATATTGGTGGTGATGGTAGAAGTAGTAGTAGTAATAATAATTAAATGTTTTTTCATGTATGATATTTCCGGTCTAATGACCTGGGTTATAGATTTGAAAAGTTGATATGGCTCGACATCCTTTTTTTGTTTTATATTTTATTTTCTGATTTCATTATTCAACATAATTTTTTTAAATAAAAAAGCTTTATGTTTTTTTTTAAAATTTATTTTCTATCAGATTATTCCGATCTCATGACTTGGATCACGAGTTTTATAGGTTAATACAAATTGACTCGTTCCTTAGTACCTGATTAGTACTTAAAAGTGTATTTTTATCAAGGTTTTATATCATCATTTTGCACTTGAAGTATCAATAACTCCTTAACTAAAGCATGTTTTATAATAACATATCTAATAATATAAGATACCTTTAATTTATGGTAAATGTTCATCTTAAATGCAGGCCTATCACATAAATGAAAGAATTGATTGATGAGTTGAAGTACTGAAATTAAAAGGACAAAGAGATGGCCAAACTTAGAAAAGAGATGCTGGTGCAGTCCAAACTGGAACACTGTTTGGTAATCGGGTCATATCTGGAGCTGTAGATATCGGATTTAGGTCTACCTTATATGGATGGAAAGCTAAGACATAGGCCTACAACTTTCATGAGGAGTCCAAGATTTAAGAAGGCCGTTTTCAAGTCCAAATTGTAGCAACAACGAAGAAGTCCGAATCTGTCCTGCAGCCCACACTGTTCAGTGTTCAGCCCATATCTCGAGTTCTAGAAGTCCAAATGATCTCAAATGTTTACCCTGGAAAGATGAGACAATTTCCTAGAACTTTCATGATTGAAGTTTGTTCAAATTATGACGTCATCAATGACGTTTTTGGAAGACAAGAAGATAAGAATTGTCACCAAGTCAAGATGTGGCCACCCACTCATCAATTAGTCAACAAATCAATAGTTCCGAATTTTGGCCTATAAAAGGAGGCATTTGCCATGTATTTAGGCATCTTGGTTTTCAGATCAAGATCATGCTCTTGCTCTCTCTTTATATTTTGTAATGCTTAAGTTTTGCTTATATTAATTTCTTGCTTATGCTTTTCATTTCCTTTCCTTGTTTATTTATGTTTCTTTCTTTCATTATGTTTAACTAAGTTAATTATGTCAAGGTGAAAAGGGTACACTAATGGTGTAAGAATAAGTATAATATAAACTTAACATGGACCTTAATGTTGGATACTAACATGCTTTATATTTGTTATCTCGTTCACTTTTAATACTTTGCTTGTTAAATGGTTAATCTAGATTTATGTTGTATAACACTTGGTACAACAAATACTTGGCACTTTCATAGCCCATACCGTATGGTATAACCGACACCCGAGCTATGAAAGGAACTTGATTTGTTGTTAACATAAGTTATAATCATGAATGCCCGACAACATTTACAAGTATTAGCATTATTCGAATAAGATAACTAATGTAATCATGTTAACAATTTATAATCTGATTGGAACCTCCTTTGTGTGTGGTTTCCAATTGAATAATAAGAGTTTATACTATACTTGTTTGAAATACCATTAGTGGATCCTCTAACCTTGACAATTGTTCTTATCATTGTTTAATCCTTACATCAATATCACATCTCAAAGCTCTCTCTATTATTACTATTATTGTTGTTGTTGTTGTTGTTATTGTTGCTGTTGTTATTTATAATTTATACAATTAACCTCCCTCGTGGTTCGACCCCGGTCTTACCGGTTATTTATTACTTCGACACTCCCGCACTTGGGAGAAGACATCAATCTTTTGGTCGTGTCAAGTTTTTGGCGCCGTTGCCGGGGAGGTAAATTCTTGTACAAATTATAGTATTTATTTTATTTTCTCTTTTCTCTTTTCTTGTATCTAACTTTGTTTCTTTTCTTTTGTTTCTCTTTCTTTTGTTTTCTTCTTCCTTTTATTCTCTTCTTACACGTGCATGAGAGTGTGGTCACGTACATTAAGTGGTAGACTTTGTAGGGTATCCTCATCATTTTCGTAAAAATATGGCCGAAGAAGATAACCAATCGCTTCATAATGAGAATAATGAGAATATTCGGGTTAGAACACTTAGAGACCACATGAATCCCACAAGAACAAGTGCACCCTCATGCATAGTTTTTCCACCGATGCATCTCATTTTAGTTTTAAGACAGGCATTATTCAACTTTTACCTTCGTTTCATGGCTTAGATTTAGAAAATCCATACTTGCATTTAAGGGAATTTGAGGAGGTTTGCAACACCTATAATGACTCAAATTGTAGCATGAACACCATTAGGTTAAAGCTTTTTCCTTTTTCATTAAAAGATAAAGCTAAAACATGGCTACAAAATTTGAGACCCGGATCCATTCGTGCTTGGGATGATATGCAACAACAATTTTTAAAGAAGTTTTTTCCATCCCACGTAACGAACTCTTTCAAAAGACAAATCATTACTTTCTCTCAAAAACCAGGAGAAACATTTTATCAATGTTGGGATAGGTATCGAGAATTGCTTAATACTTGCCCCCATCATGGTTTTGAAACATGGAGATTGGTGTCACATTTTTATGAAGGGTTAACTCCTAAAGATAGGCAAATGGTTGAATTGATGTGCAATGGAACTTTTGAGGATAAAGACCCTAATGAAGCAATGGAGTACTTAGATTTGCTAGCTAAAAATGCACAAAATTGGGACACCACAGGTACTTATGAGGCACCAAATAAAACCCAACCTCATACATATAGTGGGGGTATGTACAACCTTAGGGAAGATCATGACCTCCAAGCCAAGTTTGCATCTTTAGCTAAAAAAGTCGAAGCGCTAGAATTGAAAAAGAGTGGTCAACTAAAATCTGTTCAAGACATTGTGTGTCAAATCTGTGAAACCAATGAACATTCAACCAATGACTGTCCAACCTTGCCTTCTTTTAAAGAATGTCTCCATGAACAAGCCCATGCATTAAACAAGGTTTTCAAAGGCCCAACCATAACCCATATTCGCAAACATATAACCCTGGTTGGAGAAATCATCCAAATTTCAGCTGGAAGAGTGAGAACAATAATGCTCAAACTTCACAGCCCACCGTTTCAAGCACATCATATTTTCCAAAATTCTCATGGATATGCACCTCCTTATGCTCCACCTCCTAGAAGAAATCTTGAGGAAACATTGCATGCATTCATGGAAAAGCAAGAGGCAATTAACACTCAACTTGCTCAAAGCATGACAGATTTCAAAGATACTCTTGCAAAATTGACATCTCGCTCTCGGTTTCCAAGAGAAAGGTAAGTTTCCATCTCAACCACAACAAAATCCAAAGGGGCAATACAATGCGAATGCAAGTAGTTCGGGAAGCCAACACATGGATCATGTAAAATCGCTCATCACTCTTCGTAGTGGTAAGGTTATTGAAAAACCCAGTCTTGAACCTTGTGAGAATGATGATGAGTCAATCTCCGAGGGTAAGGAAGGGGTTGAATCCGATCATTGCAAAGAAAAGACCGATTCTCCGCCAAGACTTCCATTTCCTCATGCCATGACGAAACAAAGGAAAGTCAATCATAACTCTGAAATCTTTGAAACTTTCAAACAGTAAGGATCAATATACCTTTGTTGGATGCTATTAAACAGGTTCCTTCTTATGCTAAATTTTTGAAAGATCTGTGCACTGTGAAGAGAAAACTGAATGTGAAAAAGAAAGCCTTCTTAGCCGAACAAGTAAGTGCTATTCTTCAAAACAATAATGCTTTGAAATATAAAGACCCTGGTTGTCCTACAATTTCATGCTTTATTGGAGAACATAAAATTGAAAGAGCTTTACTTGATCTTGGAGCTAGTGTGAATTTACTTCCATATTCAGCTTTTTCAAAGTCTCAATCTAGGTGAGTTAAAACCAACTTCGTAACTCTTTTACTTGCCGATAGATCCGTAAAAGTGCCTAGAGGAATAGTTGAAGATGTGTTAGTACAAGTCGATAAGTTCATTTATCCTGTGGATTTTATTGTCTTGGACACACAACCTGTTGAAGCATATAATTCATTTCCTGTTATTTTAGGACGTCCATTTCTTGCAACTTCTAATGCATTAATTAATTGTAGGAATGGACTGATGAAGCTATCTTTTGGAAACATGACATTGGAGATGAATATTTTCAACATTTGCAAGCAACCTGGAGATGATAATGATTTACAAGAAGTAGATTTTATTGAAGAATTGGTTTATGATCAATTTGAATCTACTTTGAGTAATACTCGAGTTTGATGAATTTGAAGATTTGCAAATGACTTATTCTCGGAAGAAATCACAGATGAAAAAGGCATTGAAAATATTGATGCGAATCTTTTTTCAAGAGTGACAACATATTCGATATCTGACATCACACCAACCGATGATTACTTTCTTGACAAATCCTTACTTTCTCTTAGTTCAATGCCTTGGTTTGCTAAAAATATCAATTTCCTTGCCTCAGGAGATTTGCCAACTTATTGGAGTACCGAAAACAAAGGTAAGTTTTTGAACGAAGTGAAGAAATTTTATTGGGATGACCCTTACTTATTCGAATATTGTCCTGATCAAATATTTCGAAGATGCATTCCTGACAATGAGGTAAGTAGTGTCATTAAATTTTGTCATTCTGAAGCATGTGGGAGTCATTTCTCGTCAAAAAAGACCATTGCGAAAATCTTTCAAAATGGATTTTATTGGCCCACCATGTTCAAGGACACGCATGCATTCTCGCAAAGCTTGTGAAAATTGTCAAAAGTCGGGATTTATTTCAAAACATAAGGAATCTTTAGATAATCTTCTATTGACTTTGGAGACATATCCCGGTGGAGATGTGCATTGTGCATTTCAAGACTTATGACCCCATTTCCATAAAGAACATGATCGACTTAGTCTTGGGAATCGACTAAAAAAGACCCCGTTTGCCGCTTTTAAGAAAACTGGATGGGAAGCCTATCCCCGACCCATAGAGGGCGTTTAAGCCGTTCTTGGACGTAAAACCAAGGGAAGATGTGAGCCACAATCACAACTACCCGTACATACACATGCTTTTTCAAAATAAATAATTAAATAAAGAGAGAGAAAGAGTGTGTGAGACTCCAATTGGTCTACATATAAGGGTATGATTGCATCTTCAATTTCTCATCTATAAAATCTTCTCTTCCTTCCCCTCATTTCTACTCAACCCTTACATTAGACAGATATAGAAGTGTGTAGAAATGGCAGGTCCCTCAAGTTATCACATCAAAAATATTTGTGTTTTCGGTGGATCCAGTCCGGGAAGGAAATAGCATTTTTAGAAGCAAGAAATCATCTTGGTCGGGTCCTAGCCGAGAGAAAGATTCATTTAGTGTATGGGGGAGGTAGCCTTGGGTTAATGGGGGGTGTGTCAATAGCTGCATTTTTAGGAGGAAGTCAAGTTTTAGGGGTCGTCCCCGAAGCTTTAGCAAAAGGGGATTTCATTGGGAAAACAATTGGAGAGGAACTACAGGTCTCCACAATGTTTGATCGAATGAATACAATGTTTAACCATGCTTGATGCCTTCATTGCCTTACCAGGTGGTCTCGGGCACATTGGAAGAGATCTTTCATATTTCCTCTTGGGCCCAATTGCACATTCACCATAAACCTATATGTTTGCTCAATGTTAATGGTTTTTATGATAATTTGTTGTCTTTCCTTGATCAAGCCGTGGAACAGGAATTTCTAACATCTTCGGCACGACAAATCATAATCTCTCGCTGCTACCGCTGAACAATTGATCGACAAACTACAATCTTTCATCCCCGTAATTGATCCCTCCATGAGTCGCATAAATTGGTCAACTACGTAAAGCCGTAAAAAGCTTAGATTGGATTTGAGCCTTCGTTTGTGAATCCTTGTGTCTTTTGGTTTTATTTCTAGCATAGTATTTTGTTCTATTATTTATTATATTTGTTTAAGTGTGTTTCAGGTTTGTCAGTGTTCGTTGTTTCAGGTGATGTCTTCTATACTCTATCTTTCTACCTTAGGACATTGAGGACAATGTCTCGTTTTGGTTGGGGGAGAGGGTAGTAGTATTAAAAAAAAAAAAAAAAAAAAAAACTAACCAACTAACTGTTTTTGTTTTAAAAAACCATTTGACAAAACTGTTATTACTAGGATGGCGAGTAAGGAGGAATTTTAGTGACTCTTGAGACGCATCTTAGTAAACATTTTCCAATGGTTATTTGCAATATTCATAACAAGGCCTATTAGAATACTTCTTGAAATATTCAGGTTTACAAACTCTCGCATTGTTATCACTTGATTCTCGCTCATATACTTATTTAACAAGTATTCTTAAACCTTCATTTTCACACACACACTTTAACATATGATTGTGGGTTGCACATTGGATTATTACATTATTTATGTTCTTTTGTTAAAGGTAACAACTAAGGGATAGGGATAGTCTATAATTTGCAAAAAAACAAAAAAAAACCAAAAAACACCAAAAAAAAACAAAAAAACAAAAAAAAAACAAAAAAACAAAAAAAATAATGAGAATAAAAACGTAGATAAGTTTGATTTCGTAGCCTCCCTAACCTAAGCAATTAAGCCCGAAAGGGTGTTTTAACACCTAATACCCTAAAGTCAACTGACTTGGGAGCTATTGGCCCAAAGCTTGTTACATGGGTTAAGGAGAAAAGCTTAAGGGAATCAAACATTGCACTATCTACGTATCGCATCTCCGCAACCCGAGTTACTAAGCTCATAGGGGTGTCTCAACACCTAATGCCCTAAGATCAACTGGTCTCTGGGAGTCATTAGCCGAAAGCTCGTTACATGGGTTAAAGATGCATTGTGTTATATGTATATATATTAAAAAAAAGAAAAAAAAAAGAAAAAAAAAGATAATAATCCCAACCCAAGGAAGTTAACCTTAAACATTAGAACCAAATATTGTTTTCTTCCAATAAAAGCCCCATCATCTATGTTTTTGTACATTGAGCACATAACAAGGAAGGTTTATTAATATCTTGTTTAAGAGGTATTGAGCAGATATATAAATTTAATGAGAGTTTGTTTATCTCGGATAGATTAATGGAAGTTGAATGATGAATGCCTTGCTTTGTGAAAGTTGCAAATTGTTTTTCTATTTTAACGCTTTGATTACTAGGGACTAGTAATAAGCTGGTTGGGGGGTGTGATTAGTACTTAAAAGTGTATTTTTATCAAGGTTTTATATCATCATTTTGCACTTGAAGTATCAATAACTCCTTAACTAAAGCATGTTTTATAATAACATATCTAATAATATAAGATACCTTTAATTTATGGTAAATGTTCATCTTAAATGCAGGCCTATCACATAAATGAAAGAATTGATTGATGAGTTGAAGTACTGAAATTAAAAGGACAAAGAGATGGCCAAACTTAGAAAAGAGATGCTGGTGCAGTCCAAACTGGAACACTGTTTGGTAATCGGGTCATATCTGGAGCTGTAGATCTCGGATTTAGGTCTACCTTATATGGATGGAAAGCTAAGACATAGGCCTACAACTTTCATGAGGAGTCCAAGATTTAAGAAGGCCTTTTTCAAGTCCAAATTGTAGCAACAACGAAGAAGTCCGAATCTGTCCTGCAGCCCAGACACTGTTCAGTGTTCAGCCCATATCTCGAGTTCTAGAAGTCCAAATGATCTCAAAGTTTTACCCTGGAAAGATGAGACAATTGACTAGAACTTTCATGATTGAAGTTTGTTCAAATTATGACGTCATCAATGACGTTTTTGGCAGACAAGAAGATAAGAATTGTCACCAAGTCAAGATGTGGCCACCCACTCATCAATTAGTCAACAAATCAATAGTTCCGAATTTTGGCCTATCAAAAGAGGCATTTGCCATGTATTTAGGCATCTTGGTTTTCAGATCAAGATCATGCTCTTGCTCTCTCTTTATATTTTGTAATGCTTAAGTTTTGCTTATATTAATTTCTTGCTTATGCTTTTCATTTCCTTTCCTTGTTTATTTATGTTTCTTTCTTTCATTATGTTTAACTAAGTTAATTATGTCAAGGTGAAAAGGGTACACTAATGGTGTAAGAATAAGTATAATATAAACTTAACATGGACCTTAATGTTGGATACTAACATGCTTTATATTTGTTATCTCGTTCACTTTTAATACTTTGCTTGTTAAATGGTTAATCTAGATTTATGTTGTATAACACTTGGTACAACAAATACTTGGCACTTTCATAGCCCATACCGTGTATGGTATAACCGACACCCGAGCTATGAAAGGAACTTGATTTGTTGTTAACATAAGTTATAATCATGAATGCCCCGACAACATTTACAAGTATTAGCATTATTCGAATAAGATAACTAATGTAATCATGTTAACAATTTATAATCCGATTGGAACCTCCTTTGTGTGTGGTTTCCAATTGAATAATAAGAGTTTATACTATACTTGTTTGAAATACCATTAGTGGATCCTCTAACCTTGACAATTGTTCTTATCATTGTTTAATCCTTACATCAATATCACATCTCAAAGCTCTCTCTATTATTACTATTATTATTGTTGTTGTTGTTGTTGTTATTGTTGCTGTTGTTATTTATAATTTATACAATTAACCTCCCTCAGGGTTCGACCCCGGTCTTACCGGGTTATTTATTACTTCGACACTCCCGCACTTGGGAGAAGACATCAATCTTTTGGTCGTGTCAGTACCCAACTTACATATGTAGCATGCTACATCAGATTGATTCAATGCTGGTTTATTTGTCATTTTTTTCCAATTACATATTTTCTGAGGTTTTTATTTTTATTTTATTAATTTTTTAAGGCTATCATGATTTTTTTTTAATTTTGTTTGTTCATTATTATTATTATTATTATTATTATTATTATTATTATTTACCATCTAATTAAAATAAAATCAATTTATTAATACTAGATTTCATGGATATATTTTTTTCTACATTGAGAAATAAAAATACGGATCCACGATATATTGCGTTGCGTGCCCATGTCTAGTTGTGACTATTCTCTTGCCCCAACGTTAGACATAAACTAAAGAAGCATTGTTAAGCATATCTGATTCTATCTAATATTAGTCGTGAGACCAATTCAAAATTCCAAATCATGCTTTTATTTTTTATTTTTCAGTCCTGTGTTTTAGAGAGGAGAGAAATCATAATCATCATCGATTTTAACTACTAAAATAATCAATTTTAGTATTAATTAATTTTATTTGATAATTTTTTTTTTGTTGATGTGATATTTCACTTTAAAATTACATTAGAGAATAAGTCTAACATAAAGAAATTCTTGTGTTGATTTTTAGTTTTTAGACTAATATTTGCTAATTTAAGGCCATATATAGTTTTATTTGGCTCTTTAGGGTGTTATTTAGGTGTTTTTGGATAAAAAAAAAATTTAAGAAAAAAAATATTGAATCCTGATTTTTCAGCCACCACTATGGTGGTTAAATTCTAATTTTCAAACAATGTGATGTCTAACGCATCAAGTAATGTGTTAACTTTTGTTTTTCAAAGCAAAACCAGGCAGACGACATGTCACTTGTCTAGTTTAATAAATACAAAAATTAAGGCCCCATGCTTGTAGGCCTAGGCTAGAAGGCTCACATGTCTAGCCTATTTTAATGAGGCCTAGTTGCGAAGGGCTGCCCAGGCTCTTGCGTTTGTACTTCTTTTTTTAATTTTAATTTTTTTTAATTTTATCTTGGGTTTTGTAGATTTTTTTTTCAATTTCATCTTGGGATTTATAGATTTTTTTTTTTAATTTCATCTTGGGTTTTGATTTATTTTTAATAGGTCATCGCGATATATTTTGATTCTGTTTCTCTAGGATTCTTGTGATCTTTAACAAACGTCTCAATATAATATTGTTGATACTCAATTTTTCAAAATACATTGTGGTAGAATTAAATAAAAATTACAAAAAAAATTGTTAAACGTCCTAATGGCTAATGGGTTGCATAGCTCAAATTGTCGATTTGATGTATTACTTTGGGATTTGATGTATTACTTTGGGTTCAATTGAGTCCTTTTTTAGTCTTTTTTCTTAATTTAACCTTTAGTTAGTACTTAATTTTTCTTTTAAAAAAATTGTTGTATAATTAAATTAAAAAATATTAAATCTAATGGGTTGCATAAGGTGAATTGTCGGTTTGATAGGCTAATTTAGATTCAATCAGGTCTTTTTTCTATTTTTTTTAATATAATTTTTTTTCTAGTTTCATTATTTAACATAAAGTTAGGTTAAGAATTTATCTTCATGATTTGTTTTAATATGCTTTTTATATATTTATCACCGTCTCATGATTCAGGTTTTTAATTTGACTGGTTGGCTTAAACTCATCCTAGTCAATCTAATATACTCTCATCTCAACGTTCTAAAAAAGATGATACAATATATCATATATTCAATATTTAAATAAAATGTCATCTAATATGCATTAGATTTTAATTTCATGATTATTTTTTTTCCTTCTAAACCTGGATATATATATATATATATATATATATATATATATATATATAAAAACCAAGGTTATCAATTTTAAAAACAGTTATGGACACCATCGAATCTCCATAAAAAAAAATAAAAAAAAATCTGTAGACATGCAGTGAACCATACCTGAGTTAATTTCATACTACTGAATAGGAGTTAATTTCATTCCATAAATTATCTGTTGACAATGCAAACATATCCATGAAAAACTTATCGTAGGTACTCTGAATCCAAGCAGCCTATTATTGATATCTTACCATAAAAAAAATCCTGTCGTGAGGTTTCATTCCTATATAATGGGAGGAGACCAAATTGGTCTGACGTACCAAAACATTTTACCATTCACAACATAGGATTTGAAGGTAGATATTAGCCAGTAAACTAAAGAAAAGAGTCAAGTGGCCATGGGAAAGAGGATTTTGATCGCGATGGGGATTTTTGCGAGCCTTCTCTCTGTAGCTGTTGCTATACCGGGAATCGCTACTTTCTACACAAAATATGTTCGTGAGTTTTCTGACAAATGGTGCTTTTCAACACTAGGGTTTTTCAACAGCACTGTTTTCATGTTTTATAATGATGAATATTTTGCATATATAATAGTATCTACCAATCCGATCAAACCTCTCCCACTCATGAATTGACATTAAAAAAAATCAATTTCTTTTTCTTGAGTTCTGAATTATTTCTTGAAATACAAGAATAGTAATGCATGTAAAGACAATTGAAAAAATATTATTGTGTATGCCATCAATGTCTCCAAAATTTGCACCAAGTTCTTTGAGAGCTTCGGCTATCGATGACCATCTAATATTTTGATCTTTTTTTTTTCTCAAATTAATACATGACAGCATCTGCCTGCTATGGCAACAAAAGCTTTGGTGTTATGATAGCAGCAGCAAATGATAGTTTATGGAACAACGGGGCTGCTTGTGGAAAAGTGTTCCATGTTACATGTAAAGGTCCCAGGAATCCAGTACCACATCCATGCACAGGCAACACTGTAACTGTGAAGGTTGTGGATCACTGTCCTGGATGTCCATCGACGCTTGACCTCTCCAAGGAAGCCTTCACTCAAATCGCTAACCCTGTTGCCGGCATAATTAACATCGACTACATTCCGTAATTACTTCTTGTTGCGTCTCTATATATTTTATTGCGATGTCAATGGTAAAGTAAATATTTTTTTTTCTTCTTGTTTGCAGGGTTTGAAGTTCTCTCTTCAGGTGGATCGTAACCCAGCAAAATTTGCAATAAAAGCATATCGTTGCGATAAACATGTACTACGTTTCCGAAAAAGTGCAAGAAATCTTTGCCAAAATTGATGGGTTCAAATAATTAAGAACGATGGCTGTTTTAATCAAATTATATTCATTCTCGTTTAAGGCATTTGTTTGTTTGTTCAAACTAATCATAGGAAAACAGCGTGTTCTTATGGAATATTACTTTTACACAGTCAACTGTTTCTGAAAGAGAGAGAGAGAGAGCCATATTTTTTTTTTATTTTAATTAATAAAATGAGAGCATCTTCCATACCTCCATACATCTTATTCAATACTAAAAAATTAATAAATAAAAATAAAAATATCGATTAAATTTTTCTTTTAGTATACTGCGATAACCGTTACCAATATAATTTTCTATCCTTGAAATCATTGATAAATACTGACAAAAAAATTCTCTTAGTATTTACCAAGAAAATTTCAGTGGGAAAATAATGAATGAAAAAAAAGTCAAATAGTACGATGACATGTAACTCTTACTGATGATATTACCAATGGTAAAACACGTTAGTAAATATGCCGACGAAAAACTTTCTCGGTATATACCAAGGAAATTACAGTGGGATTCAAAAAGACAAATCACATGGTGTCATTGCATTGTTATTGGCATAATGACCAGCGGAGTTACTGAAGGAATAATTTTATTAATAATGTCGTCAGTGATATTTAATTTATGACCAGACGATTGACTCTCCTCTCCCCCTCCCATATTTCTCCTTCTTCTTTATGCATTTTTTCTACAACAAACAACCACCTCCTCCCTCCATCCCAACACAATTCAACCTACCACAACAAATCTGGCTACCATAACACTCAATTTGTTAGCATCTGTGTTTTGATTCAAATTTTATTGAGGATTCTCCACTCTAAGTAAGTAAATCTATCTTTTTTATTTGAACTCAATTTTAAAATGTTGATTTTTTTACAGTATATGTATTTTGTTTGGGTGTTTACTTGTTTTATAGGTTTTTCTCATACAAATTTGTTGTATAGATTTATGATTTGTACATGTTAGGGTTTGTTTTAGATTTTATAATATTGTATTTGTTTATAAATTGATGACCAAGCAATTGACTCTCCTCTTCCCCTCCCATATTTCTTCTTCTTCTTTATGCATTTTTTCTGCAACAAACAGCCACCTCCTCCCTCCATCCCAACACAATTCAACCTCCCACAACAAATCTGGCTACCATAACACTCAATTTGTTAGCATCTGTGTTTTGATTCAAATTTTATTGAGGATTCTCCACTCTAAGTAAGCAAATCTATCTTTTTTATTTGAACTCAATTTTAAAATTTTGATTTTTTTACAGTATATGTATTTTATTTGGGTGTTTACTTGTTTTATAGGCTTTTCTCATACAAATTTGTTGTATAGATTTATGATTTGTACATGTTAGGGTTTGTTTTAGATTTTATAATATTGTATTTGTTTATAAATTGATGACCAAGCAATTGACTCTCCTCCCCCCCCTCCCATATTTCTTCTTCTTCTTTATGCATTTTTTCTCGCAACAAACGACCACCTCCTCCCTCCATCCCAACACAATTCAACCTACCACAACAAATCTGGCTACCATAACACTCAATTTGTTAGCATTTGTGTTTTGATTCAAATTTTATTGAGGATTCTCCACTCTAAGTAAGCAAATCTATTTTTTTTTATTTAAACTCAATTTTAAAATGTTGATTTTTTTGCAGCATATGTATTTTGTTTGGGTGTTTACTTGTTTTATAGGTTTTTCTCATACAAATTTGTTGAATGGATTTATGATTTGTACATGTTAGGGTTTGTTTTAGATTTTATAATATTGTATTTGTTTGTAAATTGATGAAACTTATATTGAATTTTTAACTTAGGTGTTTTGTGATGAAATAAACAATGACTTATTTAACGGGTCCATTTTATCAATTTTATTACCGAGTTGAAATTTTGGTAAGTGTATAGAAATTTGAATTTATGTAGATAATTGATAATGAATTAAGAGTACTATTAAAATAGATTGAATAAGTTTGAACTAAATCAATATTTTCACAAATTATTTAGTTAACTTAGTTAATTAATACTTGTTGTCATCATTATTTTATATAGGTTTGATATAAGTAATGGATGGTCATTTGTGGATGTATAGAGATTCACCCTAAGGGTTGCGGAGGATGGATTATTGTAATGAGATTCATGGTTTTATTAATTACACACTATTTAATCCGAGAAATATTAGTGGAGGGGGTATTGGATGTCCATGCAGGAGAAATAAAAATAAAAAGTTTTTCGATCCAGATGTTGTAATGATACATCTTCTACAAAAAAAGTTCATGGAAAATACACATGTTGGTATGCAAAAAGAGAACCATAAGTTCCTCACGATACCATGGTAGGAAGGATGGTTGGGTCAACTTCTAGTTTTAGCAACGTGCATAGAGTTGTAGATGACAATAGTAACTCTTATAAGAATATGATTATGAATGCGATGAGAATGAATCAGGGTCATGCTAGTCAATGTCCAATCGTAGATGAAGAACCTAATTGTTTTCCATGATGGTATTAAGTTTTAGTCATTTTCAATTTTATCATTCAATTCGAATTGATGGTATTATGTTCTTCAATTTAATTCTCATTGTTTTCATTTGTAATTTTTTTCTTGAACCTTTTGTAAAAGTTATTATTCTTTGTAATTTCATCCTCTAATTACAACATTATTTTTATTTTTTTTTGTCAATTTTGATCCTCGATTGTTTAATTTTTTTTCTATTTACTAAATTGATTTTTTTCAATTTCACCATTCAATTAAATATAAGATTTATTTTTATTTTGATCCTCATTATTTAAATTTATATTTTTTAAATCCTTTTGTATAATTAAAATTATTTTTTTAATTTCATCTTTCAACATTTGATTGGTTAAGAATTAGGCTTCGTGGTTTTTCTAGATTAGATGCTTTGAGTTTAATGACTCGGGTCACGAGTTTGAAAAGTTGACATGAGTTTTTTTATTTATTTTAAAAATAGGCTTTATAATCCTTTTTATTTTTTACCAGGTTATTCAATAAACTCATGACCTGGTCTCGGATTTGGTGGAATATCCCTAGTTGACTCAACCTTGTTTACCAAAGTTATTGGTTAGTTATGACTAATTTTTTTATGTCATTGTTTACCTTATTTCGGCACCTGAACATCATTGTTTTCCAAAACCCGCGGCGAAGCGTGGACATTAAGGTAGTGTTTGGTTACTATTCCGGGATAAAAGAGACAAAAACAATGGAGACAAAACTGAAAATAAGATAGAGACATAATTGTGTTTGATAGTGATATATAATTAAACATAATGATTGTCTCTATATCTTTTTATTTTTTTGTTATGGTGGACAAGAAAAAATAAAATATAAAAGAAGTTAATTTTACCTTTAATATGCATTACTTTCAAACTTACATATTTTAAAAATAATAATTAATAATAATTATTTTTTACTTTAGTTTATATTGAATGTTGAAATTAATAATATTATAATAACGCTAGTTATAAAATCAGACTATATTATAATAACCTGGGAAAGTCGACAAAGGATCGACAGACCAAGGGCTTGGATTGGTCAGGATTTAAGAAAAAAAATAGAGAAAGGATTGACCCGATCTCATGCAGTTAAAAACCCGGGTCTACCTGCTACCCAATCAACCTAGGATAAAACACATGTCTAAAACCCGTTGACTTTTTTTTTTGAATTTTTTTGGGGTTAAAACTAGATTGCTTTGATTCTTTATATATACATATATTGCATCAACATGAGTTGTCTCTCTCGACCCATAACCCAGGCCTTACCCTGGGTTGACTCTCGGATCGGGTTTTAAAACTATGATAATAATCACTTTTATCCATAAATTAACCCAGGTCAACCCAAGATGACCCTCTCGACATATGACCTAGACCTTGAATCTAATCATCTTTTGAATTGGATTTTAAAACTATAATAATAATTATTTTTATCCTTACATGTCTTAATTGAATAATTTTGAATTGAGAGTTTTTACGAGGATACTTTAAAAATAAAAAATATTAAATATTATCTCTATAGATATATTTCTTCTATACCTCCTATAAGGTTTCACTTTAAAATTATCTCAATAATATATTTATTTTTATATTTTTTTCATAACACTAGTCAAACACTACCTAAGAAAAGAAACTTTTGGTGTATTCGATGGAATGAAAAGACCACATGAAGGTTTACTTATCCAATGATCCACCTTTTGGGGGAAAGTGATTCTGTAGTTTGATTATTTCGGTAATAGTTTTATCTAAAGCTTGCGCCAGTTTTACATGGATTTTTTAAAAAAAATTTCTCTCGTTCCTTTTCTGTTATTATTATTATTTTTTTGCTCCCTTTATTATTATTATTACTATTATTTGTTTTCTTTTGTTTTTCACTCACTTGTTGCTCATTCAAGACTAAAGAAAATATGCAAAAATGGTTAACAATCATATATAAAAAAACTCATAAAATAAATTAGAAGAATTGTATGAAAATGCATTACTTGATTTATTTATATATTTTATAAAAGCTGAGAGTCAAAAGTTAGTTGACTCAGAAAAAAAGTCATCATGTATATCCTTCTATGATCTTTTATTTCAACATTGAATTGGTAACAATTCAGCAACGTATATACTTGCATAAAGTTTGAGTTTTTAAGACCTGTGAGTATTAAAAAGATTATTTTATTTCGAATATCCCATTTAACTTTTTGGATTTTCACTATTATTTATTTTTTTGTTGTAATTTTAGGGTCTTAAAATTATATTATCAGAAAACCAAATTATCTTTACTAATGAAGAACACTTAATACCACGCTATAAATAACTAGTTAGGCAACACACGCAAGTACTTACACATTGACACAGCCTTTCCTAGACCTGTGAACAGCGTATCATGAAGTAGTTGGCATGTCCATTTATAGCAAATGGAGCTAACTTCTTGCAATTTTAAGTGCCATGTTGTTTTCAAAAGTTATTCGACAGTTCGATTTTCTGTTGTTTCTTTTTTAATAATTATTATTATTTTTCGTTGTTGATAGGAGCAAATGGACAACTGGAATCTTTAATTTCTATCCCGAGTAGTCAAGCCAGGAAACAACCTGACGAGTAAGAGATGACAGAACATTGTTCAGGAGAAACAAACAAATAGAAAGGTCCTGTTTTATGCTCTCAGCTTTCTTATTTCATCCCCTCCCTCGCCCCTTGCTTTCCCCCATCATCGATCAGTAGCAATATGAGTTCTTATTCAGATGAAATACACCACAATATCACACAATTAAAACAATGCACAACCATACCACCATTTATTAATTCACCTGGTGTTTTTCAGGGTGAGAGTAACCTTTTGGAGGCTTCATTGCCCAGGTTGGAGCTACTTATGTTTGCAATCTTCTTCACCAGCCATGTTTTTCATTTCATCCTTAAGCGCTTCAGCATCCCTTTGTTGGTTTCTCAGATTCTTGTACGTATTGTTCATTGTTCTGATCATCTTATAATTATGTAATGTATCCTGTTTCTTTTTTAGCTGTTTCTTTTTTAGCTATATATAATGCATTAACTTCTTGATTTAATGTGTGTAATTTATCTTGCGATGTAATAGTATGATTTTATATACACACACATATATATAATCGAGCATATGCTCAAACTTTAGTATAATTGATTTTTGTATCAGGCTGGAATGATCCTTGGTAAGGCAGGCCTCGGGTTGCAAGCAGATTACAGAAGGATCATGTTTGCGATCGACAGTGACCAACTGTTTGGCACAATTGGTGGATTCGGTTTCCAACTCTTTGTATTTCTAAATGGAGTTAAAATGGATTTAAGCCTGATAAGAAAGACAGGGAGAATGGCACTTTGCAGCGGTGTGCTGTCTATGGTGATGTCTGTACTATTTGGCGCGGTAACCACGTCGATTGTCAGCAGTTACTTGGGGCTACTCGAACTAGATAAGCTTTCGCTTTCCTTGGTGATGTTAGTCCATTCTATGACTCCGTTTCCTGTCACCTGTAGCTTTGTCAGTGACCTCGAACTAACCCATTCAGAGCTTGGCAGATTAGGACTCTCTGCAGCATTAAGCAGTGAATTACTGACCCAATTTCTTGCATGTAATGCCCTCCTTGTAGGCATTTTTTACCAGTATCATTATCAAGGAGCTCTTAAAATTGTAGCAATAACTACGGCCTTTATTATTCTGACTGTTTTTGTGGTGAGACCGGCAATGCTCTGGGTGATCAAACAAACACCCGAAGGAAGGCCTGTCAGAGATTTATATATTTACTCCATCGTTCTAGGCGCATTGGTTTCTGGTCTAATATTTCACTTTATTGGCCTAAACATGTTCCTTGGGTCACTTGCTTTTGGATTGGCTGTACCAGCAGGACCTCCTCTTGCATCAGCTCTGGTTGAGAAGTTCGAATGCATGGTCTCAGGCGTACTTGTACCTTTCTTTATGGCCTTGTGCACGATGAAAGCAAATTTTAGGGAGATCAGTTTTGACAAAAAATTAACGAAGGGCACAGCAATCGTCGTCACTGTAGTCAGCTTGACCAAATTTGGAGCTTGCTTAGTAACTCTCTTCTATTACAGGATGCCAAAACAGGATGCCTTCGCACTTGCTTTCATAATAAGCTCTAAAGGGATCGTTGAGCTGGGCGCGTATGCATTTATCTCAGAATCAGGGGTATTTAATCAACCCTTGACATTAGATGCATTGACTTCTATTTCTATAGCATAATTGTTAGCCAATCAGTTTTAGCATGTCCGATATCTAATTCTGCTCTAATGTTCTCTCATTTTCTTCTTATTCGTGTCCAAGAATAGGTATTTACTGAAGGGATGTTCTCCTTTTTGGTCATTACCATTCTATTGTCGGCAACCATCTCGCCTATTTTCGTGAACTGGCTGTATGATCCATCAAGGAAATATGCAGGCTATCAGAAAAGGAACATTATGCATAGCAAAGAGCTGTGTGTGCTAGCATGCATTTACAGGCCAGATAATGTGACCAGCACCATCAATTTTCTCCAAGCCTTGTGCCCAACTCTAGAGAGCCCGGTCTCTGTTTGTGCACTTCATCTTATCAAGATCAGCGGGCGAGCCACCTCGCTCTTCATTTCCCACCAAAAGCAGAAAAAGTCTCTCTCTGCCCGCTCCATTTCTGAGAATGTCATTCTCTCTTTCAGTAACTTCTGGCGAAACAATTGCGAGATAGAATCTGTAAATGTCTTCACATCAATCTCTCCAACCAAATTCATGCACCAGGACATATGCACACTTGCGTTGGATGAACTTGCATCCTTTATAGTGCTTCCATTTCATCTAAAATGGCTTGTTGATGGGTCTATTGAATCACAGGACTCTAGATTTAGGACACTGAATTGTTGTGTCCTTGAGAGAGCACCATGCTCAGTGGGGATCCTCATCGACCATGGTAATCAAGTAAATTCCATTTCCAGGGACCCATCAAGAGAGCAGTCCCTACTTGTTGCTCTGATGTTCTTCGGAGGCGAAGATGATCGAGAAGCTCGGATGTTGGCTGAACGCATGTCTCAGCACAGAAACATTAGCCTAACAATAATCCATTTCGTTCTCTCAACTGGTGAGATTAAATCTGATTGGGAGAAAATGCAAGATTCTGAGAGGTTGAGGAATATTAAGCCTGGCTCTATAGAGCATAGAGAAGTGAAATACATTGAGGAGACGGTAAGCGATGGACTGGAAACTTCAAAGAAAATCCGATCAATCCTCGATAAATATGACCTCTTTATTGTTGGGAGAAGCAAAGATGTGGAAACAATACAAACAGCAGGTCTTGATTATATGAACGAGTACCCAGAGCTTGGTGTTATTGGAAATCTGCTCGCTTCAATGGAAACCACTGAAAGATACTCAGTCTTGGTTGTACAGCAACAGATATCCTTGTAAAGTACAGTCATTCAAACTTCTCTGTTTAGTTTTTTTTTGTTGTTGTTATTTTTGGTATTAAATCATTTTTATGCTTAGAAGATGATTTTTTTTTTCTTTTTTCTTCTTATTTTAATGTATAAAAACTGGTAACTGGAAAATATGAAAATGACACTTTAAGCTAAGATCCGCTTTGATGATGATGACGAGAGCAGATTTCTGAGAGATTAGTTATTATTATAATTTAATGAAGAACACTGCAATAATCATCATAGTAGTGCCAATTTAGTGCTTGCTTGGCACCTCTATTGTCTTGCACTACTAGTTGCCCAAACAGTTTGTCTTTGCACTCGGTTTCATAATAAGCTCCGAAGGGCATGCTGAGCTACAGCAGAAAAGGGAAATATGCAGGCTATCAGAGAAAATGCTTGATTTGCAGGTGTTGAGAGAGGTTAACCTCGTTGGAACATTTTCTTGGTTCGACGATACACCACCAAGAGGCCAAACAAATCAAGGGGGAACACTACACAGCAATGGTACAATTATTGAACCTAAAAGATCCAATAAAAGGAGACAAATCGGACCCTAAGCCCAGTCCATAAATGATTCAGCCATCACCGCTGCCTCCTGCTGCTGTCTATTAATTCAAGACCAAGGGAGACCTAAACTAGCTAAAATGGCAAACAATATAAGCTTCCAAAAAGCAACTAATCCTGCTTCCCAAAAGGGCAGTAACAGTTTCAAACCACCTGTAAAAGGTGGGTGAGAAGCATAGTAGCTTCCCTAAGGTAATAGAGAGACTAGGAAATTTTGGAGGTTCACTCGTTAGAGTTTATAAGAGAACGGCATGCATGCATATACCTACAAATATGTTTTAACATCTTGTTGACTCGTCGAATTGTAATCAACTATAGAGAGCAGTGAAGAGAAAAATAATCTCATATAATCAATATATTAATGTCATGGAAAACAAATGTCATTGAGCTCAAACACCTTCTCAATAATATAATCATAATTTTTCGTTGTCACACTGATACCAGTTCCTCTGACCACCTTGTTACCAAATGCTTTACAAATTAAAATTTAAAGTGAAAAGAAGGAGAAAAAAGGTGTGTTTAAATGCTATTAACATTGACTGACACCACGGAAAAGAATTTCATCAAGTGATATGAAGATTAAACAAGTAGGGCACATCATCAACCCCGTCACCAGTTTTGGTTACCTGGGAGACCAAGCCATAATAGAAGCCTCCGTGGCCGATCAAGGAACCTGGCTTGCCATGCAGGCTCGTCATTTTCATAGACGAAACCACTTTTCATGTATAACTGTTTTGCTGGTTCATTGTTGACAGCAACATGGACATAGAGATCGGTTATGCCTGAAAATAATTCACCAAACTAAACTAAATTATTCATAAGCAGAACTTAAACAAGCTAGTAGAGAATTCGGAAAGAGGCAAAAACATCTCAATGAAATTTAAAGCACGATACTCAAGATGGAAAGTATAGGCGTGAGCCTTAGTTACATCTGTATCCAGGTAATGCCTATTCAAGATTATTAATCAGCAACGAGATAGAGCAATTGCAAATATCACATTCGGTACTTCAATTCTCAAACATACATCAATCTCATTTTTGGCATTATTTTCCGGTTTTCCCCTTCCTTTGTTTTCTATGTGTAGAGAATCATGTAGCAATGTGCATGTACTGCATCTGAAAGATTAGAGAAGGTATGGCTGCCCTGAAAATGACTTTAACAAGTTTTTACCCCATTTCTGAGCAACTGCTTTAGACTTTGCAACAAGATCATAACCCAATCCATTCCTATGAAGTTCATTGGCAACACATACATTGCTCAAGTATCCCCTAGCAAATTGACCTTCAATACCCTGTTGAAGCAACATGGAAAACCACTGCAATATTTCAAAATTCACAACATAATAGAACCCTTGTCAAACTAATAAATACTGGGGGTGCAACAATGAGTGGTAGTTTATTTTTAAGTTCTTGTCATTGTTTATATAATTGTTGTTTCAGAAAACATTTGGGGAAAGAAATTCATACATTTCCAATAAAAAACACACATTAGAATAATTTTCATTCTAGCTATTCTTCACAAGAGAGATGACTCTTGGCCTGGCCTAACCATAAGAAACCTTACTGAGCAAAGTATTCAAAACTGGAGCTACGGTTTGTTCAATCCAGGAATGCACAAGAAAAGTAATCAGGCCTTAGGTCTGGGCCTGACCTGGCCAGGAACAATTCATGATGGGCGTGTCAAAGTCCAAGGAAATCATGCCAGGTTGATCAAAAATTATATCACAGTACTCCTAAGTACTATCCATAAAGATGGTGTTCACAGAGTGGGATTGTGGTATTATACTACACTATTCTACAAGAAAAAGATTGGAAAGCTTTGAAAAGTTACTTTTTCAGATAACATTAAACAAAAGCAATTACAGCTGTGTTAGCATTCCTGAAAAAACTGGTGAAATAAGAAAAGATCTCAAAAACAAGCGATCACGAGCACACTGTGTATTGGCCTCTTGGGCGGATATAAAAAAGAACAGTTTTTCATGAACCAAATTGATAAAAAATACAGAACAATATCGAAAGCATGAAGCAAGGAAGGAGAGACATTGAAACCAAACCAGATGTAAACAGCAAGTAGTTAAACAAGTTTTCATTTAAGCAAGAATAGAAATGTGTCGATCAAGGAAAATACAGCCCACTTAGCATTCCCTCACAATCATACTTGATCTTCATCGAAGGAAATGTTTTGTGAAAGTAACATCAAAACATGACCATTTAAGCACCAGAAAACCCAAAAAAAAAAAAAAAAAACCGTGTATTAGAGAAACTAGAGGAAAGCCTAATAAATGCTCTACTCCAGACAAGTAATGTAAGTATATATAATGCAAACAAAGAATGCACACAGATAGAAAAATTAATTTCTGATGTGGGGTTAAGCAATTCAGTTATTTATTTATTATTTTTATAGATTGAACACCCCCAAATCTGCCTATTTATAATAATGTCTATAATCAAGATAAGAACAATAATAATCCACAATTAAAGAAATTAAAAAAAAAATTACCTCAGGTTTCATTCCAGTAATTTCATCAGGAAGACTCATACTTTGATTTACATCAAGTGTCCCCACCACCACTCTATCTTCTCCATTCTCACTAAACTACAATTAATTAAAATTAGAAATTAGAAGAAGAAGAAGAAAAAAAGACAACATTATTATCACTTGCAAATTTAACACGGACAGTAATAATAATAATAATAATAATAATAATAATAATAATAATAATAATAAAATCAATTAAACAAACCTTACATTGCGCGCATAAATCATCATCAGGCAAGCTCAACAACTGTGACAACGGAAGCGACGCGTTTAAACACGAAACTCTATTAAAACCGGTTCTTTTACCAGCAATTCGTTCTTTTAAAGCTTCGAATTCACGCTCTGCTAGGTATCTTTTATGATCCTAACAATTATTAATCAGTTTCAATTTTGTGGGCAACCAAACACAAAATTCAAAAATAAATTTACTAATTCAAAGAGAAAATCAAAGACTGACTTGGATACCGAAAGTGGAAGGCTTGAATTCGTGGAAGGAACGTACACGGAGACACGCGGCGGCCCACAGTTGGTCCTCCGACGACGTTTCGGAGATTGTAAGAGACGACTTGTCGATGTGGTGTGGAGTGACTACGTGTGTGGCTGAGATTGGGTAGAGGCAAAGTCGACGGGAAGGGTAGTAACGGTAATTTGGAGAAGTTATTGAGAGGGAAGGAGAAGAAGAGAGGAGTGCCATTTTAATTTTATTTTTATTTTTTTGGAGTGGATTATCCTGAGCTTCTCTCTTACACTCCGTCCTTAAATCTTTTTGTTTTTTTTTTTTTGTAGCTTTGAAGTCTGTAAGTGAACTGTTCGGTCTTCTCTTTTTTTTTCTTGCATTTCGTTTCTCTTAAATAATTTCATATAGACATTGATATATATATATATATATATATATATATATATGAAATAATAAATTAGTGTATATGATATGCAATATATAAAAAGAAAAAAAATATTAATTTAATAAATTAGACATTTATAATATTGCTAAAAAACACATTATAATAGAACAACATTGTTTTATTGTATCATTAGATTAGAAATGGAAAAAAAAAAAAAACTAAAAGATCTATATTATAGGGGAAGTTTAACTTTTGGAGGATTATCAATATTTTTTCATGGACCAAGTTGTATCCATACGCTAAAAAATATAAATAAAATGTAAAGAGCTCGGGTATGCATTTTTATTATTGTTTGAATTTTTATTATTATTATATTAGAATTGTGAGGATAAACTAGGTTAAATTTTTTTGAAAAGTTTTTAGTGAGAACACCAACTCATGAGAATTTTAGCCTGAAAATTTCTCTCACTATAATTTATTTAAATATATAAATCAAGTATCAAATATTAATCAATTCATCGAATATCTAAAAGTGTGATAAAATATCTTTTCATTAATATAATACAAACCATTTTATAAGTTTATAAGTCATCTTTTCATTAATATGAAACATCAGTTTATAAGTTTAATATAATACAAACTATTTTTGAAAATTATTGTCCTAAACAAAACTAATCTGCTCATTCTTTTCATAACCTCGAATTAGAATATACTGCAACCTTATTAATGTAATCTCGAATCTAACCAAAATAGTGTATGATTTCTCTTTTAAAATTGATCGGTCCTATGTTACCTGCTAAGTTATACCTCTCAATCTTATGGTATAATTATTGTCATCTTCAACATGCATATGATAGCACATGGTTTCAGAAGCCTAATGTTGTGCCTCCCTTCTTAAAACTTCTCTCTCATCTATCAAAGTCTGCATGATTGAGACAAACTCATCTTGCCAGGTAACTAACTGCCCTAAATGGTCATCTAATCGTGTGATCAATTAAGCTTGCTATTAGCATTGTTCTTAAAGCATCTATTTCGTCTGCTCCAATCCATATATCTTGATCTAGACAACTTCACATTTGATATCTGGCTTTTCTTTTTCCACAACTCTTTCCTCAATTGTGAATGCTACATATACCATTTCAGTTACCCTATAATCTCGCCCCTTCTTAGCTTATGTCATGATGTTGAGTTTTACTTAAAGTTCCTTAAGAGCATGTTTACATTGTTGTAGTTGAGTCGGCAAATCATCATTTTCTCTTTCATGGTGGCGAACGTCTACTCTCAGGCTGTAAGATTGGCCCCTAACTTTCATTTATTGGCACTTAGCTCCTCCAATTATAAATTTAGGCTTGAATTGTAAAACTCTTATTGTACCCATATCTCCTAGTAAACATCTTCCAAGATCTAAGCCATCAATCTTTATAGACCCTTAAAGGGTGGAATCTAATACTCTTTTCCTCTAGTCTTTTTCCATAACAAATATCTAGCAATAACCCTTCCATCAACTCTTTTAGCAATCTTGACCACACCAAGGTCTTTCTAAGCTCTTATTACCAGCTTTATTAAATTTCTTAAAGTTTTGAACTCTTTGTAAAATTGAGGCAAACTTGTGGTTCTCATAATGAATTACTCAAATCCTAGCTGTCACATGACCATGTTAGGTCAATAACTGATGCAACATTGAGTTTTCATCAATGAGACCCATAAGTAATCACCATAATATGCAATATAGGAAGCATATCGTGTTTTCCAAAGAAATGGAGATTTTCTCATGCTAAAAAATTAATCTTGCAAGTAGTCCTTCCTAACTCTTTTAATAGATGCTCAATCAATTTCTCTAAGGCACTTTCCAAACTTTCCTGTGTTTGTTTGTTTGTCATTAGAAAAATTGGGCAACGAAAAACACTTTCCGGTCAACGGAAAACACTTTCCAGTCAAAGAAAAATTTGGCTTGGTTTTCAGGAAAGTGTTTTCCTTTTATTTTGGGCGGAAAACACTTTCCAGAAGTTGTGAAAAATTAGAAATGTCATATTATTTGCTGATTATATCAAATTTGGTCCTCAAACTTTTGATTGCTATATATATTTTGTTTTGAATATTTGTTTTTCAATTTCATCCTTTAGAATTTAATATTTATATTAATTTTGGTCCTTATTTTTATAATTGTTATTTACTTTTCCCTTATCATTTTTTAATTGAAATTTTTTATCTATTAAATTTGGTCCTTATTTTTTTTATTGTTACTTATTTTATTTGAAATAATTTATGAAATGTTAATTATTATTATTTTAATTTCTTCATCTTTTAATTTTTTTTATTTTTTAGATTTGATCTCTATTATTTTGATTATTATTTATTTTATTTGAGATAATTTTATGAAATTATATATTTTTTTTCAATTTCATTCTCATTCAACTTTTTAATTTGTAAGATTTGTTCCTCATTATTTTAATAAACTTGAAAAAAATAAAACATTAATAAGTTATTTTCCAACTCATTTTCCATGACATAACCAAACATTAGAAAGTGTTTTCCAACTTATTTTTCATTACACTACCAAACATCGAAAAATAATTTATTTTCTCGGAATTCACTTTCCAAAAAGAAACTACTTTCCAAAGAAACAAACGAGGCCTAAATTGGAGTACAAATTCCACAATGTTCTAAATCAACTCAACATTTTTCATTCTACTATATGGCTCATTGTCCAAACAAATAACAATTATAAACAACATCTCAAGTGATTGTTTTTCTACAATGATTCAAAGATGAAAATGTCTCTATTAATATTGCAACTACTAGATTAATCTTAAGAGCAACCATACTCTTGAATATATTATCAGCCTTAAATTCAATCATCCTATTTGCCGATGGAAAAAGGATTACACCATAAATACGCAAGTCAAAATCCTCAAACAAGTCTTATTTTTCTCATCATACAACCTCTTTTTAAATATATGTTTCAATGTGTTATAGAACCAACCCTGACTAGAACCTCGTTTGGTTATTTTCATGCATTATCTTACAGCCTATCTTGGTCAACTAGGTATAATTTAATGGAACCTTCTCTCTTGGCATATAAAAGTGCACTAAGTCAAATTTTAGACAATATAAAAGAGAATTATACTCCATAAAAGTGAGAGTCATGTCCACCATATCGAAAGTGAAACTTTTGTATGCTAGATCTTAAAATCTTATCATAGCCTGAAAACATGAGGTTGTATCTAGATTTTGAGCAACTAAGTTATATCTCCATATTGTTTTTGAAAGTTAGTCTAATATTATAAAGAAAATATCTCCCAACAATCAAATAATTCATTAACATTTAGCATTCGATCATCAAGCTTCATTTACTCTGGTAGTTTTAACATGTTTGAACATCTCATCCTTCTTATAAGGATCAATGGAGAAATAATAGGATTAACACAAGCATTATGAAGATGACATGTCATGATATCTTTTGAATTACATCTCTATCTTTTAAACTTTTTAATAAAAGCAATAATTTTACTCCATGTCTATAATGTCTCTAATAAAAATCCCCTTTAAAATCTCTAAATGTGTCTCTATAAAAATCTTCACGGCAAGATGTTCATGTCTGCAAACGTGTTTCCATTAAATCTTTATATATGTCTCCAAAAAAAATTAAGGATCCTTCTCTAGGCCTTCGTGACCATTTATATTCAAAATGATCAAGGATCCTTCTCCAATCTTTGTGATTATTGATAAGACCTTTCCCGTTAAAACATGTTCATGAAAACATACATTGATCCCTCTTATGCTCATTTTTATTTTTAGACTATCTCTCTTGATAAGCAAGACAATTGAAACTCTCTTATCTTTTATAAGAACATTAACAAAAAGCCATCTACAAGTATGGCCAAAATGGAAGACATTTAAACGTATTAAAAAAGGTAACATTTTTATGGTCACAAAATTATAATTTATACTGTAAATGTTTTTCTTTTTCTACTTAAGTTTTTCAAACATGTTTGACTTGAGGAGGCAAATAATGGCGTGTATTTTAAAAAAAAAATTGCAGTGCATTTAGGCTAGTGCTCAAACATACTACACTCTTTTTTTTCTCTCCTATGTTTTGACCTCAAAAAATTATTTGGCCTCAAACTAGCAGCATGAAAAATTCTTAGTTACTACCACCTTAACGTATTTTTTTTAGTTTCAAGGAGTAAGAACGTGGGCCACACATTGTCTATGCATATAATACTTTTTATGATTCTCTAACATATTCTTTGTAAATACACATGTTTATGTAAGGTTGGCACCACCTTTTTTGCAACCAGCTAGTAGTTGTATGCTTTAAATGCAACAATATATTCAATGTGATATGTTCGATGCATGTGGTCCTTCCCATTATGATGCCCCAATGTTGTATGTTCCTTCTTTCAGTGCGTTTTTCCCCCCTGAAATGAGCAGGAATTAGGGATTGTGATGGGGATTGATGTTTGGTTACTTGAGCCAATTTCATATCATTAACCATGGAAGTTAAAAAAACATTGAGGTATTTTTATGTTTCATTATAGTCTTCATACACTCATAAATTATTATTTATTGTGTTATTCATTGGACGTGTCTTTTTACAATTTGACCTCTATAGTTTCCAAATTTTACATCTTAGTAATGAAACTTTATTTTTATTACATTTTAGTTTTTCGTAGTTGATAGAGGAGAGAGGGGCGTTGTAAAGGGAGAGGAGAGATAAATGTTTTGAGCATCTATATTTTGACCACCAAAAAAATGCCAATATTGGTGTCATCAAGTTCGTCTCGAAGATCAAAATTCAATGAAATGGTTTGAACCTTAAAATCATGTCTAAAACGTAGATTAAAATCTAAAACAATTTAATTTAATTTAATTGAGTTTTAAAACTAATTAGAGTGTGTTTTGGGATTCAAAATGGGCTATAGAGGTTTCTATTATATTTTTTTAGTATTTTTATATCAAAATAAATTGAAAATTTGGTTTTGAAAGTAAAAAAACTTAGACCTTATATTTCAATGTAGCTAGAAAATGTCACATAAAGATTATGAACTTATTTTCACGCATAGTCGCATAAAGATTATCAAAATATTAATTTTTTGTTGCTTTTTTTTTTATTATTAAAACTTACTTTTTAAATTATGATAATTTTTAATTTAAAAAACCATGCTATGAATACAAAAGTTGTTTTTTTTTTTTTTGTAAAAATAGAAGAAGAACAAGAAATATATAAATAAAAAGGGAGAGAATTTTAACTACAAAAAGTTTTGGAAAAAATTTATTAAAAAAATAAAGTTATTTGCACGACACATATATCACATATATCTCGTTAGTTTCTTTAAAAAAATATTATTATGTTACATGTTAAATTTTTTTTTGGCAGAACAATAATGATCAAGATAAAAAAAGGTTAAAATAAACTATAATATAGATAACCAAGTCCTTGTTAATTGAAATCCAGTTTGATGAGTAACCTGCGATACTTTCAATTTACTCGCATGGTGTTCCAATGTTTTGGTCCACCCTATCATCTTCCAGGCAACAAGCAACAAAAATTTAAGTGTCCTATAATGTAAGACAAGATGAAGCAATAATATCAATGCGATTCCTTTGTAGATATTGCTGATTCTCTTCCAAATTTACAGCCCAATAATCACTGCCAACCAAAATTATGGACAAAACGGCAGGAAAAATAATCATAGGTTAACAAGGAAATTAGCACCCAGTTCCTGTAGTTACATACTGATTGAGCGCAGATAACCAAGACTTTCTGCGCTCTGGGTTGGAGGTTGATCGTCTAATTCTTGATCTCGAACACCTGACTTCGCGTTCACGTGGGTTCAGATCAATTGTACATGGAACTAAAGGAGTTGTATCTGAAGCTCCCATGCAACGGCTAGCATTGAAATTCATAGATGGGAACTTTTGGCAACTTAAAGAACGGAATGAAGATGGAGGGGAAATTTTGGTGCACTGGAAATCAGGCTTGCGAAGTGGGGTTGTCATTGAAGGGAAATCTGGTTCTTCACCCGTACATGTACAAAATGATAGAGATAAACTTGTTCTGGCAATAGCTTTAACCACTGGCTTTGTTCCTGGAAGCTTGACAAATGAAACTATGCCATGCCGGCAGAGAGGGCAGGCAACCGACCCCGTTGGACCTTGAGCAACAGTTGAGATACAGATTGTAGAGCAGAGATATAAAGCACATCTTGTGCAGAATTCATGTCCACAGCCTGCACAACATATTGTTTTATAAATGACAGGATTATTCAGTTGAAGCACACAAGGAGCAGACTGAGAATATATAGTTTGGCATCAGTTACAGGTTCAGATTTCAGCTATTATTTTGGTGACATAAAATACACAAACTTCATGAGCTTGTCAAAAATCACATAACTATTTGGAACTACTCCAAACAGGAAGACTTTCGTGGAATTAAAAAAAATGTAATTTGTAAAGATCAATGGATAAAAGCAATGGAACCCATGAAAGGTGTTTACAAGTACCCAGGAAAAAGCCACCTGAATGGCCATGTTATACATGAAATACTGCACTGATTATTGAATGGCATGCAATGATATCACACCAGGATTGAAAAAAAAAGAAGTGAGTATGCTATTAAAACATGTCATACTCAAGACTTTTCTGTTACCTGGAAAATGACATTCCTTGTAGATGCTTTACGGGATGAATTGTACATGCTGAGTTTTAATAGCCATGCATATAAATTTTGTTTTCTTTCCCATAGATTTTAGTTGATTGTCATAGTGATTCTCTAGTTATATACCTATAGCCTCAATAAATTTAATCCTAACAACCACCAATAACATACATGAACGTAACAGACCACCCCTATCTCTATCTGCCACTACTGCTCTATAATATCGCACCCGAACATCACTCTTTACTAAGCCTAAAAATAGCACCAAGCATCCAACTCTCACCACCACTTGGGTGAATCCAGAAACACAACCCTGGAAAAGTGAGGTGATGGTCCTAAAGGTTGAAATGACAGTTTGATTTGCTTGCTCTTCATAAAAATAATACCCATGAAAATTCTGGAGGTTTGGTGCGTAAAATGATTATTCAGTTCCATATTCATCTATATATGTGTGAGCCAAAAAGCCTACATTTATGTTGATGAAACACATAAATGAGGGAGTGAAACTAAGAGAAAAAATTTTAAGATTCCATGTTTCCATCTTTTGGTGACAAAACTGAAAAAAATTAAGAGTGAATAAATAAAATTCGACCAAAAAATGAAGTTCTACCCTCCAGATTTTCTTGATGAAGTGATAGCTCTTGGGTCTCAAACCCACAACATTTACTTTGCAAGCCAAAGAACGTCTGTCATTTGCTCTAGACAATAGCTTCCAGAAGAGGTATAGAAAACAAGCTACATGATCAATTTACCCCATTGTTTTCCATAATTTTACTTTCACAATTTCAGTTTGACAATATTAGTTCCATAAAATTTAAAGAAAGCAATAAAGAACATAATAGAAAAGTGGAAACCATTAGCAATTGTTAGTAACATACCTTCTGCCGCAACTGTGCATTTTGTTTCCAGACAAACAACACATGTATCATCACATGCAGGTAGGGAATCATTGTTCCTCCATCCACATTCTCTGCAAATGATCCCAACAAAGGATAGCTTAACATTCCATGATTATGGAATTAACCATTTTGCTTGGAAACAAACCATTAGTTGACATAAATGTAAATGAGACGCCTAGCCTCAAAATGACCATGAAGAAAACTTCATGGTATATGCGATTTCTTACATGGAACTCAATCTGAACTAGAAGAGTTCCACAACACGTGTTGTGGTTTAACATCATGTGCAAAAGTATTATCCTTTAGCGCTTCTAGGGGTCCACATTTTTGCAAAAGTCACCCTCATAGCAGTTACTAATTTGGAACTTCATTGAAAGCCATATTATCAGCCAGGCAAGATGTTATCACACAAAAAGAGACTAAAAGTGAAACATAGTTTCCCAGGAAGTTTTGGAAGACCTTGTAGTTTAGACACAAGTGTAAGATTCAAGGGCTATTATACTTCGAGGAAGCAAGTCACAGAATATAGCATATGTCAATGCATTACTGTAAAGTTTGCAACAAAATATGACAAACTGTATTTACCTGGCAATTTTGACAATGCTCATAAAGGGAATAGATACATATGGAGAAGGACATATTTGAGACTGGTTTTCTTGCTGTGTGGTAAGAATCACCTCAAGTTCATTTCTGTGCCATGAACGAGCAACCATCAGAGGAGTCCACCTTGAACAAAACAAAAGAAAACCAGAGGTAAGTCAACACAATGATATGGTTTATCTCACCAGAATCAATACAATAATGGAGCCAATGAACATCCAACAGTACAGAACATTTGCTAATCCCTGCCTTTTAAAGTACAGATTCATTATTGAAATGACTTAATTCCAAAATGGAATGATTCGAATGCCAGATTTTAATGATCTTAAAAACTAATTATGTTACGCTTGAGATGTATTTTAATGTCAGCATGTGGACTTTATATTAAGTAGAGATCAATCAAAGATTCTGATCTTACTATTAGTGAAAATCATCATTATTTCCCAAGGTCATGTAAATATAATGCAACACAAGGCACATAGGTGTATAAGGTGAAGCAACCAATAAATTCTTCTTAAGAGTGCTCATCCTCACATGACTGACATTGGCAAAGCCCAGGCTACATTCTAACAGCGGTTATCATTTTGCAAAGAACACGTGAGTAGAGGAAGTCCCAAGGGAAATTACATTAAAAGGGGAGGACCCAGAAAAGGTTGATTATCCTAACATATTCCAAAGAAACAATTTACCCAGAAGCCAAAGTATACTCCGTGAAATTTCTAAAATATTTCCCTTCTTCATTAGTAAAGATGTTATTGATTTAAACTCATTAATAGGCACTTTTCATATTTTAGTTTTAGTAAGGGTTTCAAGGAACAAAGGAAGGGGAAAGCAGTATATTACAACGTCTAAAATTCATTTAGTCAGCACCCGATGTCACATTGACATCAGTGTCAACTCTTCCATGGTCACATTAGTCTGCCCTGAGATTTTTCAGTTTTATGACCATTAAATTCTTATCCTATATAATCTCAATGCCAATTTGTTACGATGGTTTTATTTGAAAGACATGCCCAATGGTTTCCAACCCAAAATCATTACATCCTAAACCAATTAAAAAATCCTGAATTCTGCTCCCCACCCTACTCTCTAGGCACAAACACTATGTAAGTGGGCTGAACAAAATAGCATCCGGTAAAGGAAAACATTTTAACTGTTTGGATTTTTTGTACCTAGTTGAAAAGAAGTAAAAAGTATCATTGCTGCAAGATGCAAAGAGATTCCACTTGCAAATCACTATATTATTATGTATATTGAACATATGGGAGAACTAAAGATGTTAGAAGCATACCCTTTTGCATTTTCAGCAGTCAAACTGGCACCCCTGGCAATCAAAATCTGAATCACAACACATATGAACATGATAAAGATTCAGCATACACGTAACTCATTTTCGGTTTCACAATTTTCTTCTTGGATTGTAAACATACTTGACAACATTGAGGATTTCCACCACATGCAGCATAGTGAAGAGCCGTGCTTCCAGCACCTGGAAAGTGACAACAGGGGATACACATTTAAATAGATGGTATTGCAAGCTAAACAATTCAGCTCAGAATAATGGTGTGCCATTGGTATTCACTCCGTGCCTATATTTTTTACAACACTATGAGAGACCTACCTGTTCTGTAAATAGGTCTTATCCAAAACAGTAGGACCTAGCCTTCCAGATCTACAGTACAATAGGGTATTGATAACCAAATGATGTCATTAAATTAGGATTTTAGTGATGCAACTAAAATTGAGCTATTTCTCTCTCCAGAGAGTAAGAAAATGTTCAATGAGACTTTCCCTTAATCAAGCTTTAACATCTTCTGTCTGATCTATGTCACAAAGTTGCCATATGAGACAATCTTTATCATCTAAATACAACAACAAAAAAGGCAATAAAATGTATGATTTGATTAATACTGAGGTTGTTAAGATTTGATTATTCATTAGGAATGGTGGGGGTCTAGAAAATCTATCATAAAAACACATGATTTTACAAACAATGTGAAATTAGTTTTGAATAAATGTGACTTTCAAATAATAGTATCTTTATACATAATGTTCTGATTATTATAATAAATCACTAGCATAGTTGCTAACCATGTTTAATATTCATGATGTTAGAGAACATTTGAAATTGTAATAATGCTATAACCTGTAACAGCATTGGCTCTCACCACAACACAATAAAAAAAACCAGGTAGAAAACACAAACATAAAACAGTACTTCCTCAGTGTTCTAACTTTCCTAATAAAGTTACTGGGAATTAGAAGCTATCAAGAGGCTTCAAGTATGTCAAATTCATAAGCTATCAATGTCAAGATAGACAAAGAAGAAGAGTGTAAGAAAAAAGTGAGAGACTTGCTTGGAAGGGAAGAAAAAAGATATGAAGCTTCATTTCTTTTTTCCTATAAAAGAAAAACCCTAAACCAGTTTTTAAAGAAAAAAAAATAACAATTCAGATCTCAATGAAGACATGCAAAATCAAAACTTTGCAAAAATCTTTTCAAATTTCGAGACTTCCCAGATGAAACTGAAGAATTTCCAAAACTTGTTGGAATTGGAACTCGCAAAAAGAGCATCTAACACCCTTTTGCTGGGTCAATAGGTCCAAAACAAGGTTTTAGCTGAGATGACCAATTGACTTGATCATTTCTGGATAGTGAAACCATAGAATTCCACAAGTTGATTTGCCATTTTGATAACCATGTCAATTAGTATATTTCAATTTGGATACAAAGAACTCAATTCCTCTGTATACTGGTTTCACTGAGTGTTGCAACAGTGATCTGAAAACAAATTGATTAAATGACCTCCATTTTAAGAAATGTCTTAGTCTCCTTGTGAGAAACTGAGCAGGAGAAATTAATTAGCATTGATGGCAAAGGTAGAGAATGGCATCACTGTTTAAGTTGTGAACTAAAAAAATGCCATTGCTATTCAACTAAAATTAACAGCTAGTTGGCCTAAAAGTACAAGCGACAGTGATCATCAGTTAAGGTAAAACGAGGATTCACCAATTAAATCGATAGTAGTTCCATCTTCCACAGTGACCTCATAAGCTGAAGCTCCCAAGTCCAAGAGTAACAGTACACTTTCAACATGCCCATTCAGTGCTGCCATATGCAAAGCAGTAATGCCTCCATCAGCAGGTCTATTGATAACCTCGCGAAGAGAACTGGTGCAAACAAATGGCACAACTCAGCAAATAAAATCATAATAATGGAAAAGAGATTGTAGAAGTGCGAAGGGAGCTCATAGTTACCTTCCATCAAACTCGGAGATGGATCTATTGTCCCTTGAGCCTTTACTCAATATATCCCAACAATCAGCAATGCTGGGTATGTAGTCTGCAAGGAGGAGGCGTATACATCGAGAATGACCATTCAAAGCAGCTAAATGAAGTGCAGTACCCCCATTAAGATAATCTGCTCTGTGAATCTAAAATTCAATACTCCACAAATGTCACATTCCTAGTTCCCAAATCTTGTAAGCTATTCATGGTTAATCAAACAAGTTCCAGTTGACTTGAAAGTAAACTACATACATTGGCTTTAAAAAGCATCAAAGTCAGCACAACCTCCCAGTGACCATGTTGACCAGCTTGCATCAAAGCAGTCTATGCACACAAATTAAAAAGAACGCGATATTTTATTATTTCATAGAGAAGCTAACCTGTCTAGAAGTTTCTCAAAATACCTAAAAGCTACATGAATGATTGGTTCAAGTAAATAAAAGCTAAAATAACGAACAAATAAACCTGGAACCTTCATTGAAGTACGATGAAATTACCTGACCACGATAATTCCTCAGATTGATATCAACTCCGGACTCAAGTAAGAGAGAAACTATCTAAAAACAGGTAAAATCACCGTCACCACAACAGAAAGACTCGAATAATTGCACAATATAAAAGATATAACTAGAAAATACCTCATGGTGACCCTGAGCTGCAGAGTAGTGGAGTGGAGAATTTCGAACACCAAACGTTGAGTACCTTGCAAGCCTTGGATTGTATTCTAATAAGGCCTTGGCTTCTTGAATATCCCCATCTCTTGCAGCCGAAACCAAACGCTCTCCAGAAGCAGAACAACCAAATGAATTGCCAATGATGCTAAAGAATTTCATGATTTGTGGAAGAATCAAGATTGTTTTTTCTAGCTCGAATACATCTCCCTTGATCTTAATCAAACCAAACAGTAAAAGAGAACTTTTCTATCCTCAACCCCCAAACTATTTACAACCCTCGTATAAACATGATATAACATAAACAACAGGGGGGGGAAATTCCTTGTAACTATCCAACTAACAACAATCCAAAACTCGAAAATAAATCAAAGAATTGGTTGCAACAGTCATTATCTCATTGACCATTTCATAATACCTCTGGTGAATTTTGAGAGAGAGATTAGAAAAGGACTGCTGTCGACATCCAAATCCCAAATGAAAGAATTAAAAAGGAGTCTCTTCAACTACTCGCTCGAGGAAAAAAAAAACACAAGAAGATGAATGTGACACTTCATAGGTTAGTTAAAGATCTCGTGAATTTCGAGAAACCAATCCAATAATACGATAATGAATTCCCAAATCAATTTCCAACAACATCGTATTTACTTCACCAGGATGAACACTACAACCTTCAAGCTACCCAGTTCTCCTTCAAATATCAAAATTCCCTGAAAAACACAAATCTCCAATGCCCCAATTCCAAAAAGGTTGAAGATTTCAAAAACTCATCTATTAATTTGGCTCAAAGAAACAAACTTTACAAAAGAACATAAAAAAAAGCCCCAATATTAACAACAAATCCCAAATTCCACTCAAAAAATCAAAACCCAGATCAAATATCTCCCTTAATGAAGAGATAAAGATAATACAAGAAGAAAAGGTGCTTGATCAAGATTAGAAAAGAATTGACAAATAAAAAATACTTAAAATAGGAAAAATTGAAAACTGGACGAGATAAGAAATAGAAGTGGGGGAAGACAGCGACTTTTAGCTACAAACTTTAACCAACAAAATAAAAGAAAGAACGAGCAAACGTGCATGAAAGGCGTGTCTCCCATCATTGGATATTCTTTCTTTCTTGGCCAGTCAACTTTCGTTTCATGCTTTGCTCTCTATTTATTGTGGGGCAATATAAAAAAGTCAGCTCTTACTAGGCGGTTATATGCTATAATTTGTTATCTTTGATACAAACTGTGTTATTAAAAAAAATTTAATTTTTTTTTAAATTTAATATAATTTATATATTTTAAATCATTTTAATATGTTAATATTAAAAATAATTTTTAAAAAATAAAAAAATATCATTGGCATGCATTTCGACACGAAAAGTTATTTGAAAAGCAACCACTGCCATACTACCAAGTACTCTTAAATCTGACAAGATATATTCTCAAAAAAAGAAAGTCCCAGAAAATGAATCCAAAATATAAATAAGCATAGTAATGTTTTAGATTTTGGAATTCACAAAAGATTGGATTTTTTCATGAAAAATAATTTTTCGTCCAAAATTATCTATAGCAAGTAAATTTTGAGCAAGTTAGATGTTGAAAGGATGCATAAGAAGCAAAAGAAAAGTAGCGTTTAGCACATGTGTATTTTCATTAGATGAATAGATTCAAATCCAACCGATCTATCAAATGTAACTGTTCATAACTCTGAAGCTATTGTTTTATTAATTTTTGTTATTTTTCTAGTTAATTTTAAAAAATTTAAATGTCATTTTCCTATTTAATTTAAAATTCTGATTATTTTTATCTTGTAAAGGTCGATTTAAGTTCTATTATTTTAGAGGTTTTAATCTTTATTTTAATAATATACCATTAGAAGATCATTATTCTTTGATTCCTTTTCCTTGGTTCAATTGTGTTAATTAATATTATAGCCCAATAATTCTTAGTATTATCTTGTTGTGAAAGTAGAAAAACCATGACCGAAAAAAGTTACAAATTATGACATATTTAGATGCAAAAAGTCCACGAACAAATGATTAAAGATTTACAGAGACAACATGTATTAGAATTAAAAAAAAAAAAAACTCTTTGATTAAAGAAGAGAAAATTGAAAGATCATGAGAAAAGTAATCATATATCCACAAACAATTTAGAAAATCCTTTTCAAAAGCACGAGGAGCAGAGAAGGCAACTTTTTGAACATGATGAATTTCATGAGACTTAGGATTTCATATTAAATTTCTTGATTTTTCAAGAACATTATAGAATAAGGAATTCATTATTTGGATGCTTGAAATGGATAGAAGCTTTAATACAAAAAGATCTCACAATAGATGAAGGAGAAATTGATCACTATTAGATTAAAAAAAGAAAGCTTATACTCGGCGAGCATATCTAAAAAGGACTATATGGAGACAAAACATTAAAGATTAATGACTAGGAAAAGATAAAATAGAAGATAAAATGTAACTTTCTTCCTTTAGGATATACTCAACTCATGTGCCAATGACTCCACATATTAAGGCAAGGGGTAAAGTGTCTTAATGAGTATACTGATGAGTTCTATCAACTAATAGCAAGGAATGGTTTGTCAAAAATAGAGAAGAAATTGGTGGTGTGATACTTGAGTGTATCATGACACTCCATACAAGACGTGTTTTTTTTATTTTGCAGTGATTATGAATGGTTTCAGAAGCTTATCACACGACTCTAGTTGTGGAGAAATAGCAAACTAGGAGAACTAATAGAGGTTTTCAAACTGACTAGAATAATAGGTTTTAGGTTGATTATAATACTAGTGGACAACTAGTTCAACTAAACTTGCTCCTCTAGAAACTACAAGCTAGAGTTCTAGTTTTGAATTTTGATGTTACAGATGTGGTGTATAGTTGCATCATTTCATTGAATTCCATAAGCAAGAGAGTTTCACAAGCAAACATCTTTTGATAAAAAAAAAATATGAGAAAGAAAGCGTAGCCAATCAAGATCTTATTTTTTATGATTCAAACAGTAAAGAGATTTTCTATGAAGGTGAGGGTGCTACCTTAATTATTTAAAAGAGTATGTTAGCTCCTAAGGGTGATTCGAGTAAAGATTAGCTATACATTAGCATCTTTCATTTGATGTGCATAATCAAATGTGAGATGTGAAATATAGTTATCTATAGTGGCAGCCAATTGGCGTTTTGTTTTTCTTATTGAAATGATAAATTTTGGTTCTAGAGTATTTCAGCAATTTATTTTGAGGTTCAGTATTGCACATATAAAAAGTATTTTAAAAATAAATTCAATAAACATCTCAAACATAATGGAAAAAGGTAATTAAATATTGGGACCATTTTGACATGGGAAATTTAATGAAATCTAGAATACTTTTAATGATAAAAATTACCATTCAACCTATTGTCTTCTCGAGATTGGAATTGTCCATATTCATTTGATTAAACCTTGATTATAGCATGAAATAAAAGAAACATCAAAGGTCAACTATTCGCTTTTGTTATTTTTATAGTTAATTTCAAAATATTTAGCTTAATTTTTGGGTTTACATTATTTTTCTTTTTAAATTGTAATTACGATTGTTATATCTTATAAAAGTCAGTTTAAAGCCTATTTAAAAGGTTGTAATCCCTTTTCTTAAGAGTAGATCATTAGAAGAGAACCATTAAAAAAAATAAAACAACAAATTAGGGTTTTTATTTTATCTAAAAAATAATTCAAAAATTTAGATTTTGTTTTCATTTCTCTCAATTATTTATTTCTTGTATTATTATTATTATGATAAAAACTAAAAACTAAAGTAGATGGGACATTCAATGTTTTCCCAATTATAATAACTCTAAAAAATAAGCACTATTGGACAACAATTATAGTATCCTCAGCTATAATTAGACTTCTTTTTTGTTGTTTTTCTAGGCTCTTATATCCCTTTTTTATAAGTAATTTAAGTGTGTTATGAATGTATTAATTAGTTTGGCCATTTTCAAAAAATAAAATTTCCTCAGTGATGATGATTCTTTGGCTTTCTTGGCAAATCACAATCCTCCATCATTGTGTATTTAATGCACAGGTTGATGGTTTTGTTCTTAGCTTCTTCAGGCTTAGGATGCATTTTTATATGCTTGGATATGATTGACGATGGATTAAATGTAACACCCCGTAATCTTAATGATTATAAAGCTACCTTGAACTCAAGAAAAAAAGTAATTTTTTTTTCAATAAATATATTTCATTTAATATGATGTTAGTCCTTTAATATTAACTAGTACTCTATTGAAATTTCTACTGAGATTTTGGCAAAGTTTCCTTTATATTTAGAACATCTCAAGTTACGACATTTGCATTCTCACATCACCAATCAAATTTAAATCTTTGATCCAATCATCCTGGATCATTTCTTCACGTCATATCATAATAACTCCATAATTTTCTCATCAACAATAAATCATAATTAATTATCTTAACAATAAAATAAATATCAATTTAGACTATACACAAATTATACATGGTAATTAAATACAAATATATCTTACAACTAAATACACGAGTTAAGATTTACATATACATTAAAATTTAAGCTATTTAAGGTGCATGTCATAAATTTAAGTCCAGATACATAAATATTCCCAAAACATTCCGGACCATAGTAAGTTCTTGGTCAATACCTAAATCTATACAAGATAATATAATATTATTCAGCTGCTTCTGGCAATTTTGAGATTAACCTAAAATCAAACAATTAATGTTATATTACATTCAATCATCAACAGATCGATCAAAGACATACAATGTTCTATCAAAATATTTTTCAATCTCTTTCTATAAACAATTCCATCTAATTCTTATATTTAGTAGTTAAATAATTTGATCATTATCCTTTAGATCAAATCAATCTTAGACATCTCTCTTGGATGTCCATAACACATTTAAAGAATTTGGTGCTACAAGTTTGTAAAACCTTTAAAGTAGTCATTTTTTGCGGCCGACTCAATAACCCTTACACAGTTAAATTCCTTCATTGTCCAAACAACATCCAACACTACCTATTTAGTTTACCAAGTTAGTAAAAGATTATAGCAACCTCTCATTCACTAACAGTCCCATAAGATCTATTATAAGATGAATAAACAATTTACACACACACACACACACACTTTATCCTATTTTCAAAACAACCTCTCTCCCCACTAAAATAATTATTACTTCTGTGTAACTTGTTATCAATACAGCTAATTCTCAACCCTCTAGTCTCATTATGATTATATTGGCTAGCATAACCCTCTCTCCCCACTACCCAACAATCCTAAGGAATCCTTTCACTAAAAGAGTTTCTAAATACAATTCTCGCTTCAATCCTCATGCATGCCACTCTCATCACCCTTTAACTCTTTTGTCCATTTTCTTTTACAAGGCTGATGTAACACCTTGTATTTCAAATATTTTTCTTTTCAACTTGGCAATCATGTAAGTAATAATTTGTATACATATCAAAATAAAATTATTTAACATGCATGTCATAAGATTTAAATCAGTGATATATCATTCTCAATGGATCATTAATTATTTATAAAAGATACTTTACTAATGATCTACTACTTCTATTTATATTGAGATCAAGTAATTAGCATCATAAATGTCTGAGTACCATTATAAGCATTAAGAAATGAGCAGCATGTCAACAAGAATATCTTACTCTCATTCCTAAAAAATATTTAACCTATGACTTTGATTTAATAATTTAATCATTCCGACCATTAACAACTAAGCCAACTTAATCTCAATCATTCCATACGAATGTCTGTAACCTTGGCTATCTTTCACGAATGCCAATCACTCCAGCTATCCCTCACGGATACCAATAAAACAAGCTAACCCTTTTGGTTACCTAGGCTATATATTGGTTTAATTACATGACATATTGTTTTTTTTGTAAAATTCTACCTAAGCACAAAAACTATGAGATGCTGTCAACGTGTTACTGTTAAAGCAAAGGATAAGAAAAACCTGAAATATATGGTTAAATTACACTGATTAATACCAAAAATCACCTCTTTCACTTATATAATTTCTATAAGTTGGAAACCAAAAATATAATAGTTTGTTCTTCTAAGAATTCTATTTTTCCACATTAAAATTCTTTATCATTAAACCATTTTGTATGCCATTTCATTATTTGATATGCAAAGTTTCATCCAACATTCTTACACCAAAAATACCTATCATTTCCTTGGACCAATAATCTTAACTAAGTAATAAGTTTCATCATATACATCAAAACCATAAATTCTAAAATTTGATTTAACACTCTAACAATTTAGCCCCTACTTTTATGGTTGACTAAATCAATTTCACATAACAATGGCCCTCGCTCATCAATTACATATTTGAATAGCCCCTGCTCTTATGGCCGACTTATTATAACTATGTCCCTCATTCTTGCGACCGATATATTTTAACAATAACCCTCGCTCCTGCTGCTAGCTTATATCTTACCAATCTATTTATTTGTTTCTTTTCCTTTTCATTTCCAAATATTCTGAACTCGATCATTTACAATAAAAGAATTTTGTATGACTAGGACTATCATAAGCCGATTTCTTACGTCATTTTATTAACAGTTTTAAAAAAAATCCAAAAATAGCAAAAAACAAAAGAAAAACTCAAAAAAATATTTTTGATACCAAAAGAAAAGAAACAAACAAAACAATAAAGTTTCTCCAACCTCTCAAAAAACACACCAAATCTGTGACAAGCCAAAGAGAATCAAGATAATTATACCTTCTCTCCCAGCCTCTATTGTTTCATGAAAGCAGTATCATGACCTCTACCAGCACTTCATCTTCTCTTATGCAACATCATGAGCAGCCCAACATAACTAATTCCAGCTCTAGTAGCATCTCTATCCAATAAAAAAACATCTTTACCTTGTCTGTTCTTGTGGCAGAACATAGTTTTCCAAAGAGCAGCACAACCCTTTATATTAGCAATGTGAACTCTCAGTGGCAACATCAATGCCCAACCTCTCTTCTTAGTGAAGCTCTATAGTCTCATGAATTGACGTTAGCAGTAGTAGCAATAATACAACCAACATGACTTCTTCAGCTCCAACAGTGTATCTTGTGGAAATAGTAGCACCATGAAGCAGTATTGTAACGTCTTCTCCAGTCCCAACACTTCATCTTCTCTTGTTCCATCTGAACACAACACCAGCCTACTAATTAACCTCCACTGGCATCTTCTTTTACATTGATAATGCATATCTTCTCAACAACTCAGCACCAATTATGAACTCCTTTGCATCAACAACAACTTTTCTTGTACAACACTATGAACCTCTCAAAAGTCTTCAGTAGTTACACCGCGCGCCTCTTTATCTCAATTGTTGAAGTTCAATATCAACTAGAATTTAGGCTAATAGGATTTAGAGTTTGTAAGAGTTTAATATTAGCTAAAGCAGGAATCCTAGTTAACTTGTTTAATAGAATTCTTGTTTAATTAGAATGTTAGATTCCTTATTAGTTTAGGATTTCCTTTGAATAGTTTAATTCCTTAATTATATAGGACTTGAGGCTTATAAATAGGCTTATAATTAGAAGCATAATACACGAGTATAGAGAGATATAGAAAAGAGCTAAAAAGGTGTATCTTTTGAGAAAATTCTTAATAAAAAATATCATTCCTCTCATTCTTCTTCTTGTTCTTTAGCTTTGTTCTTATGTTTGTTCTTATAAATTAGCTACCACACCCTATTCTTCTTTTCCAACAAGTGGTATCGTAGCTTAGGTTTGATTATTTAACATGGCCAATTCAAATTTTCCATTTCAATGTCCTAGGTTAACAAAGGACAACTATGAAATTCAGTGTATTCGAGTAAAAGCTTGGCTAGGTTCTCAAGATGTATGAGAGATGATTGAAAAAAGCTTTGAGGAGCCTATAGATAGAGTAACGTTGACTTTAGCCCAAAGGAAGGCCATGCAAAAGGTATGAAGAAAGGATGACGCCACTTTTGAGATAGTGGCTAACGTAACCACCGTCAAGCAAGCATGAGAAGTTTTGCAAGAATCAAATCAAGGAGCTAACAATGTGATTAAGGTACATCTATAAATACTATATGGTGATTTTGAAAAGTTACATATGCTTGAATAAGAGAATATTTTAGAAGACTTTACAAGAGTATTGACCATATACAATCAAATGAAGAGATATGAGAAGAAGATGGAAGAGACACGTGTTGTAGAGAAGATCATACGCTTATTGTAAAAGAAGTTCCATTATGTGGTGATCGTGATAAAGGAGTAGCAAAATATGGATTTTCTTTTGATATACGAGGTCTCATGGGAAAATTACAAGCCCATGAGGAAAGAGTCAATAAGATTCAAAAGGATGTGAGTGCACAAACATTTTTTTTTTCAAAACAAGATGATTTTGGATATTCCCAAGGAAGAAGAGGAAGATTTGAAAGAGAAGGTCGAAACAGACCTCAATAGATCAAACAATCAATTGAATGAAGGGAACCGGTACGATTAGTTCAATTGGCAATAGCAATCTGAGATCCAGATTTGACAACAGGTTTGACAAATCAAAAGTTAAATGCTATAATTGTCAAAAGACAAGTCATTAAGCCAGGGATTGCTTTGAGTCCAACTAAAAAGGTTGAAGAGAATGCAAATCTTGTGATAGAATAAGAGAAGGAAGCCACTCTACTACTAAAGTATAATGAGAGAGTGCAAGATAAATAGAACATGTGATACTTAGACAATAAAGCTAGTAACCACATGTGTGGAGACAAAGATAAATTCATGGAACTTGATGAAGCAATTAGAGGTAATGTCACCTTTGCAGATCATTCAAAGGTTACCATCAAATAAAAATGGTATGATTTTGATTAAATTGAAAGATAGAAGTCATGAATTTATTGGTGATGTCTATTATATACCAACGGTGAAAAACAACAAATTGAGTTTAGGGTAATTGTTGAAGAAGGGGTATGAGATTAAGATGAAAGATCGTATTTTGACATTACTTGACACTAAAGAAGATATGATTGCAAAGGTAGCTATGATAAAGAATAAAATGTTCTTGTTAAACATAGAGATGTATGTGCCTAAATGCATGTGTGAAAAATGAAACTTGGCTTTGGCATATGAGATTTGGTCATGTAAACTTTGATAGCTTAAAGATGATGGTACAAAAAGAGATCTTGAAGGGTCTACCATCCATTATACATCCAAATTAGTCGTGTGAAAGATGTTTAGTGGGTAAGCAATTGTACAAGAATTTTTCAAAGGAGTCTACATCATGAGCAATTTAACCCCTATAAAAAATACATGTCGATGTTTGTAGTCCTATCAAACCATGGTTGTTTGGTAAAAATTTATATTTTCTACTTTTTATTAATGATTATAATATAAAGACTTGGGTATACTTCTTAAAAGAAAAGTCTAATGTGTTTAGTTGTTTTAAGAAGTTTATGGCATTAGTTGAAAAACAAAGTGATTATTCTATAAAATCACTTTTTAAGACGAACAAGGGGCGGATTTTGTTCTAATGATTTTAATGAGTTTCGTGAAGATCATAGTATAAAGAGACTCCTAATGGTACTTAGATCCCCATAATAAAATGACGTGGTGGAGAGAAAGAATAGAAGCATTCTCAACATGGTGAAAAGCATACTTAAAACTAAAGAGTTTTGGGCTAAAGCTATAGATTGTGCTATCTACTTGTCAAATAGACGTCCTACTAAAGCTTGAATGACATGAATCCATAAGAAGCATGAAGTAGAAGAAAACCAAGTGTCTCTCACTTGAAAGTTTTTGGGAGCATTTGTTATGTATATGTAAATGATCAAGTAAGGACCAAGCTAGATGATAAAAGCAAAAATATGATCTTTGTGTGATATGACCAAAATTCCAAAGGATACAAGCTTTATAACCCTAATGAAGGAAAGATGATGATTAATAGAGATGTTGAGTTCAATGAAAAAGGAGCATGGGATTGGAAGGTAAATGATGATGAGAAATATGACTTCTTACCAATTCTTGATGAAAAGGAGGAAAGATACAAAGATCATCAAGAACCTATAGTCACACCTCCACAAACATCAATGAGCTCAACTTCTTTTTCTTCTTCTTCTAATGAAAGCTCAAGTAGTGGCATTTAACAGTTTTTAAAAAAAATCCAAAAATAGCAAAAAACAAAAGAAAAACTCAAAAAAATATTTTTGATACCAAAAGAAAAGAAACAAACAAAACAATAAAGTTTCTCCAACCTCTCAAAAAACACACCAAATCTGTGACAAGCCAAAGAGAATCAAGATAATTATACCTTCTCTCCCGACCTCTATTGTTTCATGAAAGCAGAGTATCATGACCTCTACCAACGACTTCATCTTCTCTTATGCAACATCATGAGCAGCCCAACATAACTAATTCCAGCTCTAGTAGCATCTCTATCCAATAAAAAAACATCTTTACCTTGTCTGTTCTTGTGGCAGAACATAGTTTTCCAGTAGCAGCACAACCCTTTATATTAGCAATGTGAACTCTCGGTGGCAACATCAATGCCCAACCTCTCTTCTTAGTGAAGCTCTATAGTCTCATGAATTGACGTTAGCAGTAGTAGCAATAATACAACCAACATGACTTCTTCAGCTCCAACAAGTGTATCTTGTGGAAATAGTAGCACCATGAAGCGTATTGTAACGTCTTCTCCAATCCCAACACTTCATCTTCTCTTGTTCCATCCGAACACAACACCAACCTACTAATTAACCTCCACTGGCATCTTCTTTTACATTGATAATGCATATCTTCTCAACAACTCAAGCACCAATTATGAACTCCTTTGCATCAACAACAACTTTTCTTGTACAACACTATGAACCTCTCAAAAGTCTTCAGTAGTTACACCGCGCGCCTCTTTATCTCAATTGTTGAAGTTCAATATCAACTAGAATTTAGGCTAATAGGATTTAGAGTTTGTAAGAGTTTAATATTAGCTAAAGCAGGAATCCTAGTTAACTTGTTTAATAGAATTCTTGTTTAATTAGAATGTTAGATTCCTTATTAGTTTAGGATTTCCTTTGAATAGTTTAATTCCTTAATTATATAGGACTTGAGGCTTATAAATAGGCTTATAATTAGAAGCATAATACACGAGTATAGAGAGATATAGAAAAGAGCTAAAAAGGTGTATCTTTTGAGAAAATTCTTAATAAAAAATATCATTCCTCTCATTCTTCTTCTTGTTCTTTAGCTTTGTTCTTATGTTTGTTCTTATAAATTAGCTACCACACCCTATTCTTCTTTTCCAACAAGTGGTATCAGAGCTTAGGTTTGATTATTTAACATGGCCAATTCAAATTTTCCATTTCAATGTCCTAGGTTAACAAAGGACAACTATGAAATTCAGTGTATTCGAGTAAAAGCTTGGCTAGGTTCTCAAGATGTATGAGAGATGATTGAAAAAAGCTTTGAGGAGCCTATAGATAGAGTAACGTTGACTTTAGCCCAAAGGAAGGCCATGCAAAAGGTATGAAGAAAGGATGACGCCACTTTTGAGATAGTGGCTAACGTAACCACCGTCAAGCAAGCATGAGAAGTTTTGCAAGAATCAAATCAAGGAGCTAACAATGTGATTAAGGTACATCTATAAATACTATATGGTGATTTTGAAAAGTTACATATGCTTGAATAAGAGAATATTTTAGAAGACTTTACAAGAGTATTGACCATATACAATCAAATGAAGAGATATGAGAAGAAGATGGAAGAGACACGTGTTGTAGAGAAGATCATACGCTTATTGTAAAAGAAGTTCCATTATGTGGTGATCGTGATAAAGGAGTAGCAAAATATGGATTTTCTTTTGATACGAGGTCTCATGGGAAAATTACAAGCCCATGAGGAAAGAGTCAATAAGATTCAAAAGGATGTGAGTGCACAAACATTTTTTTTTTCAAAACAAGATGATTTTGGATATTCCCAAGGAAGAAGAGGAAGATTTGAAAGAGAAGGTCGAAACAGCCTCAATAGATCAAACAATCAATTGAATGAAGGGAACCGGTCGATTAGTTCAATTGGCAATAGCAATCTGAGATCCAGATTTGACAACAGGTTTGACAAATCAAAAGTTAAATGCTATAATTGTCAAAAGACAAGTCATTAAGCCAGGGATTGCTTTGAGTCCAACTAAAAAGGTTGAAGAGAATGCAAATCTTGTGATAGAATAAGAGAAGGAAGCCACTCTACTACTAAAGTATAATGAGAGAGTGCAAGATAAATAGAACATGTGATACTTAGACAATAAAGCTAGTAACCACATGTGTGGAGACAAAGATAAATTCATGGAACTTGATGAAGCAATTAGAGGTAATGTCACCTTTGCAGATCATTCAAAGGTTACCATCAAATAAAAATGGTATGATTTTGATTAAATTGAAAGATAGAAGTCATGAATTTATTGGTGATGTCTATTATATACCAACGGTGAAAAACAACAAATTGAGTTTAGGGTAATTGTTGAAGAAGGGGTATGAGATTAAGATGAAAGATCGTATTTTGACATTACTTGACACTAAAGAAGATATGATTGCAAAGGTAGCTATGATAAAGAATAAAATGTTCTTGTTAAACATAGAGATGTATGTGCCTAAATGCATGTGTGAAAAATGAAACTTGGCTTTGGCATATGAGATTTGGTCATGTAAACTTTGATAGCTTAAAGATGATGGTACAAAAAGAGATCTTGAAGGGTCTACCATCCATTATACATCCAAATTAGTCGTGTGAAAGATGTTTAGTGGGTAAGCAATTGTACAAGAATTTTTCAAAGGAGTCTACATCATGAGCAATTTAACCCCTATAAAAAATACATGTCGATGTTTGTAGTCCTATCAAACCATGGTTGTTTGGTAAAAATTTATATTTTCTACTTTTTATTAATGATTATAATATAAAGACTTGGGTATACTTCTTAAAAGAAAAGTCTAATGTGTTTAGTTGTTTTAAGAAGTTTATGGCATTAGTTGAAAAACAAAGTGATTATTCTATAAAATCACTTTTTAAGACGAACAAGGGGCGGATTTTGTTCTAATGATTTTAATGAGTTTCGTGAAGATCATAGTATAAAGAGACTCCTAATGGTACTTAGATCCCCATAATAAAATGACGTGGTGGAGAGAAAGAATAGAAGCATTCTCAACATGGTGAAAAGCATACTTAAAACTAAAGAGTTTTGGGCTAAAGCTATAGATTGTGCTATCTACTTGTCAAATAGACGTCCTACTAAAGCTTGAATGACATGAATCCATAAGAAGCATGAAGTAGAAGAAAACCAAGTGTCTCTCACTTGAAAGTTTTTGGGAGCATTTGTTATGTATATGTAAATGATCAAGTAAGGACCAAGCTAGATGATAAAAGCAAAAATATGATCTTTGTGTGATATGACCAAAATTCCAAAGGATACAAGCTTTATAACCCTAATGAAGGAAAGATGATGATTAATAGAGATGTTGAGTTCAATGAAAAAGGAGCATGGGATTGGAAGGTAAATGATGATGAGAAATATGACTTCTTACCAATTCTTGATGAAAAGGAGGAAAGATACAAAGATCATCAAGAACCTATAGTCACACCTCCACAAACATCAATGAGCTCAACTTCTTTTTCTTCTTCTTCTAATGAAAGCTCAAGTAGTGGCATTTAACAGTTTTAAAAAAAATCCAAAAATAGCAAAAAACAAAAGAAAAACTCAAAAAAATATTTTTGATACCAAAAGAAAAGAAACAAACAAAACAATAAAGTTTCTCCAACCTCTCAAAAAACACACCAAATCCGTGACAAGCCAAAGAGAATCAAGATAATTATACCTTCTCTCCCAGCCTCTATTGTTTCATGAAAGCAGTATCATGACCTCTACCAGCACTTCATCTTCTCTTATGCAACATCATGAGCAGCCCAACATAACTAATTCCAGCTCTAGTAGCATCTCTATCCAATAAAAAAACATCTTTACCTTGTCTGTTCTTGTGGCGTAACATAGTTTTCCAAAGAGTTAAGACAACCCTTTATATTAGCAATGTGAACTCTCGGTGGCAACATCAATGCCCAACCTCTCTTCTTAGTGAAGCTCTATAGTCTCATGAATTGACGTTAGCAGTAGTAGCAATAATACAACCAACATGACTTCTTCAGCTCCAACAGGTGTATCTTGTGGAAATAGTAGCACCATGAAGCGTATTGTAACGTCTTCTCCAGTCCCAACACTTCATCTTCTCTTGTTCCATCCGAACACAACACCAGCCTACTAATTAACCTCCACTGGCATCTTCTTTTACATTGATAATGCATATCTTCTCAACAACTCAAGCACCAATTATGAACTCCTTTGCATCAACAACAACTTTTCTTGTACAACACTATGAACCTCTCAAAAGTCTTCAGTAGTTACACCGCGCGCCTCTTTATCTCAATTGTTGAAGTTCAATATCAACTAGAATTTAGGCTAATAGGATTTAGAGTTTGTAAGAGTTTAATATTAGCTAAAGCGGAATCCTAGTTAACTTGTTTAATAGAATTCTTGTTTAATTAGAATGTTAGATTCCTTATTAGTTTAGGATTTCCTTTGAATAGTTTAATTCCTTAATTATATAGGACTTGAGGCTTATAAATAGGCTTATAATTAGAAGCATAATACACGAGTATAGAGAGATATAGAAAAGAGCTAAAAAGGTGTATCTTTTGAGAAAATTCTTAATAAAAAATATCATTCCTCTCATTCTTCTTCTTGTTCTTTAGCTTTGTTCTTATGTTTGTTCTTATAAATTAGCTACCACACCCTATTCTTCTTTTCCAACAAGTGGTATCAGAGCTTAGGTTTGATTATTTAACATGGCCAATTCAAATTTTCCATTTCAATGTCCTAGGTTAACAAAGGACAACTATGAAATTCAGTGTATTCGAGTAAAAGCTTGGCTAGGTTCTCAAGATGTATGAGAGATGATTGAAAAAAGCTTTGAGGAGCCTATAGATAGAGTAACGTTGACTTTAGCCCAAAGGAAGGCCATGCAAAAGGTATGAAGAAAGGATGACGCCACTTTTGAGATAGTGGCTAACGTAACCACCGTCAAGCAAGCATGAGAAGTTTTGCAAGAATCAAATCAAGGAGCTAACAATGTGATTAAGGTACATCTATAAATACTATATGGTGATTTTGAAAAGTTACATATGCTTGAATAAGAGAATATTTTAGAAGACTTTACAAGAGTATTGACCATATACAATCAAATGAAGAGATATGAGAAGAAGATGGAAGAGACACGTGTTGTAGAGAAGATCATACGCTTATTGTAAAAGAAGTTCCATTATGTGGTGATCGTGATAAAGGAGTAGCAAAATATGGATTTTCTTTTGATACGAGGTCTCATGGGAAAATTACAAGCCCATGAGGAAAGAGTCAATAAGATTCAAAAGGATGTGAGTGCACAAACATTTTTTTTTTCAAAACAAGATGATTTTGGATATTCCCAAGGAAGAAGAGGAAGATTTGAAAGAGAAGGTCGAAACAGCCTCAATAGATCAAACAATCAATTGAATGAAGGGAACCGGTCGATTAGTTCAATTGGCAATAGCAATCTGAGATCCAGATTTGACAACAGGTTTGACAAATCAAAAGTTAAATGCTATAATTGTCAAAAGACAAGTCATTAAGCCAGGGATTGCTGGAGTCCAACTAAAAAGGTTGAAGAGAATGCAAATCTTGTGATAGAATAAGAGAAGGAAGCCACTCTACTACTAAAGTATAATGAGAGAGTGCAAGATAAATAGAACATGTGATACCTAGACAATAAAGCTAGTAACCACATGTGTGGAGACAAAGATAAATTCATGGAACTTGATGAAGCAATTAGAGGTAATGTCACCTTTGCAGATCATTCAAAGGTTACCATCAAATAAAAATGGTATGATTTTGATTAAATTGAAAGATAGAAGTCATGAATTTATTGGTGATGTCTATTATATACCAACGGTGAAAAACAACAAATTGAGTTTAGGGTAATTGTTGAAGAAGGGGTATGAGATTAAGATGAAAGATCGTATTTTGACATTACTTGACACTAAAGAAGATATGATTGCAAAGGTAGCTATGATAAAGAATAAAATGTTCTTGTTAAACATAGAGATGTATGTGCCTAAATGCATGTGTGAAAAATGAAACTTGGCTTTGGCATATGAGATTTGGTCATGTAAACTTTGATAGCTTAAAGATGATGGTACAAAAAGAGATCTTGAAGGGTCTACCATCCATTATACATCCAAATTAGTCGTGTGAAAGATGTTTAGTGGGTAAGCAATTGTACAAGAATTTTTCAAAGGAGTCTACATCATGAGCAATTTAACCCCTATAAAAAATACATGTCGATGTTTGTAGTCCTATCAAACCATGGTTGTTTGGTAAAAATTTATATTTTCTACTTTTTATTAATGATTATAATATAAAGACTTGGGTATACTTCTTAAAAGAAAAGTCTAATGTGTTTAGTTGTTTTAAGAAGTTTATGGCATTAGTTGAAAAACAAAGTGATTATTCTATAAAATCACTTTTTAAGACGAACAAGGGGCGGATTTTGTTCTAATGATTTTAATGAGTTTCGTGAAGATCATAGTATAAAGAGACTCCTAATGGTACTTAGATCCCCATAATAAAATGACGTGGTGGAGAGAAAGAATAGAAGCATTCTCAACATGGTGAAAAGCATACTTAAAACTAAAGAGTTTTGGGCTAAAGCTATAGATTGTGCTATCTACTTGTCAAATAGACGTCCTACTAAAGCTTGAATGACATGAATCCATAAGAAGCATGAAGTAGAAGAAAACCAAGTGTCTCTCACTTGAAAGTTTTTGGGAGCATTTGTTATGTATATGTAAATGATCAAGTAAGGACCAAGCTAGATGATAAAAGCAAAAATATGATCTTTGTGTGATATGACCAAAATTCCAAAGGATACAAGCTTTATAACCCTAATGAAGGAAAGATGATGATTAATAGAGATGTTGAGTTCAATGAAAAAGGAGCATGGGATTGGAAGGTAAATGATGATGAGAAATATGACTTCTTACCAATTCTTGATGAAAAGGAGGAAAGATACAAAGATCATCAAGAACCTATAGTCACACCTCCACAAACATCAATGAGCTCAACTTCTTTTTCTTCTTCTTCTAATGAAAGCTCAAGTAGTGGCATTCCACTAAGTCCATCAAGAAAGATGAGGAGCCTTGATGATTTATATGAGGTAACTAATTTTATTGATGATGTAACACTATATTATCATCTTACTACATGTAATACTATAGTGTTTGAAGAAGCAATAAAAGATGCAAAATAGAGAATTGCTATAGATGAGGAGATTGCATCCATCGAGAAGAATGACACATGAAGATTGGATCCTAAACCAAATAAAAAGAAGTCAATAGGTGTCAAGTGGATCTACAAAAAAAAAAGAATGCTAAAGGATAGGCGGAGCGATACAAGGCATGGTTAGTGGAGAAATGCTATAGTTAAAAGCATGAGATTGACTAGATAGAGAATCTATCAAATGGATATCAAATCAGCCTTTCTTAATGATTTTCTTGAGGAAGAGATCTATATTGAGCACCTATGGGTTATGAAGTAAAGGGACATTAATACAAGGTTTTAAAGTTAAATAAAGCCTTGTATGAATTGAAGCAAGCCTCAAGGGCTTGGTATAGTCGCATTGATGGCTATTTCTTAAAGAAGTAAGATAGTGGTGATACACTTATTGTAAAGATCAAAGAGAGTTATATATGTAAAGATCAAAGAGAATGGTGATGCACTTATCATATGTTTGTATATGAATGAATTAATCTTAATAGGAAATAATCCAAAGATGTTTGAAGACTTCAAACAAGCAATGATCAAGGAGTTTTAAATGACATATATTGGTCTTATGTCGTACTAGTTAGGAATTGAGATCAAACAAGGAGAATATGGAATTTTTATGAATCATTAGAAGTTTGCAAAGGAGATTCTCAAGAAATTCAAAATGGAGGATTGTGCAAAAGTGAATACTTTAGTAGAGTGTGGAGTGAATACGTGGGGAGAAGATAAACTTTAAAACATTCAAGAGCTTAGTTGGGAGTTTGAGATATTGGACATGCACTTATTTGAATATTCTTTATGAAGTAGGACTTGTGAGTAGATTTATGGAGACACCAACCATGACTCACTTCAAAGCCTTGAAGCGAATTCTACGATACATCAAAGGTACCATAAATTTTGACTTATTTTATGGTTATTCTAATAACTTTGATCTTGTGTGTTATAATGATAGTGATTGGGCTAAAGATATGGATGATAGAAAGAATACACATGTTTTGTTTACTACATAGGAGACATAATTTTCACATGGAGTTCCAAGAAGCGATCTATTGTCATATTATCTACTTGTAAAGCTGAATATATAGCTACTACAGTATTTATTTGTCATTTCATATGACTAAGAAGATCATTGAAGGAGTTGCGAATGTCACAAGAGAAGCCAATAAAGATTTATGTGGACAACTCATTAGCTATTGCATTAGCTAAGAATCTAATTTTTCATGATAAAAGTAAGCACATTGACACACGATTTCATTATCTAAGATATTGCATTGCAAACAAGGAAATTGAAGTCAAGTATGTGAAGACTCAAGACCAAGTCGCAGATATTTTCACAAAACCACTCAAATATGATGTTTTTGCAAAGATGAGAAATATGATGGAAGTGATGAAGAATGATGACAATTGATATTGAGGGGAAGTGTTGAAGTTCAACATCAACTAGGATTTAGAGTTTGTAAGAGTTTTAATATTAGTTAAATGAGGAATCCTAGTTAATGTAGGAATCCTTGATGAAAAAAGATTTGTAATAAATTAGTTTATTAGAATCTTTGTTTAATTAGAATGTTACATTCCTTATTAGATTAAAATTTTCTTTGAATAGTTTAATTCCTTGATTATCTAGGACTTAAGGTCTATAAATAGGCTTGTAATTAGAAGCATAATACACAAGTATAGAGAGATATAGAGAAAAGCTAAAAAGGTGTATCTTTTGAGAAAACTCTTAATGAAAAACATCATTCCTCTCATTCTTCTTCTTGTTCTTTAGCTTTGTTCTTGTGTTTGTTCTTATAAATTAGCTACCACACCCTATCTTTCTTTTCCAACACTACTGCAGGAGTTTCAGCTGACTATTCCCCAGTAATAGTAGCGACTATTCCTCAGCAACAATAGTGAACCCTATTAACATTAGCTTACTCCAACAACTGTTCCTTTAACTCAACATTCAACAACAACAATTACTACTTTCCAAAAGCTGGTGTAGTAGAGTTTGTGAAATATGTAATTTTTGTTGTTGTTGTAGTTGTAGTCATGATAGTTTATTTGCATATAATAAGCTTAATGTTCTGGTTTTGTAAAGAAAGAATACATTAGAAAAAGTTTGAGCATGTTTTAAACATTTTTTTAAAAAAAAGAGGTGTTGTTTAACATTCATGCAAATTGTGTGTTTGATCTTTGAAATGTAAAATGGTCTCCTTCATTTTTGTTTATAGATTTGGGTTCCAAAACTCTTTTGTTTTTAAAAGCAAGAAAGGTTAGGCCATTTTGTTTTGTTGACCCAGTCGGACCAAGCCAAGGAGCCTAGATCGAGGGGCTGGGCTCGACCATTTCCAAAACAAAATTTAAAACCTTGTTTGGCTTGATAGAATTTTTGACAAAAAAATGCTTTTTTTTTAATTCTTAGAGCGTGTTTAGCAAACATGCCTTATTGATTTTCCAGAAGTGTGTATTTTTTTTAATTTTTTTGTGCTTATGCCAAACAAACCCTAAATAATTTCCAAGTATTCTAAAAAGTTTCAGAGACCATTTTAAAATTATTTATGGGTCTCTCGCATGTTTTTTCCAACTATTTCATTTAATATCTAAGATGTAGACTTACACTATAAGATATTGACCCTATATTAAATACACCTACTTTTCTTTTAAAAAAATTAGAAAAAAAATACAAAAATAAAATAAAATTTTCATTATTCGAGAAAAATACAAAAACACATTTTTATTTGTATGTATATAGCCAAATTCTAAAATTTTCATGTGTACTTTATATAAAAAATGAAAATTTCATTTTATCATACTTTGCAAAAAACAAAAAAAAACAATTAATATATATCATAATAGGTTTATGAGTGTTGTAACCTATTTTTGGGTCCCCCCCACAAAAATAAATAAAAATATAGCCGGAAGAAATTAGAAAAATAATAAGAGGTGGGAGCGCTCAGAAAGAATCAGAAAAATTGATTAAGGAGGTGCGTAAATGCAAGGAGTGAACTTTTTGACAAGATATTCTTGAAGGGGGAGAGCCCCGTTGGAAGAGAAAATTAATTTGAAGAGAAAAGGGCCAAAATTGGATGTTTATGGACTCAATTGGATTTTATTGAAGGTTTATTTGAATTTATAGAGGTTTTGATTGCAAGGAAAGTTGAGTTTTAAGTCAATTTAGGCTTTAATTGGAAGAAATTAAAGTTCCGGGTCAAATTATAATTTTTGAGAGTTGATTTGGTTAAATCAAGGGCTTAATTGCATAAATATTGAAGTTTAATGGCCAATTAGGGATGAAATTGCATAAATCCGAGACCAAGGACCATATTGCAAAAGGCGCGTAACTCGGGGCCGAAGATGAAGTTATACTGGACTAAATTGCATCAAATCGAAGTTTTAGGGTCAATTAGGGAATACCGTCGAACGAAACTGAAAATCCGAGGACTAAACTGAACATTGGCAAAGAAATGCTTATTTTTTTATCAAAACGGCGCCGTTTTGCATTTAAAAAAAAAAAAAAAAAAGATCACCGATCACCGTTCACTGTCTTCCCGCCGAGCTGCCCGAGTGGCCGACTTCCGGCGTGTTTTCCGCCCTCGTTTGGCCCCCAAATCCGACAAAGCATGCACCAACATGTCCACATGAAACCCCTTTATCCCGGAGAATGGTCCGGTCGGGTCGAAAAAGTTAGAAACGGCTCCGTTGAGTGGCTCAAAGTGGCCACCTCGGGCAGTTCACGCCTTGAGCCGCCAAATTTGGCAGCTCGAGGTGCACACTTTGAGCCAACGGTTGTGATGCTTCCCAACTGAATCAAGGGCTGTAATTTTTCCACAACGTAGACAAGATTGCCCTCTTCCACTTCCTATAAATAGAATCGGATTTGATGATCCGACGGGGGAAAAATTCGGGTCCAAAGTCAGCCAAAAACCAGCATTTTCGCCCAATTTCTGCAGATTTTTCTTCTTCTTTCTTCCTTCCTCCACCACTGGAAACAAGAAGCACCACCGCCGCCGTCCGGGACCCACCAGCCTCTCGCCTCCAGCGGCACCAGCACCAGCACCACCTCCAAGCAGCAACACGAGCGACGCACCGCCTCCTCCGCCCGGTAATTCTTCTTCCCCCTTTTACTGCATTTTGTTTTGATTTCTTGCATGCGGAACGAATAGCGTTCGCATGCGGGGAGGGTGGGGGGGAAAATAATTCCCCCTCCAAGCATTGTTTGCTTGGGCCAGCCGGGTCCTGGCCAGCCCGATCTCTCCGGGCCTGTCCGGCCCGGAAGAAAAGGAGATTGTTTGGGCCGAGATTGGCCCAATCCATTTTGGGCCGAAATCGGCCCAACACCTTTGGGCCGAGTCCGGCCCAGTTGGTTGGGCCGGACAGCCCATCCCATTTAATATTATATATTATATATATTATATTTTGTATTTATTTATATATAGTTATATGTATATATATATAAATTACGAAAATTCCGCAAAAATTATTTAAAAAAATATGTGATTTTGTGGTAATTTTATTACTGTATTTTGATCAATATCAATTTGTATTTTTTATACTATAGAGATACAAATTCGGTATTAAAATACCCGGTTTTCGTCAAAACATCGAGAATTTTCAAAATAAAAAATGTCTTTTGCTTTCAAATTTTTTCTAAAATATCTTTAAAATATTGTTGATTTTTCCGCATATTTTTATCGAAGTGGATTAATATTTGGTTGTATTTTTATACCGTAAGGATACAAACCCAAAGATTAAAATACCCGATTTGCGTCAAAACAAAAAATACATATTTTTTTAAAAAAAATGTTTTGTTTTCATGCATACGGCCTAGTCTCTCCAATATATATATATATAAATATTATAACATCATATTTTCACACAACAAAGGAAATTTCAAAAACAATATATGTATTAGCATGCATTTTGGCTTTAATAACCAGTTTATTCAAGCCATGAGAACTAGGCCAATATTTCAAAAATTCTAAAAAAATCTTTTTGTCTTCTTTTAGTATTTGGGATTACGAATTTATACGTAAAACGTATTCCGATATTAAAAATATGGTTTTTTAACATAGACGTTAGAACGGTTAGGTTTTACCCGATAAGATAAGGACCTCCTTATTGAGGAGGACTTTTCTTGAACTATAGACGGACCAACAACTAGGAAACACAACGAGACCTTGAATCTTATCGACGGATAAACAATGCAGCTTACCTTAGGTAGGGCGTATTTGGGGTGCTAATACCTTCCCTTTACGCAACCAGTCCCCGTACCCAATCTCTGAGACCAGTTAGGGTTCCTAGTGACCAAAATACTAGGTGGCGACTCCCATTCCATTTTCTACCAACAAAAGACAATATTTTCTTGTCTCCCCACATTTGCCAGATAGATACCATATACACATTTCCTAGATTTTAAAAGTGGAATAACCCGCCGTGACGCCACGCACCCGCGACAGAATGGCGACTCCACTGGGGACCTTGTGGACTAAGCTTTGTTTTTTGTTTTCGTGTGTTTTTTATACCTTTCCTTTTGTTATCTCGCTTATATGCTTTAAATATTTTTACACATTTTGTTCATGCATTTGTATAGAACTGTCTCATGCATCTTATAGAACATCACATGCATCACATACTTTGATTTTGAGAGGCACACACAAGCTTTAAGTTAGGTGGGGGATTAGTGATCTGCCCTATGACTATTGGTCAGGGTTCAGATGCGTGAAACACCCAACTCATATCTGAGTGCCTGCTTGGTAATGGTGGGTATACTTACCTTAACTATTCCTTGCAACGCCCCATACCGTCTTTACGAAGAACGTCACCGGGCGGGATATGAGACCCTTTTGAGACCGATAGAAAACCTACCCATTCTCACATAATGAATAGAGCTTATCCTTAGGATATGTATCTTACTTTCCTTTGCATCAAGATTAATAATTCATCAAACCAAGTTTTTTTGAGCTGAAATCATGACTAAATGCATCATATTTTCATCACGCATTTGTTTATAAATTATCATATGCACGTCCGAGATCGTGAAACATAGGTCCCACATCCAAAGTCCACAACACCCGGTCTAGATCGAGAATGGAGAACGAAGAGAGAGCTCACTTAGAGTCACATTATCAGACCGAGTTGGAGTCCGTAAAAAATGAAGTTTCTCGGCTAACCGATTTACTTGAGCAGCTTCTAAGAGCTAAGAATGGGGAGGGAACATCAGCACAACAGCCTGCAGGAGCGCTAGCAGCTCACAACCCTCAAGCATCTCAAAACCAGGGGGCAAACTCGGCCAATGAACAACATTTTGTGCCTACCCCCCTATCCAGCCAACTCACACTCCAATCACTTGTGGACTTAACGCGGAGGGAATCCCGGATAATAGGTCTCCCAGGTTTGATGGACCAAGACAAGCTATTTGCTCGGAAGAAAGATTAAGGGTAGTTGAGGGTAATGATTGGTTTGACCCTATACGAGCGGCCGAAGTATGTTTAGTACCAAACATCGTGGTGCCAAAGGATTTTAGGATACCGAGTTCATTAAGTATACCTTGGTTTGGAATGCCCAAACACTCACCTTCGATCATACTTGCAATAAAATGGCGAAGTAATCCGCGATGATAAAATGCTAATTTATTTCTTTCAAGATAGCCTCGCAGGATCCGCTTTGAGTTGGTACATGAGGTTAGACAAAGGTCGGGATCCTGAGCCGGAGAGACTTGGTGGAGGTTTTCCTTAAGCAGTACAAGTTTAACATGGAAATCGCTCCCGATCGAACAAGTCTAATGTCAATGGAGAAAAGGAGCCAAGAGTCGGTAAGGGCCTATGCGCAAAGGTGGAGGGATGAGGCAATGCATGTCCAACCCCCTTTGATAGAAACGGAGATGGTGACCTTGTTTGCCAATACTTTCAAAGCACCATATTATGAGCACCTAATGGGTAGCTCATCTCAAAGATTTCTACGATGCGGTACGCATAGCCGAAAGAATAGAGCAAGGGATTAAAGCTGGACGTATAGCCGAGCCATTGGAGACGAAGGGTTTTATTGGAAGAAAAATGGAAGGTCACATTTACGACTTCGAAGGTGGGTCCAAGGGCAAGATAGTGGATTCACTTAACCCACAAATACCTACCTCTCATGTTGCCCACATAAACTTTAACAAACCTTTTTCCTCTAATCGAGCAAATAACCGGTCAAACAACCAAAACAACTACCAAAGACCAAACACAAGATACATCTCGGAACCACTGCCGCCATTACCCATGCCTTTAAAGGACGTGTATGCCAAACTACTAAGCATTGGACAAATAGCTCCTATTCCCGCACCACCATTGCAACCACCATTCCCAATTTGGTACAAGCCCGAGTTGACTTGCGAGTACCATGCTTTGGTAATCCCGGCATGGGATTGAAACCCGCTACGCTTTCAAGAGGAAGTTGTTGGAGCTTATTAAGATAGGATGGGTATCATTTGAAGACACACCCAACATCAATTCAAAGTCATTGTCTGGTCATGACGCAAGTAATAATGGATAAAGGATTGGAAAATCTCGGTCAAGAATTGTCAATGATAAAGAAGGTGAGATCGAAGGAGATGATAAGAAAACACAGGTGGGGAAGGAAGATGAAGCACCGCCACAACTAACTATCCGAGATACTAGAAAAAGTCTTAGCCAAGACCTTTGGGCGCAAGTTGGCTCGGGTGAGAAGTTTCGGAACGGGGTGACCCAAAAAAGCTCTAGTAGTTTTTTTCAAAATGTAAACCAACTTTGTTTGCCTTAGCATGCTTTTGTCATTGCTTTTGTTTTGCTTTTATTTTTCTCTAGTTGACAATCAAGGCTCATGATGTCGCTAGATTTTGTGTTTGAGCCTATCTTTAAATAACAAGATCATGCACTTTTTAAACAAGGTAAAGTGATTACAAGGAATGTATCATAAAACGGTTAAAGATGAAATTTAAGAAAACAAACCAATGTTAACCCCGAAGTACAACCCCGCCTTTGGATAGCATAATGAATTGATCAATCACCTATAAGTTTCTTTCAAGATAATAATAATAATAATAAAAAAAAACGAGTTTATATTGCCTAACAATGTGCATTTTGAAATGAGAAAATTTCATTTTTCCTTCACCCTCTAAAGAGTATATCGTAGGTGGTCCCGTTTGGGCCGAAATGATTTTCTTCTTTATAAAAACCTGGAATAGGATCACACCCCACACCGGGGGCAATAAAAGATATTTCATGAAAAGTTTTACGTGTTTTTTAAAACGGGATGAGAGCCCGTAGATTTGAAAAAGATAAGTTAAAGCATTTGACAAAAGCATGACAAAGAAGGCAATGACAAGTCATACATTTTGAAAAAAAGCTACTTGTAAAAAGTCGAAGACTTCTTCTCAAAGATATGATAGGTAAAAGGGGGCAAAGACGAGAAATGAATCCAAAGATACGACTTCACAAGCAAGCTCATGTCAAGGGAGAGTGGTGGGACCTATGTTTCAAAACCAGGTAAGAATGCATGCATGACATCTAATCATAAATCATTGCATATATGTTTTGAATTGTTACAGGAGGAATACTTAATTCAACAAGATTGTGGATGAAGAAAGGATCATTGAGTTGATGACAACAAGGAATCACGGTTTTGATTCTGGAACAACAATAAAGTGAGGAGAACCTATTAGGAAATCTCCAAAAGAAAACGAAATGTTCAAGCCCTGCCATCAGGAAGAACGACACCGATTTCAGCTTTGGTTAAAAGGAATCGCCGGATGGGATTCCAGTGTTGACCAAGCTACAAACATAGTTTTTGGTTTTGCTTAAAAGAGGTCGCGAGAAAAGATCTCATATTTCAGTTTTGGTTAAAGGAGGTCGCGAAGGGATCTCATATTTTGGATTTGATTAAAGGAGATCGCCGAAGGGGTCTCATATTTCAGCTTTTTGTTAAAGGGAATCGCCGATGGGATTCCGGGTTGATTGGGGTTTCAAACATAGATTTTTTTGGTTCTCGGTTAAAGGGGATCGCCGATGGGATCTCGAGTTAGCCCAACCACACACAACATAATGGTTCTGGTTAAAGGGGATCCTCGGGTGGGATCTCGGGTTAGCCCAACCACATAAAGAATTTTGGTTCTGGTTAAAGGGGATCGCCGAGATGGGGTCTCGAGTTAGCCCAACCACACATAAGATAATGGTTCTCGGTTAAAGGGGATCGCGGATGGGATCTCATGTTAGCCTAACCACACAGGTTTTTTTGGTTCTGGTTAAAGGGGATCTCCAGATGGGATCTCAGGTTAGCCCAACCACACACAAGATAATGGTTCTGGTTAAAGGGGATCGCCGATGGGATCTCGAAGTTAGCCCAACCACACAGGATAATGGTTCTGGTTAAAGGGGATCGCCAGATGGGATCTCAGGTTAGCCCAACCACACAAAGATTTTTTGGTTCTGGTTAAAGGGGATCGCCAGATGGGATCTCAGGTTAGCCCAACCACACAGGATAATGGTTCTCGTTAAAGGGGATCGCCGAGATGGGATCTCGAGTTAGCCCAACCACACACGATTTTTTGGTTCTCGGTTAAAGGGGATCGCTAGATGGGGTCTCGAGTTAGCCCAACCACACACAGATTTTTTGGTTTTGGTTAAAGGGGATCGCCGATGGGATCTCGAAGTTAGCCCAACCACACACGGATTAATGGTTCTAGTTAAAGGGGATCGCCGGAAGGGATCTCGAAGTTAGCTCAACCGCAACACAAATATCGCTTTGGCTAAGGGAAATCGCCGGATGGATTTCAGGTTGGCCAAACTACAAATATAGATTTTTAGTTAAAAGGGATCGTCGAGGGGATCTCGGATGAATGCCAGGTTAATCTAATCGAAGTTAGAGGTCAAGGGATCACCGATTGGATCTCAAGATGACTAAGTTTTGATCTTTGTTTCGGGTTGAAGGGGAATTCTTTGTAAAGACAGTTTCAGATGGATCAAGCTTCGACAATATCGCTTTCGGAAGTTCGGTTTTGTTTATCTTTATAAAACTTATCGCGCAAAACCCAGTCGCCTCCGTAAGCATTATAAAGAGGGGGCATCTCGTTGTAACCTATTTTTGGGTCCCCCCACAAAAATAAATAAAAATATAGCCTAAGAAATTAGAAAAATAATAAGAGGTGGGAGCGCTCGAAAAGAATCAGAAAAATTGATTAAGGAGGTGCGAAATGCAAGGAGTGAACTTTTTGACAAGATATTCTTGAAGGGGGAGAGCCCTGTTGGAAGAGAAAATTAATTTGAAGAGAAAAGGGCCAAAATTGGATGTTTATGGACTCAATTGGATTTTATTGAAGGTTTATTTGAATTTATAGAGGTTTTGATTGCAAGGAAAGTTGAGTTTTAAGTCAATTTAGGCTTTAATTGGAAGAAATTAAAGTTCTGGGTCAAATTATAATTTTTGAGAGTTGATTTGGTTAAATCAAGGGCTTAATTGCATAAATATTGAAGTTTAATGGCCAATTAGGGATGAAATTGCATAAATCCGAGACCAAGGACCATATTGCAAAAGGCGCGTAACTCTGGGCCGAAGATGAAGTTATACCGGACTAAATTGCATCAAATCGAAGTTTTAGGGTCAATTAGGGAATACCGTCGAACGAAACTGAAAATCCGAGGACTAAACTGAACATTGGCAAAGAAATGCTTATTTTTTTATCAAAACGGCGCCGTTTTGCATTTAAAAAAAAAAAAAAAAAAAGATCACTGATCACTGTTCACTGTCTTCCCCGCCGAGCTGCCCGAGTGGCCGACTTCCAGGCGTGTTTTCTGCCTCGTTTGGCCCCCAAATCCGACAAAGCATGCACCAACATGTCCACATGAAACCCCTTTATCCCGGAGAATGGTCCGGTCGGGTCGAAAAAGTTAGAAACGGCTCCGTTGAGTGGCTCAAAGTGGCCACCTCGGGCAGTTCACAGCCTTGAGCTGCCAAATTTGGCAGCTCGAGGTGCACACTTTGAGCCAACGGTTGTGATGCTTCCCAACTGAATCAAGGGCTGTAATTTTTCCACAACGTAGACAAGATTGCCCTCTTCCACTTCCTATAAATAGAATCGGATTTGATGATCTGACGGGGGAAAAATTCGGGTCCAAAGTCAGCCAAAAACCAGCATTTTCGCCCAATTTCTGCAGATTTTTCTTCTTCTTTCTTCCTTCCTCCACCACTGGAAACAGCAGCACCACTGCCGCCGTCCGGGACCCACCAGCCTCTGCCTCCAGCAGCACCAGCACCAGCACCACCTCCAGCAGCAACACGAGCGACGCACCGCCTCCTCCGCGCCAGGTAATTCTTCTTCCCCCTTTTACTGCATTTTGTTTTGATTTCTTGCATGCAGAACGAATAGCGTTCTGCATGCAGGAGGGTGGGGGGAAAATAATTCCCCCTCTAGCGTTGTTTGCTGGGCCAGGCTGGTCCTGGCCCAGCCCAGTCTTCTGGGCCGGGTCTGGCCCAGAAGAAAAGGAGATTGTTTGGGCCGAGATTGGCCCAATCCATTTTGGGCCGAAATCGGCCCAACACCTTTTGGGCTGAGTCCGGCCCAGTTGGTTGGGCCGGACCAGCCCATCCCATTTAATATTATATATTATATATATTATATTTTGTATTTATTTATATATAGTTATATGTATATATATATAAATTACGAAAATTCTGCAAAAATTATTTAAAAAAATATGTGATTTTGTGGTAATTTTATTACTGTATTTTGATCAATATCAATTTGTATTTTTTATACTATAGAGATACAAATTCAGTATTAAAATACCCGGTTTTTCGCCAAAACATCGAGATTTTCAAAATAAAAAATGTCTTTTGCTTTCAAATTTTTTCTAAAATATCTTTAAAATATTGTTGATTTTTCTGCATATTTTTATCGAAGTGGATTAATATTTGGTTGTATTTTTATACCGTAAGGATACAAACCCAGTATTAAAATACCCGATTTGCGTCAAAACAAAAAATACATATTTTTTTAAAAAAAATGTTTTGTTTTCATGCATACGGCCTAGTCTCTCCAATATATATATATATAAATATTATAACATCATATTTTCACACAACAAAGGAAATTTCAAAAACAATATATGTATTAGCATGCATTTTGGCTTTAATAACCGGTTTATTCAAGCCATGAGAACTAGGCCAATATTTCAAAAATTCTAAAAAAATCTTTTTGTCTTCTTTTAGTATTTGGGATTACGAATTTATACGTAAAACGTATTCCTGATATTAAAAATATGGTTTTTTAACATAGACGTTAGAACGGTTAGGTTTTACCCGATAAGATAAGGACCTCCTTATTGAGGAGGACTTTTCTTGAACTATAGACGGAGCAACAACTAGGAAACACAACGAGACCTTGAATCTTATCGACGGATAAACAATGCAGCTTACCTTAGGTAGGGCGTATTTGGGGTGCTAATACCTTCCCTTTACGCAACCAGATCCCCGTACCCAATCTACGAGACCAGTTAGGGTTCCTAGTGACCAAAATACTAGGTGGCGACTCCCATTCCATTTTCTACCAACAAAAGACAATATTTTCTTGTCTCCCCACATTTGCCGAGATAGATACCATATACACATTTCCTAGATTTTAAAAGTGGAATAACCCGCCGTGACGCCACGCACCCGCGACAATGAGTATCCATTAGGATTTGACCAAGATTTCAAAAGTACTACAAAAATCAATTTATTTAATTAATATTTGGGTATGAATTTTACAATGTAACGTATATTCATTGTATTAAATTAAATGAATTGATAAAAATACACCTTTAAGTTTTGGGCTTTGAAATGATTAGATTTTAGTATGACAAGACAAATACCTCCTAACTATGAAGGATTTTTTCTTGAACGTTAAACAAAATAACCAATGGAAATGTGACTTAGAAATAACAATCAATCAATAATGCAGTTTATTTTGATAGAGTGCACTAGGGGTGATCCGTCTTTCACATGCACAACTAGTTCCATACCTAGACTATTATAGACCATTAGGTTTTCTAGTGACCACAATATTAGGTGGCGACTCTTGAACTCTTCAAATCATAATTTTATGATTTATCCCATTACATCCAAAAACTCTCTCGATTTAGGAAGCAACCCTGTCATTCGATATAGTGCATGCAACAACAAGGGCTAATTAAAATTTAAATTAGAACAAGGTGTTGAGCACCTACCTGCACCTCTAGCTAAACGTACTCCTCTAGGTACAAAAGATGCTACTCTTGGTGCCTCTCCTAAATCTAAAGAAGGTACCATTATCGATTTCTCTTTTATCTTATCATACATCAACAATCATGGTATATAATTTCATCACATTACTCCTCAATATATTTTCTTTCTTTGGTTTGTCATGTATATAAGTACTTAGGTATATCATTTTCAATCATTACTCCTAAATATCATTTTCAATTGTTACTCCTAAATTCTTAACAATTACATCAACCTCACAATTTTCCTTTTATATTCTATTAATTCTTAATTTTTCATAGTGATATTCTTACCTAATTAAATTATCTAATTCCTTTCCCTTATATAATATCACATTTTCGTATACCCATTTATGTTATGATTTTCATCACTTTCTATACAGATAACTTATATATCAACATATTTACTACAATTCATATTTTCAAAAATAAAGTTCTAACTTTCATTAAGTTATGCAAATCATTTCCTTTTACCTTTTGTTCTTTAAAACCTCGATTTCATGTCTAATTTACAATCTATTATCCATATATTCATCACATCTTTCATTTATACTTTCAAATCCTAAAACATATAATCCACTTTTCAACATATTTATAATTCAATTTATTCTTTTTAACTCATAATAACTCTTTTAACATTTTCATTTTACTTGTTAAATTTCCTTAACTATACTTATGGTCAGCCCCAAAACTTCCATTTCTCTTGATATTTTCCTTAAATCTCAAGTACCATATAATCACAAGTACAATTGACAATGTCTTTAATTTAATTATTTCTTTAAAAATTCTTATTTTCACTAACCTAAAATTCCCTTATCATTTTGATAAATTAACTCAATATATTTGTAATCACTTTACACACAACAACAAACAATAATATAACACAATTACATGTAATTGCACAATCTAAACAACTCCAAAGCAATTTCCCTCCTGGCCAACCTATAGAGTTCTACTTGTCACCATGATTTGTTCATAATTTTTCTATGATTTAGCATCCATTATAACCTATTTCCACTGAATTAATTCAATCACAAACAATTTTAGATTTCCCTCAAATCTCATCAACAACCTTGACCTTAAAGATTCATAAATTGTCTAAAACTTGTTAAAACTCACTCAAACTTACATAAATGAGTTCTAAACATCTTGCTAGTCATTTAAATGAACTCAAAATACCTTATAGTCAAAACTTGTCCAAGCATCCTTCTTCCTCTTTTGAATCCTCTATTTTCTCTCTCTAGCTTCCCCTTTATCTCCTTTTATTCTCTTTTTAATCTTGCATTTAAGTGTTTTTCTCCTTTTAATCCATGCTAAAACCATCAAAACTCCTAAATCCCCTTACAACTATAAGGAAAATTCAAGAAAAATGAAGGAATCTCTCCTCCTTTAAAAATGGATGCTGACTATATTTATAAAGAAGAGGCGAGTCTTTTTATTTTCTTATGAATTTGTCCCTACTGTATGCATCATTGTTATTTTCTAAATAGTTCTCTTGAGTACTGGTAATTCATATAATCTTTTTAGACTCTATCAACTTGAAATTTTAAACCAAAATAGAACAATAAGTCAAAAGACTCCTCATAAAACTTTAGCCCAATTCAATAATTGGATTAAGAATTATGCTTAATAAACTAGACAAAGAAGTGCTTTTTATACCAAAATCCAAATCTGCATAATATTTTATTGGTTAAATCATCAAGATTTCTAAACTACTTTATTGGGAACTTTTGTCCATATTTATAATACAAATTCTTCTCAAATTTCATCCTATTTTGGGTTAAAACCTGCGCAATTATACGCAAGACTTATACTAGCGGTCAAGGTCATTCACGCGTAAAACCATACATTTATTTATTTGAAAATTATAAAATACTTTTCTAAATATTTTCATCCCAAATTTATAAGCATTCTCCATATTTAGCACTATTTTATCAATTTTTGGTTTAAGGGTTTACATTATACCTTTTATGTTCGTCAGGTAATATATTTCCAGTCCATGCGCATTTTAATACCGAGTTTAAACTGACTACATCAAATTTCATCACATTATATCCAAAACATTGTTTTCCTCTTTTATCTCTTTCAATTGGTTTCTATTTGCTTTTTTATTTTATTTCCATCATTTTTCATATTTTTATTTTAAAATTAACACATGAACATTTTATTTCAAATTCGCTAGACTATCTTCATCCCCATAATTTAAATATTCACTTTACACATTTAACATATTATTTTACTTATTAATTTTGTGAATTTTATCTAAGGGCTTACGCTAGAAGTATTTTATTGGACAAATTGCATTGTTAGTTTCACCCTTTTTCCCTATCCATGGAAGGCTCTTTGCAATATATTTTTCTTGCTAACAAGTCTATTTTGACAAGATGAGTTTCATAATATTGTTTCTAGTTTCTTTAATTTTTTCCTTTTTTTTTCTTTGATGCCACTTTGTTTCATATCTTTCTTATGATTGTCCTCTTTATTGGTTGTGTTTCCTATTGAAATTAGGTAACCTTTTTACCGCCTTTCCACATACTTTATAGAATAAGGCATATGAAGAAATTGTTTGCCCTCTTTATTGCTAAGCATTAGTTCTTCCATATAATAAATGATATCTTAGTCTTTTTTTCCCCTTATTTCCCATTAGCATTCTCTTTATTATTAAGCTAGTTGGGGGTGTTGAGTTTGGGTTTTTCCATTTTCTCAGATTGTTCCTAAGCTGGGTGTTTTACTATACACCTAAATTGTTCACTATGAAACAAATACATTGTGGATTGCATTTTGCAATCCATAATGCAATATTTACTATTTATAAGACGAAGAAAGTATGCTTTCCTTCTTAGAGTTTTCAATTTTTACATCTTTGGTTCTTATTGCTTTTATATTTATATTTCGATCATAAAATTTATTTTTCTTATGTTTCAGCCTCTAAAAGTTTATAGAGGAGATACAAAGTTGTCGGAAAGGGAGAAGAGAGAGAAAGTTTTTGGCTAGCCATTTTTTAGCCACTAAAAGCATTGATCTTGATGTTAATTAATAATATGAAAGTTTGATGGAGGTGATTTGATCCTTTAATTATGTCAAAAAAAGTATATTAAAATCTAAAAAGTTTATTTTTATTTAATTTAATTTTGAGTTTTAGACTAATTAGAGTGTGTAATGGTGTTGGAAATGAGGTTATTGAGGTTTTTATGATGTATTTTTAATGTTTTTAAGTGAAAACATGTTGAAATTTGAGTTTTAAAGGTAAAAAAAACATAGATCCGATCATTAGATGTGATCATAATTTTTTGTAGAGGACAATGTTTTGTTTGCTCTTTTTAAAAAAGCTAGGTGTTCTTGGGTTGTCCTCTCAAGCTTAGATGTGCATGTGGTTGACTCTACTAACCTTTTCCTAGGTTTTTTTTTTTAATTTTAATATTCTAAAATAATATTTTTTTAAAATAAAAAAATTACAATGATATTTTAAGAGTCATATGATGATATCATTCTTTTCAAATAGGATTATAAGTTTTAATGGTAATGTTAGTAATTACTTTATAAAAAAATATACATGAACCTACAATGCATAATTTTATTTAAAAACTTGTCATGAATTTTATTCAGAATAAAATATCTAATTTTTTTATTGTGAAGTTTTTATAAATTCTCTCAAATTATTTATTTCTTTATTTTCACATATTATCATATAAAAAGTACCAAGTTGTATTTTTTTTGTTTTTTTAAACTTACTTTAAAATCATGATAATTGTTTTTATTAAAGAAAACATGCCATGAATAAAAAAGATTTGTTATATATATAGATAGAGAAGTGAGTTTTAACTGGAGAAACGTTTGGCAAAGATTCATAAAAAGATAAAGTTTGCTCGACATAATTGTGTCTTCAAAAAAAAAAAAAAAACTTTTCATGTCAAAGACACGTTGCTTCCTTTTTTTTATGGAAATAATTTGATTATGTATCATGATTAAGTAAAACTGACTTATGTACATACACTACACTTTTTATTTTTTAATATATTTAAAAATAATTAGATAAATAATGTTCATTGACTGAAATAAAAACCCGCAACTTAGCACAATAATTAAGTTAGTTTTCTTTATTGCATGTAGCAATATCATCCGTAAATTATAATACATATATATTTTATACTCTATAGTGTATATAATCACAAGTAAAATGAATTATTTTGTATATTAGAAATTATACCTTTTTTTCTCTCATAAAAAATTGCAAATATTGGGATTTGTTCACTGACAAAAACACTAATTATTAGTGGAATTATCTATATCTTGTATATCACTTCCAAAAGTATTTTGAGTTTTAACTATTGAAGAAATCCATACAAATATGTCTTCGTAGATGCAATGTTGTGTATATTGAATATATGAGGATTTGTTTTTTTTTTAAATGAGATAGTTTGGTAAAAGTTTTAAGATAATGATATATATTGAAAAAATATTTAGAAAATAGCACAATTTAAACACAATCGCATTTCTAAATATTAGATTTGCATACAACGACTATTCCCAATAGTGGTTGTTTCAAATTCCATTTCACATACAAATTAATTAACATATGTAAAAATCAACCTAAAATTTTTGAAGACCCAATGATTAAGAGATGAGATTCTAGATTCAATCATCAAGAGAGAAAATATAAGTTGATGTGGCAGAAGAGAGAAATGAGGGAAGAATAAAAGGAAAAGAAAGAGCATGTCATTAGGAACACACCACAACTTTGTTTTCGACACACCTAGTACTATTAGAAAGATCTCGATGAGACGATTCTAACCACATCTTAGAAGACCACCAAATGATGACATAATTAACTCTAAATTAAGCTCAAACAAAACCCCTAACCAATCATGATTTTGTTTGGTGGTCTTTCAATGTGTGATTAAAATCGTCTCATTGAGATGATTTTAACGGTATTGGGTGTGTCAAAATGAAACTCGAATGTGTCCCCAATGACCCATTCTTTCTTTTCTTTTCTTTTTCTTCTTTTCTTTTCTCTCTCCTACCGCATCAATTTATCATCTCTCTCTTTCCAAACCGTTGGATTTTGAATCTCATATCTTAATCATTGAATCTTCATAAAATCTTGGGGTGACTGTTGTACATGTTAATTAACTATTATTCTCAATAACGGTTATATACAAAACTAATATTAAAAAATATAATTCTATTCAAACCGTGTTATGTTTCAAATATTTTTCTAACTTATATTATTTCTCTAAACTTTTACCAAACTGTGCTATAATGGTAAAAGATCCGTATCATATTAGTGATATGTGTGAATTTGTTTTTTTTGTAAATTACAAGAGATGTGATAACAAAAGAAAAACAAATTATCAAGGAAGAAAAAAAAGGTGATGTTTTCTTTATAAATAAAACACAATTAATGATGTCGACATGTGGCTCCGTAATACACTGGCATCTATAAACAAGAGAAATAAAGTGTCCTTGAACCCCCAATACGAGGAAATTATTGGACTTCAAAACATATATTTAGTAAATTCGATTACAAAATAAGAATATAAAGTAGAAATTGATTATGAGGTTTAAATGATTATTGAAAAATGTTCTAAGGACACATTGCATCGACTAGGGCCCTATATAATCTGTGCATGGCGGTGCGATCCATGAGAATATTTGAAGAGTTATTTTCAACACAGCTTGTCAATGTTAGGTTGTTTTTTCAATGCCATTCAAGATCGGTGGACGTTAGGGCCGTTGAGCATTTTGTATATATTAAAAGCACCATGAGACCCGGCAAATCGATGAGCCAATTAATGGTCAAGCCATGCCAACAAGAATATGAAACAAAACGATGACAACAATTCTGGCCGTCTTAGGAGAAAAACGGTAGGGAAAAAGCTAAACAAAACGATGCAATTATAGTTCAGTCAGACAGTCTGCATGACAAGGCAAACCACCAATAAACTCGCAGGAAGAAGTTAATTTGCTGGATTAGCCCTACCACCACAAGCTATCTTTAGCTAGTCTTGTGTCCCTGCAACATGATCTTTTTTAAACAATGTCACTTTTAACAATGGTGTCTGTCATAGTCCTAATAGTCTTGTACAAAGTAGAAGTGGAGAACCTGAACTTGCGAAAGACATGTAGTTGACTGCTGGCTGTCTGTAGGCTGTTTAAGTATGGACACAAATAAAAAGTTTGTTTAAAACCATGAAAACACTATTTTAATAATGTTTATTTATGTATAAATAGAAAGTGTTTCTTTTCAATGAGGAAAATTCCTTCTTATTTATTTGCAAATTACACCAATAATTCTCTGTTAGTTTATAATGAATATCTTTATAACTTGATAGAATTATACTTATAAGAAGGTATTTTACAATTTAAACATCTAATTAGTGTTAGAATTTGAATCCCATTAAAATTATTGGTGTCCACAGATTAAACCAAATATTTTATTTTAGAATCAAAGATATTACACACACAATACTATCCAAACTCTTAAAAAGGTTTACAACTGTTTAGTACTTATTATGATCATGTGCTAAAATCTCATTTTTCATGAATATTTATAAGAGAAAACCCTAACTCTTGTCAACAGCAGCACTACTTCTATATTCATATAGGTGAAATCATATATGTCTCTATTACATTAAACACGAACTTTAAATTTCATTACGAGCTTATGCTCATCCTCTTCTACATAATAGAAAACACCAAATACTATCAGAATATGATTACAAAATTAATTATCAGTGTCCAACAAATATTAAACAGTAACTTGTTATTATCTATTAAACTTTAAAATAGGCTTCATGCTAATCCGAAGTTGGGTTTTCCTTACTGATATCTTTAATAATAGGTCTCAACACCATTCCACTAGTTGTTTTCCTTACCATGTCTCTAGATAGTTCTTTTGTAAGTGGATCCGCTAAATTATTCACAAACTTCACATAGACAATGGTAATTACCTTATTTTTAATAAACTCTCGAATATATCAATGTCAAATACTTATATGTTGTGATTTATCATTATAAATATTCATATAAGCTCGAGACATAATTGTTTTATTATCGCAATAAAAAGAAATAGCTGACATAAGTTGTGGGCACAACTTATTATCTAATTTTAGATTTCCTATCCATTCTACTTTTCTACATGCTACAACCATAGCAATAAATTCTAATTCTATGATAAAATAAGAGATGCACATTTATTTCTTAAATGCTCAAGATATTGCACCTTCTTCAAGTGAAAAAATCCATTCTAATGTGGACTTATTATCACTCAAACTAGTTCTCTAACTTGTATCATAATATCCTTCCAACACAACTAGAGAATCAAAATAAAACAAGTCTAAATCGATTGTTCTTTTGAGATAACCAAAGACTTTTGCAATAGCCTTTCAATGATCCGTATTTGGCTTGCTTGTATATCTTGATAACTTTCATATAGAAAAATCTATATCCGGTCTTGTATAATACATAGAATACATAAGATTTTCAATGACACTAACATATTCTAGTTGTGCTATGTTTTATCACAATTATCATTTAATTTCATACTAGAGTCAAATAGGATATTAGCCTATTTTATATTGAGATTCTTAAACTTATCAAGCATCTTTTCAATATAATGTGATTTATTAAGTGCATAACCACTACCATATTTTTAATTTTGATATATAAAATTGTATCCACTTTACCAAGATTTTTCATTTTAAAAATATAAGTGAGATATCTTTTGGTTTTAATTATTCCAATCATATTGGTGCTAAAGTTAACATGACATCTATGTAAAGACAAATAATCACACCAAAGTTTTTTTGTAAATTTGGAATAAATACACTTATCGACACCATTATAATGAAAACTATTTAACAAAATTGCTTTGTCAAACTTCTCATGTCATTGTTTCGGAGCTTACTTTAAATAATATAAAGAGTTTACCAATTTATAGATTTTTATCTCATTTCCAGGAAGTATAAAAACCCCAGGTTGCTCTATATATGCTTTCTCTTTTAAATCTTCATTTAAGAAAGTCATCTTAATATCCATTTGATGAACATACAGTTTATATATTAATACTAAAACAAATAAAACTCTAATGAATGTAATTCTAGCTACTAGAGAATAAGAGTCGAAATAATCAATACCCTCCTTTTGAGTAAAGTCTTTGGCAACTAATCTTGCCTTGAAGGTTTGTATAGAACCATCAACATTATATTTTCTTCTAAGCACATACTTACATCCTATTGACATAGAAATTGAAGGTAAATTTACTAGGACTCAAATATTGTTAGACAATATTGAATCCATTTCATCATTAACCACTTCTTTTCAAAAGGTAACATTCCTAGAAGATATAGCTTCGTGAAATATCTTTGGATCATCTTCCACATTTAGGATTATAAGGGTCCTTTTCAATACTGTGTTTTTATCACATTCCACTAAAAATGCAATTGAATTAGTAGAAATGAGATATGTATCTAAGTGTTTTTCCTTTCTAACTTTTTGACTCCTTTTAAGTTCACTTGAATTTATTACTTTTGAGTTTTTGTGTTTTCACTTAAAGTTGATCTGGGAGTCATCATTGTTATACTAGTTCTTGCACATTTGAATCACTTATGTTTATTTTTGATAAATTCAACATGTACAAATTCAACTATCACATTAGTTACTAAATCCAAAAGCCTATAAGCTTTTGAATTTTATGCATAACCAACAAAAACACTTTTTATACCTGTAGGTCCTAATTTTGTTCTTTAAGGATTAAAAACTTTATAAAAAGCTACACACCCTCACACTTTTAAAATAAATTTAGATTTTGTTTTCTACCATTCCATACCAAGAGAAAACATTTAATTTTTTAGATAATACTCTATTATGAATTTAACATGCAATAAGCAAAGCTTCACCTCGCAAATTATTTGGTAACTTGGCATTCAAAAGCATAACATTAACCATATCCACTAAGGTCATATTTTTCCTTTTAGCAAGTTCATTATGCCGTGGTGTCTAGGGTGCAGTCATTTAATGAATTATTCTATTTTCCTCATAAAATATAGAAAACTTCCTAGAAAAGTATTCACCATCTCTATCACTTTTAAGAATTTAATTCTCATTTCCTTTTGATTTTATACCATTTTTTTGAATTCTTTGAATTTCTTAAAGGCTTCATATTTTGTTCTTAACAAGTAAAAATAGGTAAAATGAGAATGAACATCAATGAAAGTTATAAAATATCTTTTCCCACCTCTTGTTAACATACCATTTATTTCACATGTATCAGAATGCACTAACTCGAGTATTTGAGAATTTCTTTCAACCTTAGGAAAAGATTTTTAGCCATTTTAACTTGAATATATACTTCACATTTATCATTATGATGATACAAAATATAATCATGCTTACACATATATTTCAAATATCTATAATTTGGACGACCTAATCTAGCATGCTAAAGAGAAAAGGTAGATTTAACCATATAATCAGAAACACCATTGATTTCATTAATGTTGAGCTTAAACATGTCATCACAAGAACAACTCTTTCCCACAAACACCCCACTCTTAGTTATAATAACCTTATCATACTCTAAAACAATCTTGAACCCTTTCTTGCTCAAAAGATTAGTAGATACAAGATTTTTTCTAATTTCAGGAACATGAAACATATTGGTTAAAAACATTTTTTTGTCCAGAAGTAAAGTACAATTCAATAGTTTTTTTTCCCAAAACTTTTACAGAATTATGGTTGCAGACATAAACTAATACACCAGAATCCAACCATAAATCTAAAGTCTTCACAATAGTAGTTGTCATATTTAATTCAATAATCTTTCCAATTTGAAAATCATGGCAACCAACTCCTTGACTTCATTATTTTTAACCATATTCACTTTGTTAGCATCATCTCTCTTATTGAAATTCTTGAATCTACATTATTTTATGTAATGCCTTTTATTTCCACAATGGAAACAAATCTCATTCTTCTTTGTTAGTATTTTGTTTCTTTTTAAATTTGTTTCATTTTTTTGCACCTTTAGAATGTTTTGAGTCATTTTCAAACTAGTTTCAATAATCAAATTCACTTTATAATTTATCACTTACAATTCACACATATGAAAATGAACCTCAATTTGCATGTGTGATTGAAATTATTCAAAGATTTAATTGTCTGTTGAATGCAACATCTTCTTCCTATATTCATTCCAGGATGGAAAAAGCTTTGATAAAACAGCCTTCTCTTGAAGTGAATCAAGAACTTTGATATCCAAATCACTAAGTTTTGATACCAGGATTTGAATTTTATGGACTTGATCCATGATTGACTTGATGTTAGTAATCTCATACTTACAAAAATATTAAAGTAAAAAAAATAATCAGAACCTGATTCCTACTTGTAATGTGTCTCCAAGGCTGCCCAAACCTCCTTTGACAACTTTAATTTGGAGAAGATGTATTCAGAATATGCCCTCGATAAAACACTTCATCTTCCTCACATTTCAGTCTTTCATTCTTAAAAACAACATATTCATCTTCTTGTGGTTTAGGTAGTGTAGGTAGATTTGGATCAATAATTTAGTAAATCTTTATTGAAGTAAATAGGAACACCATCATGTTCATCCATCATGTGTAATTTGTGCCATCAAAATGATCGAGTTGAATTTTGACATCCTTAGCAACCATGACACTTGAATTTAGATTTGTCTCTATTGTTAAACACCTTATATTTGTTAGTAAATTGTTTGGGTATGGAAACAAATAAAAAGTTGGCTAAAAGGTGTGAAAACATTATTTTTAAGATGTTTATTTGTCTCATACAGAGACAACATCTTCAAAATATAACCAGGCCATCTAAACCTCTAAAAGAATTAGAAGAAAAGACAAAGAAAATAAAATATGTTTTTGTATATCTTTTTTCTATGTCTGGTAACATGTTTATATAGACTTGAAATATTTTAATGAAACTATATGACTTATAATGAAACTATGTGACTATTAATAAAACAATTATATTTTGAATTAAACTAAATAAAAACTATTCAGTTTTATTTCAACAGTTACAAAAACTAAAAGAAATAAACTCAAAAACAAAAAAATAATTTCATTGACAAATCAAGTTCCAAGTGTCTAAATGTCATTTTTTGATATTATAAATACTCATATAATAACATTAGAAAACCTTGTAGGAAAGTCCGTCCACTATAAGCTCCATATACACTTAATCTACTATACAATAAAAATCATATTTATAAACACTAAAAAATGAGTATTTCTAATATAGGATATAAATCTTTTCCTTTTTATTCATTTTCAATCTACACCAACAGTGGCTTCATCTGAAATATGATTTACAGTGGCCTTTCAAGCCCCATGAATGGGCATGCATCCATATACGTGTTTTGCTGCAACAGTTCTTCTGCTTATAAAATGATGAAGGCCATGAGCACGAGGGAAATACTGCTGTGCGTCAGCTGCTCCCTGTCAATTTCAAAGGGGATGGAGAATGCTGAAGCCCAATAGCCTATATCAGCTGGCCCACTAACAAAAGAAATCCCGTCCATGAATAAACTTACCGTGCTTGAAACTAGAACAAGGGGAAAAGACTGTTTTGGGTCTAATCCCCAGGTGAGTGTCTGAGCCCAACTAATTTAGAGCATTAAGGATTCCTAACAATATTGGCCTATAAAATAATCCAACCATCAATGGAAGCAGATGTTGAGCTGTTCGTCCTGAAACAACTGTATAGGAACCTGCTCATTGTTGTTGTCGTATTGCTTTGAAGATTCACAAACCAAGTTATTTTTCTTCACTCCCTTAGCTTCTCATTGCCTCTTATCATACTCCAGCTTTTATTATTTTGCAGGCAAGTGAATCCCTAAAACAATACTTCTCCGGTTGTTAGTTTTAAGACAGTATTTAAGCAAGCTGCTGTAAAGCAGGGTTAGTAGGATCAGGTGATTTCCTATGCTCGTGTGTACATGAAGAAAATGTAAGATATAAAATATATACTGCTAAGATCCGAACAACGTGGAGATTTATCAAGAAGTCTAGCTGTTATTTTATTAGGGTTTTTGGTCACCTCTTGGAAGCATTGACTTGACATTTAGCTCCAAACATTGACAGATCCCAATAATTTATATTAAATAAAAAGGAATATATCCTCCGCATGCACATGGCTTTCCCATTCTCTCCTTCAACAAGTCTTCGTCTTCAGCATGGATTCATTAATTATTGCGTTTTGTGGATATCCATGGTAAGACCATTTTGTTATTTTAACGGGGTAGGAAGGATTGTTGTTTTTCAAACCTTGGACTTCCATATTTTTGGTGAGGGAAGGAACTAAACTTTGAAATTAAAGCCAAAAGTGGTCAAAAAGGTTGTTGATTATGAGAAATTTGCATTGGATTAGTTAAATTTAGCTCGCTCTCTCTCTCTCTCAATCATTGAATATTTATACCTAATCTTTTTACTTGTTTTTGACAATTTATATGCAGGTTTGGTTGGGAAAAAGAGGGTTTCATCGATCTTGACATTCGAAGGTGAGAGTCGAATGAAATGTTGGGAAAAAGAGGGTTTCATCGATCTTGACTTTCGAAGGTATGTAGTCGTGATTAATATGAATAACATTTTGTTTGATATTTTACTTTTTATTGTTGTTGGGAGCTGTACGACTTTTTCAGACTACAGGAAAATTAATCAAGCCTGCATCTTATAGGACCAGCTCCCAAGCCATATCAAATGTTTGCTTTATAGTTTAGTAATTAAACTGATTTAGATTTAAAGGGTTATTTGGAACTGAAAGTGTATTTTTTATTTAGAAATATATTAAAATGGTTAAAAAAACTAAAAAAATTAATTTAAAAAAATTAATCATGCAATTCTGATATACATATAGTATTTTCTTCGCCTCATTGTCATGAAGTGGCTGCCCTGTTAAATATGGTCATTATTTTATCATACGATCCATGTAACAAAGAGCCAGGAAAAAGAAACCGGCCACCTGGGGGATTTTTATTTTTATTGTAATTTAAATTAATTTGCGTTGTTGGGATTAATAATATACCAATTTCTCGATTCAATATTATTCTGTCTGATTTCAAGCTATTTGTAAAGGTGTATATAGTCAGCATAAAATCAATTTTAATAGTTTTTTCTTAATAATTTCAAACGAAATCCACCCTTTGTTATGTGTCGATACAAAACAGCTAGGTGTTAATTAGTTGATACCGATCATATTAATATTTAATAGTATCATGTGATGGAATACGCTTAAATAAAAAAATAATAATATGAGGTTAATCATTCAAATAGATAAAATATAATTTTTTTTAAAAAAAATGTAAGTATATATAGCAGATAAAAAAATATGCAAGCTGGAGAGCCAGTAAGTTCATAAACAGGATTTACAAAAAGGAAGCAAACACCTCGAAAAAACAAATACAACAAGCCAAAAGAATGACAAACAAGCTGAAAGAGCTAGCTGACAGTGGTTAAAAGAGGAACCAAATCAAAGACAAGTTGCCCTACCTAACACACAGCAACAAATAAAGCAAAAGGAAACATCAGCCACCACAACCAATTAAAACAGACCCTCCATCAATACAACCATCTAGCAAGCCAACAGAAAGACATCTCAAACAGCTACAACCAAAAGAAAGACAACATTTAACCAACACTGCAACCCCATCCGAGAAAAGCCATCACCAGCAGTAAAAGAAACACTGGCAGCCCCAACAAACAAAAACAACCACCCTGAAAGAAAATCTATTCATGAAAATGCAGAACCATGTAGAAGAGAATCTGGAATCTGCGACAAACAAGAGATAAAGAAGTGCAAGAATCTCTCTCTTTCCAAATCAAGTAGATCAAAATATCAAGGGAAACTCTACGCATTCTGCCAACCAAATTGTTTCTGCCAGAGAAAAAGCCACGGATTGCACTATTAATGGTTGACATGCTCCTATGCAGCTGAAGCCATGATTTTGCCATCCTCTAAAGTAGAGAAGTCCAAGGACCGCTGGAAAATAAATGATAAAATAGAATGTTAAGCACTTAAAAGTTTGGGCACTAAAATTGTAATTTTCTCTAATTTGGAGCAAGACTCACTTTTTATCATCTATCATTACAAAATGGTCACTTGTTAGTTGATATCGACGACTATATTATAATATAATAGCCTCAAGTCTTAAATAGAAAAAAAAAATCAAATTCTGATCACTAAATAAGTTAAATAAAAGGTTAAGTACTCAAATAAAATAAAAATAAAGGATTAAATACTAAAATTCCAATTTTCTCAAATATTGTGATTTTCCATGCAAAAAAATAAATAAATTCACAATTCACATATCCATCATATAACTCTAGTCACAATTATAATTAATATAATTATACAATGGATTAAGATAACATAATATTTTATTAAAATTAAACTAATTATATATAATCATTTATTTATAATTCTCATATAATGTAACTATCTAATAATTATAAAGATGAGGCGTGTCTTTATCCCTTTAGTAAGTAAGTCAAACCCAGTTGTGACCAGAGGTGTCATCCATTCAAAGTTACTTACAAGGTCCATCATATTTACCACATAACGAAAAATTTCGTTCTTATACCATTTTATTACATTAATTTGCGTACCATTTATAATGTGGCGTAACACCTTAAGGATCTAAAGAGACATTGTTCCTTCTTTCTTTTCTAAGAATTCCAGATGGTTTTATTGATGAACAAATTCTGAGTCGCAGGCTACAATGGTAGAACTAGCAAGTGGATAATCCTTCATCAAAACCTGCTCAGAACACACATTAAGATAAAGCTAGCTTTCTAAGAGAATGAGCAGCCATCTTGACACTATTAGGTAGCTTTCTAATACGACAAATTGAAAGAAATAAAGTGACTAGGAATGGATTTAGTGTCTGGAGCCAGAGTGCCCGACAAGTTAAAAATAGCATTGTCTCCATTGATCGCAGACACGTCAATGCTTCCATTTCTTAAGCTAATTGGACTCCGTATCTCGCCACCAAAGCTTCTGCAATATCAGTACTAGCTATTTGGGAGACAAAATTCATATGCTGAAAGCACTACCACCCTATGAGAGTTTCTGACAGTAACACCCAGACCTATGCCTTCAGCATTTAGAGCACCAAACTATCATATTTTACGGTTTTACTGATAGAAATTTCGATCAGTATCTACATTCACAGTATATCTTACCGACAAGCTTACATATAGAAACAATCCATCGATAAAACTCTTGTTGGTAATTTATATTATATCGGTAAATCTATCGGTAAAAAATTTACCGATAAATTTCCTGACAAAAAAGTATGCTAAAACATATTTACTCGCTTCATTTCGTAGATATTTCCCTCATGATATTTACCATATAACTGAGGGAATACCATATGCAATTTCATCGATGTTTTTATTTGTTCGTTGGTATAGCCATCGGTAAATATAACATATTATCGAAAAAATACCATCTGTAATTCCATCTGAGAGTTAATAGTAGTAGTGACATTCGCAGTAATTATTTTCCAACTCTCTAAAATATACAAATGGAAGTGTTCTATCGGTAACTATGTTAGTAATAAATTAAAATATATATTTAACAAAAAAATATACTGAACAGAAGTAGAAAAATAATTTAAAAAAATTAAAATCAAATAAAAATAAAATATATAGAATGAAATTAAAATAACATAAAAATTAAATATTTATTACAAATTTAAACATTTTCACGCTCAAATATAATAAATATAAAACAGAGGCGGCGTAGGAGGATGATGATCGTCGTAGGGACTGTGGGGCTAATAAGAAGGAGCATATGGATCACCCATGTGTGATCTCATCTCCATTACCATTCGACAAAGTTCTTCATAATCCGCAGTGAGTCATTCATATTTTTCATTGAGATGGGTTGTCTGATTTTGTACTCATTAGTTTAACAATGCCTCGAACTCGGGAGTTTGAATGCTCGGAACCGATTGCAAGCATACAATGGTCGAAACACTATGGGCCGTCCGCAAGTTTCCTGATTGTAGTGTTAAAGAGTTCGTACACTTGATTTCTATCAAGCCCCTAGACGATCCTGCCTCCAATCACAAATCTAGATTGAGATTTGGATAGGTGGAAAGATTGTCCTTGTATCTCTCCTTCAAATGATTGTTATATGTATCATGGAAAGAAAAAATAAATTCATCAAATTGAAGAAAATTATAACTTAATAAAAAAAATGGTTGAAAACCAACGTACCATAAAGTTTTAAGCTCGACTATCCACAAACTGTTGCACCTCTTTTTGGCTGTCATCACTCCGCACATGTGTTTCAACAAAAAGTTTCATTGGGCTTGGCTTGCGTCTAAGAACCGTGGCCTGCAAGATAGAAATGTTGTCAGTTAAATATGTTTCTAAAAAATAAAAATAAAATAAAAAATGAAAGTAATAAAAAAAATAATATCACCATCTGCTTCGCGTGCGAAATGAACAGAACAAGGCTGCTGGTGTTCGTGGTAACAGACCTGTAAACATGCCGATGTCGGTTATCCATACCAGACTGTAACCATCGAATGAAACATGTGGATGTCACATGCTGAATGTAGTCTGCTCATACAGCCTTCACGATATATGGCAGTCTAAAATCCTTCCAAACCGTTATGTCATTCCAGGTTGGAAGCTTCGTTTTCTCTCGCATATTTTTTTTTGTTTTTTTCTACGCCTTATATCAAAAATCATGCAACCTATATATTACCAATAAATTATCTGGTAGTAAATAAAATTTTAATATTTGAAATAAAAAAAATTATCTTGATTTTGATATTTTCTAGTTGCAGCATGATTCTCTCAAACTCTCCTTGCAACATTATCATCATCTCTCTCCCATTCAAATTTTCTCTTGCAGTAAAAATTTATAAAAGAAAAATTTTAGTAATTTCAATAAACTAACCAAATTAACATAATAAAAAAATATTTAAATTAACACTAACCTTAAACCTTGAAAACCATGCATCAATATATGATTTCCATTCAAGATGTCTAGAAACCTGGCTCCATTGAAACAATAAAACTTCTATTGACAATTTAAAGCCTGATGTTATTGTTATTGCAGCCTCAATATTTGTAAACTTGAAATTGCATTCGATAAATAAAATTATTTTTAAAAAAATTATTAAACATGTCGTTGTAAAAATAGGAAAATCATTCTTACATTGTAAGGTTGTCCTTCCACTAGGCCAAGTACTTAAAACTAAATGGATCCCCCTCGATGTTGCAACATCACACTCGACAACCTCTTGTTATGAGTCGATGGTTGTGCCTCATGTGCCTATTCTTAGTCGGCGCCTAATGACTTGTGGTCGTCAGCATCGCTGGTAGAAGAACTAGTAGTGATCCTGTCCTCATTACTTACAATAGACTTTTTCAATGGCATCTACATAAATTAATGAAAAAAATAAATGAGTTCTATTTAAAAAATAATTTAGCAGCACCTCCTCTATTGAGAGGCTACCTAATATTTTTAAACTTACAAATACACAACATATATGCCACAAATTAGAATAATTTAATTTCACATAAAATTCTCATTTTCAAAGTGGTAATATACTTAATCCTAAATTTACAAAAATTTAGTCTAAATTAACAAAAATCTAAAATAATAATTATAATTAATCCTACATTTTTAATTGAAATTGAACAACAAAATTGAAAAAAAAATTTAAAATTCTTCAAAATAATGAAAAAAATATTTAAATAACAACTAAAATTCAACACAAAATTGCACAAAACTAATGACAAAAGAACAAAAATAATGCAAAAACAAAAAACACAAAAAAAACGAAAAAGGAATGAAAGAGTCTTACCTTTATGGTGTGCTTAGTGTCAGATGATAATTAAAAAAAAAACAAAAATAAAAACAAAATAAATTAAAAAGGATTGTTAAAAAAACTTGAAAAATAAGGAGAAAAATGAAGAAAAACAACATACCTGAGGTTGAGAAGAGAAGATGATGCTTGATTTTGGCTCAGGTCGTGAATAAAAAAAATAGTGAAGAAGAAGAGAGAAAAATAGAGAGAGAATAAAAGAAGAAGAATGAAGAAGATAAGTCCTGTTTGCTATGCTCGTGGTCTTTTCTATTAGGTATTACCGATGGAATTTCTAATAGAATATTAAATATTAATATCTTTAAGATTTCATTCGGTGATTTTGTTTGTGAAGTCAAAGTAAACTGCTCAATTTGCATGAAAAAATTCATAAACCCCCCAAAATATTACCAATGACTTTTGATTTCATTGATGATTCCATCGGTAAAAGAGTAAACATTCAATGGTAAAAAAGAGCATTAATTACCAGCGCCTAGAAATTCACATTTCATCGGTGATTTCATTGGGGAACATGTACCATCGTCGAAAAGCATTAATAGTTAGTACATTGGAATTCTCATTCTTCAAGAATTCTATTGGTAAAAAAAAGCATTAATTATCACCACCTTGAGAAATGAACAGTGTCAAGGAGAAGGGAAACAATTCTCTTCGCCTCTAGAATATGCCAATATACACATTCGACGGTATTTCTGTGGGTAATGAAAACTATGAGCAATGCTCTATAAGGGAACAGTTCCTTTCGCATCTAAAATATACCGATAGGCACATTCCATTAGTCTAAAATAGTGTCTGATGCCAAATTGTATATGTATTCCCTATCTATCCATTCTGCAAATACTTAAATTGACTATTGCATGCATGTATAACACAATAACACCATTTCACATCACAATAATAAAATAAATATCTCATTGTCATTCAATAATATAATAACATCATTGTCATTACATTGAAGTGAATTACAAATTCGTGTTGTGCAAATTAATCAAAATTGTCTTCTTCATCAATTGACTCATCCTCATCTCCATCACAATCTTCTACATTGTTTTCGTTGTTATCATCATCTTCATCGACTTGTGTATCTCTGATAGAGCTCAAAATATTATTCAATTCCTCAACATTAACGTCAATAAAAATATTATCGATGATGCAAATATTTGCATTTTTTTTAGTCAATAGATGAAGCAACTCGATATGGATCATCTAACTCACCAAGTTGAAAGACATCACACTCCATAATTAATCATCATCCTTATCCTAAAAAACCTCAACACGACCATTATGTTTGGTTTTTACTATGGAATAACCAATCAACTCTTGAATAATTCTTTCTAAATGAAGGAGTGTATGTATAATAAACTTTTTAGCATTGCTTGACAAAAACAAAGACATCGTCGACATTGTGGAGTCTAGCCCTTGAATTAATTTCGCCCAATCCATGATGGAGATTGACACGGGACAACAAACAAAAGAATTAAAGCCGGGAAAAGAAAGAAGCTTTTAGAGAAGAAGTCGAGAAGAGAAAGCAAAGAAAGAAAAGAAAGGGGATTGGAGATATGCAAAATCTGCAAATTTTCATTAATCATCAAAAGTCCCTTAACATTTAGAAAAGTGGGATATAAATACTAAAACCCTAACTAGAACAAGCGTTTGGGCTTATAGCCCACTAAATAAAATACCCAACAATAATTAAATCAAACCCAACAAATAAAACCAAATTAATAAACCTTAACTAAAAGTTCATATAAATTAAACCCAAAAACATAAGTTAAAGCCCAATCTCTCAATTGTTTGGGCTATCCTCCATCGTCTATGATCATTCGCGTGGGTTCGGTGTCCCCATCAATTCTCCCGGGTTGAAAGAACTCGACCTCGTCGAGTATAGGCCAAGGCAACTCCGATAACGCTCTCAAAGATAAAGATCAAGCTATTGTGATGTCTCTTTGATAATCCAAGTATAGTCTAAATCAGGTCATTGAGCCCATATACTGGGATTTGCTTTGAAGTTCACCATCCCTGTTAAAAACAACTTGTGCATTCAAAGTAGCATTAATATGTTTCTTTTATGCCAAAGATATGGATAATGAGGTAGGGGTATCAAAAGGAGCATCGGGATAGGCTGTATTTTATAAATACCGAGGTCTTTCATGTTAAAAGTAGAGCTAATATTAAAGTTTAATGGCAATTTAATGATATAATTATTTGATTTAATCATTTGCAACAATTTATGATCGGTTTCCAAAAGACACTGCTGTGTCTAATCTAATCTGATCATGAAATAATCTCCAACATTAAGTGCATCATGATACTTAAGTAAATCATTTCGAAATTTGTATTGTTCATTACTTGCTTGAATTTGTTTCATGATCTCAATATGCAAATTATAAACCCTACATGGTAACGACTCAGACTACTTAGACATCCTATCGTGAGGAGATATGGGAAGGTGTTCTATAGGCTTCTCGTGTTTGTAATTATGAACATTAAATGATTGAGGGTGTGGAATAAGACAAACATTGTTTGAAACCTGTAGATATGGTATGGACACAATCAAGTAAACTAGGATTATCTTCATCTTCCTCATCACATGCATGTGGTAAGGGGTCAAAAAGCTCAACATGTTGTTCTAAACTTATGATGTGCTGGACACCAAGCATATGGGATGAGGAATCAGGTAGTTTAGGATGACTAATATCATGAGACTCTTTTAAGACCATACTCATCTATCTCTATAGGCAATTTCACTGAAGAGTTCCCTAAAACTTCCTCTACCATTAAAGCAGACATATCATACTCTTCTTAACCTTATTCTCAAGCTCACGTGGACTCATTGTGTTGGGTCCCTCTTCTTGCACATCCTCTTCATCTAGGTCACTAAAATCCTCAAGATTAGGCTCATACACTTCAACACTACAATATTTCTCTTTACCTATATCCTTATGTTTTTGGATGACTAAGGGTTTCGAGGTGCAATCTAAAGAGATATGACCAAAACCTAAACAATTAATACACTTAACCTTTGAACTCACCTTAGACACTTCATTGACAACTCGTTTGCCCTTATCTTTCTTACAAAGTTGGGCGCTACTAGGATTAGGTCTCGTGGGGTGGAGCACCTAACAAAGAATCATTACTTCCGAACTGGGACCTAGTAGGGATACTATAAGAGCCCCGACGATTCATCCTCGATTCTTCGTGACCAGCTTGTAATCTTGAACTAAGGTATAAGCTTGGTTAAGGGTAGATACACCTTGAAATACAACTTCTCTTCTAAGATCATCATTTAAGCCTTTACAAAATCTATGCAAAGTCATGGTTTCATTCTCTCTTATGGCACATCTAATCATGTAATCGTTAAACTGCGTTATATACTCATTGATAGACTTATTCCCTTATTTTAGATTGTTCCATTGGTTTAAGAGTTTATTCCTATAAGACTGGGGTAGGTACTTCTCCTGAAGTTTTTGTTTCATTTTGATCCAATCAGTTATAAGAGGTTTACCTCTCATCTCTAAACAATCCTCAACATCTATCCAATTAATTTTGGCTTCATCAATGAGTTTCATCTTAGCAAATCTAACTTTCCTATCATCGACAATTTATACCACTCAAATAATTTATCCATATCACGAATCCACATATCAAATATCCAAGGGTCATGACGACCATCAAAAGTGGAGGCTTCTATTTTTTTAGGACTCCAGACTCGCTCATCAAAGTCATCGTATTGAGAGTAACCTAAATGATAGTCATATTGGTGGCGCTCAGAGTGAACTTGTCCATAATGATTATTCTTGTGATATTTATTGATCTTTGAGTGTCTTATTCGAAAACTCTCTTGGGGCTCAATTCTTTTAAACATGTTGATCACCTAAGTTTGCGAGTGCCCTTTAAGTGGTCATAAGAATACGACTAAGGGTTGAGTCTACGGTAAGTGTAAACTTAAGTTTGGACACTAGATGATCATGACACAAAAGCATGCAACACTCACTTAGAAATGAAATTGAGATCACAAATGGTTCTTGCAAGTGAAGTCACAATACAAAAATAAAGCTAATTTTTTTTAATCTTAAATGTGGAGATTAATCAAGAACAAATTACACTAATAAAATTGTAAGCATGTAATACTAGATTCTTAAGTGTAAATGATTAATCAAACACTATGTCATAAGCAAGAATTCATAATTATCAAATAGAATAAGATATTAGCTATCATTGCTGAAAGAGGTTGATGAACAAAAATTATCAATTAAAAATGCTAGGTGAGATTTTTTTTTATGCTTCTTTTTTTTCTCTCTTTTTTTTTTTGGCACAAAAGAAATATTAATGATAATTTTGAATACCAAGTGCAATACCAAAGAGGTAAAATCAACAAACCGAAAAGTAGAGTTATTTACCGACCAAGATTTAGCTATGGAATTGATCACGGATGGACCTCAGATTATGTGGCAGCTGACATGGCAATAGGCGATGAAATGGCGATGCTTGCGACGTGGCGGCTAGTGGCGTAGCTGTCGAGCAGATGTGGCTCCAGACTGTAGACGTGGTGGATGACGTGGATCTAGAGGGCTGGCATGGCGGATGACGTGGCACAGTTACTTAATTTAGCCTCCAATGTCTTCTGTGCTTCAATCCTCTTCGCTGAGTTTCCTTCTTGCTGTTTGTGGTGACGAGGCGTGACTGCTAATCTGTTGATGCTATTGTTTAGGTGTCACCAGGGCTGAAAGACGAGTTGTGGTGGTTGCGGCTGGGTGCTTCTTCTTTGGAGGGTGCGATTTAGTGGTGGCTACGGCGAATGGTTTGTAACGCCGTATTTTCGGGTTCTTTGAAGACAACTCGCTGTGGCGGCGTGGGGACTGTGGAGACAGCAACTCGGTGCGGCTCTGTGGGCTTCTTGTGGCGTGGAGTGGTGGTGGTGGCTAGATGTCCGATCTGCCGATGGTAGGGAGAGGATGAAACTGGTAGGTGCGCCGCTGCCGATGAAGACCTACTGCTGCTGGTGTGAGCGACCTGTTGTGGCTGCGGGTAGTTGACGACATGTACCTATGGATTGATGTGGTGGTATTGGCTGTGATCGGTGTTAAAGGCAGACTGATCGGCGTTTCCATATTGCTGCATTTTGAGGATGAACAGTGAACACTGAACAATGCACAGTTTTTTTTTCCGTAATCAAAACAGTAGATTTTTTTTTTAACTGTGAACAATTTTTTTTTAGATTAAACCGGATCTAGGGTTTAGCATAAACATTGTGGATCGTTTAATTGTAAGAACAATTAAAACCCCGGCTCGATACCAATCCATGACGGAGATTGACACGGACAACAAACAAAAGAATTAAAGCTGGGAAAAGAAAGAAGCTTTTAGAGAAGAAGTTGAGAAGAGAAAGCAAAGAAAGAAAAGAAAGGGGATTGGAGATATGCAAAATCTGCAAATTTTCATTAATCATCAAAAGTCCCTTAACATTTAGAAAAGTGGGATATAAATACTAAAACCCTAACTAGAACAAGCGTTTGGGCTTATAGCCCACTAAATAAAATATCCAACAATAATTAAATCAAACCCAACAAATAAAACCAAATTAATAAACCTTAACTAAAAGTTCATATAAATTAAACCCAAAAACATAAGTTAAAGCCCAATCTCTCAATTGTTTGGGCTATCCTCCATCGTCTATGATCATTCGCGTGGGTTCGGTGTCCCCATCAATTCTCCCGGGGTTGAAAGAACTCGACCTCGTCGAGTATAGGCCAAGGCAACTCCGATAACGCTCTCAAAGATAAAGATCAAGCTATTGTGATGTCTCTTTGATAATCCAAGTATAGTCTAAATCTGGTCATTGAGCCCATATACTGGGATTTGCTGAAGTTCACCATCCCTGTTAAAAACAACTTGTGCATTCAAAGTAGCATTAATATGTTTCTTTTATGCCAAAGATATGGATAATGAGGTAGGGGTATCAAAAGGAGCATCAGGGATAGGCTGTATTTTATAAATACTGAGGTCTTTCATGTTAAAAGTAGAGCTAATATTAAAGTTTTATGGCAATTTAATGATATAATTATTTGATTTAATCATTTGCAACAATTTATGATCAGTTTCCAAAAGACACTGTTCAGGTCTAATCTGTATCATGAAATAATCTCCAACATTAAGTGCATCATGATACTTAAGTAAATCAGCTCGAAATTTGTATTGTTCATTACTTGCTTGAATTTGTTTCATGATCTCAATATGCAAATTATAAACCCTACATGGTAACGACTCAGCTGACTTAGACATCCTATCGTGAGGAGATATGGGAAGGTGTTCTATAGGCTTCTCAGGTTTGTAATTATGAACATTAAATGATTGAGGGTGTGGAATAAGACAAACATTGTTTGAAACCTGTGTAGATATGGTATGGACACAATCAAGTAAACTAGGATTATCTTCATCTTCCTCATCACATGCATGTGGTAAGGGGTCAAAAAGCTCAACATGTTGTTCTAAACTTATGATGTCTTGGACACCAAGCATATGGGATGAGGAATCGAGTAGTTTAGGATGACTAATATCATGAGACTCTTTTAAGACCATACTCATCTATCTCTATAGGCAATTTCACCGAAGAGTTCCCTAAAACTTCCTCTACCATTAAAGCAGACATATCATACTCTTCTTAACCTTATTCTCAAGCTCACGTGGACTCATTGTGTTGGGTCCCTCTTCTTGCACATCCTCTTCATCTAGGTCACTAAAATCCTCAAGATTAGGCTCATACACTTCAACACTACAATATTTCTCTTTACCTATATCCTTATGTTTTTGGATGACTAAGGGTTTCGAGGTGCAATCTAAAGAGATATGACCAAAACCTAAACAATTAATACACTTAACCTTTGAACTCACCTTAGACACTTCATTGACAACTCGTTTGCCCTTATCTTTCTTACAAAGTTGGGCGCTACTAGGATTAGGTCTGTGGGGTGGAGCACCTAACAAAGAATCATTACTTCTGAACTGGGACCTAGTAGGGATACTATAAGAGCCCTGACGATTCATCCTCTGATTCTTCGTGACCAGCTTGTAATCTTGAACTAAGGTATAAGCTTGGTTAAGGGTAGATACACCTTGAAATACAACTTCTCTTCTAAGATCATCATTTAAGCCTTTACAAAATCTATGCAAAGTCATGGTTTCATTCTCTCTTATGGCACATCTAATCATGTAATCGTTAAACTGCGTTATATACTCATTGATAGACTTATTCCCTTATTTTAGATTGTTCCATTGGTTTAAGAGTTTATTCCTATAAGACTGGGGTAGGTACTTCTCCTGAAGTTTTTGTTTCATTTTGATCCAATCAGTTATAGGAGGTTTACCTCTCATCTCTAAACAATCCTCAACATCTATCCAATTAATTTTGGCTTCATCAATGAGTTTCATCTTAGCAAATCTAACTTTCCTATCATCAGACAATTTATACCACTCAAATAATTTATCCATATCACGAATCCACATATCAAATATCCAAGGGTCATGACGACCATCAAAAGTGGAGGCTTCTATTTTTTTAGGACTCCAGACTCGCTCATCAAAGTCATCGTATTGAGAGTAACCTAAATGATAGTCATATTGGTGGCGCTCAGAGTGAACTTGTCCATAATGATTATTCTTGTGATATTTATTGATCTTTGAGTGTCTTATTCGAAAACTCTCTTGGGGCTCAATTCTTTTAAACATGTTGATCACCTAAGTTTGCAGTGCCCTTTAAGTGGTCATAAGAATACGACTAAGGGTTGAGTCTACGGTAAGTGTAAACTTAAGTTTGGACACTAGATGATCATGACACAAAAGCATGCAACACTCACTTAGAAATGAAATTGAGATCACAAATGGTTCTTGCAAGTGAAGTCACAATACAAAAATAAAGCTAATTTTTTTTAATCTTAAATGTGGAGATTAATCAAGAACAAATTACACTAATAAAATTGTAAGCATGTAATACTAGATTCTTAAGTGTAAATGATTAATCAAACACTATGTCATAAGCAAGAATTCATAATTATCAAATAGAATAAGATATTAGCTATCATTGCTGAAAGAGGTTGATGAACAAAAATTATCAATTAAAAATGCTAGGTGAGATTTTTTTTTATGCTTCTTTTTTTTCTCTCTCTTTTTTTTTTGGCACAAAAGAAATATTAATGATAATTTTGAATACCAAGTGCAATACCAAAGAGGTAAAATCAACAAACCGAAAAGTAGAGTTATTTACCGACCAAGATTTAGCTATGGAATTGATCACGGATGGACCTCGGATTATGTGGCAGGTGACATGGCAATAGGCGATGAAATGGCGATGCTGCTGACGTGGCGGCTAGTGGCGTAGCTGTCTGAACAGATGTGGCTCCAGACTGTAGACGTGGTGGATGACGTGGATCTAGAGGGCGGCATGGCGGATGACGTGGCACGGTTACTTAATTTAGCCTCCAATGTCTTCTCGTGCTTCAATCCTCTTCGCCGAGTTTCCTTCTTGCCGTTTGTGGCGACGAGGCGTGATCGCTAATCTGTTGATGCTATTGTTTAGGTGTCACCAGGGCTGAAAGACGAGTTGTGGTGGTTGCGGCTGGTGCTGCTGCTGGAGGGTGCGATTTAGTGGTGGCTACGGCAGATGGTTTGTAACGCTGTTTCGGGTTGCTTTGAAGACAACTCGCTGTGGTGGCGCGTGGGACCGTGGAGACAAGAACTCGGTGCGGCTCTGTGGGCTTCTTGTGGCGTGGAGTGGTGGTGGTGGCTAGATGTCCGATCTGCCGATGGTAGGGAGAGGATGAAACTGGTAGGTGCGCCGCCGCCGATGAAGACCTACTGCTGCTGGTGTGAGCGACTGTTGTGGGCTCCGGGTAGTTGACGACATGTACCTATGGATTGATGTGGTGGTATTGGCTGTGATCGGTGTTAAAGGCGGACTCGATCGGCGTTTCCATATTGCTGCATTTTGAGGATGAACAAAGTGAACACCGAACAATGCACGCTTTTTTTTCCGTAATCAAAACAAGAGATTTTTTTTTTTACCGTGAACAATTTTTTTTTAGATTAAACCGGATCTAGGGTTTAGCATAAACATTGTGGATCGTTTAATTGTAAGAACAATTAAAACCCTGGCTCTGATACCAATCCATGACGGAGATTGACACGGGACAACAAACAAAAGAATTAAAGCTGGGAAAAGAAAGAAGCTTTTAGAGAAGAAGTTGAGAAGAGAAAGCAAAGAAAGAAAAGAAAGGGGATTGGAGATATGCAAAATCTGCAAATTTTCATTAATCATCAAAAGTCCCTTAACATTTAGAAAAGTGGGATATAAATACTAAAACCCTAACTAGAACAAGCGTTTGGGCTTATAGCCCACTAAATAAAATATCCAACAATAATTAAATCAAACCCAACAAATAAAACCAAATTAATAAACCTTAACTAAAAGTTCATATAAATTAAACCCAAAAACATAAGTTAAAGCCCAATCTCTCAATTGTTTGGGCTATCCTCCATCGTCTATGATCATTCACGTGCATAAATAATATTTCGGGTTCGGTGTCCCCATCAGAGATATACTCTGATTCCTCTGTCATTGGTGTCATACCAATAACATTTGAATAAAAAAAAATTATTTTGTTCGGTATGATATTGTAATTCAATTACCTCTTCTAATTTCTTATAATAGTCAACTTCAAACTTATTAAAAGTTGATCTCTTAACACAAACCTCACTGTTATATGCTTTTTTTAGCATTATCATATTCTTTAGCATGAAACATATGTTTATTGATAAAATATTTGTTGTAGCACTTCACTTTCCTTTTAGGACCCAGAGTTAGTAAAGACAAAGTAACACTAACATTTTTTCCTAATTGATAAACCTAGTACATGAAGTACAATCATGAATAGTTAATATTAATAAGAAATGGTACGAGATAAATTTTGATATCTCTTCAATAATATAGGCCTCGCATATCAAAGCCTCAACATGCACCTTGTTTTTTACTTTTCTTTTAAAGTTAAACAAGTACCTATATAGAATTAAATGAATGTTTTGAATTATACAAAGAAAGATAAAAAAAATTTAATTACAATGCATGTGTAAAACCTAACCTCTCAAATGAATACATCCATCTATAGCCTCCAACATTTGCCTTAAATGGTAAATATATGAGTAAATGCTTCATTGATTCGAAAAACGATGAAGAGAATATCATCTCAAGTTTGCATATTGTCTGGATGATATTCATTTCACGTCTCTCCATGTGTTATGTCTGTAAGTTGTTTGAGCATATATCTCTAAAGAAATGATTGATCTCTGTGAATGCATTCTATATCTCCTTTGACAATAAATCTCGGTAAGCTAATGAAATGAGTGTTTGTATAAATACGTGGCAGTCATGACTCTTCATTTCATACAATCCTCCAAATTCACCAACCTTAATATGTTCGGGGTATGTCCATCAGGAAAATGCAAACTTTTAAGCCATTAGAAAACAAGTAATTGTGCATTTTTGTCTAAAATGATGCCGGCTTTGGACTTGACGACTCGTGACCCAACATAAACCAACTCCATGTTTTTACGGTGACAAAATAAAGTTATATCCATTCGTGAGTATCAACAGCCATTGAGAATAAGGAGCAATAAATAGCCCGAATGGATTAAATTTATTTGTACATAATCTAAGATGCACGTTCCTTGCTTCTACTGAAAACTGAGGATGCACATTGTTAAAGTGTTTCCAAACTTCACCATTAGAAATGTGCACCATCACTCTATCAAACGCATTATGTGATTGGTGTCATGTCATGTGCTTAGCAATCTTTGATGACATGAATAACCTTTGCAATTTAGGTGTAATTGGAAAGTATCTAAGTTTTTTGTTGCGATAAGAGTCCTTCCCTTGCTATTTTTGGGTTTATAACAAGAATGCCCACATGTTCTGCACTTGGTTGACTCTGTATTGTCAAGGTAGTACAACATGCAGAACTTTGGACACGTGCTAATTTTCTGGTATCCTAGACCGAAAGATTTCATCATAGACTTAGCAATATAAACGTTCTCTTTCACCCTATTCCTTTCAAGTAAAATGCTTCTCGTCCATTCAACAATTCTTTCATAACCGGCCTCACTCAACCTATGATCTGACTTGATGGTGAACACCTTTGTAATGGTCAATAATTTACTGTGATTTATGCAACCATCCCATAATGATTTATCATAATCTTTCAAAAGATCAAAAAACCTGGTTGTGCCTACATTAGGTTCTTCATCTACGATTGAACATTGATCGGTATGACCCTGATTCATTCTTATCGCATCCATAACCATATTCCTATAAGGATTACTATTGTCATCTACAACTCTATGCACATTGCTAGCACTAGAAGTTGACCCAATCATCATCTCTACCATGATATTGTGAGAAACATATGGTTCTTCGTGTGCATACCAACACAAGTATTTCTTCATGAATCTTTTTTGTAGAAGATACATCGTTACAACAACTGGATCGATAATTTTTTTATTCTTACAACTCTTGCATTAACATCTAATTCCACCTTCATTAATATTTCTCAGATTAGATAGTGCATAATTAATAAAACTCTGAATTTCATTACGATAATCCATCCTCCGCAACCTTTAGAGTGAATCTCGATATATTCATGAACGATCATTCATTACTTATATCAAACCTATTTACATAATGATGACAATATGTATTAATTAACCACATTATCTAAATAAATTTGCATAAATATTGATTTAGCTTAATCTTGTTCAATCTAAGTTAATAGTTCTTTTAATTCATTATCAATTATATATCTAAATAAATTTAAATTTCCATACATTTACTGAAAATTACAACTCAATAATAAAATTGACAAAATATAAAACGAACTTGTTAAATAAATCATTATTTATTTCATAACAAAACACCGAAGTAAAAAATTTGACATATGTTTCATCAATTTTATAAAATTTAAAACAAACTATAACATGTATAAATCATAAATTCATATAACAAAATTGTATGAGAAAAAACTATAAAACAAGTAAACATCCAAATAAAATATATATACTACAAAAATATGCAAAAAAAAAAAATTAACATTTAAAATTTGTGTTAAAAAAGGATAGATTTGCTTACTTAATGTGAAGAATTCTTAATAAAATTTGAATCAGAACATGAATGTAAAAAAACCGAGTTTTGTAGTTGGATTTGCTGTGAGAGTTTGAATTGTGCTGAGATTAAGAGCTTCCGTTTGTTGCCGGGATTCTGGAAGAAGACTAAAGTTCGCTATTCTGCTTTTGGCTTCCCCTCTCCTCTGGTCTTTGGTTCTATCTTCCTCTGCCTCTCTGTTTTTTTGTTCTGTCTTTTTTCTTCCTTAATTCTCTCTGTGTGGTTTTTTTCCATTGTCTCTTTACAAGTTTTTTTGTTCCTTTTCTTTTGGCGGGTTCCTCGTAATTGGCCCCTGATCCTCACTATCTTTTTTTTGTTTTCTGTTCTTCCCTCTCTGGCTTTTTTTTCCCTGTCTCTGCAGTCCTTTTTGTTCTTTCCGTCCTCTCCTCTCTCTTTTTTCGTCCCCTTTGTTTGGCCTTTGGCCTTTATAAGGCTAGATTCCTGGTTGTTTATTGACAACTATCTTTTCTTTCATAGGATAACGATCCCGAAGATGAAGATAAGCGTGTTTATCCATGTATGAAGGGTTGGAGACACCAACAGTCCTGCCATGAAATGATGATGGGTTTTAAACTGGACACCAGAGGCATGTTGTAGACCATTTGGTTTACATTCGGGCTGGAATGAGATGATAGGGTCTTGGCAGACCAATTTTTTTTTTTTCTTTTGCGGGTGGTTTCCTTTGTTTTAGGAGAGGAAGGGGATGAACAGTTGGTTTAAACTGCGTCGTTTTCTCTACTAAAACGACTATCTTCAATTTACCCCTTGATGGTTTGACATTTAGCAATTAGGGTTTTATTCATGAAAATCTCTTTTTTTAAAAAAAAATTTATCCCTGGATTAATTGCAATTGGACCTCTGGATTTCAGCGTCATTTACAAAATAATTCTTAGTTTCAAGTTTAAACAATTCAGTTCTTAATTGATTTCTCAACTTTTAATTCTTTCAAAATTACCCTTGAGAAAATCAATTAACCTCCCTATAGTATCATTGCCTATTCACTTCAGTTTTTGAACTTTAATTTCTTGCAATTTGAACTTAAATTGGCCCTGAACTTTGATATTTCTTCAATTAAACCCATGATTGCATTAATTAATTAAATCAAAGTTTAATTAAGTCCCAAAACTTATCAATTCTTCTAATTTTTTACCAAATTAACTTTTAAATTTATAATTTCATCCTTATTAGTTCTCAAACTTTCAATTTATGTTGTTTCTGTCTAATTCTCAAATTTATTTTTCTTTCACTTTTTTAATATATATTTTCTTGAAAATTCAAAAATTAAATTATGATAGACATGTCAATTACTAGTTATGTCATAATTATGTAACCCAAAATCTAGTAGGTTTTCATTAAAGAACGGAAAACACCATACCAAATTGTATTGAGATTTATATAACTTTTTTTGTATGGATTTTTCCTTTTAGCTAGGTTTGTATCTCCTTGGTTTTATTTTGAATTTGAATACCAAGAAGCTTATGCGAGCACCATTTACCAAATTTCTACGAGCTTAATTTCCACAATTTATGCTTTTTTTTATTTGGCTGGGAATTGGAATATTAAGTGAAACATTTAGATACACTTCACCCTAGAAAGCACAGCTCGACAGTTTTAAATATATTTAGGTAAACTATAGACTTGCTATTTAAAATGTGAATTGAAGAAGAAAATGAAGCCATACATGCTTTTCTTTTCTTCTGTTCTATGTTACTGTATATATTGACACGTAAACCTTTGATTCTTCCAAGGAAAAATTTGGAAGGTGTGTTATTAAACATCTAATTTATTACTGTGGTGCAAAAGTATTTTTTAAATATATTAAAATAAATTTTTTAATTTTAAAATTATGATATCAAAAGCATCAAAAAAATACTAAAAAAATTTATTTGATGTTTTTTTAAGTAAAATATATTTTTAAAACACATTTAAAAGCATAAGCTACCTTACTCTTAAACATATAATATACTTGATGAAAATTAGATGACATTAATGAAGATGATTAATGATGACCGGAGTAGGCTACACAAGCCACCCAAAAACAAATAGGCCAACCATCTTTGAACAGCTCACTCCATTTACCATTTACTGTTAGTGGTATTTTTTGGTATTGTTGGATTTGTATCATTAAAATCTTTCTGATGGCACCAATAGTATCATTATTTGAGTTTTGGTGTATTTCTAGATTTTTTTTTCTTTCTTATTTATCTCTACCCTATCCTTTCTCTTTGTTTTAAATTGTAATGATCATTTTACAATTTAAAAGAGTCGCTAGTGATACTTGCAACTCGCGAGTCATAAATATTATATTTGTGACTTTTTAAATTGTTTTATATTCCTAAGTTAATTTTTTTTTGTAATGTTTTAGTTTTTTTTTTAATATTTACTATGTTAGAGTAAAGGAAACTCTTTGTTTTGTCTCATGGCATTATTACCATCACATATGTCATTAATTTCATGCTTTCTTATTTTCACTACGCACTAAATCTGAAAAATCTCAAATTATATCTGTGGGTGATCACTTATCACCACCATATGGGACATATGCAAGTACTTTTTATAATTTAGACTCTTCTATTTGGATGTATGCTTCTTCAATCGATGACTTGTCTTCATTGAAAAAAAAAAAAGTTTTCTTTCTGTTCGTGTTTTTTTAATGTCAGGCAACTCAAAAAGCTAGAACCAAAATCCGTGACGAAGTCGAGGGAAAAAAATGAAAAAGGAAAATGAGCGTCACTTTTAGGCAAATATGGGGTCCAGTGAACAGCCCGTCAACTACCTTTCTTTTTTTACTAGCTAAAATATTTTTTTTAATTTGTTTTAATTAGTAAAATATCAAATAACACAATTTATACTTATTATAATAAAAAACATGACTTTTAAATTTATAGTTATTCATAAACACAAACTTTAAAAAAAAATAAGAGAGAAAAAAAATTAAAAATACGCTGAAGTTTTGATTATGACACCACAAAATATTCAGAAAGAAGATATTTATTAAATGAATCCAATAAAAAAAAATTCATCAACAATAACTAGAGTGATATAGACTTGCTGTCAAAGATAAAAGAGCCACCACTCATCTTTGGACGACAAATATAACTCTCTCTAGTTATTTTTAGTGATTTTTTTTAATATTATTAAATTTATCTTATATTTTTAATAATACTAATTATATTATAATCAAAACTTCAATGTCTTCATAATCTCTTTATTTATTTGTTTTTTCTCTCTATATCTTTTCTCTTCCCGTCATAATTTGTGTATCAACATACTAGGAGTATCTCCAAAAAGGTTTTTAAAAAACTTATTTTTTACTTTTTCTTCCCTGATCTTGTAGCCCTAGCGAGGGAGTCAAATGAAGAGCTAAAATGACTTTTGTGTCAAAGAAAAATTATTATTATATATTTATTGAAAGAGTCAAAACATTAAAATATATTATTTTAAAAAATTATATTTAAAAAAAAAGCTAAAAATATTAATATTAAATATATTAAAATAAAAATAAGTTGTTAATTTTTTTTTAATTATAGTACATATAAAAAAAATTATATTTATACTATTTAAAAATTATACAAACAATTTAGCATATCAAAATTGCTTTTTACATTGAAGATGCTCTTGTAATAAGAAAAAACAAAATCCTAAAAAGTCTCACTCCACTTCGTTTGTTGTCCTATACGAGGAGGAGCGAGAGTCATCAATTAGAATAGAAGCACACCATACTAGAAGTGGAATAGAAGGCATGAAAAGGAAAGTAATCACAGCAAAAAAATCCTCAGTGTGGTAGGACAGGGAAGAAACGACCCTTTTCTAAATCAACACAAACTGTATTGTAGGAACATTTGTTTTCCTATGGGGAATTAAAAGGACATTGGGGTTGATGAATGAATTCGAAGAGTTCCTCTGAAAACCCTGTTGCATTTGGTGATGAGATCATAAAATAAAATAAAATTAGAATATGTTATTTTTTGCATTTTAAAAATATTTTAATAATTTGTTTTGCTTAAAAAAAAAGTAGTTTAAGCCAACTGTATCTAATCTCATTTATTTTTGCACTGGTGGGGGAATTTATTGCTATAGTTTTGAAATCTTACCTTCTAGCACTGACCACACCATTTATATCAGCTCTTTAAGTGCCTAATCTCTCTCTCTCTCTCTCTCTGCATCTGACTTGCAGTTCCTTATTTTTAGTACAGACAAAATTGTGTTAAAACTCTACCAGTCTATAATCTCAAAATTCAACCAGTAGACCTGCTTATATTGACACTGGCCTTAAAATAGCTTCTGGGGATGCTTCATTGGGGCTTGGATTTAATATTTTGTAGCAGCAGATGAGACAGTTATTGGTATCATCACTTGGTTCAAGTCTAAAGCTTCAATCTTGCTGAGTCTCTCTCAGTTTTTTCATCCTGAAAACATGAACTTGGTTCTCCTTAAAATCAAAGAAAGCACCTTCATTTCTCCAACCCAGCAACCATATTTTCTTTCTCAGCCACCACCGCAACCAAATCTTGATACCGATGGTTTCAACTTGAACACCAAGGTTAGTCCTAGTCTATTGCTTATCATTATTATTCTAGCTATTATTTTCTTTGTTTCTGGTTTGCTTCACCTCCTAGTGAGATTTCTTTTAAGACCACGTAATAGAGAGTACCCTGATGACTTAGAGAGTGTGACTGCTCTTCAAGGCCAATTGCAGCAACTCTTTCACCTTCACGATGCTGGTGTTGACCAGACATTTATAGATGCTCTCCCTGTGTTCCAATACAAAGCCATTATTGGATTGAAGAACCCTTTTGACTGTGCTGTTTGTTTGTGTGAATTTGAGCCTGAAGATCAGCTAAGGTTGTTGCCAAAATGTAGTCATGCCTTTCACATGGAGTGTATAGACACATGGCTGTTGTCTCACTCCACTTGCCCTCTCTGTAGAGCTTGCTTGCTTTCTGATTTCTCTCCAAACAATACCCGCTCTCCCTTGGTTCTTGTTCTTGAATCTGGAAGTGAGAGCTCAAGAGAGCTTGTTAATGATAGAGAGGCTAATGTTGGCAGAACCAGTTCAGTTTTGACTACACATTCCAATCTGGGCTGTCATGGAGACACTGATTTGGGATCATCGCGTTTGGATATTTCACATAAGTCAAGTGAAAGTTTGACAAAAGATGATTCTGTCCCCAAAATAGTAGTAGAGTCAGGGGAGAAGGTTGTTCCTGTTAAGCTAGGGAAGTACAGGAATGTGGATGTTGGTGAAGGGAGTAGCACAAATATTATTGATTCAAGAAGGTGCTATTCTATGGGGTCGTTTGAGTATGTATTGGATGAGAATTCTTCATTGCAAGTACCTATAAGGACTCCAATGAGGAAACAGTCAAGCAAGAAGACGACTTTGCCTTTAACACCTGGTCACAAGCTAGCAATGTCTGAATGTGATTGTGAATCAAGAAGAGAATTTGATGGCTTTGAAGGTCTTAAGAGTGTTCAAGTTAATGGGAGTGCTAGTATTGTTGCTAGCAGTGGCAAAACCATTGGTAGAAGCGAAAGAGAGAGCTTTTCTAGATCAAAGATATGGCTCAGAGGGAAAAAGGAGAAGCAGAGTTCAACTGGGGAATCTTCAAGAAGGGCCTTTTCCTTTCGATTTCCAGTGAATAAAAATGTTGTTGCTGATGATGATTTGAAGATGAGGAAGGGGGATAGTGATGTGAGAAGGACTAATTCTGAAATAAGCTTTGGCAGGTGGGAAAATGGAGGTGGTCAATCGGGTGGTAATGTGCTGAATCAGAGTTGTCATAGATTGGAATTGCAAGAAAAAACGCCTTCATTTGCTAGGAGGACTCTGCTTTGGCTTGTGGGGAGACAAAACAAGGTTGTTCACTCATCCTTTACACCTAATGTCTAGCATTCTTTTGTCAACTTTTCCTGGATACTTTTTCCTGGGAAAGTAATCTTCTTTTTCTTCATTGTGCAAGGCATAATTGGAATATCTGTAGCTCGAAAAAGAAAGAAGCAATTATCCAAAAATACAAAATTGATGCAATTACACTGCATTATGCTTTTGTTTTCTTCCTTTTCTTTTCTTCACATTACAGCATTGTAGGTGTGGAGCATAGATTATTCTTTTATGATTGTCTTCTTTTTGTCCTTTCAAGCTCAAGAATCTCTGCCTTTCTATGGTTTCGCATGCTTAAAATGTAGACTAATTTGAAACTCATTGCTTTATTAATTCGACTTTCAGAATAATAATTTGCGTTGCAAATTGATGAAATCCCAAATGCATAAAGTAAGCATCATGGTAGCTTTTCTTTCAATGGTAGTGTCAGGTAGAAGTTAGCCAGTTGCCATTAGTGTGTATTAATGAGGGCATAGTTACTGAGCTTATAGAAAGAGTTGATCATATTCATCGGGTCTATGAGCATTTGATTGACAATTCTTTGATCGGAGATGCTGGAAGTGATTGAACAGCGGTAAATGCACCAAAATCCATCCACTGAATGGGTTTGTCGATCATTAGTTTGCCAAATTTGGTGTGTTAATTTTTTTACAGAGAAGATTCAAGTGATCACATCAATTTAAATTTTGCTAGATAAATTATTGTTTTAATGTCGGGTTTTCCGAAACATATAGACATAACGAAAATAATAAATTTAAAATTTTTCAGGAATCCCAGTGATTATGTTAGACAAATCTAGAGTTGTTTTAAAGTTTTATGCGAAGATTACATAAAGATTGGATGTTAGTTTTGGCTTTGAATATTTGCTTCAAAGGTTGGATTGTTGCAAATCACAAATCGTCTAATTATCTGGCATCTAAAGGTAATCCATACAAACTACTAGTGAGAAATCTCTTAAATTCTTTTAGGAGAGAGTGATTGTTATACTTTAGAGTACTATCTTTTTTTTTTTAGATATTTAAGTATTGTACTATACTTATCTTTTTTATCATCCATAGAAAATAAGAGACATAACTTTCTATTTATAGGGAAACCTAAAAACCTTATAAATAACAAAATATTATTTTGCTTCTTAAATAATATCTTATATTTTATTTTATGCTAATTTTAGAAATTTATTCAATCAAGCTCCTATTTGATTTTTCTAGGTCTAAAATTGTAATTCTCTATATAAATTACACTCTAGTCTTTAATTTTTAAAACTTATTTATAATCAAGTCATACTTGATTAATCATCCTATTTTAATTTTTGACCAATGGTTTTTATGTGTGTGATTTATTAGATTCCCTAATAGATTCGTCTAAATATAAATCATAATCTTAAATAAAATAGGATTAAATAAATTAAATTATTATCAATTTAACAATTGATTGATTTATATTTAAAGATAAAATAAATTGTCTAACAACCTGTCATAATCCTTTAAATATTAGAAAAGTTATAAGTGATTTGACTTAACCTTTCAGTGACTAGTTTTTTAATATAATTATTATTCACTGATTAACAATGTTCCAATTAGATATTATAGCACGAAGTGTGTCTACTATGTCAAATCATGTTTATTCTTAACATCAAACATTATAGTCATTGATTATTTAAATAAGATTTGAAACTCTTTACAAATATCATTCCACCTTACTCAATGATTTACAATCAATATTATTTGAGAATAAATTAAACTTTTTTCCTAATTCACCTATGGAGATGAATTCTCTCTTAATTACTTAAATACCTTTATATAGTTTATGTTATATATAATATCTTCCTATTTGTTACCCTTGATTAGGACAATGTGTAGCATGATCAAAACATAACACTCCATATATAAGATAACTTAGTGATCTCAAGTCTAAAGATCACTTACACAACTGTTGCGTGAGCCTTTCCATAGACACGAGTGATCTTTTCATATGAAATTCTTATGCGAGTCAATTCAGTAAACATGTCATCTGATAAACATCTACATATTAGTTCTAGGTATCCATCATATCTCAACTTATGAGAACAAATGCTTTATTTCACAAAGAAAAGAACATAATATGCACTAGTCTTAGCAGCTCTAATTAATATCTAGTCTTAATAAAGCATTGATTAGGAACATTTTAGGAATAATGCTTTGATGCAATAAGAATATCATAATTATAACAACTTTATAATTTTCTTTGCAAAACATTTTTGCCTCAAGAACTTTATCTTTACTCTGAATTCTTTAATCAAATATTTGATGAATATTAAAGATAAACAAGCCTTTATTAATAAATTAAATATATTTACATGAACAAAGTCAATGTCACATGTAACCAACTGATTGGCTATAGGGCATATACACTAACAATATATCACTTGCACTAAATCTAATCACTTATGTATTAAATATCATACCGCTCTACTTGATGATAATGTTTTTACTAGGACAATGACTTAGTAAGAGGATCTATAAGATTCTCTTCAGTAGGTAATCGTTATATCTTTATATCTTTCCTTTCTATAATTCTTCAATCAACTGGAATTATCTAAGTTTATTTTTTAGATTATTGATGAGACTTTGGTTCCTTTTTTATTGCAATGACTCCATTGTTAACACAATATAGGACTACTAGATCAACAAAGTTTAGGAACCACAACTAGTTTAATGATAAACTTTTTGATCAAAATATTATCTTTTGTTCCCTCAAACATAAAGGTGTACTTAACTTTAGTTGTAGAATCTATTTGGTCTCTTATTTGGAACTCCTGTAACTTATAGTATTATTATTTAGAGTAAAATATAACCAAACTAAATTTTCTATTTTCAATATCTTATTGAAAACTAGCATCTTAATAACCATGAACTACTAGTTCATCTCTTTCATAGATCAGAAAAACATTCTCAATTCTTCTTAAATATTTAGGAATATTTTTATCTTTCTTCCAGTAACTCTAACTTGAATTAGATTTGTATCTACTCATTATGCTCAAAGTATAAGATATATTTGGTCTTGTATATAGCATTGCATATATTATAGATCTTATATCTATAGTATATGGAATTATTTCCATCTTATCTCTCTCAACTTGTGTTTTTGGACACATGTCTTTGGAAAGAGTATCATATGCGAAATAGATAAGTATTATCTTTTACATATATCTCTATAGATCTTTAATCTCAGTATATAGGTTATTTCTCTCATATCCTTAATGAAGAAATTTTTAGACAACTTAATATTTACTAACTAGAGTAAAGAAATATCATTTCATTTTAAGAATATGTTATTTATATATAATATTAGAAAAACAAATGCACTCTCACTAACCTTTTTATAAACACAAATCTCATCCATATTTTTTATGAAATCAAATTGTTTGATTATCTCATCAAAATGGATGTTCTAACTCCTTAAAGCTTGTTTAAGTCCACAAATGAATTTCTATAGCTTGTACACTTGATTGGTAAATTTATTAGATTCAGAACTTTCAAGTTATGTCACATGCATATTTTCTTGAAGATTCTCGTTTAGGATTATAATTTTGACATCCATTTTTCAAATCTCATGATCATAGCATGTAGCTATAACAAACAAAATCTTTGTGAATTTTAACATAGTTACTGGCAAGAAGGTTTTATCAAAGTCAATCTATTTGTCTTTGTCTGTAACCTTTGGCAGCTAGTCTAGCTTTGTACAATTGTATATTACTTTTCATGTTAGTCTTTCTCTTAAAGACCTACTAACATCCAATGGCTTTTATCCCTTCAAGTGGATCAAGCAAGGTCCATACCTGGTTGGTATATATGAAATCCATTTTAGATTTTATGGCTTTAAGTCATTTCTTAGAATCAATATCAGATATTGGTTCTATATAATTGTTAGGCTCATCAAGTATGAACAACTCGTCATTCCTAGCTTTTGAGAAGTCCCTATTATATTGGTGCATGACGTGTCCTACCAGATCTATAGATTTATTTATGTTTTCTTGAGCTTCAGGCTAAACATCCAATGTTATAACCTCAGGCTTATGTTTTATTTGGATGTCAGTTTACAGTTCTTGAACTTGTTCAAGCTATATTTTCCTCTCACTTGCTCTTTTTAAGAATAAATTCTTTCTTTAGAAAGGTAACATATTTTGAGACAAAACATTATTGCTCAACAAGATTATATGAATGATATCCAACAGTTTCTTTTGAATATCCCATAAACTTATATTTATCTGACTTAGCTCCCAGATTTTCAAATACAATATGCTTCATATAAGCTTCACATCTCAAGTATGAATTGTTTTGGCTCTTTTTGTGTCTCGTATAAAAAATCACGCAATCTATATGATATAAATGACTTATGTATTATTAAATAAATAATAAAATTGAATAAAATAATTAAAATTTTTTATCTTGATTTCAATCTTATCTAGTTGCAACATGATTCTCCCAAATCATCATTGCAATAGCATTGTCAACTCTATCTCATTCGTATTTTTCCTTGTAGTTAAAATTTGTACAAGAAAAATTTCATTAATAAGTTAATAAACTAACTGAATTAACATAATAAAAATATTTAAATTAATACTAACCTTAAACCTTTTGATCCATACATCAATCATAGGTTTCCATTAAGGATTGGAAACTTGACTCCACTAAAACAATGAAATTTTTATCGATTATTTCATCGCCAATGTTATGGTTCCAGAAGCCTCAATGTTTATAAACCTGAAATTGCATTCGTTAATTGAAATTAATTTTTCAAAAATTATTAACATGTCATATAAAGGGAAAACAAACTTACATTAAAAGGTCATTCCTCCACTGAGTCTAGTACTTCCGAGTAAATAGATTCTGCTGTGAAAGGACCCCTTTTGAAGTGGCGGCATCACACTCGATGAGCTCGCATTGTGAGTGGATGCTTGTGTCTGTTCCTAGTCGGTACCTAACGACTTATGATCGTCTGAATCGTTGCTAGAAGAACTAGTAGAGATCTTGTCCATACGATGTGCTATTGACTTTTCCATAGGCTTCTACACAAATTAAAGGATTAAGGTACCGTAAATCATTTCTATTTTAAAAATAAATTCGGAAGCACCTCCCCAATAAAGAGACTACCCAAAATTTTTAAACCTGCAAATATATAATAATTTAAATTGGATTACCACAAACCAATTGATTTTATTTCAATCTAAATCAATCGAATAATTTCAATTAAGTTAATTTAACTAAATTTCCAATTAACTTTGCTACGACCATTTGCAAAATGATCATAAGAGGTAAATATAAACACATTAAAGGATCTGTAATATCAATATTTCACATTAAAAACTATTCATTTATCCTAAGTGTTATCTTAGCTATTTTTATTTTATATCTTATTTTATTTATGATGGCTAATATTTTTTGTTTATTTTTAAATAATTTCTTTTCATGAAATTAAAAACTATTTGTTAACACCAACAAATCAATTAGCTAACCATATTAAATTATTAATAACATAAAATTAAAACAAAAATTTTAAAAAATCCAACAATCTATATACAATCATTAAATAACAGAAAATAAAAAAACAGTTAAAAAATTCCAAAAATCTATATACAATCATTAAAGAATAAAGAAATTAAAAACAATTCCCAATAACATTTATACAATTATTAATAATAGAAAAAGTTAAAAATTCCCAACAACATTTGTGCTATTATTAATAACATAAAAATATAAAAAATGCAAAAACAAAACACAAAAAAAAAAATCTTACATTAATGTTGAGTTTTCCTGACAAGAGGAAAACAAATTCGAACAAATCATTAAATAACAAGAGAAAAAGAGAAGGAGAAGAGATGAGAAGACATACCTACATGTGGAGGATAAGAGAAGAAAAGAGAATGGGTTGATGAGAGAAAGACAGAGAATATAAAAAGAAAAATGAAGATTTGGGACGAGGAGAGAGAAAACTGTAGAGGAAGAGAGAAGAAGAGATGTGCTCATCGGTTCTGATTTTAAAGATTCTAGTCTTTTAATTTGGGACTTTTTTTATTGACGGTAAATTAAATATTAATGTTTTTTAATTTTTTAATCAATGTATCCATGTAAAGTCTAATTGAAAGTTTCAATTTAATCAAACTATTTAGAAACACGCCAAGTATTACCAATGTCTTTATTGTCAAAAAATTAAAAATTAATATTTTAATTTTTTTCATTAGTGTTTTCAAATGTAAAGTCTAATTAAAAATTTTAATTTAATAAAAAATTATCAGAAACCCGCCATGTATCACCGACATCTTTACTAATGGTAAATTAAATATTAATATTTTTATTTTTTTCCATCCGTGTAGCCATTTGTAAATTCTAATTGAAATTTCCGATTTAATAAAAATTTTTCAGAAACATGCCAAGTATTACCAACATCATTATTGTTGGAAAATTAAAAATTAAAATTTTAATATGTTCGTCAGTGTTTCCGTCTATAAAATCTAATTGAAATTTTTAATTTAATCCAAAATTTTTAGAAACCCCTCAACTATCACTGATTACTTTTCAGTCTATCGTTGATTCCATCTACAGAGGATAATAATAAATAGTGCAAGTGAGAAGTGAATAGTACCTTAGCTCTCAAGAAAATACCGACGAATATTAACTGTCGGTGGTCTCGTATGCATTGAACAATGCCAGTGAGAAGGTAACAATTCCAATGCTCTTTGGAATATACCAATAGACTTTAATCATTCGGTGTATCTGTTTGTATTTTACAGGTTTATCAGTATTTTTATCGATGCAAAACAATTTATGTTGCCAGATTGTATTGTATTTTTTATTTATTCATCATGCAAATACTTAAAATAACAGCAGCATACACAACACAATAATACTAGTTCTGTATATAATAATAAAATTACATAAATAAATTTTTCATTATGATTTAATAATAAATTAACACAATTGTCATTAAATTAAAGTTAATTTCCTCCATAAATATTACATTATAGTGACATTACTTGGCGAAAACAAAGACATCGTCGACATTGCATAATAATATAGACTTTGTATTAAGTACGACTAAACCATGATGTAGATCTACTCTAATTCTTCTATTAGCGGTATCATACAAATAACATTTGAATAAAAAGACTCTATTCTGCTCGCTATGATATTGCAATTCAATGATCTTATCTAACTTTCTATGGTAGTCAACTTCAAATTTATTAGAAGTCGATCTTTTAACATAAATCCCACTGTTGTATGTTTTTCTACCTTGACCATACTTTTCAGTATGAAACACACGCCTAATAATAAAATATCTGTTATAGCACATCACCTTTTTTTCATGACTCAAACTTAGTAAATTCAAAGTAACACTAGTAGTACTTCCTAATTAATAATTCGGAGTATTATACTTACTAAATAAAAGATATCAGTTCAACACAGTTAAATAATACATAATTATATGCTTATCTAAATTCTATTTTTGTCAAATAAATAAAATATATTTATATAAATAAAGTCAAATACCATATCTAACCAGCTAATTAGCTACAAATCATATGCAGAATCACTTTTCTCATCAACAATTTGGATTGTCTTCTGCTACAGAACCATTTCCTTGCGTCTCAAATGATCATCTGGATGCTGCAAGTTATTCACCTGTAAAAAAGACAGTTTGCTAGACTAGCAAAGGATAATTATAAACTCTACCCACGCTTAGGATGACCTAAGAAAAGAGAGACTTCCTGTACTGTAATTCAAAATCCAAAGGTCTCATAGTCTCCAAAAGAAATATGTAAATAAATTGAAAATTAAAAAAATAAATTGCGTGGACACATTATTTAACACCAGTTTTTTTTTTTTTTAGCACAATAAATGTAATGTAAGAATCCAAATTAGATTTGAAATGCACAGCTGTTTCCTCAATCACAGGCTGTGGCTGCATTAAAGGAGAGAAAGAAATTTCATATTGGTCAAATAATTGGAGTATTAGGGCAATAAACATTAATGGCAGATGTTAATAATGTCACGAGAGCGGTTGGGGACAGTTTTCTAGTTTTATTTCTAACACGACCTCATGTGATTGTCCCTACATATTTATGTTTCGAGTCCATTACCCCTAATGCCTACTTTCTTTTTTCATTTTATTTTTAAATCCAGGTTCGCAGCCTCAGTTTAGTATTATTACGAAGATAGATTTATTCAAAGATTATATAGATACATCATTTGTTGATAAAGCAACTTAGAAGTTTGTGATTCATGACTCTACAAGCTAGTGGAAAAGAAATTATTTGTCAATTGATGTTTTTTTAAGTTAGTATCTAAAATTGTTATACAATTGAAGTGAAGAAAGAAAAGATATTGGGGAGTCTTGATTAGACATCAATGAAATAAAAATAAGAATAATTTGAACTCGAGAACAAGTTTTTTTTTCCAACCTGAAAAAACTGATAAATGAGGATTTTTAGGGGAAATTATTTATTTCCTTAGTTATTTTTATTCATATTTAGTTTAAGATGATATTTAATTTTATAGTTCTTTTATTCTCCTATTTAGTTTGGGAAAAAAAATTCTTAATTATTTTTTTCTTACTCAATTTAGGAATAATTCAGTTTAGAAATTTTATTTTTTCTTATTTAGTTTAGATTTAGGACTAGTATAAATAAGGTTTTTAAGTTTGTATTTTAGGAGACTATACGTGAAGAGAAAAGATTCAATATTAAAATTTTAAATTAAAGTTTTTGTATGGTGATCTTATTTGGAAGAATTTTGTGTTGCTTGTACTTGCTATCTTTTTATGTTATTTTTTTTCGTGTCAAGTATCTTATCAAATTATGTGGGATATTCCTTTATTTGTTCTAAAAACATTAGCATGACTACTTTTTACATGAAAAATAAATATTCACGTGTTAACTAAATAAGAATAGTAGGTATTCACTATAAAATAGTAGATATTCACGTGTCAACTAAGTAAGAATAGTAGGTATTCACTATAAAATAAAAAAAAAAAACCTAAAATTTATAAGTTATTGGAAGAGTCCAAATCAACCAGGAAAGATATAAAATAATTGATCAAAGATTAGAAGTCATGATTATGAAAACTAGAAGTCATGATTGATAAGGAATAAACAATCATGCATAAAGATAAGAGTTCACGTGATTTATTAGAATACCAAGTCCTTTTAAGAACAAGAATCCTCAACGAAATAAACTTGCAAGTATTACAATTTAATTAGGGTTCATAGGATTGTTAGGAAGGAGTTCCATGTAGATATGTATTTAACTTATATTAGAATTCATGATGTAAACTCCTTAGAAGTTATATACAATTTGTATAGGATTAGAATTAGAAGTTTATATAAAACCCAACCTCTCTAACAAAATAAAAATATCATCTAATTACTGGAAATGATGTCTAGTTCCATGCACACAATTCCTTTCTATAATTTATCTTTATTTATTGTTTTTCTTTTTCTTACTTTTGTTTGCAATTATTTTCTTATATTTATTTATCATTTCCTTATATTTTTACCTAGATTAGTTTATTTTACATTCCTTTTTCTTGTTAATATGTTAAAGCTAAGTGGGGAACTTTACGCCCTATTTATTTTACGAGACTACATACTATTCAACTCTGTTTAGGATTTAGTCATTTATGTCATGAATTCTAATACAATTTAAATCATTATATCTATCTGTTACATTCCTGAAAATCATATGAACTGTAAATAAACTATAATACTTGCTAGTTTAATATGGTGAGGATTCTTATTCTGAATAGAAATTGGTTTTCTAATCAATCACATGAACTTTTATCTTTGTATGCTATTGTCTTTTCTTTGTTTTATAGTTTATATGATCGATAATGACTCCTAATTCCTTGGTCATTGCTGCATATTTTTGCTGGTTGATTTGGAATCTTCTAAGACTTGGTTGATTTTCCTGTTATCTATTGATTTTGACCTTCTGTTGCTAACATAGGACCAAAACACTTTTAAGAAATGCTAATTATAACATTGAATGGTGGGGACACCGGACCTGAGACATTGTTTACACACTCATATGATCATGGACGATGACGTGTATCCTAAACCATTAAGAGATTGGACTTTAGTTTATGTTTTAGTTTAATTTATATGAACTTTTAGTTGAGGTTTATTAATTAGATTTTATTTGTTGGGTATTTTATTTGGTAGACGATGGAGTGTAGCCCAAACTATTAAGAGATCGCGTTTTAACTTATGTTTTAGTTTAATTTATATGAACTTTTAGTTGATGTTTATTAATTAAACTTTATTTGTTGGGTATTTTATTTAGTGAGCCATAAGCTCAATTGCTTGTTCTAGTTAGGGTTTTAATATTTATACCCTACTTTTCTAAATGATATAGAGTTTTGATTATTAAATAAAAATATTGCAGAGTTGCATTATTCCAATCTTTATTCTTCTTTTTCTTTACTTTCAATTCTTAGCTTATTTCTCTAAAGCTTCTTTTTTTCTTGCTTTAATTCTATTTGTTTATTGTTCCGCATCAAATTTAGTATAGAGCTTAGAGTTTTAATTGTTCTTACAATTAAACAATCTATGAGCTTGTTTAAATTCTTGATATTCAATCTGGTTCATAAACCCTAGATCTTGTGAGAAACTTTCAACAAGAAAAACAAATTGTAGCAAAAAAAAAAGTTTTGTTTGCCTTTTCCTATTACAATCAAAATCTAAAAAAAAAAACAAAACTATTATTCATCTTCCTCATCCACTAGCCACTCCCACGTACCAACTACATCAGTCGGTCTTTAGCCTCAGCCACCACACCGCCGACCAACCCAGACACCAGCCACACCACTACAACCTCTACCCCGACTAGCTATCTACTGCCATTCAACTTGACAGATCCCCGTTGAAGACAACAACCAATCATCTCTTCCAATCTGCGTATGCACAACCAACAGCAAATCGTCATCTCCAAAGAACCACAACAGACCACCATGACAAATCCTTGACTTCCTTCACTCATGGTGTCATACTGCCTCGAAATGACAACCCCTTCACACGCTGCCAATCGCACCCACGACAGGACCAAGTCCCTGTTCAGCAGCAACAAAGGCACAACCACAGATAACCTCTCAAGCGAAATCATAAAAAAAATCTCACCTTGCATTTTTTTAATTTTTTAATTTTTGTTCATCAATCTCTTTCGTCATTGATAACTAGTATCTTGTCCTTTTTTATAATTATGAGCCTTTGCCTTGACATTGTGTTTGATTAATTATTTACACTTTGTGATCCCAATTCTATTTATAAGTGTTGCATGCATTTGTGTCATGATCATCTAGTGTCTACGCTTAAGTTTACATTTACCGTAGACCCGACCCTTAGTGATACTCTTATGGCCATTTAAAGAGAAATGCATACTTAGATGATCAATATGTTTATAAGAATTAAGCACCAAGAGAGTTTTCGAATAAGACACCCCAGGACCAATAAATATCACAAGAATAACTATTATAGACAAGTTCACTTTGAGCGCCACCAGTATGACTATCATTTAGATTACTCTAAACATGATGACCTTGATGAGCGAGTCATGAGCCCTAACAAAATAGAAGCCATCACTTTAGACGGTCACATGACCTTTGGATCTTTGATATTTGGATTCGTGATATGGATCAATTCTTTGAGTAACACAACTTGTTTGATAATAGAAAATTTAGATTTGCTAAGATGATAGTTATTGGTCAAGCCAAACTTTATTGGAGAGATGTTGAGGATTGTTCAGAGATGAGAGGTAAGCCTCTTATAACTGATTGAACCAAGATGAAACAAAAACAACTGGAAAAGTATCTATTTCAGTCTTATAGGAATAAACTCTTAAACCGATAGAACAATCTAAGACAAGGAATAAATCTATTAATGAGTATATAACACAATTTAACGATTACATGATGAGATGTGCCATAAGAAAAAATGAAGCCATGAATTTGTATAGATTTTGTAAAGGTCTAAATGATGATTTTAGAAAAGAGGTCAGGCTTATAGGTGCTTTCACTCTTGACCAAGCCTATACTATAGTGCAAGATTATGAGTTGTTTATAAAGAGTCGATGGACAAAACATCAGGACCCTCATAGGATTCCTTTTAGATCTCAATTTAGAAATAATTATTCTTTATTAGATGCTCCACCTTATAGACCTAATCCTAGTAGTGCTCATATTTATAAAGAAGATAAGGGAAAGCAAGTCATTAATAAAACGTCTAGGTTAAGTTCAGAGGTCTAGTGTGCTAAAAGTCAAGGTTTCGATCATATGTTCTTTAATTGCACCTCTAAACCCCTTATTCATTCAAAAACATAAGGAAATAAGTGATAAAGAAAACTATTATGTGAAAGTGTATGAACTTAATATTGAGAACTTTAGTGATCTAGATGAAGAGAATGTGTAAGAAGAAGGACCTAACATTATAAGTCCACACGAGTCTGAAAATGAGAAAAAAGTTTTAGGAAACTCTTTAGTGGAATTGCCTGAAGAGGTGAATATGGTCTTAAAAAAATCTCATGATATTAGTCCTCTTAAACTATCGGATTCCTTACTCACCATGCTTGACGTCCAACATGTCAAAGGTTTAGAACAACATGCTCATCACCCCCTCATGCTTGAAGTCCGACATGTCATAGGTTTAGAGCAATATGTTGAGCTCCATGATTCTTTACCCATAACACGTGATGAGGAAGATGAATATAATCCTGATTTACTAGGTTATGTCCAAACTATATCTACTAAAGCTTTCCAATAGTGTTTGTTCCACTCTACATCCTCAATCATATATTGTTCATAGCTACAAACTTAGAAAGCCTGTAGATCATGTATATCATCTTTCTATGTCTCCTCACCCTAAAATGTCTGATTCAACTGAGTCTTTTGCATGTAGAATTTATAATTTGCATGATGAGATCATAAAATAAATTCAAGCAAGTCATGAACAATAAAAATTTCGAGTTGATTTATATAAGTATCATGATGCACTTAATATTGAAGATTATTTCATGATACAAATTAAACCTGAACGGTGTCCTTTGAAAACCAGTCATAAATTGCAACTAAGTAGTGTTAGATCATTCAAAGTGTTACAAATGATTGAATCAAATAATTATGTCTTTAAATTGCCACTAAACTTTGATATTAACTCTACTTTTGACATGAAAACCCTTATTATATATAAAACACAGCAACCTATCTCTGATGTTTCTTTTGAAACCCTTACCCTATTATCCTTATCTTTGGCAAAAAATGAACATATTAATATTATTGTGAATGCACAAGTTGTTTCTACCAGTGATGATGAACTTTAGCAAATCCTAGTATATAGGCTAGACGACTAGATTCAGACTATACTTGGATTATCAGAGAGATATCACAACGGCTTGATCCTTATCTTTAGGGGCGATCGGAGCCGTCTTTACCTATACTCGATGGGGTCGAGTTCTTCCAACCCCGGGAGAATTGGTGGAGACACCAGACCTGAGACATTGTTTACGCACTCGTATAATCATAGACAATGGAGGGTAGCCCAAATCATTAAGAGATTGAGCTTCAGCTTTAGCTTATGTTTTAGTTTAATTTATATGAACTTTTAGTCAAGGTTTATTAATTAGACTTTATTTGTTGGGTTTAATTTAATTATTGTTGGATATTTTATTTAATTGGCTATAAGCTCAATTGCTTGTTCTAGTTAGAGTTTTAATACTTATATCCTATTTTTCTAAATGTTATAGATTTTTAATGATTAATTAAAAATATTACAAAGTTGCATACTTTCCGATCCATATATATATATATATATTATTTTCAATTCTGCTTCTTTCTCTAAGCTTTTTTCTTTCTCACTTTAATTTTTTTTATTTTCTAAATGTTATAGATTTTTAATGATTAATTAAAAATATTACAAAGTTGCATACTTTCCGATCCATATATATATATATATATATATATATTATTTTCAATTCTGCTTCTTTCTCTAAGCTTTTTTCTTTCTCACTTTAATTTTTTTTATTTTCTAAATGTTATAGATTTTTAATGATTAATTAAAAATATTACAAAGTTGCATACTTTCCGATCCATATATATATATATATATATATATATATATATATATATATATATTATTTTCAATTCTGCTTCTTTCTCTAAGCTTTTTTCTTTCTCACTTTAATTTTTTTTATTTAATGTTCCGTATCAGTAAAGCATTTGATTAAACAGTATCAACAACGATCTTAATTTAATTCTGCGCGCGGTACATAAAATTGTCTGAGGTCTGGGAATCCACAAGGAGGAGTAATTTTGGGACAAGGTCAAGAGATTTTAAAAACTGAACTGACTTTCAATGGAGAACAGAACTGGTAAAACAAATTTGGTACAAAGTAATTTATTCAAAATATAAGTGCAAAATTTTCAATGAACTTTAAGCCCCATTTGAAGACATGTACAAGTTGGTATTAGTTTAGAGCACTTTTTTGCTGTTGTTTTTGTATAACAAACAAGGAACTTGTACTCTTGGTCTCGTTCGATAAAATTAGGTCACCCAAAACCCCCAGCTCTGGGTGCTCACACCATTCTTTTAAACCAGCTGTTTGAGGAATGTCATCTTCCATGTTTCTTCTTCCAACTACTATTAGCTCATGTTCATCCATGATGGATCTTACAATTGAAGCAGTTGCAGCTGCATCTTCTGCTATCACCTCTCTATATGCTATGTATTCTCTTTCCTTAATATCCCTCATAGCCATATAATCATGAGTTGATTCAAAGTCTTGACAGTTAATGTTGACACCTTCATTACCACCACTAACACCATTATTTGGGGCTATGAGATGCACCACAGACAACCTCACCCTGGTGTCTTCTGCCATGCGTATAGCAAAAGTTAATGCTTCCCTGTCATCATTGCCTCCCAAGAAGATCATAGCAACATCATATGTCAATGATAATTCATCATCTTTGCTGACAGGCTTCCTTGGAATATTATTGCATCGATCGACAAGGATAGCTACAGAGCATGGTGCACTCTCAAGGACCCTGCAATTCAATTCCCTTAGGGCATGATCCTCTGATTCAATGGTCCCATCTTGTTTCCACCATCTGATATGAAATGGGATTATTATAAGAGATGCTAGCTTGTCCACTGCTACTGAGCAAATATCACCATGCATCGACGTTGGCGGAGAGACTGCGGTGACAGCATTTACTGAAACGGATCCACGAGTGTTTTGCTCGAATTCATTAAACAAATTGATGACATTGACGGAGTATATGTATTCACATAGTATTAGCCTTTCTTTTCTGTGGGAAATGAAGATTGGCGTGGATTGCGCAACAAGCTTCATGTGGTGAAGGACGGTAACTGCTATGGGGCTATCTCCACCACATGAGGCATCAAGAAGTCTGATTACTGCCGTCACATCCCCTGGTGCATGGATACAAGAAATGATTTGCAGCTCTGAATCGGAATCTGAATGCGTAAGGCTTCTTATATGGTGTCCTGCGTAACCCTTTGTCGGATTGTAGAGACATGTAACAAAAAATGGTATAAGGCCACTGAAGAGAACGACCATGAAAAGCATGAATACAAATGATTCATCCTTTACAATCTGCACTTTTATTAAGATAAAATGGAAATGGAAAATCAATGGCAGTTTCTTAAAGGATTAATGGAAAAAAGAAGATAGTTGTTAGCGTATGAAGAAAATTGATTAGTCCGTGGTTAATTACCTGCTGATCACTCAGGAAAGTGTAAAAGGCCAACTCAACCACTCCTCTGGAACACATTACGAGAGCAAAAGCAGCAGCATTACTTTTTGGCAATTCCCAGAAGTACGAGTGTGACACGAAACATACCAAGAATTTGGATAAGGTAATTACAACAATCGAAACAGCAGCGGGTATTGATATCTCTGCAGTGTATTTAGTTTCTAAGAGGTCCAACCTCATGCCACAGGTCGTAACAAAGAGTGGAAGGAACAATCCGGAAACCACTTCGAATTTCTCCACTAAAGCAGACCCCAAAGGAGGCCCAGAGGGAACAGCTAGACCAATAATATAAGGAGCAAAGATAGCAGACTGTCCATAATAATGTGAAAGGAACACAGACCCGAGGAACAGCGACATGATGAGATAAATGTATACATCCTTCAGAGGCATGCCATTGCGGAGCTTTTTCACCAGCGAATGCAGTGCTGGCTTAAGAATACCGGCAACAAAAACAATGAAGCCTGCAATTATAAAAACGTTTTCCCTGCTGTACATTTCTTGGCTCATTACTTTCAGCACGGACAAAAAAAGATCAGAAAAAGGCTGAAAATATCACTGACTTGTGCGGTCGATAGTCCCAATCGGCCGAGTTCAGAGTTTAGAAGTTTCAAGTCAGTGAGAAGGGTAACTATGACAGGAAATGAAGTGATAGAATATGATGTTGCGGCAGCAAAATTAACAAAAAACAAGGTTTCTCTGCCAGTTGTCATTTTTAAGGCTCCAAAACCGAGCAGAAGTGGCAGGAACACAGACAGCAAGCCAATGGACCAGACCTTTCTTCCCAAACTTTTCAGCATATTTACATCCGACTTTACTCCACTTGAAAACATGAAGAACTGAAAGCCAATTACGGCTATCATACCAACAGGCTCTAAGCTTTCCTTGGTAAATAGATTCTTTGAAATATTACTTTTAAATAGTACAGGACTGAAAATTATTCCTGCCTGCATAATAACAACGAGGGATGCAAATCGATTAATTTCCTGGAAAACTGAATTGATCTTACAAGGAATATGATATCTATAACTCTGCAAGTAAAATTTCAGAAAGAAGGTAAAATTAGAAATCATCAAGTCTTGGTAAAGTGATTAAGAAAACAAAAACATAGTTTAGCAAATTTGCATTTAAGTGACAAGTTTTTCTTTTTCTGGTAGAACATACGAACTATATCTGATGAGATTACATAGATTGTGGTTGCATTTTAATTCGAATACATGCTATATACAAGGTGAAACAAAGGGCGTGCATTTATCTGTAAAGCCTTTTAACAGGGAAACAGGTAGAAACCCGAAGGAGAGAAAGGAAAAGATCATGGAATTTACAAGTATCTGTGAGATTATGGCCGGAAATCCTATGCGCTTGAGAACAAAATGGAAAGCTTGAGTGATAAAAAATATCACTGTCAACTGCAACTGGATATTTGGCATTGAATAACCCAGCATGTCATAATCTTTTCCTCTTTCTGCGAAGTACGTTGCTAATCCAAGAGAATTTATTTTTGGGGGTAGCACGAAGCAAATTTGCTTTTCCTGATATGATCCTGTTGAATTTACAAAACTGTTCGACGAGTTCTTTAAGCTTTCCATATTGCAACGAGTTTTCTTGTCACATCCAAGGCTGACCGCTTTGTTTTTCCCTTCGGATCAGAGAAAGGAGGAATACGAGATTGTAAGAAATGATAAATGAAGATTTTATGTAAATATGTAAAAGAGAAGAGAAGCCAGAGAAGGAGAGAATCAATATGGTAAAAATATATGCTTAAATTGTGCGAACTAGTTATGCAATTTAAGGTAGTTCTGAAGTCATCCAAGCTGGCCATACTGGTTTCTTCCTATTTTCTTACAGTTTGTTGCAGGACTTGATGCTTCTGTCTTAACAGAAACCTGAAATGTTAGCTGTTTAAAAATAACTAACTCTGTTGGTTTTAAGTTGGTCGCTTGTAACAATAACCTTTTAACTTGGGACACAGTGGGGGTGTTCTGAGCTGGGTGTTACGCCCTTAATCTATCTGTCAAAAGAAAATCAACTGTATAAACTGCTCAACTCATATCCTACAGGAGTAATGCAACCCTTGATCATGCCTAATATCCATAATATTCATATTGTTTCAATAATATCTGCCTTTGATTCTTTGATTCTACATGTTTCGAATATTGTTGAATCAAAGCTAATAAGCCTAAAAGTCTCAGTGCTCCATCATAAGCAGTCCGATTTCATGATTAATCAGTTTATTCAGCTATCTGAAGTGAGAAAAAGGTTTTGTCAACTGTAATTTTCTAAGAATGGGAAAATCCATTGTCAGGGAAAAAAAACTAAAATTTCAAAGTTGGTATTTGGAGGAGATGAAATGCAGTCCTAAAAATGGATAGCCAACATGCAACTATTAAAAATAGCAGAAACAGACTAAAGTAACGAATAAAGATAGACATGGTTTGTTACCTTAAGCGTCTTTGAGAGCAAAGCAGAAAATTGCTGGAAATGTGGAAGTATGCAGGCAATTAATATTTTGACATAAAACAAAATTTGAGGGCCAGTACCCTTGCCATTGATGATGTGATTTGGTCCTGGGTAAAATAGCCATGAGGGATTCTATTATATATATAGTGGTAAATACCCTGCAAAAGAAAAATTCATCAACACCATACAAACAACTCATACCGAGTTTTTCTTTTTCAAATGTCATTAATGACTTTAGATATGTTCAAGATTGCCTACTTGGTCACAAATAGAGAAGATGTGGCCAATTTTGTTTTAATAGGAAAGACAACAGGAAATTTCTTTGGATTTTCAGCCAACCATTATGTGTATGATCAAGGATTCAATAATCCATAACCATTTAGGTGGTGGTACAGTGGTAAGAGCTTTGGACCAAAAGGTTTGCTCCCTCTGTGGTCTCAGGTTCAAGCCCTGTGGTTGCTCATATGATGGCCACTGGAGGCTTACATGGTCGTTAACTTCGGGGCCCGTGGGATTAGTTGAGGTGCGCGCAGCTGGCCCGACACCCACGTTAAACTAAAAAAAAAAAAAAAAGATTCAATGATCCACACACACTTCCACCTCGTTCCATTGAAAAGCTCAACAAGTTCGGGGTCCAACTATATGTGTAACAGGTTGTTTAGAAGTGTAGTTGTGGTTGTTTTTCAAAGAATTTTTCGTGCCGAAATGTATCAAAATAATATTTTTTTTATTTTTTAAAAATTATTTTTGATATCAGCACATCAAAATTAACGATCCAAAACATACAAAAAAAATTAGCTTTTTACAAAAAAAAATTAAAATTTGTTGGGAACGCGGTTTGCACCGAAAAAAAAAAAGTACAGTTCTCTACCAACAACAAATTTAACAATATGATCATATATATATATATATATATATATATATATATATATATTAAATGGTCAGCTTTTTGTCTCAAATTCATCTCATAATCACTTTAATTTCAGGCCAATCCTAACTGAAGTTGACACTATTTTTTCTTCACTTGAACAACAATAAGGCTCAACATTCACTACTACCACGGAACAAATGATAGTAAACAAAAGCATTCCCCCACCTTCAACATAAACAGAATCCATAACATCATATGATTTTTCAATGTTTAGCTTGAAAAATATTTTCCGTGAAATATTTTCTCAATCACCCCTGTTCATTTTCTCGTAAAATATTTTCAAATCGCTTTGATCTCTGGATATACGTTAGCTGTGATGGAAAGATATGATTATGATAGTAGAAGAAAAGGTTCCCCGGTCAGCCATACGAAAAGGCCTTCAAAAGTGGGATTTTCCATCTTCTTCTTGCTTGTAACCAACATTCCAATGGCGCCCTTCTGTATGAGCTTGGTTCATCAGGGACATGAAATGCACCCTCCACTTCACTGAACAAAAAGCTGATCAACGCCTTGTCCTACTCAGCAGAAGAGCTTAAAATGGCTTATTGCTTTGATGTCATTCCTACATTTTCCTTTCCTTTTTTTATCTACTCAAATTTTGTTGAGAAATAAAATGGGCAAAACTCTTAACTATCCTTCCAGAAAAAAAAATGCAAAGGGTAGAGAGCTCTGAGGGGGAAAAAATTCATGTTGGTATGGTTATTTTCAGCTCTTTTTATTTTTGTGTTGATCTAACTTTGAAGTATGCTGGACAAAGAGGAGCTGAGGATGTCATGATTTATCTATCCAAAGAAGCACAAACTGAGGAAGTGAAGAGTATCCTGTTTCTAATGCCCTGTCATGCTACACCTAACTACTCCACACTCCATCACGATCTGCCCAAGCATATTCTGGACTGTTCTCCAAGGTTTGGATTTCAGCAATTTGGTTGGAGTATTATTTGATTCGGAGAACAAACCGTTGAGAAATTTTCTGATTTCTCATTCTTTCAAAGAGGTACATGCGGAGCCTGTTTTTATAAAAAATGTTTTTCTATGTTTGTTTATATTTTACAGGAAATCTGGTAAATGAATAATATTTTACAACTAAATTTTAAATTTAATTTATTTATTAAAAAATATTTTCAGTTCGATCATGAAGTTTCAAGTTTCGCAAAATATTTTATGAATACTAATTAATTTACAATATCTTTCACTAATATCAATTACCACCTTCATTTCGCCACCATTTTATCTTTTACAATCATCATGAGTAACTCTCCATCACTTCTTATCAATATTATTATCTCACCACTATCATCACCTCCTCACAATTAAAAAATATTTAATTTAAATAATATTTTACATGTAAAATATTTTATGAGAAAACGCAAAATAAATAGACCTTAAACCTACTAGTTATTCGTATGCCAATTTTCATGCAAGCTTATGTTCTTAAGAAAAGAGGATTTGTAACAAATGGTTCATTCAAGCAAAGACCCACTGATTTCAACTAGTCTTTTACACCTTACTACTCCACACTCCATTACGATCTGCCCAAGCATATTCTGGACTGTTCTCCAAGGTTTGGATTTCAGCAATTTGGTTGGACAAACCGTTGAGAGATTTTCTGATTTCTCATTCTTTCAAAGAGGTACATTGGAGCCTATCTGTATAAAAAAAATGTTTTTCTATGTTTGTTTTATTTTAAATGAATAATATTTTACAATTAAATTTTAAACTTGATTTATTTACTGAAAAATATTTTCAGTTCATGAAATTTTATAAAATATTTTATAAATACTAATTCACTTATAATATCTTTCACTTATATCAATCACCACCTTTATCTCACCACTATCTCCTTTTTCACCGTTATCACGAGTAACTTTCCATCACTTTTTCTATCAACACTATTATATCATTGTTATCATCACCTCCTCACAATTGAAAAATATTTTAAATATAAAATATTTTACAAGAAAATACAAAACAAACAAACATTACACCAACTAGTTATTCATGTGCCAATTTTCATGCAAGCTTATGTTCTTAAGAAAAGAGGATTTGTAACAAATGGTTCCTTCAAGCAAAGACCCACTGATTTCAACTAGTCTTTTAATCCCTTCAGCTTCAAATGATGATTTCCATCTTTAATGAATTGAATTGAGTTGAGCTAAACTCCTCTGTTTTGTCGTCTCCTTCCTTTTAATGGTTGTGTTTTATCTTCTTTTATTATTTTATTTGTTTTCAACCCACATCATTTGGTATTAGAGCTTGTGCAACGCTCTTGGCCTATTTTCTTTTTCCTTTCTGTTATGGCAGCAAGAAAAGGGAGAACGAGTCGTGGAAATCCAGTTATGGACGTGTGAGAGATGAAAGAGGTGATGAACTCTAGGCACTATAAAGGGAAGTTGAGCGTCATACTTTACAGAACATTATCAAGCTCGAGATAAGCGAGGTTGAGATATGAAAACTGTTGACCAAGCATGACTCAAGAAGCAAAATCAATTCTTTAAAAGAATCATTTTTTCTTAATTATTGCTATTTTAGTGGCTATGACTAGTTCTTTTCTGTTATGTAACAGAAAAATCAGATATGGAAGGAGAGTTTCTAGCAATTCAGTTTTATTCCTATTGTTTAAATAAATGCCTTGATATTCAACAAAATCATCAACATGAACAATTTGTTGAAAGGTTTAACAGGTTTTGTAAAGATACAGGCATTGAACATTAATTAACAGCTAGCACCCTATTCTCCTCAGAAAAATAAAGCTGTGAAAAGAAAAAACAAGACAGTGATGGAGATGACAAGGTTAAATAGATCACCAACAAAAACCCTACAAACAAGGACTCTATTTGAAGCTTGGTTTGGCTAGAAACCAAAGCTTCTTAATCTGAAGATATTTGGTTGTTTGTGTTTCTCTTATATTTCTCAAATTAAAAAAGACAAATTAGACAAGAAAGCTGAAGCTTAGATTTTTATAGGCTACAGTTTTATTTCGAAAGCTTACAGGATCTACTTAACTCAATGGAATAAAGTAATCATCAGCAGGGATGTTCAATTTTTCGAGTCTAATAGCTGGAATTGGAAGGATGATAAGCAGCTTGAAGTTCAGGATCAAAAGAATGATACAAACGATGAACATGTTAGAGGAACCAAAACACTTTCTAACACTTATCAAAGATGCAATGTTTCTACAATTAAACCTACATATTATAAAGAATCTGCAATTGATCAAAGATGGATAGCTATAATGAAAGAGGAGCTAAAGATGATTGAAAGGAATCAAATATGGGAATTGGTGGACATACCTCAACACAAAAAAGCTATAGGAGTCAAGTGGGTTTATAGAATCAAATTGAATTCTGATGGTTATGTGAACAAGTATAAGGCAAGGCTTGTTGTCAAGGGATATGCTCAGATGTTTGGGGTAGATTTTTCTGAAACTTTCACTCCAGTTGCTAGAATGGATACAATAAGAATGTTACTGGCACTTGTTGCACAAAAGGTTGGACTTTACATTAAATAGATGTCAAGTCATCTTTTTTGAATGGATATCTAGAAGAAGAAATTTTTGTGAAGCAACATGAAGGGTTTTCTATTGCAAGACAAGAGAAGAAGGTATATCAAATAAAAAAAGCCTTGTATGACTTAAAGCAAGCTCTAGGAACCTGGTATAGCAGAATTAATGCATACTTGAAAAACTTAGGCTTTGAAAGAAGTCTAAGTGAATCTACTCTATATATCAAAGAAGTTGATGGTCAAATACTTGTTGTATCTTTATATATTGATGATTTACTTATCAAAGGAAGCAACAAAGAGCTAATTGACAAGTTCAAATAAGAGATGAAGGTTGTATTTGAAATGATAAACCTAGGAAGAATGACATTCTTTTTTGGCATGCAGATATTTTAAAAAAAATGAGATATTCCTATGTCAGCATAAATATGCAAAGGAAATTCTCAAGACATTCAACATGGAAGAGTGCAAGCCCACTACAACTCTAATGAATTAAAACGAGAAGTTTTGCAAGGAAGATAGAGCTGAAAACGTGGATGAAAGGCTGTATAGAAGCCTAATAGGTTGCCTAATGCATTTTACAGTTGTCACGGGGTGCGCGGCGTCGCGGCGAGTATTCCACTTTTAAAATCTAGGAAAAAGTATGGTATCTATTTGACAAACGTGGGGAGACAAAAAATATTGTCTTTTGTTGGTAGGAAATGGAATGGGAGTCGCCACCTAGTATTTTGGTCACTAGGAACCCTAACTGGTCTTAGAGATTGGGTACGGGGACTGGTTGCGTAAAGGGAAGGTATTAGCACCCCAAATACGCCCTACCTAAGGTAAGTCGCATTGTTTAACCGTCCGATAAGATTCTAGGTCTCGTTGTGTTTCCTAGTTGTTGGTCCGTCTATGGTTCAAGAAAAGTCCTCCTCAATAAGGAGATCCTTATCTTATCGGGTAAAGCCTTAACCGTTCTAACGTCAATGTAAAAAAAACATATTTAATCAGGAATACGTTTTACGTATAAATTCGTAATCCCACATACTAAAGGAAGACAAAAGATTTTTTTTAGAATTTTTGAAATATTGGCCTAGTTCTCATGGCTTTAATAAACTGGTTATTAAAGCCCAAAATGCATGCTAATACATATATTGTTTTTTGAAACTTTCTTTGTTGTACGAAAATATGATGTTATAATATTTATATATATATATTGGAGATACTAGGCCGTATTTTAAAACAAAACATTTTTTATTATGTATATTTTTTGATATTTTGACGCAAATCGGGTATTTTAATACTGGGTTGGTATTCTTACGGTATAAAAATACAACCAAATATTAATCCACTTTAATAAAAATATGCAGGAAAATCAACAATATTTTTAAAGATATTTAGAAAATTTTTGAAAGCAAAAGACATTTTTTTATTTTGAAAATGTTTGATGTTTTGATGAAAACCGGTATTTTAATACCGGATTTGTATCTTTACAGTATAAAAATACAAACCGATATTGATCAAAATGCGATAAAACTTACGTAAAAATCACGTATTTTTGCAAATAATTTTCAAGAAAATTATTAATTTTTCTATATATATCTAGATATGAATAATACAACACACAATATAATATACATAATATATAATATATAAATTGGGGTCAATGGGTCGGACCAACGAACCGGGCCGGACTCAGCCCAAAAATATGTCGGGCCGAAATCTCGGCCCAACAAGAATCGATATTTCTTTTCAGGCCGCACCGGCCCGAAGACAGGGTCAGGGCCGGATTAGCCTGGCCCATCAACAAAACCATTTGGCCGAACAAGTCGGCCCAAGACAAGAATCCAACGGGGGAATTATTTTCCCCCTTCCCCGCATGCGTAATATGCGTTCCCATGCGAGAACAAAGAACAATTGATGCACAAAAAAGGGGGGGGAGAAGAGCACCGGCGTGGAGGAGGCGGTGCGTTCTTGTGGGAAGCCGGGTGGCGCGCGGTGGAGTCTCGGTCCCGGCTGGAAGAAGGAGGAGCGGATTCCCGCAGGGGAGAAGGAAAGCTCTCGTGGAACCTTTGGTGTGGCCGAGGAAGGAGCCGCTACTCCGGTTCTTCCTGGGCGTCGCCGGAGGAAGGAGGACCGCTGTTGGCCGGTGAAGAAGCCGGGAAGGCGGAGGCTTGCTCCCGTGGAGGCCGTCACCGCGAGGAGGCCGCGGGAGGCGTTGCTTGGGCCGCCGAAGCTGCGGTGAAGGAGAAGCTGAGGGAGGAGCTGCTACTGGCTTTGTGTTGATGGGAAGGAGAGGGGACAGTGTTTAGGGACTGCTGGAAGAGAATGAGAGGAAAGGGAGGGGGCTGCCCCGGTTTGGCTATGCAAGAGAGGGGGTTGCCCCTAGTTGCTGGCTGCTGAGGGGAAGAAGAAAAAATCAAAGGGGAGGGGGGAGATGTGTGTGAGGTTTGTTCGGCTGTGTGGGTCTCGTCGATGGAAGGAGAAAAAATAGAGGCGCCGAGGCCGGCGGAGCAGAGGGAGAAGAAGGCTGGAAAAAGAAAAATGGTTGCGGGAAAAAAACGTGCGGGGAAAAGCTTATTTTGTGCCAACTTTGAGCTCCGTTCCTCCAACCGTCTAACCATGAAAATTCCTTCTATTTATAGGGCTGGAAAGAGGGTAATCTTGTCTTCAATAGGGAAAAAGTCTCAGCCCTTGATTCGACTCGATCAATCCAAACCGTCGGTTCAAAGTGTGCACCTCGAACCGCCAAATTTGCGAGACGCCCGAGGTGCATGTTTTGGCCCAATAAACGGAGCCGTTCCAAACCTTTTCGACCCGACCGGACCACTCCCGGATAAAGGAGTTACGGGTGGACATTTTGGTGCATGCTTTGTCGGATTTGGGGGCCAAACGAGGAAGAAAACACGTCCGGAAGTCGGCCACTCGGGCAACTTGGTGGGGAAGAAAATGAACAGGACCGGGCGACGCGTCGTCCGATTCCCCGCCCCTTTTTAAGTTTCAAAACAGCCCCTCAATCATTTTTTGTTTTTCAATTGCATCCCTGCCAATTTCGGTCTCCATCCCTCTTGTTGGCCGCGTTTTTCACTTTAGTCCTTGGTCTCTGATTTATGCAATTGAGCCCTTAATTGATCAATAAACTTCCCATTTCTTCAATTAGACCCCTGAATCAATTAATTCCAGCCCCTATACTTACGCGCCTTCTTCAATTTGGTCCTTGGTTTCGGATTTCTTCAATTAAGTCCCTAATTGGCCCTTAAACTTCAATATTTATGCAATTAAGCCCCTGATTTGCCCTAATAAATTCCTAAAAAATATATTTTGGCCCCAGAACTTAAATTTCTTCTAATTAAAGCCCAAATTGACTTAAAAATCAATTTTTCTTGCAATCAAATCCCCTATAAATTCATTTAAAAATCCAATTAAATCCATAATCATCCAAATTTGGGCTTTTCTCCTCCAATTTCAAATTTCCTCCTCAACAGGGCTCTCCTCCTTCAAGAATATACTGTCAAAAATCCAATCTTTGTATTTTTAACCTCATTGACCAATTTTCCGACCATTTTCTCGAGCGCTTCGCTCGCTCCCGTTATTTTTCTTAACCTCCTTTGGTCGTATATATATTTTTTATATATATATATTTTGTGGGGGACCCAAAAATGGGTTACAACAGATGCCCCCTCTTTATAATGCTTACTAGGAGCAAGGTTTTTGCGCAGTAAGTTTTATAAAGATAAACCCAAAATGGAAACTCCCGGAACTGATCTGATTGAAGCTTGATTGATCTGAAACTTGTCTTTTATAGCAATCTCAACTTGGAATCTCATCCGGCGATTCCATTTAACCAACATGAAATATGAGGTCCTGTCTGGTGACCTCCTTTAATCAATATCGAAATACAAGATCCCTTCTGGCGATCTCCTTTAATCAACTTGGAATCCCATTTGGCGATTCCATTTTTTTTTTCTTTTTTTTTTTTTTCTTTTTTTTTTTTTTTTTACGAGGTCCCATCTAGCGACCTCCAAATAGCGAAATGCGAGATCCCTTCCGCGATCTCCTTTATTCAACTTGGAATCCCATCCGGCGATTCCTTCTTTTATTCAACATGTAATACGAGGTCCCATCCGCGACCTCCGAATAGCGACACACGAGATCCCTTCGCGATCTCCTTTAAACAACTTGGAATCCCATCTCGCGATTCCTTTTATTCAACATGTAATACGGGGTCCCATCTCGCGACCTCCGAATAGCGAAACACGAGATCCCTTCCTGCGATCTCCTTTATCTTGGAATCCCATCTCGCGATTCCTTTTATTCAACATGTAATACGGGGTCCCATCCGCGACCTCCGAATAGCGAAACACGAGATCCCTTCGGCGATCTCCTTTATCTTGGAATCCCATCTCGGCGATTCCTTTTATTCAACATGTAATACGGGGTCCCATCCGCGACCTCCGAATAGCGAAACACGAGATCCCTTCGGCGATCTCCTTTATCTTGGAATCCCATCGGCGATTCCTTTTATTCAACATGTAATACGGGGTCCCATCCGCGACCTCCGAATAGCGAAACACGAGATCCCTTCCGGCGATCTCCCTTAAACAACTTGGAATCCCATCCGGCGATTCCTTTTATTCAACATGTAATACGGGGTCCCATCCGGCGACCTCCGAATAGCGAAACACGAGATCCCTTCGGCGATCTCCCTTAAACAACTTGGAATCCCATCCCGCGATTCCTTTTATTCAACATGTAATACGGGGTCCCATCCGCGACCTCCGAATAGCGAAACACGAGATCCCTTCGGCGATCTCCTTCAATCTTGGAATCCCATCTGGCGATTCCTTTTATTCAACATGTAATACGGGGTCCCATCTGGCGACCTCCGAATAGCGAAACACGAGATCCCTTCCCGGCAATCTCCTTTATCTTGGAATCCCATCCGGCGATTCCTTTTATGCAACATGTAATACGGGGTCCCATCCGCGACCTCCGAATAGCGAAACACGAGATCCCTTCTGGCGATCTCCTTCATCTTGGAATCCCATCTGGCGATTCCTTTTATGCAACATGTAATACGGGGTCCCATCTGGCGACCTCCGAATAGCGAAACACGAGATCCCTTCGCGATCTCCTTCAATCTTGGAATCCCATCTCGCGATTCCTTTTATCCAACATGTAATACGGGGTCCTATCCGGCGACCTCCGAATAGCGAAACACGAGATCCCTTCGGCGATCTCCTTCAATCTTGGAATCCCATCCGGCGATTCCTTTTATCCAACATGTAATACGGTGTCGTTCTTCCCGATGGTAGGGCTCAAAACTTCTCATTTTTTTCTATTTCTTGTTCTTCTCGTTGTTCCAAGATCCACTATGATTCACCACCGTGATTCTTTGCTATCATCCACTATGATTCTTTCTTCGTCTCCAATCTTGTGGGAATGCCTTAAGAATTCCTCCCGTAATGATCTAAAAAAACATATATGCAATGATTTATGATTAGATGTCATGCGTGCATTCGTACACGGTTTTGAAACATAGGTCCCATCCTCCTCTTCTAGTTCATGAAGCTCTCTCTTGCTTGAGCTTGCTTTTGAAGTCGTATCTTTGGATTCATCTCTCGTGTTGTCTCCGACTTTCTTCAAGTAGTCCTTTTCCCAAAATGTATGACTTGTCATTGCCCCTTTGTCATGCTTTTGTCAAATGCTTTAGCTTGGTTTTCAAAACTCTAGGCTTCCGTGCATTTTAAACACGTAAAACTTTTCATGAAAACATCTCTTATTGCCCCCGGTGCGGGGGGTGTGATTCTAGTCTAGGCTTTTGTCTAGAGAAGAAATTCGTTCACCGATGCTAAACTTTTTAGGTGCGATAACAACAAGACATGCACTGTTGGGATTAATGCAAAAATGATTGTTGTGAGATCAATGCAAAAGAGAAAGAAGTCAATGGCCAAACTTTGCTTTTAAGAGCCTACATCAAGCATAATATCTTTTTACGTAGTCGGAATTCACGGAGTCGAGCTAGGTCTTCTCCATCCATTCTAGCCAACTTCGGCGCTCCTCCCGAGAATGCCTTCTTTACTACGTAAGGACCCTCGTAATTTGGTGCCCATTTGCTTTGATCGTCTCCGTGCAAGTGACAATATTTTCTTCAATACTAGATCCCCTTCTTGAAACAACCGCGGTCTAACCTTTTTATCATATGCCTTGGCCATTCGTTTCGATAGAGTTGGTGATGACATATCGCAGCTATCCTCTTTTCGCCGATCAAGTTCGGTTGCTCATATCTCACTTTGGCCCACTCGGCCTCCTCTAATTCGGAATCCATCAACACTCTTAACGACGGGATTTCTACTTCCAAAGGCATCACCGCTTCCATACCGTACACCGTAGAATATGGGGTAGTCCCCGTCGAGGTCCCGACCGTAGTGCGGTATGCATGAAGAGCAAATGACAACATTTCATGCCAATCTCTATATGTGATTACCATTTTCCGAATAATCTTCTTGATGTTCTTGTTGGCGGCTTCTCTTGCGCCATTCATCTTTGGTCGGTAGGGTGAAGAATTCGAATGCTTGATTTTCCATTTAGTACACAACCCCGCTATCATTTTGCCATTGAAATTACTGGCATTATCTCGTCACTATCTTTTCCGGAGGACCATATCGACAAATCAAATCCTTCTCTATAAACCTCTTCACTACGTTACGCGTTACGTGGGCATATGAACTGGCCTCCACCCACTTTGTGAAGTAGTCAATAGCTACGAGGATGAATCTATGACCATTGCTAGCTTTTGGGTTAACAGGACCGATTACGTCAATTCCCCACATTGCAAATGGCCAAGGGGATATCGAGATTAAATAGCGGAGTCGGGCATATTGACCCCGTCACTATAAACTTGACATTTATGACATTTCCCGACATAGTCGATACGGTCTTTCTCTAGTGTCATCCGAAATAACTAGCCCTTTGGATTTTCCTCGCTATCATATGCCCGCTAGTATGGGTTGAGCAAATCCCCTCATGGACCTCCCGTAGCGCCTTTCTAGCATCTACCTCATTTAAACACCTTAGTAGGGTTCCATCAAATGATCTTTTGTACAAAATCTCTCCATCTAAATAGAAGTCTATGGCCAACCTTCTCAAGGTTTTCTTATCCTGTTTTGGAAGCTCCCACCTGGATATTCATGATTTTGCACAAGGTTCTTGATATCATAATACCAAGGTTGTCCGTCTATCTCTCCTTCAACTAAGCAACAAGTGAGTCGGGTCATTTCTAATGTCAATGTGTACCGGTTGTACCTTGCACTTGAGATCAATGGTAGACATAGCAGCTAGCGTGGCCAAAGCATCCGCAAAATGGTTCCCCTCCCTTCCTAGATGGGTGAATCTAATTTCTTCAAATTCCTTTGCTAGTGTGGATAGGTATTCCCGATACGGCCTCAACTTTTCCTCCTTGGTTTGCCATTCCCCTTTAACCTGGCAGATAATCAACATTGAATCCCCATATACATCTATCTTCTTTATCTTCAGCTCTAATGCCGCTTCTAAACCGAGGATACAAGCTTCATACTCAGCTGTATTGTTGGTGCACTCGAAATGCAGTTTAACCGAAACTGGATATTGTTTCTTATTAGGAGAGATTATTACCGCACCGGCCCCATTACCATATACATTCACGCCCCGTCAAAAAACATCGTCCACCAATCTGTCTTCTCTTCTTCTTTCTCTATTGACAATATATCTTCATCCGGGAAGTCAAAATCCAAAGGTTCGTAATCTTCAACAGCATTATCAGCTAGATGGTCCGCGATTGCACTTCCTTTTACGGCTTTCCTTGTCATGTATACTATGTCATATTCGCTAATAGAACTTGCCACCTTGCAATTCGACTTGAAAGAAAGGGCTTGTTACAAATATACCTCAGAGGATCCACCTTTGATATCAACCATGTGGTATAGTAAAGCATATAATGTCGCAACCTCTTTGCCGCCCATACTAACGCACAACAGAGCCTTTCTATCTCAGTGTATCTAGACTCACATTCAGTGAATTTCTTACTCAAATAATAGATAGCTCTTTCCTTCCTTCCAGTTTCATCATGCTGACCCAATACACATCCCATGGCTACTTCAGTTACTGTTAGATACAATACTAGGGGTTTTCCCGATACCGGAGGAACCAGTAAAGGTGGATTTTGTAAATAATGCTTGATTTTATTGAATGCCTCCTCACACTTCTCATTCCAGGTTCCGGATTCTTTTTCCTTAGTAGTCGGAATATAGGTTCGCATGTTGTTGTTAGGCCGAGCTATAAACCGAGCAATGTAGTTCAACCTTCCCAAGAATCCTCTTACTTCTTTCTCCGTCTTAGGGGATGACATGGCTTGGATGGCCCTTACTTTATCTGGATCCACCTCTATACCTCTATCACTTACCACAAATCCTAACACTTACCCGATTTAACTCCGAATGAACATTTTGCGGATTGAGCCTTAATTCATATTTCCTTAACCTCTCAAACAACTTCCTCAAAACTTCAACATGATCCTCTCCCCTTTTAGACTTGGCAATCATGTCGTCCACATACACCTCCATTTCCTTGTGCATCATGTCGTGGAACAAAGTCACCATTGCTCTTTGATAGGTTGCTTCTGCATTCTTCAATCCAAATGGCATGACCTTGTAGCGGAAACGTCCCCCAAGGTGTGACAAAAGTTGTTTTCGCCTTATCCTCTGGAGCCATTTTTATCTCGGTTGTATCCTGAAAAACCATCCATAAAGGAATATGTGGAACTCCGGGCAGCGTTGTCCACTAAAACATCTATGTGTGGTAGAGGAAAATCATCCTTGGGACTAGCTTTATTCAAATTCCGAAAATCCACGCACACTCTAATCTTTCCCTCTTTCTTAGGCACCACAACAATGTTAGATACCCATTGTGGATACCTAACTACTTCTAGAAAGCCAAAGATCCCATTGCTTCTCGAGTTCTGTCTTGACCTTCATCCGCACATCCGGGTGGGCCCTCCTCAGCTTGTTTCGCTTGACCGGTTTACCTCTTCTTCCAATGGTATCTTGTGTACTACAATATTTGTATCCAAACCGGGCATATCTTCATAAGACCAAGCAAAGACATCTGCATATTCCCGTAATAGGGCGATCATTTTTGTCCTTAGTCCGAAGTAATTAGGGTACCTATTTTCAACTCCCTCTTGAACCGATCACCGCCTACATTGATGGTTTCAAGTTCCTCTGCGACGGAGTTTCCAAGTCTGCTTCTGCCGTTCTACTAGCCTGGTGAATTCACCGATATTGCTTTCATCCCACTCTTCTTCTTCCATAGCTATCACATGTTCGTTCAAGTTTGGCCATTTATTCTTGATGCTAAATGTATGTGATGTTGTAGGAGATCCGCTTTGATTCCCGAAAGCGGGAAGTGTTTGGTGTAAATGCATAAAAAGAAGGCAATTTGTGAAAAGTGCATGATCTCACAATTTATTTAAAGAAAAGGTGGGCTCCATGACAAACATAAAATCTAGCTGACATCATGAGCCTTGATTGTCAACTAGAGGAAATAAAAGCAAACATAAGCAATGACAAAAGCATTTTAAGGCAAACAAAGTTTGGTTTACATTTTGAAAACTACTGGAGCTTCTTGGGTCACCCAGTTCTGAAACTTCTCGTCCTGAGCCAACTTGCGCACAAAGGTCTTGGCGGAGACGTCTTCTATGGTGTAGACCGTCAGTTGTGGGAGTGCTTCATCTCCTTTTCTTGCTACTTGTCTCCATGTCATCTTCTTCTATCTTGTTTTCCCCAAGGTATTTATGCCCATGTTTGACAGTTCTTGACTAAGGCTTTCGGCTTCTTTATCATGTTGCATTATGTATGCGGCTTTTGGGAATGACACACTAAGGGGATGGATTTCTAGCTTTTCTTCTTCAGCTCTCTTCCTCTAATTTTGGCCATCCTTCTTTCCCTTCTCCGACCAGACCCACCACCTATAATCCTCTTGGTTAGGTTGATATCCTAACCCAAATTTTTGAGCAGCACTTTTCATCCTTGCTGGATTAACCCCGATAATAAGATTATATTGAAATGGGATCCCGCGGTTCAAAAAGCATAGACTTGTCATTCTTGCTGCTTCTGAGATCCTTGGCCTTCTTAGCACTGTGTTCTCCGGCACCCAGTCGTGTTCACAATCTCAAAGGCATGGATATTGTTATCCTTGCAATCATCTGCCGATAAAAGGCACAACCACATTCTTTATCATGGATATTGTCTCCTCGGCCTTGACAGTTACCAACATCCCATTCATGATATACTTCGGGCATTGGTGTAATGACGAAGCTATCGCCCCCGCCGCATGAATCCAAGGTCTTCCTAACAACATACTATAGGAAGGGTGGATATCCATAACCCGAAGTGTTACTAGGAACATTTGTGGTCCCACATATAGCTCCACTTCTAAAGTCCCAATTATTGGCCTAGGTGAGCCATCATAAGCTCGGCCATCATGGTGCTCGGCTTTATATGGGATTCATCGATCGGCATTTCTTCCAAGCATGTGTTTTGGCAACACGTTAAGGGCCGAGCCATTATCAATGAGTACTTTTCCTATGAGGCGCCCTTGCACCTAACCGTGATGTATAAGGGCTTGTTATGTCCGGTACCTTCAAAGATCAAGCTCATCGCCCGTGAAGTACGGGTAATTAGTTGCATGGATCCTTCCCACTAGATGCTCCATGGTTTTATGTTCAATGTCTTGGGGTACATATGCCTCATTCAATACCTTTTGCAAGGCGTTTCGATGCGGCTCGGAGCCGAGTATCAAGGACATAAGGGAGATCCTAGCTGAGTCTTCTTTAGTTGATCTACTATGCAATATTCGCTATGCTTGATCAACTTCGTGAATTCATTCGACTCCTCTTCCGTTACCGCTTATTAACTTCTAGTGCTTTGTCCAGATCTACCACTTCTTTACCCTTTTCCTTTCTCAACTCCTCGGGCGTAAAGCAACGACCGCTCCCCGGTCAAACCACTTATCTCGCTCCGGAACAAAGGAAGAGGAGCTCGAACGTTGGAGGAATAACCATAATTATAAGGCATGGCATTGTGGTTTCCTTTTGTGCGGAAGGTTTGACCAAGATTAGCCTTGGTGGCCCTTTAGCCGTTTGTTGGATCCCGCATACCCCGCCATCTCATCCCGTCCTTCCATCATACTCACCTCACCCCTGCTCTCCATGGGTTCAATTCTCAATTGCCCCATTTTTAACATTTTTGCAATCTTTTCACGAAACTCGACGCAATCTTCAATATGGTGTCCATCTCTTCCATGGAACTCACAATAACCACCTCCCGCCGTATGGCTTTCCACATTTGCCTCCGTAAATCCCGATCGTACTAACATGTCGTACATCTTTTCCATAGACACCTTCAACACCTTGCATTGATTTCCAACTTCTATCATGCCTATTCCACTACTACTTGAGGCATGTTTAGGCAACGGGTTTGAATTAATATTGGGCTTGTCTTCAAAGGATACCCATCCTATCTTAATAAGCTCCAACAATCTTTTCTTGAAAGCGTAACGGGTTTCAATCCCATGCCCGGATTACCCGCATGGTACTCACAAGTCAGCTCGGGCTTGTACCAAATTGGGAATGGTGGTTGTAATGGTAGTGTAGGGATAGGAGCAATGTGCCCAATGCTCAATAGTTTGGCGTACATGTCCTTCAAAGGCATTGGTAGTGGCGGTAATTGTTCTGAAGGGTATCTTATATAGGGTCTTTGGTAGTGATTTTGGTTGTTTGACTGGTTATTTGTTCGATTAGGGGAAAAAGGTTGGTTAAAGCTCATGTGTGAGAATTGAGAGGTAGGTACTTGTGGATTGTGGGAATCTACTTTCTTGCCCTTATACCCGCCTTCCAAGTTGTTAATATCACCTTCTCTCTTTCTTCCAATAAAACCCTTCTTTTCCACTTGGCATCGCTATTCGCCCGCCTTGATCCCTTGTTCTATCCTCTCGCCTATGCGCACCGCATCATAGAAATGTTGAGAAGAACTACCCATTAGGTGCTCATAATAAGGTGCTTTGAAGGTATTGGCAAACAAGCTCACCATCTCCGTTTCTATCAAAGGGGGTTGGACATGCATTGCCTCATCCCTCCATCTTTGCGCATAAGCCCTTATCGACTCCTGGCTCCTTTTCTCCATTGCCATTAGACTTGTTCGATCGGAGCGATTTCCATGTTAAACTTGTACTTGTTTGAGGAAAGCCTCCACCAAGTCTCTCCAGCTCTTGATCCCGATGCTCGTCTAACCTCATGTACCACTTAAAGCGGATCCTGCTAGGCTATCTTGAAAGAAATAGATTAGCAATTTATCATCACGGATTACTTCCGCCATTTTGTTGCAATAGGATCGAAGGTGAGTGTTTGGGCATTCCAAACCGGTATACTTAATGAACTCGGTATTCGAAAATCTTTTGGCACCACGATGTTTGGTACCAAACATACTTCTTTGCCGCATAGGGTCAAACCAGTCATTGCCCTCAACTCGCCTTAATCTTTCTTCTAGAGCAAATAACTTGTTTTGGTCCATCATACTTGGAGACCTATTATCCGGGACTCCCTCCGTTGTTAAGTCCACGGTGATTGGAGCAATGAGTTGGTCGGATAGGGGTGATAGGCACAAAATGTTGTTCATTGGCCGAGTTTGCCCCCCGGTTTTGAGATGCTTGAGGAATGTGAGCCGCCGGTGCTCCTTCAGTGTTGTGCCGATGTTCCCTCCCCGTTCTTAGCTCTCGGAAGCTGCTCAAGTAAATCGGTCACCCGAGAAACTTCATTTTTCACGGACTCCTCGGCTTGATAATGGGACTCTAAGTGAGCTCTTTCTTCGTTCTCCATCCTCGATCTAGCCCGGTGTTGTGGATTTTGGATGTAGGACCTATGTTTCACGATCCGGCGTGCATATGATGTATTAAAAATGAATGCTTGATGAAAATATGATGCTCGTGCAATGTATATTTTAGAGTCGACTCATGACTTTCGTAATCCTTTAGGCAAGATTTCGAGTTGACCCGATCATCGTAAAGGAGGGTTTGCCAAGTTCTTATCATAGTAGCTTACCAAACATATTAGAAAGAAAGATAGGTCATGGCCTTCTTATAAATAGAAGTCGTTCATACAATGATTACAAAATAGGGCGTTATACACTATTACCCTTAAAAGGCATTTCCTCTATTAGCTAAGTCCCCAATAAAACAGTGATGGCCGCCATATATTCTCGGTGCTTTGAAGCGTCATTTCCAACTTGGGTAGCTTGTTGTTGCAATCTTTCGCATAGCGGGCTGCTTGCTCGACCCGCTTTCGTTATGTGCCTTATCTTATCATGGAACACGGTGTTATCTCGCAATTATCACTTCGTTCTTGGCTCCTAAGGCTTCATCACTTCTTTCCAACACTCGGACCATATCCTCCGACCGGCCAACTTATCCCTTACCCTCTGAGCTCTTCCTTTTCGATACCCAAATCGGCTATTTTGGAGTTAATTTGACCGTAAAGCTGTCCATGTAGTCTTGACATTCTTGACGCTCTTGCTTAGCCTTACTGAGCTCCTCTTCCATCTCGAAGTAGTGGCTTCTCATCTCTTTTAACTCTTCTTCTCGTATCTCAAACTTCGATTGTAAAGCCATCATCCTTCCTTTCAAGACTCGGCTCTCTTCCTCGGTAATCTCTCATATCGATCACCGCCTTTCTTGAACTTCTCTCTTCCTCCAATTGCATCATATATTGAGCTCCGATCCTTCTTTCCTCTTCTATGTCGAGATGGGCTAGCCGATTTTTCTCTTTTTCAACTTCTACCTTCTTTAAAAGAGTGCTCCTTCCCTTCTTCAAGGAATCCATCACCTCTTTGTCAACATTCATCTTGCCTTTTGTTGATCTCTTAAACTTTGCCAACTCTTTTTCTCGTGAGCCCATTCTTCTTAACCAGCTCATCGTATTCGGTCATTCGATTCTTTAACTCACTGACCCCTTTTGCTATTTCTTCACTACCTCGACCCTTTTCTCGCCATTCCTTTAAAGACGCTAACTGTTTATCCTGTTTTTCCAACTCGTGTTCAAGTAAACCCTCATCGTGTTTTCTTCTTCTAATTGATTTTCTAACAATCGTTTGCGCCTTTGCTCTTCTTGAGATCGATTCTACATTGTTCTAGCTGCTTTCTCAACTCTTCCTCAATATCAGTCCTTTTCCTTTTTTGTTGCTCTATTGTGGATTCTCGGATGTTTTGGAATTGAGAAACCCTTCACTTCGTAAAGCTCTTCGTTCCTCCAAACCGCATAGTTCGGCTGAATGATGTTTCAAATGTGCTCCTTCTTGCCTTTTCACCCTCAATGGTCTTTCCCAATCTTGTCGGATAAGTTCCATCTCCTCGAGGAAAGGTTGGTGCTTGAATAAACCGACAAAATCGCCTAAACCCAGAGTTCTTGGTGCATACCGCATTCCACCCAACCGCCTTGTTACTAGGGCGGGCGCGTAACTAATGTACCCGGTTACACCAATCAAAGGAACCCATATCTTGTTTCCACAAATTCATTGTGCAAATGGTATTGTTCATCCATGGTGCTTTCCATTTGAAGTTGCTCCTTGGCAATGCCGCATATTTATCTATCCATGCTTTCTCATCCCAATTCTTCCAAGTCTCATCCATGGTAACCTTTAACTGCCGCAGTCAAACCACCAAAAGTTGTTAAAGATGTCCCTTGGTGTTTCGATATGACCGATAATCCATAAATACAACATAGGGACGCAACATCTCATGGCTCCTTTTCCATGCATTCTGCAGTGATTGAGTGATAACATGGTTTCTCCCAAAATGGCCGACGAGGGATTGATCCGGTCACGTCGTATTCCATGAAGACACTTCGCGCTTCCAAACCGATGACTCCGATCTCGGAAGGGAACAATACTAGCCCAAAAATGGCGAAGGCCACCAACCCGTATCGTTCCTCTCCCAACTTGCCTTCTTCAGCATTTTTCTTCATTCGAGCTTCAATGACCTTCCATTTGAAACCCCCTCGCCGACTCTACATTGGCTAATCTTCCCCAAGCCTAATAAACCGACTACCTCTCGAAGCCGTGTCTTCAAATCTTCGCCTTAGGTAGATCCCTGTGGCGGTTGTTTGGAAAATCTAAAATCCTTTCATATTCCTCCAAAGTCGGTGTCATATCAATGTTCCCAAAGGTAAAACTCCGATAACTAGGATCCCAAAAATTCAGTAGGGCTTTGATTGATGTTGCTTGTACGGGTAACCTCATTAGTTGTGCAATTCTCCCATATCGCCTTTCAAAAATCGTCTCATCAATATATTCCATAATAGACACTAACTTCCCCAAGTCATTTACCATGTGATTTATCTTGGTAATGCAAGGCAACCTACTAGCATCGATTCTTGGACATTTTCCTTCGCCATTTGAGTCAACTCGATTCTTGCCCAAACTCTTGGAAAGATAGGTACTCGGTCATGATTTCGGCTCAAAAACCTGGATTGATGAATTTAACATTATTAATCATGATGCAAATGAACGTAAGATAGATATCCTAAGGACAAGTTCTATTTATTAAGTGAGAACGGGTAGGTTTTCTATCTCGGTCTTGAAGGGTCTCATATCCGCCCAATGGACGTTCTTCGTAAAGACAAGATGGGGGCGTTGCAAGGGACGGTTAAGGTAAGTATACCCACCATCACCAAGCGAGGCACTCGGATATGAGTTGGGTGTTTCACGCATCCGAACCCCGACCAATAGTCATAGGGCGGATCGCTACTCCCCCTCCTAACTTAAAGCTTGTGTGTGCTTCTCAAAATCAAAGTATGTGATGCATGTGACAGTTCTATACAAATGCATGAACAATATTGCGAAAAAATATTTAAAGTATATAAGCGAGATAACAAAAGGAAAGGCAAATTAACAATAAACACATGAAAACACAAATAAATCGACAAAAACAAAGCTTAGTCCACAAGGTCCCCGAAAGGAGTCGCCATTCTGTCACGGGGTGCGCGGCGTCGCGGCGAGTATTCCACTTTTAAAATCTAGGAAAAAGTATGGTATCTATTTGACAAACGTGGGGAGACAAAAAATATTGTCTTTTGTTGGTAGGAAATGGAATGGGAGTCGCCACCTAGTATTTTGGTCACTAGGAACCCTAACTGGTCTTAGAGATTGGGTACGGGGACTGGTTGCGTAAAGGGAAGGTATTAGCACCCCAAATACGCCCTACCTAAGGTAAGCCGCATTGTTTAACCGTCGATAAGATTCTAGGTCTCGTTGTGTTTCCTAGTTGTTGGTCCGTCTATGGTTTAAGAAAAGTCCTCCTCAATAAGGAGATCCTTATCTTATCGGGTAAAGCCTTAACCGTTCTAACGTCAATGTAAAAAAAACATATTTAATCGTGAATACGTTTTACGTATAAATTCGTAATCCCACATACTAAAGGAAGACAAAAGATTTTTTTTAGAATTTTTGAAATATTGGCCTAGTTCTCATGGCTTTAATAAACTGGTTATTAAAGCCCAAAATGCATGCTAATACATATATTGTTTTTTGAAACTTTCTTTGTTGTACGAAAATATGATGTTATAATATTTATATATATATATTGGAGATACTAGGCCGTATTTTAAAACAAAACATTTTTTATTATGTATATTTTTTGATATTTTGACGCAAATCGGGTATTTTAATACTGGGTTGGTATTCTTACAGATAAAAATACAACCAAATATTAATCCACTTTAATAAAAATATGCGGGAAAATCAACAATATTTTTAAAGATATTTAGAAAATTTTTGAAAGCAAAAGACATTTTTTTATTTTGAAAATGTTTGATGTTTTGATGAAAACCGGGTATTTTAATACCGGATTTGTATCTTTACGGTATAAAAATACAAACCGATATTGATCAAAATGCGGTAAAACTTACGTAAAAATCACGTATTTTTGCAAATAATTTTCGAAGAAAATTATTAATTTTTCTATATATATCTAGATATGAATAATACAACACACAATATAATATACATAATATATAATATATAAATTGGGTCAATGGGTCGGACCAACGAACCGGGCCGGACTCGGCCCAAAATATGTCGGGCCGAAATCTCGACCCAACAAGAATCGATATTTCTTTTCGGGCCGGACCGCCCGAAGACGTGGCTGGGCCGGGATTAGCCTGGCCCATCAACAAAACCACCTGGGGCGTAACAAGTCCGGCCCAAACAAGAATCCAACGGGGGAATTATTTTCCCCCCTTCCCGCATGCGAATATGCGTTCGCATGCGGGAACAAAGAACGATTGATGCACAAAAAGGGGGGGGAGAAGAGCACCCGGCGTGGAGGAGGCAAAGGTGCGTTGCTTGTGGAAGCCGGTGGCGCCGCGGTGGAGTCTCGGTCCCGGCCGGAAGAAGGAGGAGCGGATTCCCGCAGAGGAGAAGGAAAGCTCTTTACCGGAACCTTTGGTGTGGCCGAGGAAGGAGCCGCTACTCCGGTTGCCGCCGGGCGTCGCCGGAGGAAGGAGGACCGCCGTTGGCCGGTGAAGAAGCCGGAAGGCGGAGGCTTGCTCCCGTGGAGGCCGTCACCGCCGAGGAGGCCGCGGGAGGCGTTCTTGCCGGGCCGCCGAAGCCGCGCGGTGAAGGAGAAGCCGAGGGAGGAGCCGCTACCGGCTTTGTGTTGATGGGAAGGAGAGGGGACAGTGTTTAGGGACCGCCGGAAGAGAATGAGAGGAAAGGGAGGGGCCGCCCTGGTTTGGCTATGCAAGAGAGGGGGTTGCCCCTAGTTGCCGGGCCGCCGAGGGGAAGAAGAAAAATCAAAGGGGAGGGGAGATGTGTGTGAGGTTTGTTCGGCCGTGTGGGTCTCGTCGATGGAAGGAGAAAAAATAGAGGCGCCGAGGCCGGCGGAGCGAGGGAGAAGAAGCTGGAAAAAGAAAAATGGTTGCGGAAAAAACGTGCAGGAAAAGCTTATTTTGTGCCAACTTTGAGCTCCGTTCCTCCAACCGTCTAACCATGAAAATTCCTTCTATTTATAGGGCTGGAAAGAGGGTAATCTTGTCTTCAATAGGGAAAAAGTCTCACCCTTGATTCGACTCGATCAATCCAAACCGTCGGTTCAAAGTGTGCACCTCGAACCGCCAAATTTGCGGATCGCCCGAGGTGCATGTTTTGGCCCAATAAACGGAGCCGTTCCAAACCTTTTTCGACCCGACCGGACCACTCCCCGGATAAAGGAGTTACGGGTGGACATTTTGGTGCATGCTTTGTCGGATTTGGGGGCCAAACGAGGAAGAAAACACGTCTCGGAAGTCGGCCACTCGGGCGGCTTGGTGGGGGAAGAAAATGAACAAGACCGGCGACGCGTCGTCGATTCCCCCCCTTTTTAAGTTTCAAAACAGCCCCTCAATCATTTTTTGTTTTTCAATTGCATCCCCGCCAATTTCGGTCTCCATCCCTCTTGTTGGCCGCGTTTTTCACTTTAGTCCTTGGTCTCGATTTATGCAATTGAGCCCTTAATTGATCAATAAACTTCCCATTTCTTCAATTAGACCCCCGAATCAATTAATTCCAGCCCCTATACTTACGCGCCTTCTTCAATTTGGTCCTTGGTTTCGGATTTCTTCAATTAAGTCCCTAATTGGCCCTTAAACTTCAATATTTATGCAATTAAGCCCCCGATTTGCCCTAATAAATTCCTAAAAAATATATTTTGGCCCCGTAACTTAAATTTCTTCTAATTAAAGCCCAAATTGACTTAAAAATCAATTTTTCTTGCAATCAAATCCCCTATAAATTCATTTAAAAATCCAATTAAATCCATAATCATCCAAATTTGGGCTTTTCTCCTCCAATTTCAAATTTCCTCCTCAACAGGCTCTCCTCCTTCAAGAATATACTTGTCAAAAATCCAATCTTTGTATTTTTAACCTCATTGACCAATTTTCCGACCATTTTCTCGAGCGCTTCCGCCTCCCGTTATTTTTCTTAACCTCCTTTGGTCAGATATATATTTTATATATATATATATTTTGTGGGGGACCCAAAAATGGGTTACAACAACAGTAACCAGATCAAATATTATGTATGTTGTAAGTCTATTATCCAAGCATATGCATTGTGGTAGTAAAACTCATTTTCAAGCAGCAAAAAGAATCCTTAGATACATAAAAGGTACAATTGATTATGAAATCAGATTCAGTCAAGTTGAAAAACTCAATCTTCATGGCTATTCTGATAGTGATTGGGCAGGAAATATAGATGACATGAGAAACACCTCAGGTTATTGTTTCAATTTTGGTTCTAGTGTTTTTTATGGTGCTCAAAGAAACAAGAAATTGTAGCTTAATCCACAAAGCAGAAGGGAATATGTAGTCTGGCACTCACATCGCAAACCAAGCACTTTAAATCAGGAAACTTATGGCAGATTTGCATCTGAAACAACAATAAAGCACACAACTATTTGTTGACAAACAAGCTGAAATATCAATCTCTAATAATCTAGTGTTTCATGGCAAAACAAAACACTTCAAGATTAAATTTTTCTTTCCAAGAGAAGTTAAAAAAGAAAGAGAAGTGAAGTTGTTTTACTGCAAAACTGAGGAACAAAGTGCAGACATCCTAACAAAAGCACTTCCTAAGCTCAAGTTTGAGTATTTGAGGTAGAAATTGAGAGTTTGCACCTTAAAAGTCAAGGAGGAGAATTGTTGATCAAGCATGACTCAAGAAGCAGAATCATTTCTTTAACAGAATCAGTTTTTCTTAATTGTTGCTATTTTAGTGGCTATGAATCAGTTGTCAAGCTGAAGAGGGCAGATTGATTGAAAGGCTTTTTTGATCTTCAGACGGTATAAAAATTGAAATACCGGAATTTCTTGGTCGTCTTCAACCTGGAGAATTTCTTGATTGGCTTAGTGTTGTTGAGAAAATCTTTGATTACAAAGAGTTCCTGAAAATAGAAAAGTGAAGTTGGTAGCTACAAGATTATGTGATTATGTTGTAGCTTGGTGGGATAAAATCCAGGAGATGGGAATTCAGAAAGGAAAAGCAAAAAAATTGCTGAATAGGAGAGAATATTAAAGTCCAGACTTAAAGAGAAATTCCTTCCTTCTGATTTTGCCCAAAGTATTTTCTCTTGGTTTAATAGTCTTCGACAAGAACACAAGGGTGCAATTGACTATGCTGAAGAGTTTTACAAGTTATGGCTCGTAATGATACTCGAGAAACTGAAGAACAATTGGTTACAGGGTTTGAAACTTTCTATTCGCGATGAAGTGGAGATACACAGGATTTAGAAGTTAAATGATGCTTATCAATTAGCATTAAAGGTGGAGGTTAAACTTGCTTGAAGTGGGGCAAAGAAACATTTTGAAGTACATGGTCATAATTCCTTATCCAATGTTGAAAATTTTGAATCAAAACTTGAAAGTTCTACAGGATGGGCGAACAAATCAGCCTCTACAAAGCAAGCTGGTGAGCAAAATAACTGCACTTTATAAGTCAGCAACTTGTTTCAAATGTGGTCAGGTTGGAAGTGCCCAAAATGTCGAGGGAACCTTATTCATGAAGAACAAGGTGAAGAGTGCTTTGATGATTCTCAGGATCCTATCTATGATGATGCAAAGGAAGTGGAAAGTGAGGAGATTGGGCCTGAGGTGGGCAATTTTTTATGATACAAACATCATTTGCCACTTCAAACCAAGATTGCAGTGATGATTGGCTTTGTCACAACGTATAGATGCAAATGTCAAGGCAAGATATGTTCTCTTGTCATTGATAGTGAGAGTTGTGCCAACATAGTTTCTCTTGAAATGGTGAAAAAGCTAAAACTCAAAGCTGAACCTCATCCTAAACCATATGAGATCTCATGGTTCAAGAAGAGTGGCGAGGTAAAAGTTATTAAACACTGTTTTGTTTTTTTTTTTTTTTTTTTTATAGGAAAAAATTATAAAGATGAAGTTTGGTGTGATATTTTTCCCATGGAAGTGAGTCATATTTCTTCTAGGAATTCCATGGCAATTTGATAGGGGAGTCATTCATGACGGTTGTAAAACACGTACACCTTTTAGGATGGAAAATGTAGAAATTATCAATCGTTTTGCCCTTAAAAGATGAAATTCCAGCAATATCTTCCAATGAAGAGGGTAGAAAATCGAAAGCAAACCATCTCTTGAGTAGTCAGGATCACTGTCTCAAACACTTATTTATATAATTTGTGGAAAGGAAAGACTAGGAAAATCAAATGAGAGAAAGATGTATTTGCAGTTATACGAAACAATGGAGGTTCTTGTTCACATATGCTGAGATGGTTGTCAAACAATTGGGCCATATGGTAAATACACTCTGTAGGTTCTTTCTACGAGCTCAAGGAGAAGAAAATTGGTCCATGCCAAATACTTGAGAAGATTAAAGAAAATAACTACATAATCAACCTTTATCCTAATATCCAGACTCATTCTACTTTTAATATTTGAGATTTGTCAGCTTCTCATGTATTAAAAATTATATAAATCATATTTTGATATCTGATATAATAATTTAAATTTTTAAGTTGAGATAATTATTTAATATGGTATCAAAGTCTTATTGACAAAATGATCATAAGTGCAAATCTCATCATTCTCATTCTATTTTATAAAGAATTAAGCATGAGGTAATATGAACTTGTGTAAGTTTTAAGCTTAGAGAACTTTTACTTGAGGAGATGTATTTAAAAATTATATAAATTATATCTTGAAATTTCACCTAATAGCTTAAACTTGTAGATTGAAATGGTTCCTTAACACTATAACGAACACGAATCTAATTGGTGGACGAGCTCTTTTCCACTTGGAGAGGTTGATGTGGTGAGAAACCACTTATATCTTTAATGTAGTCTAATGTTATTCTGTCATGTTTTCCTAAATGGCTAATTATAGCTACTTAGGAGCTTATTAGTTGTCTTGGAGACAACTTCTATTAATATTTCAGTTGTAGTTATTTTGACAACACTTTTCCTTGGTTTATATTATATTGTTGTGACTATGATAAACGATACGATGATTTCTATCTTTAATCAATTGAATTGAGTTGAGCTAAGCTTCTCTGTTTTGTTATCTTTTTTTCTTTAGTAGTGGTGTTTTATCTTCTTTTATTATCTTAAATATTTTCAACCCGCATCAATTACACAATCCCAATTCCCAACTGAAATCACAAGAAGTTACATAGAAAAAGTTATGAACCTTGCTTTCTTTTAGGTAAAAAGTAAACATTCATTGATTTGTTTGTTTAGCACTCCCAACAGAATTTTGTGCATATTTCTTATAATCAAAGAGGCATGGGTATTGATTTATAAAGCTGGCATTATTGAAAGCAGTACGTGTGTTCTGTGATATGTCTAATCGCTTAGGACAGCTCTTTAGATTTAAAGTTGAATGGCGTATTTTCATCTGTCAATCTTGATACATTGAACTCCAAATAAAATGCCAGTAGTTTCCACTGTTCAAGTTGGCCTACTTGACTCGGTAAAGCTCACATTCTTTGAATATCCACTGCTTTGTCATCAGAGTTTAAGTAGCATTTTGCCCATAATGAACATCTCATGGCAGCTCTGAAAACCTATGTCAGCTCTTGTTGGTGGATGGCGATGATTAGGTTCCTATATAGAAGAATAAAAACTGTGCGAGGACCATATCTTGCAATAGGAGGTTCATGTACGTGACTACAGGTCAGTTTACGTTATATGGCGGCCGATTTTCTGCAGGGAGTAAGAAAAGTTGGATTTGTATCATTTATCGTGCAACTGTTATGGTAGAAAGAAATAAACCATCCAGCACCCCTTGAGAATGTAGCTTGAGTAGGATGTAGACAAATTACAAAAGACCAAAGATTGATATATGTGTACATTGGTTTGGTCGGTTTATATTTAAAATATATTACTGCTTCATTGTTTTTACTGGAGAAGTGGAAATGAAGGAGAATTTCAGAATTAGAAATGAAAGGGAAGCAAGAATTACAATTTGGTCTCCTCAACTTCATGCTCCTGAAAAGGTCTTTTTACATAAGAAATTCCTGAAGTCCTTGCCTTCTGGTCTCTCCAAATATTCCTTCCAGTGTTTCACTCCATCAGTAAGCACATGGTGTAACAGTATGCATAGCTCAGCATCATAAAATGAAAGGGGACTGATATGAGTATATTAGTTGAAGTGGTTTAAGCAGTCCCATTGATGGTTGAGGCCAGTTTTATTTTTGGTAATTTTACATGAACTGGGACTTGTGTGACTCATATCATGTGAGAACACTTGCAGCATCAGTGGGGGATGCCACCCCTTCTTTTCCTTGACATATTCAGTGCCAAAAATGAGGGTGTAGCAAAATATACTCCACTACTTTGTGAGGAATGTCAAAACTTTCTACAAAAATAAAAATAAAATATTGTGTTTATATAATTTTGAATAACTGGTTAGCTTCAATGTGGAAAGTTTATAGTACTTTTTAAGTGTTTGCCATGCTTTCTTGTCTACTGCATTTAGCTGCCAAAAAATGTGTCTACAGGCAAACAAAACAAGTGTGCTCCTTGTATTTCTACACGTGATTTTTAGGACATAACAAATGTAATGGATCTCGACAACCTTTGCTCCATATCTCCCCCATATTCCTTATGGTATTGTCCCAAGTGAAGGAAGCTCATCTATATAAACTTGCTTTATCCCAAGGGTCCACACGTCTCACAAATATCTTCATCTTTACTATTTTTTTCATCACTAAGCTTGCTAGTTACCCATGAATACAAGAAATATGACGAATATCATAACCTAATTTTGAGTATTTAAAATTTTTTTATAAAAAAATATTATTCAAAAATCCAAAATAATAATAATAATAACAATTTTCACATTATTTTCAGGATACGAGAATATAAGTTCTTGAACTGCAACAAATAAAAAATGCTAGAAGAATAGTTAGAATAAAAAACTTAATGGAAAGAAAGTTGAGGTTGAAATCCAAACTTGACCAAAATTGATAGAATTATTTAAGCTTAAAGACTTAATTAAACTTATGACAGGTTTAATTGACTTAATTAAGAACTTAATTGAAACAAAATTAATTAAGTTTGGAAGTCAATTTGGAAAAAAAATAAAAGAATTAATTAAGTTTAAGAACTTAGTTAAACTTTTAATGGGTTTTGTGAATTCAATCATAGACTCAATTGAAGAACAATTAAGTTTGGAGATCTAATTTGGGTTAATCTGCAATAATTGATAGAAAAGAGACCAAATTGAAACTTTTAAGAGCCGAATTGGTGTAGTCAATGGCTTAATTGAAAGAGATCAAGTTTATAGTTTTATTAAGGACTTATTCACCAAACTTGCAAACCAAGGATGAAATTGCAAAAGGTGCGGAAATCCAGGGACTAAAATTGATTAAACTAGGGGTCAATTTGAGATAAATTGAAAGATTGATGAGAAATAGGGGTCAAATTACATAATTTGTTAACCAATGACTAATTTGAAAAAGACGTGCCTATTAAAGGATCTCAATCAATGTTTCTATGGAAGCAATTGTAAAGAGTGAGAAGGTTTGAGGATAATTAAGGATGTATACGTTGAAATTGGAAGAAAATGGACTAGATTGAAATTTGCTAAAAATCCTATTTAAAAAACCCTAATTTTCAAGGTTTAGACAAATAACATGTCACTTAGACTTTAATGAAGAAAATGAGTGACACGTCGCTTAGTCATTGTTTCTTCTTTTTTTTTCAGTTGGAAGGCTAATCGAGTGGTCATTTTTAAATGAATAAATATGGCATCTCTGACAACCCCTGAGGCTCTAATTGGCACCAATCAAATGAGAAACATTTCCTTCCAATAATTAGTTATCCTCATTAAATGTTTATACCTTATTTGACTCGATGAACTAGCCAACATCTTGTTCCCAGTTAGTTTCTCTGCATTGGTAGATTCAAGTTGATCAAGGGCCAACCTTCAAAGAATGTGGAGTTCTATGTCTCCAAATCAAATGTGGTTTGTTTCCAATGGTAGATCTACATCACTCCTACAAGATTCACGTCCTTCAATTGAATGTTTATGTCCCAATCTCCACAATGATCTCGACAAAGCACCCAACCTAGTTAGCTATAATTGAAGAACAAATTCACCCATGAAAGAAAAGACTCCAAAACTGCTTTCACATGCTTGTATTTAGTTTTGAAAAGAAAAATATAATCTTCCATAAACCGCTTGGAAAAACCACCATTGTTTTGTAACTTCCTGTTTTGATTGCCTTATAAGGTGCTCTTGAGTAGAAAAGGGGTCCATAACAGAGAGAAAGGGGAGAAAGAAAACACAGAAGAAAATCATAGAGAAAAACAAGGGAAATTATTGAGTTTTGAGAGTAAAAACAAGAACATTGTGTGCAAAGTTTGGAAGAGAAAAAGAAGGGCATTTAAGCTAAGAACCAGGAGTTTAAAACGAAGAGAAAAGAGGCAATAAACTTCAGCAAAAAAAGTAGTAGTGAAGAAAACAACATTACATTTAAAAGGTATATAACTACCTTTGATGAGGGGGTATAACTCAATGAGCATACTCTCTCCCTTTTAATGCTTTTCAGTTTCTTATTCGAATGTTTATTATGCATCTATTATGATTAGTTATAGTTTAATGGATAATATTTGTGTTTTAATGTATCTATTCATGTTGTACGCCAATATCCATATTCTGAAATGTATGTTCAAGAGACAATTAAATGCATGGTTTGATGATTTGAAATTGTTAATATAATGAAGATAACATGTTTAAATGTCAATTTTGATGTTTTGAAGTTTAGGTTGATGACTTGGTTTTGTTTTAATTTAATGTATTGATGTTTGATTTGTTTAGATTATGGTCTTATTTTGCTCTTTGACATAATGCTAGGGTTAGTCCGACTTTTTTTCTTGTTTCCTTAAGTTCTTTATTGTTTAAGCAGGTCAAGTTAGGCATGCCTAAGTTAGTTTTGATAGGTTTATGCTATGCTTCTTTGGTTTAGGTCAGTTTCTAGGTTTAAGCCTTTTCTATGAAGTTTCTGTGTTTTTTCTAAGTTTAGGTTGACTGTTCATAACTGTCATTTTTTATTTCTTATAAACTATATTTTTGGTTCGTCTTGTGTGCTTCGATCGAAGCTTAGACTTATTGTACATGATTGTTCTCTATAATTAATTTTTTCATTTTGCTTACTTTAGATCAATCAATTTTTGACAACTTTGAACACCTGAGTTAGGGTTAAAAGTGGCAAGGTTCATTGATGAAATTTACTTTAGATCAACAACATGTCTTTCTATTTAGATATATCATTATGATTTAATCTTCCATGTTCTATCTCTCTATGCCTTTCAGTTGATGAAATTTGGTTTGTATTGTTGATTTAGTTTCTAGGTTCATTATTTGTTCTTCATGTTCTTTATCGGTTTGAAACTTATTTTGCCTTTTTTATTATGTTAATTCATTTACTTTATTCAAATTACTAAAAATTTTCATATTATAAATTTAGACTGCAAGAGAAAATCTGAATGGGATAGAGCTGATGATAATGTTGCGATGAGATTTGGGAGAATTACGCTGCAACTAGGTAATATCGAAATCAGGATAATTTTTTTATTCCACATATTAAAATTTTATTTGTCATTTAGTTATAGATAATTCATTTGTACCATATATATTGCATGATTTTTTACACAAGGTGCAAAAGAAATCCAAAAATTATATGAAAGTAAGCGATATACCAGGCTAAAATGATGTGGCAGTTTGGAAGGATTTCAAGACGCCATACATCTCGTAAACTGTAGGGAAAAACACATTTAGCACATGTCGTCCTCACGTTTCACGTGATGGTCACAATCTAGTTCAGGGAATCGGAGCTGGCAAATTCACAGTTCTGTTACCACGCACATTAGTGGCTCCATTCCGTTCGTTTTAAATGCGAAGCACATGGTAAGATTTTTATTAATTGCATCCATTTTTTAATTTTTTTTTATAAATATATTTAACTAACAACATTTTTATCTTGCAGGCTACGGTTCTTGGATGTGAGACAAACCCAATATAGTTGTTTGTTGAAACACGTGCGAAGTGATGACCGCCAAAAAAAGGTGCAACAGTTCATGGATAACCGAGCTCAACACTTTGTGGTATGTTGGTTTTCAACCATTGTTTTTATTAAGTTATTATTTACTTGAATTTGATAAAAAAAAAATTTAGAAGACATATAACAGCCAGTTGAAGGAGAGATACATGGACAATTCTTCAACCCACTTAGATATTGATCCGGAGTTATGGTTGGAGGCAGGATCGTCTGGTGGACTCGATAGAAATCGGGTGTACAGACTCTCTAACACTACAGCCGAGAACTTGTTAATGACCCATAGTGTTTCGACCATTGAATGATCACAATTGGTCCCGAGCACTGAATCACCAGAGTTAGATCAAGAAGTATAGGAACGTAAAACCAATCTCAGTAAAAAATATGAATGACTCTCTACGAATTATGAAGAACTCTGCTGAGTGGTAATGGAGATGAGATCATAGATAGGTGATATATGTGCAACCCCTTACTGGCCTCACGGTCTTGGAAATGACCATCCTCCTCCTCCTCATCCTTCAACACCATCTTTATTCTAGTTTTATTGTATTTAAATGTACAAATGTTTAAATTTGTAATAAATATTTGATTTTTATATTAAGATAATTTATTTTTATATATTTTTTATATTATTTTAATTATTTTTCTACTTTTGTTCAATATATTAAAAAAAACATTTTTTTAAATAATTAAATATAGTATTACCGACGGACCATGCTCGTCGGTATATTCCAAAGGATTGGAAAAACATTATAGCAAATTTCATTGCTACTGTTAACTCACCGACGAACTTATCTTATCAATATATTCCAAAGAGTTAGAAAAATTACAACAAATAACATTGATATTGTTAACTCACCAACAAAATAAGTCTGTCAGTATATTCGAGATAGTTGAAAAAGAATTATTGCAAATGTCACTGCAACTGTTAACTCACCGACGGAATTATCGATGGCATTCTATCGGTGATATGTAATTTTACTAATGAAATTATATATGGTTCTCGTATCGGTGATATGATAAATTGTATTAAGAGAATTATCGATAGAATAAAGCGGCTAATTTTTTTATGGCGCATACGTTCCGCCTGTAAAGCTATAAGTAAATTTACTAACAAGCATTTTTTCTGACGGATATGTTCCATCCGTGATCCCGTCGGTAAAATAATCACAGTCGGGCTATTAGTGTAAATATCAACAAAAAGTCTCATCGGTAAAACTGTTAAATCTAGTAGTGAGGTTTCATCCCTCTCAAGTATACATACTTCAAATGTTTAGGTAAAGACTTCAATTCCAACTTCGGGAACTGTTCAACAGAAGGTAAAACCTTTTCATAAGAATTTTGGTAGTTGTAAAGGAGAGTTACCAACCTATTTGGCATTTTAAGTAGTGAATGCAAAGACATAATTGCTTCTTTCATGTCCTCATTACTCTCTAGCCTTGCATCCCTATTTGTCTTGCTATGCTGTAATATGAAGTTCAACTCATCTTTCAAAAAATTATGCTCATAATCATCTTGCATAATGGGATCAATTACATCAACATGAAAAATAGATCAGAGTCTTCAGGATATTTCATAGCATCAAAAATATTAAATGTTATTATTTCTCCATCAAACTCAAAAGATAAAGTACCCTTATACACATCGATCTTAGTTCTTGCTATTTTCATAAATGGTTTGCCTAACAATATATGAGTTGGATTTAAAGCAAACTCATCATACATGTCAATGATATAAAAATCCACAGGAAAAATCAGTTCATTTACTCTAATTAGAACATCCTTAACAACGCCTTCAGGGTATGAATTAGACTTATCCGCTAAGTGAATTATTACCTTTGTTTCTTTTAAATTTCTTAAATTCAAATCCTTATAAATTGATAGTGGTATGACATTAATTGATTCTCCCAAATCAAGCATAGCCTTTTATAACTTACGATTTCCAATCACACAAGATGTAGTGAACATACCTGGGTCCTTACACTTTTGAGGTAATTTCCTTTGTATGACTGTAGACACGTTCTCTCCAACCTTTATTTTCTCATCAAGGAATTTGTTTGATTGTATCTAACAATAGAATGTTCACCTTCACCTTCCAAAAATTTTCAAAGATTTCGTTCTCTATCTCATTCTTTTTCTGTTTTGCAATTCAACCAGGAAAACGGGGATGAATTAAAATATTAGAACTTGGTAAGGCAAAATTTTTACTTACCTTGTTGGTTGGCAGATCCAATGATTCAACCAGTTTCTCTTTCCTTTATTGGGTACCAGTTGTTATTGTCTTAATTTGCACTTCCTTGCCACTTCTAAGAATCATGACACTTATGTTTTTCTTGGGATTAATTTTGGCTTGAGATGGTAACCTTCCTTTGTTGGATTCTATTTTATACACTGAAGAAGCCAAAAGTGATATTTGGTTTTCCAAATTTTGAATGCTTTCTCCCATCTCCTGTTGAAAAGTTTGTGTATTAGTGGCCAAGGATTTTACAATATTCTCTAAAGGCATACCTGCACTTGATGATTGTTGATGAGAAAAGGTTGATTTGTCATGAACATAGGGCTAAAAAGACTACTAGTTTGAGGACTAACCATACTTCAGGTTCAGGTGGTCTTTCCACCTGGGTTGTATTGATTGGAAAATGGGTCATATCTCTTTTGTTGGCTGTTAAATCCATCCATGGCATTAACTTGAGGCATGTCATCATCTTGTAATTGAGGGCATCTATTAGGAGGATAGTCCAAGAAAGAGCAAATGCAACAGACTTTAGCTTGTCTAACCTGTCCCAAAGCAGCTTGTTTAATGAGAGATGTTTGTTCTGAAAGTTTTTTCTCAATATTAGAATGTATTACTCATTAACTCTTCTAAATGAATCAACTTAGACTCCAAATTGCTATGAATAATTTGCTGCCATTTTTTAGATTAATTCTCGTGCTTCTTCTAGAGTCTTTTTTACGAGTTTTTATCCACTTGCTACGTCAATCATGCTACGGTCCATAGGTAACAATCCCTCATAAAAATATTACAGCAATAATTTATCAGAAATTTGATAATGAAGGCAGCTCGCACACAATTGATTGAAACGCTCATAATATTCGTACAACGTCTCACCATTATTTTGGTGAATTCCACTAATTTCTTTTCTGATGGCACCTACTCTTGAACTTAGAAAGATGAATTGTTGTAAGAATATAATTTTTAAAAATTAGGTGGATCAAGCATCACAAATGATTTGTAAATAATGCAAAAACTCAAGATAAATTTCAAGTGATATACTTCCTATAATCATATCTCTTAATCCACAAGTCTGATTTGGGCAAATGGCCTATAAAATCAAAGAACCAACAATATACTATAACTAGGTATCAAATTCAAATCACAACATTCAACGACTTAAAGTTACTAACTCATCATCTTTTTTCTAATTCATTAATCTCACTATTACTTCAAATTCATCTACCAAAAATATATAAAATCACTTTCAATGACTTCCTATCAATGAAAGACTCAATTAGTATAAGATTCACTCCTTAAAAGTAAAAAAAATAATCAAATATCATAAAAAATCTAATTCCTAAACATTTCTCAATAACATTAATATGCATGCAAAAACTTAATTAAAAGAAAATAATAAAAAACACATATCTTAAATTGATAAAAATAAATAAATAAATAAAGATTTTGACCCAGATCAAATCAACTCCTTTATATTCCTCTCCTTCTTTCTGTTTTGGTCGTTTGATAAAATAGAATATAAGTTACTAGAGTGTTTTATTTTTTTAATTCTTTAAATTATTATATAATACTAATATACCTACTATTACTTATAATACCCTTGATTAATAAAAAAAATAATAATAGGAAATCTAATTGATTATATTATTTTATTTATTATTACTTTTTTTTTCTCACACAACCAAATTCCTCGTAACTGTGGTGAATCAAGTTATGTTTTGGTAGTTGTGCTTGTGTAATTTCAAGAAAGCATGATCAACCATGTTCTGATCTTCTGCTGCTTTTGTCATGGCTTGTTGATTCAATCAGAGAATTGAGGCATGCCAAGACACCAATTAGAAACCCATCTTTCCAATCCAGATAGCCCTTCTTATTTTTCCTGTAGGCCTGTTTGTTTCTATCTCTGACCAAAGGACAAATAAGTTTTCCTTGCTCAAGGCCCCATTGCCCCCATCTCCTCCACTTTAAATTCCTAGCATTGTTTTCGAAAGCTGATCTTTGTCCTCCCTTTTTCAATAACTCATCATCTTAGGTCCTTCATGCCCATACTTTTCAGCCCCACGAGGGACATTTGGTTTTAATCAATTCGAGAAGCTTGAAGACATACAGCTGGACATCATCTCTACCTCCCATTTTCTCATGTAAATCATGACCTGAAATTATTAAAAAAAAAAAACTAAAAGAGAAGGAGTTTTATATTTCTTAGAAGAAAACATTATTTATTGTAATAGTTGTTTTTAGATAAGAATAATTATTATTATCTATAAACTATTTATGTTGCTAGAACTAAAAAATATTAAACAAACTACTATTTCTAACATGGTTTCATAACAAGGCTTTTTGTATCCAAGCTAATATATATATTTTTTTGATGAATCAATTTCAAAAATCAAAATTAAAATAAGAAATTCAATTTCTTCCAAATCCCAAACAAACCCTAGTATACAAACTATACATTAAAAAACAAAATTCTCTAGAAAAAAGTTGTAAAACAATTAAAATATAAAAGTAAACTAAGAATTTCAATAAATTAACTTAAACCATTAATGGGTTAGAAAAATAAATAAATTTACTTACTTGGTGTAGTAAAATTTCACAAAATATTGAACCAAGAGAGGGATATGCCAACATTACTGATAGATGTATGTCAATGCTGGCAAGTTGGGTGGTAAGATTTGTGAGGATGGGGGCCAAATGTTTCAAGTTGGGTTGTTGTGTTCTTGGCATATAGAAGAAGAAGAAGAAGAAGAAGAAGAAGAATATTGAACCAAGAGAGGGATATGCCAACATTACTGATAGATGTATGTCAATGCTGGCAAGTTGGGTGGTAAGATTTGTGAGGATGGGGGCCAAAGAAGAAGAAGAAGAAAGAAGAAGAAGAAGAAATGAAGAGAACTGTTAGTTATAACTCATCAAAAATTTCATTTTAAAATATTGATGTGCCACATAGTTGACAAAATTGCTGATAAATTTTTTTTTTATTTTTCTTCTGTCAAAAATTAATTTCAAAACATATTTCATTAAAAATATTTGACGAAAATCCTCCATCACTATTTTCATTGAAAATTATTAACGAAATATTTTTGTTTGCAATTTTGTTGTTATTTACTAATTTTCAAGCAGTAATATTTAAAATAATTAAATAATATTTGATTAAATGTTATCATTTTGATTTAAAAAAAAATTAATGGTTAATAAGGATGATCATATATATACTAATATACTAAAATTGCTTTAACAAATATATTTTATTCATAATAAATGGTTTTATCCTACATGTCACGTCTGAAGCAACTGTGCATGCATGTATTGAATAGAGGAACTATTAAGTTTAAAAAATCAAAATCAAAATGAAAAGTTAAATGAAAAAATAGTATATATGCACACATTTCAATTAAAAAATCTAAAATAATTAATAATATAGAAAATAAAAAGTATTGAAATTTAGTTGTGTACAACACAAAATACTTTGATAGGTACTGTTTAGTTTTGAAAAAATATTTTTAAAAAAAGTTGTTATTTTAATTTAAAGAATCTCATAATAAAAAACTATTTTTTTCTTATATTAAAAATAGGATTTCTTGTTTTGTTAAAAAACAAGATAGTTTTTTTTTCAAAATAATATCGATTTACTTTCAAAATAAAACAAGTATTAAAAAATTATTACTTTAGGCCAAAAATAACTAAAATCAACTGTCCTTTAAAATCACAATAATATCATATATACATTGTGAATACATATTTTATGAGTATTAAATATACATTTATTTATTTGAATAGTCTAGAGCTGAGTATATTCAATATCAATAACATTTTTCACGAAAGAAATCACGAATGCTTTTGCATTTTTGGATCATGTAGACTAGCTAGTTGATGTTATCACCATATACACCTAAGTAGTAATATAAAGAGATTTTAAATAAATTATAAATTTATCCTTCTATTTTTACAAAATAGATTAAATACAATCGTTAGCTCCAAAATATAATTAAGTAGTCCTTATATTTTTAAATATATATTTAATTTAATATTTCTCGTATATTTTATATTATTTTAATCTATTTTGTTTTTTAAGAAATAGAAAAGGTAGATTATATGGAAAGATGAAGAATTTTTTTTGAAATAAAATAATATTAGATTAAACATCGTCAGCGCCAGCACTATTCAAGTGACAAATTAATTTGTTTTTAAAACTATAGAGACTATTTAAATTGTTTTATAATTAAATATTGTTTTTATCCTTGTAGCTCGAAGAAAAAAAATCTCGAATCTCTGTTCTTGGGCCAGGCTTTACATGATTAGGTCCCCATTCTTTGATCTGTGGCCCGAATACGTATTAGGTCAAGGTAATTAGCCTTGGATTGTTTTGTTTTTGCCTGGCGAAGTTGAGAGCAGGCTCGATGTCTTCAAGGTAAAATGGGAGTATTGTATCAAACTCAAACCTAAATTTGAACTGAGCCTGAGGACACCACAATGCCACCCAGCTAACCACTTAATCAATCAAAGAATAAAGGTTATGAAAACACAATTAGGACAAATCGCGACGGGCCTGAAGGCTGAGCGTGGGGACCTATTTGTCGTCAAAAGGCCTTCAAGAACCTGGAATCAGTCTTGCAGTGGGACTATCAGTGGAGTCTGGCCGGTAGCAGAGGCAGTGTACCACAGACAAACCATTTTGAGCCTGGTCTTTGGCTCGTTGCCTTTGTCCTAATGCAATCATAACTGAAAGAGTATAGTACCATGTATTTCTTCCTCGACACAATAGACATACAGTGCCATGTCCCCAACCCTTTGGATTTTATGATCAATAAACCATATGTTCAAGGTAGACACTACCCAGTTCAGTCCATGTTCTGAGGGCTGATATGCAGGAGTTTCAAATCAGAAATCTACTTGAAGAAAGTCTGTAACTTTCTTTTGTGCATAAACTTAATTTCTCAAATGAAAAGGCAAATAAAATTATTATTTACTTTTGAGTGATGTTCCTATAACTCATTGCCCATGATGCTAGCTACACATACACAATATTCGTATACTAAGACAATTATGGCTTCCAAACAATCATGCAAGCTAGTGTCTATCATTACATGAAGAGAATGAATTAAGTAAGGTATAGCTGGGTAGCAACATTAGACAAGAATGCTCAAATTTGATTTGATGGGACTTAACTAATTGGCCAACCACCTCTTAATTACATCCAGAAAAAAACAAAAGCCGAAAGGAATTACTAGTATGTTCTTGTCATTTGGACAACCTCCTAATCCGAATACAACTACTTTATTAATTAGTTGTGATATAACCTTTTTAATTGCTATAATCATGAAATTAGTTATAACTTATTCTAAGATTATTAAAACAACAGGATATATATGACTGTTGGTGGAAATTTTGAATGCATGCAAAACTACATATCCGGCCCGTAATCCGGTGCCTCTTTCTGTGATGTTCTTTACTTTTGATAAATTGTTATGGATTGCCATCTTCTTACTCTGAAATTAACAACAAAAGAAACTGTTGTCAATTTCAGTTCCCAGTGTTGGCTTGTGTTTTAAATAGCTTCATATAACATTTGATGCCTGTGCTTATTTCTCTTTAAAATTAAAAGATGATATAACCATTATACCATCTTTTAATTTTAACTCGATACAATTACTTGCACGATATTCTTTAAAAAAAAAAATCTGAACGAGAAAGATCGATGCTTGTTGCTTTTATCTTGATATAATTACCATCTTATATCAATGCATGTATTTATCATTGGCCTGTTCAAAGGTTACCAGTGTTACCTTTCTTTAGCCCAGATGACAAAACAGATTCAAAATGCTAAGTTATAGTGCCTGTCATGGGTTAATTTCCATTCTAACCAATGGAAACTGATCACATTTTGATAGTTGACCAGGTCATTAGAGCAGTTCAGCCCATGTTAATAAGCAAGGATTAGGCTTTGCATGTAAGAACCAGCAGAATTTTTTATAAACCATAATTTTCATGTATACCGTTGTATATTTATAAATCATTTGCCTCAACATGAACTAAATTTTTATGAATTCTTACATCTTAAAATCTTTGCTGCTGTCCCCATCACATTAATATAGTATATTCAGGGTGTTGCACGGGTGTAGTAATTTGGCCATTCTTTGTTATCTTGTCAACTACAACTTTCTCTCCAACATGCTTCAATGATGCAAAATCATCTCACCTCCTTGGCCAAAATAAGCACAGATGAATCGAACAGCTAGCTGTTTAAGCAACACTTCATATGGTAAGATATCATTGTAAGTTACAATAGAGAGGATGTACCTAGTTCCCTTTACTGAACGGCACGCTCAGAACAATTAATATCAGAAGACAATCAAAGTAGAATTTGAAGCAATATATTCTCAAGAACATGCTTAGTCCAAGTCATAGTGGAAGTTCCTTCTTTGAATAATTTTATTCTTTGCCTTTTTTTTCCTTTTGGTGAATGAGATATGGACTGTCCATGAGTTTCCTCATTAGTCATGTTCTTGAACAGAGATTGTACTTTTCGATTCCCTTATGGTTGAGGATTCTTTACCTTTGTTTGCGTATTGAGCACAACCAACCATGAACAAGAAAATGAAAAGAAGAAACATCGTCAGTACAAAGAAAAATAGAAGAACTATGCACAATGCAATATTGCTGGCTAGCTCCTCATAATTGAGCTTTAAAAATTTGTGAAAGCACTTCAGGGATTTAGCTCATGATCTTAATGTAGACTGATAAATTAAGGCTAGCAAGTAGAGACGAGGGAAACAAAAGCCTTGATTGATTTAAATATGGTTCTTCTGTACAATATGCCTTGCTACCTATATTAGCAGCTTCTGGGTTTTTCTTCATATATAGTCTTACAAGGGAAAAAGCAAAACAAGAAGTTAAAATAAATAGAACATTTAGAATTTATAGAAAGTAGCTATAGTCTTCCATTGATGTTCCTATTTACCGTTGACTACTTCTGTAGCTTTAGCAAGATTTCTCATTACATCAACCTGAGCTCGAAGAGATACTATGTAGTCTAGGGTTTCTTCAATCAAAGAGATATCATCCATAAATTCCCCTCCAGGCACAAGACTCTTCAATACTTGTGTTCTTCTCATTACCATCCTTTTAGCGATTGATTTAGCAAGAACAACTTGAGGCGCACCTTTTCTTACTCTCTTTATGCAGCAACTCCTCTTCAAGATTTTTTTGCATCTGACCCTCTTGTTGTCCATGACCAATCCAATAGACGCCTTCTTTAGCCTCTCACTCTCAGGAGCTAAGAGGTGCTGAACAAGGACTTTACTATCATCTTCTTTTGAAGCATTGGCAATGAGTGCACGACTCCAACAAGTCCTTCCATCTCTAGTAGAAGCTAAAGCAATGTCTGCTGATAGCCTTATTGCCTTCTTTCTCTCCAGGATGCTCATGTTCTGCTTTGCAGAACCAAACACTTGGAGACCCATTATCCATTTCTTGAGAAATTGTTGCTTGAGTACTGAACTAGGAGCACGCATTCTGCAAAGAATAAGGCACAGTACAGGAAGATTGTGATGAGTTCAATTCTCTGATATGTTGAGAGAGATATGTAATGGGAATTGCATCTTTATATTTTCTTCCAACAATTATTCCCAACTAAAGAGAGAATTGCATATCATAGAAATAATAATTTTTTTCTGAAAAAAAGCAAATATATTTTCCATCCAAAAAAGAAAGGAAAAATGGGAAAAGATTTAAGGTATTTCCAAAAAGAAGATGATGGCATGTTTAAGGTGAATTTATGCAGTTGATGGATCTAGCTACTCATGTCATAGGAACTACATGATATGCAATGTTGAAGCAACAATATATATTATAACATTTTGAAGCATACCTTGATAAAATTAATTCTTGTATAGAACAAGAGCACAGAAAATCATGAGAGATGAGTGAGACAAGTTGCAGACTGGTGCAGTTCTACAGATCCAAGAAAGTATGTATCAGAATCCTAGAATGATGTTAGAGAGAGAGAGAGAGAGATAGAGTGAGAAGCGAGAAGAATGTGAAGCCACTCCATTTATTTGCTCAAAAGAAAAGTAGCAGTGGGCCTTGGAGAAAAAGACACAGCACATGCAGGCACATGGTGGTCATGGCCCACCACACAAGCCCTAGAGGTTATAAAAAGAAATTAGCATTTTGATTTATAGAATTATGAGATTAACTTAAAGGCCACCTTAAAGGAAATGAATACAAACAAAACTTAATTAGTTAATGGTTTTACTTCATGAAACGTGGAAAAATTGAAACATGGGATTTCTTTATCTACCAAATTTGCACCAAGTTGTTGGAATTTTTGTTCTTGAAAAAGATATACTAGTAATTAAGACAAGCGAGTTTTTATCAAGTTAAACAGCAACAAGAGTTTTGTGAAGTGTTAGAGAGGATAGAGTGACCTGTTTTTGATACATAGGTAATAAGGTTATTTGTACTATTACCAGAAAATTCTCAAATACAAACAGAAATATTAACGGAAAAAAATATTATCAGTAAATTACGATGATATTTACCGATAAAACATAACATTGTTGTTTCCGTTGATATTCACCGATAGAAATTTTCTATCGGTGAATACAGAGGAAATTACAAGTGGAAATTAAGGAATTAAAAAAATTTGGCAAGTATTCCCCCATTATTTTCGTTAGATAATATGACGTGTCAACATATAGAATTACCGATGAAATATAATTATCACTAATATTCATCAGTAATATTTAAGTTATAACCTGTCAAATCCCCTCTTCCCCTCCCTTATTTTTTCTTCTTCTTCCTTTTTTCTGCGTAAAATAACATCTTTCCCCCTCTATTTTGTCACAAATCAAGCTGTCATCATCACAAATTAGGCAATCCCAACACTTAGTCTATCAATATCCTCGTTCGAGTTTAATTTTTTTTTAAGAGATTCATCACATCAAGTAAGCAAACCTATCTATTTTTTGTTGTAACCCATTTTTTATGTTAAGTTTTTAGCATTTTTATGTAGTGTATATAGTTTGTTTGTGTGTTTACTTGTTTTATAGTTTTTTTCTATATAAATTTGTTGTATGAATGTATGATTTGTACATGTTAAGGTTTATATAAGATTTTTAAAAATTATATTTACTTTTCATTTGATGAAATTGAGTTTCATTTTGTAATTTAGGTATTTTATAATAAAATAAATAATGGGTTATTTAATAGGTATATTTCACATTTTATCAATTTTATTGTTAAGTTGAAAATTTAGGTAAATTTGGATGAATTTAATTTGTAGATAAAGAGTCAAATGCAAACGCAACTAGGTTTTTTAAACTTTTAAAAGATTTCAACAAACCATTATGGGATAGGTGTACAAGTCATAATAAATTATCAGTTATTGCATAAGTGTTCACTATCAAGTTAGATCATGGGTTGAGTGAGGCCGGTTATGATAGAATCATTGAATGGGCGAGAAGCATTTTACATGAAGGGAATAAGATGAAAGAGAATTTTTATGCTACTAAATTCATGATGAAACCCCTTTAACCTAGGATACAAGAAAATTGACATGTGTCCAGACTTTTGCATGTTGTACTACATTAAAAATATAGATTTGATCGAGTGCAGAACTTGTGTGCATGCTTGGTATAAACCTTAAACTAGCAAAGGAAGGACTCTTGTTACACATAAAAAATTAACTAAGATACTTATTAATTACTCTTAGATTGCAAAGGTTATTCATGTCTCGAAATATTGTTTAGCACATAATATGGTATCATTCACATGATACGGTAGATGGAGTTATGATGCATATTTTCGATGGTGAAGCTCAAAAGCAGTTTAATAGGGTGCATCATTAGTTTTCAAAGGAATCATATAACATACATCTTAAGTTAAGTACAAACAAATTCAATCTATTTGGGTAATTTGCTGCACTATATTCTTATTGGTTGGTGATATTTACAGGTTACAACTTGCCACCGAAGATGTTTATGAGGCCGAAGTTCATATTCTTATTTAAAGTCATCTCAGTCCTAATGGTCCAATTAGGAATATAGATTTTTATCTTCGATCATTGATTGATGAGTTAAATCAATTATGATCATTTAGGACTTTGACGTATAATGTCTTGAGGAGTAAGATTTTTAGATGTAGGCAATTTTGATGTGGAATATCAATGATTTGTTCTGTGTATGGGATGGTTTTTTTATTGGAGCACGTATGAAAAATTAACATGTACATATTTTTTGGAAAATAACAAGACATTCATCTTAAAAATAATGGTAAAACATTTTTTTTCCAACAAAGATTCTTGTCAACCAATCATAAATATAAAAAGAATAGAAAGGACTTCTTTAAAGTTATAGTTGAAAGAGATGTTGCACTACCGATACCATTAGGTGAAGAATTGTATGATGTGGTCTCACAGTATGAGGGTATTATATCTGGTTTTCAATCCGCCAAGTATAAGTTTTATGGTTTTGGTGTGACCCATAATTTTATAAAACAAAGTATTTTTTGGGCGTTTCCTTATTAGAAGACTAATCTCCTCTGTCATAATCTAAATGTCATACATAAAAAAAAGAACATGTTTGAAAATATTTTTAACACGATAATGGATGTGAAAAAGATGACAAAGGACAACATTAAGGCTAGAAAGGATATACCTTTTTTGTCACCATATGAATATAAAGTTAGTTTATGATAGGTCACAGGCCGCGAAGCCTAAAGTTAGCTTTGCTTTAGACAATAATGCACAGTTACTTGTTTACCGATGACTTAAAAGTATATGTTTTCCTAATGGATATGCTTCAAACATGTCTAGATTTGTGAATTTAGAGAATGATAGATTGTATGGAATGAAGAGTCATGATTACCACTTGTTTATATAACACTTATTCCACTTGCTGATTGAGATTTTTTTTCCAAAAGGAATATAGGATACACTCACGGACGTTAGTTAATTTTTTAGAGATATATGCTCTAACAAGTTGTATACCCAACACATGGAGAAGCTTGAAATAAATATCATTTAGACAATTTGCAAACTTGAGATGATATTCCCTCCATCTTTTTTTAACTCAATGACCATCTACCCCTACATTTACCATTTGAGATAAAAGTTGGAGGCACTTTCCAATGCAGATGGTTTATCAAATGGGATGAGATGCTAGTGATTAGTTTGAATTTACTATGTTTAGGTTCTGAAAAAAAGGTCAAGTTATATAATAGGTATTTCATCATTGAATATGTTTTTTTTTAATGAAAAGTATGGTCAGATTGAAAAGTATGGAGTTTGAAGTTGATTATTATATAATCACCTTCCTTTCATGTTCCTGACTCTGGCGTCAGTGAACAATTCCTACGAATATTTCCAACTCTAGCGTTGGTAAATATCGCACAAATCCAAAAAATACGATACTCTTGACTCTAGCGTCAGTGAATATTTTCGCAAAAAATGAATTTGAAGAAGAAATGTTCTATGTCATTTTTTTCTTGTTTATCCTTTATTATTATTTTTCCTTTTTAGATGGAAATAAAAAAACATTGCATGACAGATTTGCATTTAACAATAATCGGCCACAGATTGAGCACATAACTAAAAAAAATACAAAATGCAATGAAAAAAATAAATCAAAGTGCGAGGGGCCCGCAAATAAATCAACAAAGATCCCCAAATATTTTTTCAATTTTTTGATATCGAAAAGGGGCTCGTTTGGCTAAATATCAAACTAAAATGGACATAAAAATTATGGCGAAGGCATAAGGGTGTGTTTGGCAAAACACACCCTTAATAAATATAATTAGGGCCAGTTGAGCCTAAAACCCAGATTCGGCCCACTAATTACCTTCGAACTGTTTTCTTGCAACAATTGCACGAGAAACAAAGAGAAGAAGAAGACTTTACCTGGTGAAGACGAAGGCGAAGGTAACAAGCGAGGCACCGACTGGAGAATGCTCTCTTCCTCCTCTCTTTCGGTCTCTCCTCCCTCTGTTCTTGGTTTTTTTTTTTTGGTTCTCTCTTGTAATGGCCTCCTCTTGGGGTTTTTTGTGTTTATCCCCCTTTAGGGTTTTTTATCTTCTCTCGTCCCCCCTTGTGCATACACTGAGATCTATATTTATAGTGTCAGAGTCCCTTTGCGTGTGAGAAACCAAGTTTCAATCAAACTTATTCTCTTCTTTGAAGTTTGAATTTGATTAAGAATCAAATTTGAAAGTGGATAACTATCATTATCTTGAAGACAAGGATTATCTTGAAGATAAAGATAGAATGACAAAAGTACATTGTAGTCCCTAGTTTTCACGTAAGTTGACAAATCACACTTTTCATCGATATAAATCTTTGATCTTTTAATTTTACATTTTAAACCTTGTAAAATTAAATTAAAAGCCAATGGGTCAAAATTGGGTTACAACAACCATAGTGGTGGATGGAAAATTAAGGGCTATTGTTTTTGTTTAAAAATTATTTTTCAACCTATTTTTACCTAAAACAACCTAATAAACACCCTTAAAACATAGAAAAAATAAATTATCAACCCAAAACACCTCCAAACAATTAAAAAAATAACAAAATCAAATCAGTAAATAATTTTTTCTCTCAACCCAATCAACTTTTTAAGGGAAGATAAAGGTTCAAAACACCTCAATTGAACCCCCCCCCCCCGCCCAACCCCATTAAATAGAACATGTTGACACTAAGATTGACCTTTTTTACCATTGAAATGTGGTCAATCACTTACTTTCTTTATCTTTCACTATAATCTAATGACTGTCTCTTTTATCTTACATTTAAGGATTGAAAAATAATCAAAATAATTTTTTAGACCAAGACTAAGATTTCAAAAACTATAGAGATTGGAAAGAAGAAAGAAGAAAATAGGTGGACAATAAAGTATTTTTTTTCATGTGAATTTGCAATTAGCCATAAGATTTATCATTGTTTTACACTTTGGTCATTTTTTTAGAATTTTTCTTTCCTTGAAAAATTTTTAGAAATTGGTTATTAATTTAGCTATAGAAGACTACAATTGAAAAAAAAAAAGGGATTAAATTAAAAAAAAAAAAATTTGAGGTACTGTTGATGGCTATATGATTTACCTAGTTGTTTTATTATACTTGTAATTCCATGATGACAGGTGAGACCAAAATGGGTAGAATTCTTTTTATTTTTTACACATCATCAAGGATTTAGGTTTTAACAGGATAAATAAAAAAATCAAGGAAAAAATTAAAAAAATAACGAAAAGAAGAAAAAAAAAGGAAAGAAAGAAGTTAGGGGAACAACTTAACTGTTCATACCAACAATGTCTGTCACCTCAAATTAATCTTTTAGCTATTTTGTTATTTATTTCTACACTTGCATTTGAATTTGTATCCGAACAAGTAGTACTGTTCTTAATAATTAGCATTCAGAAATAAAAAGGAGAAGCACGGGAAAGTTGTTTAAATTTAGCTGCCGGTGGCAAGATGTAGAAAAATCATACTAGGATAATATTCTTTTTATTTCTGAAATACCATCTTCGTTATAGAATTCACCGGCTTAGCTTAGCAAATAAATATTTATTTTGAGTTGTATGATTGAGAGTGAGATAAAAACAAGTCATTAAATACAAACAATTTCATATATATTTGCCTGTATATATTACCTTCAATGGTGAATTTTGTATACATTGACGACATGTTTAAACTTCGGCTTAGTAATATTTGGTATATATAGAGAGGTAAGAGTAAATTCGGTATAGCAAACGATATGTAAATGCACGAGGAAGGAAAACGAAGAATGATTCCTCGTAATGATTTAAGGATTGGAAATTCAATCTCAGAGACATTGTTTCAAGGTCTCAGCTTAAGTCTTGACGACCTGGACTATCCACTAGTATATATTTCTTGTCATCAATTTTGAATTTATTCTCTTACATGATAGTTATACATACATACATCACTACAAGAAAATTATTAAATGCAAATAGAAATACCAACGAAAAAAATATCATCATTAAATTATATTATGATGCAATTTACCGCTGAAATATCATGTCGTTGTTTTCGTCAGTGAATCGTCAATATTCACTGACGAAAAAAGTTCTTTCGATGAATATAGAGAGAATTACAAGTGGAATTCAAAGAATGACAAAAAAAATTGGGCATGCATTTCCTCGTTAATTCTATCAGCAAATATGACGTGTTAATTTTACTAATGGAATTACAGATGAAAAATTACAGTCGATAATTTTCATTGGGAAATCCATCGGTAATATTAAGTTATAACCTGTCATATGACCCCCTTTCTCTCCCTCCCTCATTTCTTTTTATTCTTCTTCCTTTTTCTTTATGTAGAAAACAACACCCTTCCCCTCCTTATTTTTTCATAAATCATGCTCCCATCATCACAAATCCAGCTACCCTAACACGTAGTCTGTCAAGATCCTTGTGCTAGTTCAACTTTTTTTGAAGATATGTCACATTAAGTAAGCAAACCTATATATTTTTTTTTTAATTAAAACCCACCTTTTATGTTATTTTGTTTTGGCATTTTTATGTAGTATATGTGGTTTGTCTGTTTACTTGTTTTATAACTTTTTCCTATAAAAATTTGTTGTATGAATATATGATTTGTACATGTTATTATTTATTTGAGATTTTAAAAAAATTATATTTGTTTGTCATTTGATGAAATTGAGTTTAATTTTGTAACTTAAGTGTTTTATAATGAAAGAAATAATGGGTTATTTAATAGTTACGTTTCATATTTTGTCAATTTTATTGTTAAGTTGAAGATTTTTATCAATTTAGAGGAATTTGAATTTTTAAAGAAAATTGATAATGATTAAAGGATACTATTAAAATAGATTGAATAAATTTGACTTCAATCAATGATAGATAATTAGTTGGGTAACGATAGTATATTTAGTTCCCATTATTAATTAATATATGCTGTCATCAATATTCCATAAAGGTTTCATATAAGTAATGGATGATCATTCTTGGATGTATTGAGTTTCACCTGAAAGGTTGTTCCGGAAAGATTATTGTAAAGGGTTGAGGGTTTTATTAATTATGCTCTATTTAATTTGAAAAATATTAGTGGAGACAATATTAAATGTTCATGTAAGAGGTGTAAAAATAAAAAGTTTCTCAATTCAGATGTTGTTACGATGTATCTTCTACAAAAAGAGTTCATAAAAAAATACTTGTGTTGGTTTGCATACGGAGAACCTTATGTTCCTTATGAGACCATGGTAGAAAGGATAGTTGGGTCAACTTATAGTTCTAGTAACGTTCATGGAGTTGTAAATGATAATAGTTCTGATATGCACATAATTATATGTTATTTAAAAACAAACAAAGAAATATGCAAGAGATAAAGTTCTTACAAGCTAGGAAGGCGTGGCTGCGTGAAGGGATTTCAGACCTTCACATGCTTGGAAGGTATCTGGGACGCTTATATCTAGCACATGATGTCTGAGCGTTTCTTGAGGTGATCGCAATTCAGTTCAAAGAGCCAGACCAAAGAGATTCATGGTTCCATGACCACACATACCAACGGATCCATTTTAATCATTTCACATGCAAAGCAAATGGTAAGATTCTGTTTTATATGATAATCTTTTTTAAAAAACAACTGTTGTATTGTATGAAAATATTTAACTAACAATAGTTTCATTTTGCAGGTTACGGTGCTTGGGCATGATCCAAGACCAAGAAAGCATTTTGTTGAAATCCACATATGGAAGGAGGACAAATAGAGAGGGTTGCAACAACTTGTGGATAGTCGAGCCTAGAAGTTCATAGTAAGTTAGATTTCAACATTTTTTAAGTTATTATTTTTTTATATATTGGCTGACTTATTTTTTTAAGAAACATATAACACTCGATTGCACGAGAGATACGGGGACAATCATTTGACCCATTCAAAACTCGATCTGAATTTGTGGTTCGAGGCTGGATTTATCGGTGAACCCGATAGAAATCGGGTTTACATTATCTTGAACACTATGACCGATAATATACGGATAGGCTGTAGTGTCTCGACCATTGAGACCTTGTAATCGAGATCGAGCCAACAATCACCGATCGTCCAAGCGATTCTACGATAGTAGGTTCAAGATGAGACGACCCAACTTAGTGCTGAGATGACCCAACTGAGGGATAAATTGAATGTCATCGAGTAGTTGTTGGCAACTCTCACTGGTACATGTGCTCCCCCTCATCAGACTCTTAGTTCCAGCAAAGATCCACCTTCATCTTCTCCTCTAGCTTTTGTCCACTAAGTAGATAGATTGCATTTAATAATATTTTTTAATTGAATTGTTCTTTTTATTTTTTTTTAAAATAATTACATATAATACCGATAAAATTACTAATGAAATTTGAAAAACCATCATAATTACCAACAGACTAAGTCCCTCAAGGAATTCTATAGAGTTGGAAAAAAAATTACAGAATCTGCCACTATTAGAAGTGATTCTCTGACGGATTAATTCTGTCAGTAATATGCATATAATAACATATAGGTTTACCAACAATTTATTCTATCAGTAATATATCATAGTTACTAATGAATTTACCGAGAGAATTAATGCAGGTAATTTTTTTTTGGCGTGTTAATTCCATTAGTGAATCCATTGGTGATTATATTACCGATGGAATGATTAATAGGATAGAAATCACCGACATGTTTTCTGACGACATGTTTTCATCCGTTATTTTATCGGTAATTTTATTTCCGATGGATCCAATGTTTAAATACCAACAAAATATTCCATTAGTGATTTGCAATTTTCTGGTAGTTCATATTAGTTTTTTTTTAATTTATTGATATTTACATATACATATATTTTTGTTTCTTTTTAATTTATGTTATGGACTAATTAAGAAATAGTGTCTCCTCAAGTTAAAATTGTATTCTTATATATGGTAGTTATACACTTGTATTTCTGGGATTTTTAATTTATTTTCCTTACTTACCACATGCAGATACTTTATCTTGAATTACACAAAAAAACATTTTCCTATTGTCATTCGCTGTTTAAAACATTCCTAATTATTCATAAAAAAAAACAATTTCCCAATGAACATTAAGTAGAAGTAGAAGTAATTTTAAGTTTGAGTTTTGATTTCAAACTCTTTCTAGGTCTATTCTAGCTAGTATTTCCATGCACGACAGCATAATGGGTAAGGTCCATTTTAATGCTATGCAATATAAAATAAATCGTGGAATTTCAATAATATGACAACAATATAATATATTTTTGAGTAAGATAAAATCAATTATTATCATTATTAATATTATTGTTCCATATCCAATATTTGGTTTTCGAGTTCCATGCCTTCGCCACCCACATTCGGAGGATGTTGATTTGGAGAGAGAGAGAGAATTGGCAGGATCCGGAAAACATGGTAATGCTGAGAGGGGGACAGGGACCCACATAAGAGAAATTTTAGGGCATGAAGTTGGGCTTTGGGCAGAGAAAAGAAATCTCTCACATGGTCTCCACATGGGGTTTTTAAAAGGATGGCCTTGTGTAGGCTCTCTCAAAGATCTTCTTCAATTATTAAATATATACATATTTCAATTATTAAATATACACATATACATATCTTCTGCGTTATTTTCCAATAGCGGCATTATATATATATATATATATATATATATATATATAATGCCGCTATTGGCAAATAACTGTATACCTATTGAATAATTAATTGACGTAGATTGTATAGATTCTTTTCATTATTTCATTAACCTTCAAATATAATAAATATTTATTTACTAGGAAATATTATTATTTCATGAAATTTTATAAAATATTTTACTAACAGTAATTCACTTAAAATATCATCCAAATATTAATTTTAATCACCATGCACATTCATCTTACAACAATTACTATTACCTCGACAATTTTACTAGTATCTCCACCGTCACTGTCATCGTTTCACCGCCACCTCCTAAAATAGACATAAAATGTGGGTGATATATTCGTGCTCCCATGGAAAATAAATAAAGCATATAAATTAATATTGGGTGGGACCTGAAATGGAAAAATGGTTGCCTTATCATTGGATTAGAGAAGAAAATCAGGAGACTCAAGAGGCGCATGCGTTTAGCCTTTGCCTTTGTTCCCCTGAAGTCCATCACTGTGTCTTTCAATCAAACAGCTCTTTATCTTTCCTTCTCTTTCTCTTTAAGACAAACACTCACAGTTGTTACAAGTGAATGTGTAGCTTAGCTTAAGTTGTGGGATTTCTATGCCAGTGGGCCTCATTGTCAAGAAACAAAAACCACTACCGTTCCTACTTTTAGATCCTATTGATGAACAATACATTCATACGTACAGCTTGTGTATATGATTTTGATGAACAATACACTCACTTATTGATGAACAATAACTTCAAAATGATTTCTACGTGGTTTTTTTTTGTTTCCAACTGAACGAAAATGTTGTATTTGATTGTTTTGTTATGAATCTTAATGATTGCTAATAATAGCAATTAATTAATCCAAGCATGAGTTAAGAGCTGACTAATCCGAATTTGACTAATTAATTTATAGAACACCAACGCCAAAAACTCCTATGTATAATTAAACGTGTTACTGTTTTTTGGAGAGGAATTATCAAAGATGAAATAAAAAATAAATCTAAATCATGCTTCCCATACCTATATATGTATGCAATAAAAGTAGTTTGCATGCATGGGCAAAGAGGGACCATGCAAATTATGTCAAGATTTAATAGAAAATGTTTGATAATGATAAAGGGAAGTGGTCCAAGCAGATGAGCGGAGGAGGGATCAGCCCCCGTGAGTCACGGCTATCCTTTCAATTGACCTCCTGTGAGTGCCACTTCACCCAGTAATCAGCATTTTCTCTCCCTATCCGAAAGAAAATGTTTTTTTTTTTTTTTTTTTTCATATATATATATATATATACCTTTTTCTCTTTTGTAACAGTAAACATGAATTTCGATCTGATAAGTGGGGTCCACTTTTCCTTGTACCTTGCACTTCCTACGAAGCTAGCTTGTTCAAGGAAATTGACCAACATCAGGGTGATGGTGAGCAATCTCTCTTCTTTCTTTGTTCTTTTTAAGGATAGATAACCGACCCCCCTCAGCTCCTAAGCTCCCACTGTGCTCGTATTTGTTTCAAGATTTCAAGGTTTATTTATTTTTATTACAGATTAATGAGAGATTTCTGGAAGGAAGAGGATACTAATTAATACCGTAGTAGAGGTGCATGAAATTAAACGAGCTGAGCTAAAGTTTTATTGATTCATATATGATTTAAAATTGGGAGATTTTTAGCTGTATATTGATCTTTATATTAATTGCTTCGATTACATTCTTTTCTTACGGTATGAAGAAAAAAAAAAGAACACGGGAGAAGAAAAATAATAATAATAATAATAATAATAATAATCCACGCTCGGTGGCAGCTTGTGGAAATTGTGGGAATGAGGGCGTCTGATATGAGAAGCAAAGCATTTAAAGTGGCGGTAATCGTGCACGCAAGCACACGAGGCAACATACACATGGAGCACACATGGATGGGACCCACTGCTGTCCAAACATAGGCTTACAGCCCTACAAGAATCAATGATGGAGAAGTAACCCTTCTTTTTCATTGGTTCAAAAGCATACTATTAGCCCCTTGTGGTCAAACCCTCCAAACTGCATAGCCTTGTGATAGGGTTTCTGTGAACATGCATTCACAGAGTCTCTCTCTCTTTTTTTTTTCTTTTTTTTAAACATAGTGTAAATTGGGTTGTAATTTAAAAAGGGATCAAGCCCAGGTTTACAAGCATTGAGGACTTGCAAGTTCTAAAAGCGTCCAAGGTAAATTCATTAATAACCCAACCCATATTCTGGTTGTGCTGCAAAGTTGAGTGGGAAATGGGATCTTTTTTATGTTAGCTTCTACTAGAATGCATGCTTTATCTTTTCTAAAGTGTTTATATATATATATATATATATATATATATATGCTAACCCTATTAGAAATAATAAAAAAAAAGAATAAGAAAAGTATATTTCAAACTTGAACATGAAAAATACATAATAGAAAAGGTACATCTCTTTGTATGGTTATGAAATCTAATAGATCTTTTTCTAGTATTGGGTTCTAATACATTCATATGACTTGATAATGAATGGACACATAGTTAACTTGTGTCGCATGAGACATATCGATGAGCTATATGTAAAGATAATCAAATTAGATTGTCATCTAGTTTTATGATAGATAAGAAACACTAATTAGTCTTTAAATGTTCTAGGAAATGAGTTGATCATGTAATAGGAAATATCAATCATCTTATATATCCTCTCTAAGGTAAGTTGCTTTATATTTGTTTTGATAATAAAGGTACCTATTGTATAGAGTTTTCCTAAACTAGTATATTCTTAGTTCTTTTTAAGTACTTAATAATGTTTTCAACTATCTTCCAATGACTCTCACCTAGATCAAATTGGTATCTTCTCGTTATACTCAAAGCATAAGATACATTTGATCTTGTACATAATTAACATCACATACATAATGGATTCTATAGTTGAAGCATATGGAATCTTTTTCATCCCATTTCTCTCAATTTTTATCTTATGACACATATTCTTTTTCATCTCATTTCTCTTAATTTGTGTTTTAGGACATATATCTTTGGAGAGACGTATTCCTTGCAAAATAGGTAAGTATCCTCTCTTGGATTCTTTCATGCTAAATCTTCTTAGCATCTTGTCTATGTACGTGGATTGAGACAATTCAAGCAATCTTCTATATTTATCTCTATAGATCTTTATTCCTAATATATAGGTTGCTTTTCTCATATCCTTCATAGAGAAATTCTTGGACAACCAGATCTTTACTAATTAGAGTAAAAGAATGTCCTTTTCTATCAATAATATGCCATCTATATATAATATTAAGAAAATAACTCTACTCCCACTAACATTTTTATAAACATAAGGTTCGTCTATATTTTTTATGAAACCAAATTATTTGATTATCTCATAAAAATGGATGTTTAACTCCTTGAAGCTTGTTTATCCATATATAGATTTTTGTATCTTACATACTTTATTGGTAAATTTCTTAGATTAAAAACCTTCAAGTTGTGTCATATACATATCTTTATGAAGATTTTCATTTAGAAATGCAGTTTTGACATCCATTTGCTAAATCTCATAATCATGGTGTGCAACTATAGCAAACAAAATTTTTATGGATTTTAACATGGCTACCGGCGAGAAGGTTTCATCAAAGTCAAACCCTTGTCTTTGTCTATAACCTTTGGCAAATAGTCTAGCTTTGAATGTTTATACATCCCATCTATGTTAGTCTTTCTCTTAAAGATCCTTTTGCATCCAATGGGTTTTATCCCTTTAGGTGGATTAACCAAAGTCCATACCTAGTTGGTGTACATGGAATCCATTTCAGATTTCATGACTTCAAGCAATTTCTCATAATCAATATTAGATATTACTTCCATATAATTGGTAAGCTTATCAAGTATAAGTAACTCATCATCATCAGCTTCCATGAAAAGTTGATATCTTAATGGTGCATGACGTGTCCTACTAGATCTATAGAGTTCTTATGTTTCTTGAGTTTCAGACTGAACATCAAATGTTATATCCATTTAGATGTCAGTTTGCGGTTCTTAAACTTTGTAAGTTTTATTTTTCTCTCACTACTCCTTTCAAGAACAATTTTTTTCTCTAGAAAGTTAGCATATTTTGAGACAAACACTTTTAACTCAACAGGATGGTAGAAATAATATCCAACAGATTTTTTTGGATATCCTATAAACATACAATTATCTAACTTAGCTCCTAACTTTTCAAATATTATAAGCTTCACATAAACGTTACATCCCTAAATCTTTAAGTATGATAGGTTTGGTCTCTTACCATTTCATATCTCATATAGAGTCTTATCAACAAATATTGATGGAACTTTATTTAAAAGGTAAGCAATAGTTTGCAGGACATATCCCTAGAAAGAACATGGAAGGTTTGTATAGCTCATCATATATTGTACCATATCCAATAGGGTACGATTTCTCATTTCAGAAACTCCATTAAGTTGTGTTGTTCTAGGAGGTTTCCATTGTAAGAAAATCCTATTATTTTTTATAATCTTGAAATATATGGCTCAAGTATTCTTCACTTTGATCTGATTGAAATATTTTGATACTCTTTCCAATTTGTTTCTTAATTTTATTTCTAAGTTCTCTGAACCTTTTAAATGATTCAAACTTGTGTTTTATTAAATATACATAATCATATCTATAATGGTCATCAGTAAATATAATGAAATAAGTATATCCACCTACGAAACGAATCATCATTGGTCCATATACATCTATATAAATCAGACCTAACAATTCTTTAGACCTTTCTGTATTTTCAGTAAAGGGTGTTCTAGTCATCTTACCTAATAAACAAGCTTCACAAGTTTCATACGATTCATAATTAAAAGCATCAAAATATCTTTCTTTATGTATCTTAGTGATTCTTGTTTCATTAATATGACCTAGTCTACAATGCCATAAATATGAAGGTTATTAATTATCTAATCTATTCTTCTTATAGTTTATATGTAACATGGAAATTTTAAAATCAAATATATACAAACTATTTGTATAATCACCAGATCTAAAAAAAAAAACACTATTATTATAAAAATAAAAACTTTTGCCTTCAATAATAAATTTAAATCCATTCAAAGTTAAGTAAGAAATTGATATAATGTTTCTAGAAAGTATTGGAACAAAATAAAAATTATTAAGTTATAGTATCAACCCATTTGGAAAAGTAAAGTAATAAGTTCTTACAATTAATGCAACAACCCTTGCTCCATTTCCAACTTATAAGTCCACTTTGCCTATATTTAATCTTTTACTTTTCTTTAGTTCATGCATATTATTGCAATTGAAACCATAACTGGTATTCAATACCCAATAACTACTATTTAAAGTAGAAAGATAGTTTTTAATCATAAACATACTTGCAATAGAAACCTTAATAAGTTTCTTTCCCTTCACACTGCAAGATATTCCTTGTAATTCCTCCTCTAATGGTCATCCTTGCTACTGTCATAACCCAATTCTGGGTTATTCCCTGAAAATTTATTTTTTTTTTCAAAATAAAAATCAATAAAATAAAATAAAGGATGGCAACGTGGAGAAAGCAGGCCGGGAAATCAAGTTGCAATTTTTGGAGGAGATTCAAGGATAATTGTACCCCATTATGCCCAAAAATGGAGGAAAAAATGCAAATTCAAGGTCAAATTAAATGATTATTGGACGAATTTGCATAAAAATTAAGTTCAAGGACATAATTAAATTTTTAATAGGCCAATTTGATTTAATCATGGGCCAAATTAAATTTTAATTATGTTTAAGAATTAATTTGGGTCCAATTGAAGGATTTAATTAAGTACAAGGACTTAATTATACTTTAAATGGGTCAAATTAATTTTATTTGGGGCTTAATTGGTGAAAATTTAAGTTTGGGGGCCTAATTTGGGCTTAATTGAGAAGATTAGAATTTTAAGAGACCAAATTTAATTTTTACCAAGTTAATTGATTGAAATTAGAGGCTAAATTGCAAGAAAATTGAAGTTTTGGGGTCAATTAGGGGTTAAATTGAAGAAATCCGAGACCAGGGACCAATTTGCAAAAGGCGCTGGACTATAGGGGCCTAATTGACAAAAACTAGGGACTAAATTGAAGAAATTGAAAGTTTAATTGTCAATTAGGGGTTAAATTGCAAAAATCCAAGACCAGGGACTAATGTGCAAAAGACGCGTAAATCCAGGGTTCCAATTGAAATTCGGCAAGGGTGTAATTGCATTAAATCAAAAGTTTAGGTCAATTAGGGGTACAATTGCATAAAAGTGAAAGTTGGAGGACTGCTTTGAACTTCGGAGAAATCCCTATTTAAAACCTAAAACGACGCCGTTTTGAGTAAAAAAAAAGGGACTAGACGACGCGTCGTCTTGTCACTATTCATTATCTTCTTTATTTTTCCAGAAAAACTGGTCCAGTCACCTCCTTTGCAGGTGCATTTAATGCACCTAACGTCCACCAAATTTAACCGAACTTGCACGAAAATGATCCTCTGCAGTTCCTCTACGGTTCCATATCAATATTTCAGTCTGAATGACAATTAATCGGCGCCGGCGCCGGCCTAAACATGCCAACTCAGAAAACTTTTCTGCAGATTTGACAGTGCACCATGCCTACTTTGAGCCAACAGTTGGGATCCTTCCCAACCGAATCAAATGGCTAAAATTTTTTCTCCTGTGTAGACAAGATTGCCCTCTTCCACCGCCTATAAATAGAGGTGGATTTCATGGCCTGAGGGAGGAGAAATTGGGGTCCAAAATAAGCCAAAAAATCAGCTTATTCCCGATTTCTGCAACTTTCTCTCTATTTTTCTTTCTTTCTCTCTCCACCTCTTCCACAGCTGCCTTCTCCGGCGATAATACCAACACACCCAACCTACACACCACCACAAATACCAGCTCCACCATAGGAAGCCGGCACAACCACCAAGAGCCACCATCGGTTTCTCTCTCTTCTTTCTGACCCCTCCCGTTTTCTTCTTCTTCTTTTGCTTCCTCTACCACCGACCTCCACCGCCACAACCGGCTTTACCACCGTCATTTCCATCAACCCAGCTCCTCACTAGTGGCAGAGCAGTGACCGTGACCTTCTCTCTCTTCTCCTTCCAGCCTTTTTCTCTCCTCTGCAACTTTTTTCTTCTTCCTCTCACAGTCGACTCCGGCCGAACCACCTCATCACGTTCGAGACCCCCACGCCAAGCAACTTCCTTCTCCCTGCTTTCCCTGTTGCTTCCTTGGCGTGGCCGCTACATGCAGAATTCATTTCTGCATGCAGCAGCTAATTAATTAACCCATGGTTTGGGTCTGGCCAGTTATGGCCAAGCCCAAGTGGCTGGGTCTGGCCTAGCCCCCATTAAAAAAAATCCAAAAAATTTTCAAAAATCATTTTAAAAAAAATTGAGATTTTTCTAGCATATTTTCCTACCAATTATGCATAATATCGGGTTGTATATTTACACTGTAAAATACAAATCCGGTATTAAAATACCCGGTTTTCTCTGAAATATTTCAAAAAAATAAAATAAATAATATTTCAAAACATTTTAAAAAGGAAAAAATATTTTGTTGCATACGGCCAAATCCTAAAATTTTTCCAAGCATATTTTTCATAAAAAACAAAAATTGCATCTTTTTCATGTTAAAAAAATAAAAATAAAAAATGGATATCGTAACCAGTTTATGATTATCCATTAGGATATGGCCAACATGTCAAAAATCTTTTTCCAATTTTTTTTAGGGTCTAGATGTAGACTTTAATATTTGTGGCGGTGTAAAATTACACGATAAAGTACACCCTCAGGTATTAAAGATACAAAGTGTAAATAAATGCAATGCTAAAATTCAGACTTTAGAATGGTTAGGATTTAACCCGATAAGGTAGAGACTCCCTCATGAAGGGAGATTTGCCTTGAACCTTAGAAAAGACCAACGAATAGAAACTCGACCTAGAAAAATAATCAAACAACAATGCGGCTTACCTTATGTAGGGTGCACTTTGGGGGTGATGCGTTTTCTCCTTGCACAACCAGTCCCTTACCCAGACTCTCGCAGACCATAGGTTCCTAGTGACCATAATACTAGGTGGCGACTCATGAACCTTAATCATAATTTTATGATTAAATCCAAAAACCCTTTCCAACACACGACACCTCATACAGGAGGCACGACAAAGAGCCTCCGCCGTCACCAGACGACGTCGCGCCCCCCGCGACAGCTACAATGATGACAAATACATTTATATCTCTTAATGCCTCTAGTAGCCTTCTTTGCCTTAGAGATAGAACCTTTATTCTTCTTGTTCTTCTTTTTAGACATACTAGAAAATTAAAGAAGGAGAACATGGCCTTTTTCCTTCTTAAAGGTCGTTTCAACAGTTTTACATATATTAAACAATTCAGGCAATGTACTATCCAATTTATTTATGTGATAGTTCATAATTAATTGTGAAAAGCTTAGGGTAATGATTGCAAAACTAAGTCAACACTTAACTTGTGGTCCATGATAAAGCCCAATTGGCCTAATTTATTAATATAACCAATCATTTTCAAAACATAAGTGTTCAATGAGGAACCTATCATCTTCAAATGGGAAAATTATTTAGAGTTCTCATACATCTCGGTAGTATTGGTTGTATTAAACAACTCTTTGAGATGCATAATCATAGTATGAGCATCCATATTTTCATCATGCCTTTGAAGTCTAGGTGTTATGCTGACTAACATCACATATAAAGCCTGCTCATCGTCATCAATATGATGTTGATATGTATTCCTAACTTCTCTATCAGCATCCTCATCAAGGGCAATAGGAATTGGATTTTCAAGAATATATAACCTTCTTTCTTACTTGAGAATGATTCTCACATTACAGTACCATTCTAAGAAGTTTGGTCTAATCAATTTGTTAGTATCAAGTATATTGCGCAAGGATATGTTACTATTCATTTTAATCTATCAACTTATTTATGTAAAGATAGCGAGTATTAGCTTAATGCATATATATTTAAAACCAAATTTAAATAAGGTCTTTAATCTTAAATTGATATCCTATTATTTTCTTTCAAATTAATAGCCTTCACTATTAATTTATGAATCTTGTTTAGATCTCAAAATGGGTTAGGATTCTATTTAATTTATATGGCCTTAAGTAACTCAACAAATCAAAATAAATTAAATTAAGTTAGATAGATAACATAGCTTATCAGTCACATCTTTATGTGACTCCTAGATCAGTTAGATGACAACTTTTTGTCTAAACATATCATATATGTTTCACCTAAATATTGTCTCTAATCTTATATGATCATAATAAATAACTCATCCAAATCATATAATTTAGTCAAGTAGTACCTAATTTTATAGCATTAAACTTATTCGATTAACGGTAACATTGAGTAGCTCAACAAGTTATCCATGAATAGAACTTTGGTTTTATACATATAATATTAGAAGGCAACAAATCATGTTTTCAACATGTACTTAATTTATTAATGAGGGGTTTATTATCACTTTTAATTAGGTTTAATTTCATGGTATAATTGATATATCATACATAAAAATTATATATTAATATACACCCCTAGCATGCCATTCTAATTGGATGGATATTTATATATCTAAACTAATTCCCTCAAGCCATCGAAGGGAATTAGGTGGTCAAAACCTAGGTAGCTTCTACAAATCTCCACAAGTCCTTTGTGAGCATCATGGTTGTATCTTGCACCCATTATTGTTTCTTCGTCTTGGATTACAAATTGATTTTTCTATCTAAATTTCTACATTTCTAAATTACATAACATTTATATAATTAATTAAGAAACCTCGAATTAGATTCAAGAGGAATTAGATGAGAAAATTTTTTTACAACCCCAAAAGAAAAGAGATGAGAAAAAATAAATTAATTTTTTTTACCTTTGATTAGAAAAACATGTGGTCATGATCAAAGAATAACACCCCTGTATAAGATAATGTAGTGATCTCAAGTTTAAGGATCACTTACACAACTTTCACGAGAGCCTTTCCATAGACACAGGTGATGTATCTATATAAAATTCTCTTGCGGGTTAGTTCAGTGCACATGTTATCTAACAAGCACCTACATATTAGTTTCAGGTATCTCTTATATCTCAGTTTATGAGAGAAACTATTTCCTTTCATAAATAAATAAACATAATACGCACCGGTTTCAACACCCTTTACTAGAAAAAAAAATTTAAAGGTTTAAAGAATTATTAGGTCTAATACATACAAATGTATACAGACCAATGATGATTTGTTCCATAAATGGATATATTTATTTCATTATAATTATTGTTGACCATTATAGATATGATTATCTGTATTTAATAAAAAAAAAACAAGTTTGAGTCATTTGAAAGGTTCAAAGAATTCAGAAATGAAGTTGAAAAACAAATTAGAAAGATATCAAAATACTTTGATTGGATGGAAGTTGTGAATACTTTAGCTAAAAATTTCAACAAATTGACGCCAGCTCCCACACGCTAATGTGAATGCTGATATTATAAGTTAAGATTAAGAAATGAAGTTGAAAAACAAACTAGAAAGATATTATAAGTCTAATGAATGCCTCACATCTCTAATAGTAAGCTTTACTGATATTGAGTTGACTTTTTCTACTTTTCTTATTGATGAAGTCCTAAAATATTCAAGTAGCTTTGGAATAAGACTTATGTGTTGGATAATCGGTTAATCTATTGGTTCTAGCAATCTAATCCATTCTCCCTAACCAAGGTTAAGGCAAAGGTGTTTTACATCCAAAAAACTCATTTGAACTATTTTTAACCTAAAACACATAAAAACCACCCCAAATACCTTGAAAAACCTATGCATAGCCTCAAACAACTAAAAAATCAGCTTAAAAACCAAATATAAACTCGAGATCAAAATTCTTTCTGAGCTTAGATCTAATATTTTAGGCAAGTTTAAGGAAAAAAAACACTAAGGTTAAACTCCCCTTATCGAATGGAACCCATCGACACAAAAATATCCTATTTTCATTAGAATCGGTGTTAATCAAGACTCTTTCTATCACCAGAATCTGACCACTTTCTCTTTTCTCTTTAAAACTAAGGATAAAAAAAAAATAAGAGAATGAAGTTTGGGATCAAAATTAATTTTTTAAAATTGGAAGGGACCCCAAGTTTATAATTTGAAAAGATTTAAGAAAGTGAACTTTTTGCTCCAAGTTTGAAACATCTATCCCTTTTTGCCGCCTTTTTACTTTGGTCCTCTGTCTTTGAATCTTGCTATTTCTCAATAAATTTGGTTTAAATGGCATTCAATTTGGGTGTATAAGAGTGTAATTGAAAAAAAAAGTATAAGAATGAAATAAACATCACTAAAGCATTCCACAATGATTTGATTATGTGAACAATGACATGGTGAATAGTGATTTCACCTCGCCTTTTAGATTATAACTAGCTACGTGACTCGCACTCTGACACGAGTCAAATAAAATTTTTTTCATAAAAAATTATATATGCAGGTTTTTTCAATGTATTTTTGTAGTAAAAAAAAATATAACAAATCAAAAAGTTTACGTACACATATAATCAAATAAACTAATTATTATGTACGCTGATAAATAAATAAAAAATCATTAATGACACCCAAAAACAAAACTTGAAAAACCAAAAGATAAATGTAGATCAAAATATTTAATCTCGAAAAATAGAACATTAAATTGATTGAATAAAATAAAAGGAAAAAAAATAACATGTAAGGCTATACATATTAAAAATATCATCTGAAAATAAATATTTTTTATTTTCAAAAATATAGTTTATCTATACAAAAGATAAAAACAAAACCATAAATGAATCTGAATCATAAAAATATCCCTGAAAATTAAACGCATAACCAAAAAATAAATATTATTTAAAAGATGCCCTCTAAACAAAATAAAATAGAGAAGGGGTATTAATTTAAATATAATTAATTTTTTTTTTAAAATAAAAATAAAAATTAGGGGGGAAAAGGGCTAGGCGTTCTTGGGCCTAGGAATCCAGGCCAGCATGCCTAACCCAGTTAACCAAGGCCCGCGCGACCGACCCTTTTTTTTTAATCAGTGCATGGGGAGAACGACATGTTGTCTGCCTTTAAAAAAAAACAAAAAACAAACGACTTGTCGCCTGTTTATTTTTAAAAAAAACCGGGGTCTATATTCTTTCGACTCGAAAACCTATTTTTCAACCCATTTTTTACCCAAAACACCTATAAAATCATGACAAACTTATCCATGGGCTTAAAGAAATCCAAAAAACTACCTCAAAAACCGAGCTCAACCACCCAAAATAAAAAATCAACATGAGCTCAGATATATATATTTTCACGAACTTTCAAGGTACAAAAACTTCTAATATGAACTCTCATCATCAAATGGAATAATTTTACATAAAAATATCTCATTTTGATGATCTAAATTGGTGTTAACGACAAGTTTCTTTTTCTACCACCAGAATTCAGTGACCTCTCTCTCTCTTCTCTCTTAATTAGAGAGAAAATAACAAAAATAAATATTTGTACCAAAATGAAATTGGAATAATTTCTCTGACCGAAATGGTGTAATTTAATTAGACAAGGTTACGAATTTATGATGGTTGACCTTCATACAGTAAACAACTGCCACACTTTACTGTCACAATTACATGAATCTAGAGTTAGAATCAATAGTTGAGATCATCACTCTCTATCATGGCATGTATTGTATTAGAAGCTATAGTGATCCTATAAAATTATGCTGGGAAATGGTTACAACATAGCAATAAAACTGGAATAGTAACATAGTGAACGAGCTTGACTGCTTGGTACACTTTGGACCACTTATTCCATTGCTGATTATTAACCAGCAAGAGCACTACATAGTCAAAAGAGTTGGTTGTCTTTACAGCCTACATATAGAGTCCACCAATCGGTCTCCTCTAAATCAAGGATTTGGTCGCCTCTATTGCTCTAAAAAACGACAGCCGTATCTTGTTCACTTTGGCTAAAGTAATCTAGGTCGGAAATATTATGGTACGCGCATGCAAATTAATTCAACGACTGGGAAGGGTGGCACTAATTCTATGAGTTTTGGACGTTTGGTTCTTCATGTATGAGACAGAAATTATCTCAACAGCTATATCGCTAGGCTATTATTTATTTTTATTTATTTGTTTCTGCTCAAAGGGAAATCATGAATGCTGGGTGAGCCATCTGTTTTTTTTTTTACTCGGGTATCCTCACATCTTTTAAAAAGAGATTAGTCCTGTTCGCGGTTTGTGGTTGTTCTTCTCAATAAATATATTTTTTGAGGATTAAACTTGTGTTTTCATCCTTGTAGATATATAACATTACCTTAACCGCTAAACCAACATTATTGGTAGGGTGTGCCATCTAATTACAAAGAAGTATTGTTTCTATATTGAAAGTTGTTTAGTGTAGAGAGCTTTTTACATGTAAAGAAAGCTACGAGAGAAGAGATCAAACTTGGAGATTTTGACACATGATATAATGAGGTAAATCATAAAAAAAATGAGACAGTGGAAGGGGATAAAAATTTATTTTTTATACATGCTTCAATGGGATAAAAACAAAAGGATAATTAAGAAATGTGAGCTATGGGCATTAACAGTTATATAATCTTTTTTATTAACTATTTTTCAAATGAAATTTAAAAAATAAATATATTTCATCACCAATAATTTTTGAAATTTGTACGAATTTTAAATCTATATTTGGCAACACTTTTTTTTTTTTTTTATCAATGTATGATTTTTTTAATATATATAAATTAAAGGATGTTATAGTTCAAATTAAATTTCAATAACCATGTTACTTCTTTTTATTTTTTTTGCTAATCTGTATTTTTAACATTTTTTTTTATCATGTCTCCATTTTTCTAAAAATATCATATATTTCCAAAATTAGAAAATCCATGTATATTTGATTTTTCACATGTTTATAATGTTAGAGTTTATTTTGTGTTTAGATAAAATAACTCCACAATATTAAAATAAAAACGTATATTTACTTCAATATTTATAAATATTTTAATTATGATGATTTGATGATAAAAAAAAAAGAATTATAATGATTCGAAGGAACGCAAATATGAGTGACTAATTGTTACTCATATTAAAAGGCGAATCAAGCATCACCGATTCAAGCTTTGAAACTTTGACTGATGGCTTGAAAATCAAATGCATGTGTACGTACGGCATGTGCACGAATTCGAAATTGATAGGTAGCTAAAAAGGTGCCTTTCATCTAGCTGTTTATTAAAATGTTCTTTAAATCGTGTTTTTAAAAAAATTAATTTTAGAAAAAATTAATTTTTTTATATTTTTAAATTATATTAATATATTGATATTAAAAATAATTTTTAAAAATAAAAAAATTATTTTAATATATTTCTAAATAAAAAAATACTTCCAAACAAAATCACCACCAAATCCCTGAACAACCTATAAAGTAGAAAGGCTAGAAAGAAATTTAGGGCTGTCAATTTCATACCGAACTTTGATCATCTGCCACCAATTTAGTGCAAATAATGCTGTGTGTATGAACCTCGTGAAGGTGATTGAAGTTACCGAAACACGGTGACTCTTTTTGACAGTGAAAGGTATATTTTTAAAACTTGATTTATCAGGTTAACCCGGAATTTGATTGATTTAGAGTTGAAATCGGGTCGAATTAAAGAAAAAATAAGAAAAGAAAAAACCCGGTGTGACCTAGCTAATCTGGTGGGTTAACCCGACGATTCGGTTGATCCGGCAAGATCCGGTCAAAAACCGGGTTGTAACCCGTTGATATTTGTTTTTGTTTTTAATAAAACGACGTCGTTTTGATTTTAAAAACAAAAAAAAAATTGATCTGGTCAAAATCCGGAACCCAAATCTTGGATCGGGTCAGGTCTAAAAACTACGGTGAAGACTTGAATTCTAAAAGAAAAAAATACAAGAAAAAAAAATGCATACCTCGTTTTTAGTAAACGGGGAAATTTTAATTACGTTATATCCACTTTCGATTTTGTAATTTCTAGTTTTATTTTCGTAACTTGGAGTCATGAAAAGAACATCTTTTTGAAAGAAAAAGGAAGAAAGCTTACTCCATAATACCAATGGAGTTCTTGTTCTGTTGACTATGCCCATCACCGCTCTGAGTTCGAGTTTTGACGGTCCACAATTAATGTCAAATTTCTTGTTCCGTTGGTAAATTTTGATATAATAATGATAAGAACTGCTCTGTTATTTCCGTAGGTAATTTGTGTCAAGTTCATAGCCTATGCTCGGTAAAGACAATTATTATAGATGATTTTTCAGCACGCATCAACTTGAAAGCAGTAATGTGACCTATTATTGACTATAGAAAGGTCTTAATTGTAATAATGGTGGAAAATATTTTTCAAAATAAAAACTGTGTTGAAGAATTAATATAAAATTATTATAGTAATAGTTTAAAATTTTAGATTAAAATAATTTTTAAATAAATTTATAAATTTATCACTTTGAATGATAAACTAAACTCTTTGTAACTCTCAAACTTATATTGTTCTTGTATGAACTTTTTGCATCGAGTGCTCTGGTTGAAATCACCATGAATAATAGAAAACACTAGATATGGACCCTTGCTACGCTATGGTCCGCATTATCTTAAAAAAAAAAAATTGATACCATAAGTGTATTTTAAATAAATAAGAAAAATAAACAAGATGAGTTATAATATCTATCGAGTTTATTAAGTTTGTTTTATTTTCATAAAACAAACTAAAAAATTGACAAAGATAGTAAATATATAAAATTAAAAAAAAAGATCATGATAACCTGAAAAACAATCATTAAAAGTATGTAATTGGATAAAAAATTTAACAAAACAACCCTGCTCAAGTCAACCTAGAGTAACTTAATAGACATGTAACCTAGGTAATAAGGAACGAGCCAACCTGCAAAACTCGTAGTTCAAGTTATGAGATTAGGATAATTTAATAGAAAAGAAATTTAAGAAAATCACAAAGTTAATTTTTGTAAAAAAAAAAAATAAATTCGAATGATGAAATCGGAAAATTAAAAAAAAATCAATGCCTCCTCTCTTTTTTTGTTTTTATTTTTTACTCATTTTCATTGATTTTTTCTATTAAATATTAATTTATTCTATCTCTTTTATTTTTTAAGCAAATTAAATTAGCTTTATTTTTTAAATAATGATGGATTTTTTTGTACTTTTTTAGTTACCTATTACTTTAAAAATATTAGTTGGATTGTATTGAATTTTTTTCCTCATATATTTTATAAGAATTAGTTGTATTTATATGAAGTTTATATAAAAATGAAAGCCATTTGTTATTGGTAACAACATTTATCCACTAAGATAAAATAAATAAAATTGTTTAAATAAAAAAAAGAGTAATTACTATAAAACATTTGCATTTATATGTTATTTCTAGTACGAAGATTAGCTTTCTACTTTAATAGTTAATTACTATTAACAATTCTTCTTTAATATTTAATATTTTGCTTTAATATTTAATTATTATTAACAACTATTGTTTTATTTAGCGGTTCATATATTTTTTTTATTTCATTTTAGAAAGTATAGATATCATCTTTTCATTTCTTAATTAAAAAAAATTATGATACATGAAAGCATATCATAATGTGACTATTTTTTTGTCACATTAGAAATTAATTTGAAATAACATCAAAAGCATGTTTGTGTAAACAATATGTTTATATTTTTTAATTAAAAAAATCATGATATTTTAAAATGTACCTTCACTATTAACAATTTTTTTAATTAACTATGGTATAATATGTTAAAGAAATAATCAGTGTAAATATTATTGATTATTTCTTAATCAATAAAAGGACTTTGATAAAGGAATTAAACAACTCAAAACAATCAATAAATTATTTCAATCATTTAATTAAAAGGGATGATCAAGCATTTTCTATAATATATTTTATTCTATTTCCTAATATTTCTTGTTGTATGTTTATATGAACTCTACACAAGTTAAATGTAAAATTTATATCAAATTATTGAATAATAACATCCTTTTCTATTCTACATTTCTTTTTGGTATTAAAGCAATTCGATCATATGTTGCTCTAAATATTAGATTTTATTTTATTTTTGTCTGTATGACTACTTCAAAATACTTTATTTTCAATCTTTTTTATTGTCTAACAAATATTTTATTTACTATTCTTCTTCAATGACACATCAACTTATGAGAAGAAGAAATATCAAGATCATGTGGATGATCAAATGGCATCCAGAGAATTAAAAAAATAAATTATGGAGGTGCAAGATGAGAAAACCCAACATTATAACTGAGATCTTGCATAAAGAGAAAGACATACAAACAAAAATAAGAAGAACTTAGTGCAAGTTAATAAGTTCTTGCACAAGAAATAAAGTAATACAAAAAAGACCACTCATAAAAAAAAAAAAAAAAGAAAGAAAAAAAGAGTTATTCCTAATAAATGTGAAGAAAAGCAACTAAAGAGTCATGATTAGAAGAATGTATCCTTACGATGAAAAGTGAGACACCACTTTAAAAGTGATGCTTGGTTAAAGAATTGTGGCAGTAGATATGAGAGAACAAAAATGACTAAGAAGAGCCATGTTAAAAAATAATTGTATATATTTTATATTCAAAAAATAATAAAAAATATATTAAAATGATATTTTATGTGTTTTTTTAATGATTTTGATATGTTGATATCAATAATAAAAAAAAATTAAAAAATTATTTTAAAAAAATATCATGCACTGTATTATCAAATAAACACTAGAATAAAACCCACCATGTGTGTTTGTAATGTGAGAGAGATAAATGATAGCTAGATGATAGATTGTGATTAATTTAGATTGAAATTTATAGTTGCAATAATAAAATTTTCGAATTAAGAATTCACTAATTAAGTTTGATAATATGTTATGTTTAGCATCAAATTGGAGTCCCATTTATAAGATGAGCAATAAAAAACTATCCGAACAAGAATTTACCTATCCCTTAAATAATTGACGTTTATGTTGGAATTTAAAGAACATATTTTTTTATTTAAGTATATTAAAGGATAATATAAAACCATTTAAAATTTTATTCAACAACTGAATTTCTTAGATTTAGATTGAACTGATTTTCTTTAATAAAAATGCTGAAAATACTAAACAAATAATGATAGGAGCAAAATCTATGTCCTAAATCACACAAAAGAAAAAAAAAAGCTTGAAAAATACTTTTCCATTCCTATTTTAGGAGCCATACTCTAATCAAAAGTTATAGTTATTTATAATTAAAATATTCATTCGGTTTTGGAGGCCAATTTCTTAATATCTATCTGCCAATATGCCTTGTTCATAAACTCTTTTACTAGATATTCCTTGTCAACCTTTTTTATTTTTAATTAATATAGGTGTTCGGGTTAATTTGTATTTACCTCGATTAATTTCACGGGTTCTGAAATTAATAATCAAGTAAGTCTTTAGTGATCTTGAGGTTTGTAGCACTCGAATTAATAACCTCTTACGAGTAAACTGAAGATCTGATCAGTTGAACTACACTCTAAGATTTCTAGTCAACTTTTAATTTAAAAAGTTCTTCCCAAAGGAAAGCCTGAATTTAAATCAATTATATTCTCTTATGGTTTCAGCATCAACTTACACAATCAAACCAACCCCAGTACAATTACTATTATTTACACTCACAATGCCGCTGGTAGTTCTTAAGATCCCTTTTTATTTAATTTCTTACAAATAAAATATAGATTTTTGTGCGAAAGAGTATTATTTAAATTTTTAAGAAAATATATGAATTTTATAACTTTTTATTTTTTATTCACTAATGTTTTACCAAAGCATTTTTTTATTAGTAGCATGTTCTTTTATTAAAAATAAAGGTAATTAAAATCATTTGTTTTGTAAAATTTTGAATAATTTAAAATAAAAAAGAAAAATTATATCTCTTCAATCTAAACTACATCTGCATTATTTTTTTTTAACAAAGATACGTTTTTTTATTTTATTATAATCATCATATTTTAAATTAAAAAGTTTATCATGATTTAAAAAGCAAGTTTTAACAAAAACAACATTAAAAATCATGTCTCAATATTTTATATGCAATTGACAAGGAAAAATTAATCTAAAAAAATCTTGTAAAAAATTATAATAAAAAAAATGAATTTTATTTGAATATTCATGACCACAACTTAAAATAAAATGCATATTATGTTCATATATAATAGTTACTAAAATGATCGCTAATGTTAGAAACTTATTTGAAATTAAAGGCAAAATTGAAAGGGATAATATTTTTAATTATTTTATTTATAATGAATTCTAATTAATTTTTTTTTAAAAAAATTAAAAAAAAATAAAAAAAAAAAAAGCCAGACACTAGATGGTTCGGTCCATGTGCTTGACTTAATACAAAGAAATTCAAGCGCGAAGGCTTACAAGGTCTGGCCCTTGTGCCTGGAAATCTTTTTTTTTTAAAATGATCGCTAATGTTAGAAACTTATTTGAAATTAAAGGCAAAATTGAAAGGGATAATATTTTTAATTATTTTATTTATAATGAATTCTAATTAATTTTTTTTTAAAAAAATTAAAAAATAATAATAAAAAATAAAGCCAGACACCTAGATGGTTCGGTCCATGTGCTTGACTTAATACAAAGAAATTCAAGCGCGAAGGCTTACAAGGTCTGGCCCTTGTGCCTGGAAATCTTTTTTTTTTTTTCTTAATAGTATAGACAATATACTTTATTTTCTTATAGCAAGAACTTTGGCCACCAGATATGATTGGAAAGATGGGATCCGAGACCCATTAGTCAATCATTTTTTTTTATCTAAAAACATTTTAAAAATACCCTGAGCATCTAAATATAAGGAGAAGAAAATAGCAATATAAATTTCGAGGGGTGTAATTTGACTAGTCAAGCTCTAGACTTGTTCTCTAAATGTCACCAGTTCGAGTCCCACAAACATCAGGGCCACTGTAGGTTTATATGGTTGTTAGCTTCACGACCCGTGGGATTAGTCGAGGTGCATGCAAGCTAGCTCAAACACCCACATTAATAAAAAAAAATAATATATAAAATATCATAAAAATCACAAGAAAGGATAAAATAAAAATAAAAAAATCAGTTACAAAAAACAATATTGTTCATTGTACAGTATCATCAATAATGAATCGAGAAAGATTATCGGAATGCCCTTTGACATTCAAACAGTAAAAATCATTTGGTTTGAATGCCATGAAAGAGGAAGGATGAATCTATCCATTAATGGTAGAGAGCATCGATGAATCAATCAATAATTGAATCAAAGGACCAGTTGCTGTCGAAAGGATAAAATGTGAAAAGAAAAGGGAGGGATGACTACAAATCGGTCCCCAGTCTATACAGTCATTAAATCTTGCATTTTATTAGAAGCAAAAAGCTTCCTATAAATACTTTTATACTATTATATTACGTACAGAAACTACTTACCAAAAACAAAAATAAAGCCAAAAGATTAGTTTATTAAAAAAATATTCTATAAATACTTGTACACTATTATATTTCTAGTATAGGATTAAGGAAAAAACATATTAATGACATCCACACAGTAATTATTTTGCTTTAAAAAAATTATTTAACCTACAGCCAAGGGAGTCAAATCAACGTGCTAATATTTTTTTTTGTATTTATTGATAGAAATAATTCTTAATTTATATAATTAAATAAATGCATAAATTTTTTGATTTATAACTATTTATTTGATTTATAACTATAATATTTTTGATAAAAAATACATTTAAAAAGCATGCAATTCATTAAATTTTTTTTTACTAGAAAAATTATCCAACCGCCGAAAAACCATAATGCCAAGTAGTTCGCAGCGGGTCAGATAAGGAGCATGGTTGCTGGATAAAGATGAATCAGACTTTGTGGTTGTCGTGCATGTTATGTATCTGACCATTGCAGGTCTTTTTCTAGTCTTTGAAAGTGGCCAGCAAACCAGCCTAGCCTGCATCAAAAAACGATGTCCTTTTCTGTAAGAGAACCAAATTAATGCCACACACGTGCATGAGTTGAAAGAGGTCGTTGAGTTGGATATACAAGAGATGTTTTTTTTATATAATTATTTTTTATTTTAGTATATTAAAATACTAAAAAAATATTAATATAAAATAAAGAAAAAAACAAAAAAGCGTGTTTTCATTAGAAGTTTTCCAAATAATACATTAATTCCATTTCCTGTACTCCTCCTCCGAACAACAACATGATCATGCATGTGTGGCAATTACTATCTTTCTTCTTCTCTTACAACTAGCTGGGCCCAAATGCTTCTCTTGATTTTTCACCATTTTGGTAACATATGGACTGCATATATGTGCTCCATGGATGCCTGTCTAGAGCCCACCTCCTTTCTTAAGAAAAAACATCTCTTCTATTATTTCTCCCTTTAAAGTTTATCTAACAAATATGTTTGCGAGGATTTCATAGCATAGATATTAAAACCGTCTTAACTTGATGTGTCATTAGTAACCTATTAATCTAAAGCTTGACTTGAACAAGTTTTTTTTTTTAAAAAAGTTAGTTTAAAAAAAATATTGTTTTCATTACATTACATGTATATATTTTGAAAAACCTAACATTGCATCTTAAATCCTGGTGGTTAAAAAAAGATAAAATATTAAGGTTTTGCATAAATGATAGGCAGTTGAAACAACTTTACTATCAAGAAAAAAAAATCCCAATTCCTTTCATGGGTGAATTGTTAGATAAACTTAATAGATCTAAGTTCTTCTTAAAGCTAGACTTGAAATCAGGATATTACCATGTACGGATGCGTGAAAAAGATGTGGAGAAAACTGCCTTTAAAACTCACCTTGAGTATTATGAATTCAAGGTAATGCCTTTTGGCTTGACTAATGCTTCATCTATATTTCAAACTTTAATCAATAATGTGTTAAAACCTTATTTAAGAATAATTATGTTAGTATTTTTCGTTGATATCTTAATATATAGTTTTACAATGGAATTACACATCAGTCTCCTTAGCACTATTTTGGAAACACTAAAGAACAACCAACTATTTGCAAAATAGTCTAAGTGTTCATTATGCAAGGAGAAACAAGAGTACCAAAGACATATTATTTCTACTGAAGGAATTGGAATTGATCCTAGGAATACTAAAGATATGAATAATTGGCTTATTCCACATTCTGTCAAAGAATTAAGAAGTTTCGTGGGATTAGCAGGCTACTATAAAAACATTTACTGGAGGTTTTGGCATCACCAGTAAGACACTCATTTAATTATTAAAGAAGAATAATTTTAGCTCAAACAACTTCTGATCAATTTAAAAAAGCCTTTAGGCTCTAGTGTTGGTTTTACCAGATTTTCACAAGGTGTTTGTTCTTAAGATTGATGCTTGTGCTATTCGATTAGGGATTGTGTGAATTCAGAAGGGTGGGGGTTTAACTTTTATCAGTAGGGCGTTAAGTCCACAACATATATGGTTATCAATTAATCAAAAGAGCTTATGGCAATTTTAAAGGCAATTGAAAGGTGGAGATATTACTTAGAATATGAATAGTTCATCATAAAAAAAATACTATAAGAGTCTGAAATATCTTTTAAAGTAAAAGATCCTCACTCCACTGCAGAGAAAGGGTTTAACTAAGCTACTTGGATTGAGATATGCCAAATGTGGTTACAGATGCATTGTCTGGAAGAGTCAATATAATCAACAATTCAACATAAAATAAAGAATCAAAAGTGGAAGAACATAGCAATATTCATGCAATAATAACAATAGTGCTAGCATGGTATGAAGAAATTAGCAATTCTTATACAAATGATCCAAAGCTGAGATACGTTGTATATGATAAACTAGTCAATGCTAATAGCTGGCCATAATTCACTCTTGTAAATAGAACCTTAAGATATAAAAACAAGATTTAATTGGATATAATAAGAATTTGAGGTATATATTAGTTGATGCTACATATGATTTTTATATTGGTTGACACATAGGAGTTCAGAACTCAAATGAATATTGAAGACAATGTTTTAATAACAAACATATACATACCAATTTAGAAAAATTCTTAGCGTGTAAGTACATTAAGCACTTTTATCATTAAAAACAAACATGAAGTGACTTATATTAGGTAGGATATTTAAATAACAAGCATTTTACATAGAATTTCTGAAAGATTAGTTAGCGTTTCTAGTAACTATAAAACTTGGTGGCAACTCTTTTTTTTATTTTTATTCTTTTTACGTGCAGTTCACCTTGTTGTACCCTATAGCAACTATAAAAGGATAAAGGATAAGTATCATATATAATAAATAATAAATAATTCATCTATAATAATAAAAAAAAACATAATCAATAGTTTATTACATGCATTTGCATAAAACGTTTTCTGTAAAAAAAAAAATATTTGTATACTAGTACTTTTTTGGATAATGAAATATTTCATCATAGAATTGTCATCAAACATTGCTATATTCAGAAAAAATTGCAACAATAGATTTAATATATCCAACTAAAATAATTTAATTATAATGGATTATTCTATTTTTTAGGATTTAGAAGAAACATACCCTTTGATTTACTATAATGTTAACAATAGAAAGAAAAGGGAAACTACTTTATCAATAACAATGTTTTTCATTTTCAGCTTTGGTTTAGAGAGTTGTTGATTTAGCATATATTATACAGAGTAGCCAAATAATTCTTTAAAATGTATGGAAGGGGTGGTTAAATAACTTTCCAATAATATATAAAAATTAATTTAAGAACCTTGCAATAATATCTTCATATTATTAATCTTGGTCAAGTTTACTACGTGGAGTTTGACTTAAACAAACTAACTGTTATGTAGCTGTACTTAACTTGAGATCTTATGTGTTAGTAGAGACTTTATGGAAGATAAGGCAACTACTTTGGAGGAGCAATATCATTAAAAATAACATTATTTCACCATATATTTTGCATAGTGGGTTAACAAACTCCTTTATAAATATAAATAAAAAAAACTACCAAATAAAGACAAGAAAACTACACAAAAATCATTTTATTTGGACAAACCCCAAAGTCATTAACCGACCAATCTGGAACAAATTATTTCTTTTGTTTAGATTAACTATTTTTCCTTGCAAGACCTATAAAAGCTATCATTGGTATCAAAGCTTGATTGAAGCTTTTATTGGTCCTTAGAATTTTTTATTTGCCTCTTGGACTATAACTTGGTACATTTTTCTTCCCTCTCGGACCATCCTTGTGGTCATCATTTCAATCCTTTGCAAGGTAGATATGCATCAAGGTTAGTGTATATCACACATAAAAAACATACTAGTGAAGCAAGGTATACATAATTATATCAAGATCCTTCATTATTGAATTATTTTTTGGCAAATGTTGATAGTACGAATTAATGGATGAATTTTGCATCATCATATTACGTGGCAAAGATAATAATTTTTTTTTGTTGATATGAAGCAAGTAAAACCAGGTGATCATCATGTGTATATGAAAAACAATACTTATTATGATATTTTAGGTGTTGGAAATGCAAAAGATCATGATACCTAGAGAGAGAACCTCTATTTGGTTTATGTCTTGTTTGTGCCTAACATGAGATGCAATTTAATCTTTGTCTCTCGCTTGGATGATAAATGTTATGAGTTGAGTTTTCATGGAGTAAAAGTTTCTTTTGGAAAACATAGTAGAATTCTTACGTGGAGGACTAATATTGATGAATTTTATTGACTTAATATTTTTACTAATAATAGAAAGGCATTAAATTGTTCTCTTGCTTCTATTATTTTTGTTTATGATCATTGTTTGTATGTTGATGATTTTTATACGTGACATTTATGGTTAGGACATATTAATTGGGACAAAATTATAAGAATGGTAAATATGAGTTTAATTCGTAAGATCAAAATAAAATTTAATGCTCATGATCCAATATCATAACAAAAGTAAAAATTTAAAAGTTATTAGATAATCTGATGCTAATTTCTCTAGAGATACAAATGATGACAGATGCACATCAAGTAACATATTCTCTTAAGAGGAGGGATTGTTTCTTGGTGTAACAAAATACAAATAAATGCAGCTGAAAGTGGAAGTTGAATATAATGGATATAGCAATGCAACTTCTGAAGTTGTATAAATAAGATTTCTTGCAGATCTAAAATTTAAAGAAATTAATGATGATCCAATCAAAATTATGTGTGATAATCAAACTGTTATTTCACTACAACATTTTCCAGTTTTACTGACGGACTAATTCCGTCGGTGAAAGCAATGCAATCCGTCAGTGAAATAATTACCGACGACCTCACCGACGAAACACGTCCGTCGGTATAACAGTCGTCGGTAACTTCCATTTCCGTCGCTAAGTCTGTCGCAAATAAAAAAAAACACCCATCGACGGAACACCGACGGTCTTACAGACGGATATGCGCGCACCAAAAAAAAGTTTCCCGCGGGAACATTACCGACGGAATAAATCCGTCGGTAATTTCATCGGTAAGTACCGACGGCATTACCGACGGAATTTCCGTTGGTCATTATGGCATGGCTGGTAATTGTTTTGCAACTCTCTGTGAAATACCAACGGATATTATCCGTCGGTAAATCCATCTGAATTTAATCACCGACGGATATTATCCGTCGGTAATGATGGCATGGCTGGTAATTGTTTGGCAACTCTCTGTGGAATACCGACGGATAGTATCTGTCGGTATATCCGTCAGTAGGTATTTAAATTATATAAAAAAATAATTTATTAATGTAAAAAACCTTAATAAACAAATAAAAATGGATTAAACATTAAAAATATAAAAGTAATGTTAAATAATATTCATTACAAATTTAATGTGTTTAAAAAACAAAATTAAACTAGAATAGCGGCGGAGCTGGAGGAGGAGGAGGAGGCTGGTTGTTCCCGGGACCATACGGCTAAAAAGAAGCTGCACAAGTATCGTCACCCATCTTTGATCTCATCTCCATGACTATTTGACGGAGCTCGTCATAATTCGTCGAGAGTTGTTAATATTGTTGTTTCAACGCAATGAACTCATCGATCGGGTGTTTGATACTCGATGGAGAGCTTCCAACGGTTGAGACACTACGAGTCGAACGCAAGTTTTCAGCCGTAGTGTTGGAGAGCCCGTAGACCCTATTTTTATCGGGTCCACCGACGATCCCGCCTCCATCCACAAATCTGAATCGAAATTTGGATGGGTCGACGGATTGTCCCCATATCTCTCCCTCAACTGGCTATTATAGGTCTCCTGAAAATTCCGTCGGTAAAAAAATCATCAAATGCAATTCAAGAAAATAATAACTTACAAAATAAAATGAATGAACGAACATACCACGAAGTGCTGAGCACGGTTGTCCACGAACTGCTGCACCCCCTTTTGGCGGTCTTGACTCCGCATATGCGTCTCTACAAACAGCTCCATTGGACTCGGCTCACGTCCAAGAGACGCAGCTGTAAGGAAAAAATAGGTTGAAAGTTAAATATATTATAAGGAACGACAAATTAATTAACGATATATTTCATTAAAATTAATCTTACCATCCGCTTTGCATGTGCGCTGAATGGGACGGATCCGCCGCTGTGCGTGGTCACCGAACCATGAATTTGTCGGTTCCGGTTGTCGGCTCCCGGACTGTGAGCGCCGTGAGAACCGCTCTGAGGTAACGTGCTCAATATATGCCGTCCATATTTCCCCGAGATGAATGGCGGTTTGAATTCCCGCCAAACCGCCACCTCATTCCATCCTTCAAGACCGTTATCCCTCGCATGTCTTTTTGATTTTTTTTGGGTGTCATACCAAAAATTACGCAACCTACTTCCATAGTAACAAATTAGAATTTAAAACATAAAATTATAAAACAAAAATAAATATTATTTTCGATGTTACCTAGTTGCCGCGTGATTCTCGCCATACCCTCCTCACAACATTGTTGTCCGCCCTATCCCACTCAAATTTGTTCTGTATATAAATAATTCATATAAAATAAAAATAGTACAAGATATAAAATTATAAAAATCATTTATTAAAAATAAGCTGGAAATTAAAAATTAACACCGACCGAAATCGCTTAAACCATGCATCGATATTAGGTTTCCACTCGGATGTTTGGAAACCTGGCTCCATTGAAACAATGGAATCTCCATCGACGATTTAAACGCCAATGTTATAGTCCTTGCAGCCTCAATGTTTGTGAACCTGAAATTAAATAAAAGTAGTAATATTAATTAGTTGTTCATAAATTATGTTATAAGTATATAAAAAAAAAACTAAAACCTAAACAAACTTATATTGAGAGGTCATCCTTCCATTGTGCCTGTTACTTACGGGTGAATTGACCCCGCTGTGAAGGCACACCGTTTCTGCGTTGTGAAACCGCGCTAGAAGAGGCAAGATCACAAGTTGGCGTAGATTCCTCGCCGTGATCAGCACCTAAGGATACGTCCTCCTCGCCGCTAGAAGAACTAGCCGCAACCGTGTTCGACGACGTGTCGGAGATTTCATTCTACGTATCTACACAAATTTATACGAATAATTACATAATTAACTTCGATTATTTAAAAAAAAATTCGACAGAGTCTCCCCTGTACTAGGGGATCCCAAGTTGTCAACAAAATCATATTACACTTCCAATTTTATTTCACATCCCGATCCAATCATCCTGGATCTCAACCCAACTCATCATCATCAACACAACATTTTATTCAATAACATCATATAGAATTACAACTATGAACATTCATTGTTAAATTGGTACTTAGAGTTACAAACATTAGATTAAAGTCATACATTCAAATTTACGGATTAATATTACATTTCAAGTTTTAGGAGACAAGACTCTTAATTTATAAATAATTACATGGTCAAAAGCAAAAGATAACTAAATCAATATCATTCCTAACACGATCGACCCTAATGGACCTCAAAATAGAAATTAACGTGTACACATAAATATAAAAATGTAATAACTAACAAGCAATAACAATGACATGGAAACAATAATATCCTAAATTAAGATAAACTAATTAAATGTAATTATATATATATAAATTAACATTTTTAAAATAAATCAACAATAACAATTATATATATAAATTAACATTTTTAACATAAATTCAACAATAACAATTATAGCAATACAAACAATAATATCCTAAATTAAGATAAACTAATTAAATGTAATTCTATATATATAAATTAACATTTTTAACATAAATTCAACAATAACAATTATATATATAAATTAAAATTTTTAACATAAATTCAACAATAACAATTATAGCAATACAAACAATAATATCCTAAATTAATAAATAAAATTAAAAAACTAAAAAACACTACACAAAACAACATAAACACAAAACAAACAATACACAAAACTAAAAAAAAACTATATCAATTCAAAATAAATTTGGGAATAAAAAATGCTTACCTTAATAGTGTGTTGAATTTAAGATTTTATCTACAAACAATACACAAAACAAAGAACACCAAAAAAAATAATCATAATTAAAATAAAAAAAATACAAAGATAAAGAAAAAAGAATACATACCTTTTAAAACTACCACCAAAACAATAAAATCCTTCTAAAAGCTAAATATAAACGAGAGAAGAAGAGAAAGGGAGAAGAGGAGAAGAGAAGAAGAGAAAGGGAGAAGAGGAGAAGAGAAAGGGAGAAAGGAAGAAGAGGAGAAAATGAACAAAGTGGGGGGATGGGGCGGTATATATAGCAATTTTTTCGACGGAAATTAATTGTTGTCGGTGGAATTAAATTCCGTTGGAAATTAATTGAAATGCGCACCAAAACAGTTCGAAAATCCCGCCGAACTTTTCGATCCGTCGGCAAATCTGTCGGTATTCGTGCAGACGGACATGTGTCAGACATGCGTGAGCCATCGATGATTCCGTCGGTATTGGATGTCGGAAAATCCGTCGGTATTCGTGCAGACGGACACGTGTCAGACATGTGTGAGCCGTCGATGATTCCGTCAGTATTGGACGTCGAAAAATCCATCGGTATTCGTGCAGACGTACACGTGTCAGACATGCGTGAGCCGTCGATGATTCCGTCAGTATTGGACGTCGGAAAATCCATCGGTATTCGTGCAGACGGACACGTGTCAGACATGCATGCGCTTCGGGATGTGCGTAAAGCCGTCGGTGATTCCGTCGGTATTGGATGTCGGAAAAGCCGTCGGAAAGCCGTCGGTGAATGTGGCACAATCTCGTAAATTGTTTTGCAACTCTTTGTGAAATACCGACGGGTTATAGTCCGTCGGTAAATTCGTCAGTGATTGTGGCACAATCCCGTAATTGTTTTTGCAACTCTTTGTAAAATACCGACGGGTTATAGTTCGTCGGTATACCCGTCGGTGAAACCGTAAATTTTTCTTATTTTTTTTATGTAACCCTGTCAAAAAATCTTGAATTGCAATCTTACAGCACACACAACACAATAACAAAGGCTGACCATTCAAGAAGAATAAATATTTCATGTTTCAAATTATTACATTATAAAATAAGGCTTTATAACATGTTTAGTTAGTCGGAATTTTCATCTTCGTCCTCTATTGAATTGTTATCATCGCCTTCATCGCACTCTTCAATTTTGTTATCATCTTCTTCAACAACATTCTTTTTCCACTAGTAGAGCTCGAACAACATTCAACTCCTCTGCGTCAACATCAACAAGACTATCGTTGAAAACACGAAAATTTGAATTTTCTTCTAAGTCAATCGACTGAGCAACTCGATATGGTTCAACCAACTCACTAGCTTGAAAGACTTCATCTATCACACTTGTGTCTTCGTTCTCATCCCGAACAACCTCGACACGACCCTTGGGTTTTGTTTTTAAAATGGATAACCAATCAACTCTTGATCGGTCCTTTCTAAAGGAAGGGGTGTATGTGTAATAAACTTGTTGGCATTGCTTTGCGAAAACAAAGACGTCGTTTATGTTGCGGTGTCTAGCTTTTGAGTTGATTTCAACGAGACGATAATGAGGATCTACTCTGATTCCTCTGTCAGTTGTGTCATACAAATAGCATTTGAATAAAAACACTCTATTTTGCTCGCTATGATATTGCAGTTCGATGACCTCTTCCAATCTACCGTAGTAGTCAACTTCAAACTCACTAGAAGTCGATCCCTTAATACAAACACCGCTGTTGTATGTCTTTCTTCCATGCCCGTATTCTTCAATGATGAAAGACATATCCATTGACAAAATATCCATTATAGCACTTGACTTTTCTTTCGGGCCCAGACATAGTAAAGACAAGTGAAATAGCAAAGACTACCTCCCATTTGATAAACCTAGCTTGTAAATTAAATACAATAATAATCAATAAACGGATATTATGTAACATTGACTACAATTAATTACATTGCAAGAGATAATGAGTTTGTGATAGGACTTACATGTGTTCTAAACCATGTGGCAAATTGTTCATCTTGTAATTGAAAGATCTGGGATTCGGTCACCGTGAGTTATTGGACGGTAAGTATCGTCGATATTGCCTCGCAAGGTAGTTCCTAATTATATGAGTGTATGGTATCACAAAACATAAATAGTACACTCTTGACAAAGTTTAAGTCGAACATATACTTACTTAATAAAAGGTCTCAGCTCATCACGGTTAAATAGGACATAATTGTGTGCTTGTCCGAACTCTATTTCAGACAAATATTTTAGGTGTGGGTCGTCCAGATTGGAGAATATTGACAAGTTCCCACTTGAATGCACTTCACCACCATCATCATGCCGTGGAACACGCTTTATCCTCATTCTCAAATGAGGTTCGAAATAGTATGAGATAAATGTTGAGATCTCCTCAACAATATACGCCTCACATATTGACGCCTCAACATGCGCCTTGTTCTTAACCTTTTTTTTTAAGATTGAACAAGTACCTGCATATATATATATATATATATATGTATTAATAAAAAATTATCAACTAAAAACATTAAAATAAAAATAAAAACATTTAATTATAAATGTCATAGCAACTCGTAATATCTAACCTCTCGAATGGATACATCCATCTCGTATCGGACCGGTCCTCCAACTTTTACCTCAAACGGTAAATGTACGGGTAAATGCTCCATTAAGTCAAAAAATGATGGAGGGAATATCATCTCAAGTTTGCATATTGTCTCGACGATATTCTTTTCAAGCCTTTCAATGTGATCAACATTCAACTTGTCAAGCATATGTCTCTGAAGAGATGACTAATCTCCGTTAGTGCATCCCATATTCCCTTTGGCAACAAATCACGAAAAGCTAATGGGATGAGTGTTTGCATAAACACATGGCGATCATGACTCTTCATTCCATATAATCTGCATTCCTCCATATTAACCAGCCTTGATATGTTCGAGGCATGTCCATCGGGGAAACACAGACTCTTAAGCTATTTGTAGACTAGTAGTTGTGCGTTTTTCTCTAGCACGAAGTTTGCTCTTGGTTTTGCGACCCGTGACCCATCACAAACCAACTCCATATTTTTACGTTTACAGAACAACGCTATATCCAATCTAGCCTTGATGTTGTCCTTTGTCTTCCCCTTCACATCCATGACGGTGTTGAAAATGTTCTTAAACACGTTCTTTTCAATGTGCATGACGTCAAGGTTATGGCAAAGAAGATTGGTATTCCAATAAGAAAGCTCCCAAAAGATACTTCGCTTCACCCAATTATGGGTCAAACCAAAACCAGGAAACTTCTGCTTACCTGATTGGAGACCAAACACAATTTCACCGTACTCCGACACAACATCAAACAATTCTTCACCGGAAAGACGCGGGGTGCAACATCATTTTCAACTCGCCAACAAAGAAATCCTTTCTCGTTCTTTCTGTACACTGTGGTTATGTGGCAAGAAACGACGGTGACATGAAAAAAAGAAGCTTTACCCCCGTTTGTTAGCGTGAATGCCTTATTGTTCTCCATACGGTATGGACATGCTAGCTTTCCATGCGTGCTCCAACCGTAAAACCATTCCATAAGCTGGGAAATCATTGATAGTCCACATCAAAGCCGCTCTCATAACAAAATTTTGTTTCCTCGAGATGTCATAAGTCAAAGCTCTAGAGGACCACAACTGCGTCAACTCATCAATCAACGGACGAAGACAAACATCTATATTCCACCCCGGACTGCTCGGACCTGGTATGACCATAGATAAAAACATGAACTCCGGCCTCATACACATCCCCGGTGGCAAGTTATAAACCGTCAGTATGACCGGCCAACAAGAATAAGGAGCAGCAAATGACCCGAATGGGTTGAATCCGTCTGTACACAACCCAAGACGCACGTTCCTTGATTCAGCTGAAAAGTGAGGATGCATACTGTTAAAGTGTTTCCAGGCTTCATCGTTAGAAGGATGAACCATCACTCCATCAACCGCATGGTGTGATTGGTGCCATGTCATGTGTTCAGCAGTCCTTGGTGACATGAATAACCTCTGCATAGCTAGGTGTGATTGGGAAGTATCTAAGTTTTTTATATGCCACGAGAGTCTTCCCTCTACCAGTTCTGGGTTTGTAACGGGAATGCCCGCATGTCATGCACTCGGTCATCTCAAGCATTTTCAAGGTAGTATAACATGCGAGAAGTTAGGGCATATATCAATTTTCTGGTATCCTAAACCGAGGGGTTTCTTCATGGACTTGGCAAAGATATAAGTTCTCTTTCAGCCTGTTCCCTTCGTGTAAAATGCTTCTCGCCCATTCAATAATCTTGTCATAACCGACCTCACTCAACCCGTGATCTGACTTGATGGTGAACACCTGCTACGGTCGATAATTTACTGTGGTTCATGCAGCCATCCCATAATGGTTCGTCGAATCTCTCAACAGATCAAAAAACCTTGCCGCATCCGCATTAGGTTTTTCTTCTACGATTGGACATTCCCTGACATTACCTTCACTCATTCTCATTACATCCATAACCATATTCCTGTAAGGATTACTGTTCTCATTTCCAACTTCATGCATGTTGCTAGCACTAGAAGTTGACCCAACCACTGTTCTTCCATGCTCTCATCGAGAACAAATAGTTCTCCGTGAGCATACCAACACAGTAACCTTTCATTAACCCTTTGGTTAGAAGATGCATCGTTACAACATCTTGATGCGAAACTTTAAATTTTTACACTTCCCGCATGGACACCTAATACCGCCATCAGTAAAATTCCTCGGAATAGATGTTGCAAAATTAATAAAACCCTGGACACCGTTACAATAATCCATCCTCCGCAATCCGTGGGGTGAGTCCCGATACATCCATGAACGATCATCCATGACTTCTATTAAACCTCTATAAAACATAACAAAAATATTGGTTTTCCCCGACATTATCCAACAAACTAAAACAACACTTATGTTAAATATTCATTATCAATTATCAACTATCAACGTTCATAGATACAAATTTATACATATATAAATTTACAGAAATCACAACTTCGAAATAGAATTGATAACAATTAAACAAGACTCGTTAAACAAGCTATTAATTATTTATTTCATCACAACGACACATTTAATTCGGTGTAATTCAAACAAAATTTCAACAATTTACAAACAAATATAATTTGACAAAATCTAAAACAAACTATAACAACTAAAAAATTATACATTCATACTACAAGTTTCTTTGACAAATAACAATTAAACAAGTACAAACGTTAAGAAAATACATATACTAAAACAATAAAATTCACAATTAAATATTAAAACTAAAAAGGATAGATTTACTTACAAAAAAAAAATGATAAAATCTACAAGAAACGGATATTATGACCACGTACAAGATATAAGAAACTTGAGTGCTCGTGTTGAGAATAGTGGAGAGTTGGGATGGGTGTTTGGCTGCAGTTTGGGAGGGGAGCTGCAGTTTGGGAGGGGAGAGGTGGGATGGGAAAGAAGAAGAAGGAGAAATAGAGGAAGAGAGTGTCGGCAGATCGGTGGGCATATAATGGTTTTTTCCGACGGAATCACCGACGAAAGTAATCCGTCGGTGATTCCGTCGGTCAAAGTGCCACGTCACTGTACGGCTATCTCAGTTTGAATCCCTCGGTAATTCCGTCGGTAAAATCGCCTGACGTCACCACGCCGTTGCATATTTCCAGACAAACTGTATACCCCGTCGGCGACATTGTCGGTATATACCGACGGTTTCGCCGACGGGTTTATTCTGTCGGTATATACTGACAGATTTGGAGACGGAATTATTTCCGTCGGTATATATTACCGACGGAAAAATTTCGTCGGTAATTCTGTTGGTTTTCTCCAGTTTTCTGGTAGTGTTTATAGCATAAAAAATGAAGAGATTGGTGCTAAAAGTAAACATATTGGTCATAAATATTATTAAAAATTTGATTTAGTATAAAAGAATGAGACTGTTGTTAATTAAATCTTAATAAAAGAGATGATGACAAATCCATTGACAAAAGCAACTGCTTCTATGATATTTGTAAAACATGTAGAGTTAATGTGCTTAAGAAAATAATATTTTTTTGCTTATTTAACCACATGGACAATGTTGAATAGAATGATCAAATAGCTCTGTAGGATGTATAAAATAAGTGGTTAAATAACCCTCCAATATAATGGTTAAAATTAATTTGAAAACCTTGCAATAATATCTCCATATTATTAGTCTTGGTCATATTGACCGTGTGGAGTTTGTCTTGGTCAAACTAATTGTTAAATGATTGTATTTAATTTGATATTTTATACATGGGTGAGGATATTATAGGAGATAAGATAGCTAATTTTTATGAGCATTAAAGTTAAAAATAACATTATCTTTCCATATATTTTGCATAGTGGGATAACCTCCTCTATAAATATAAATAAAAAAGTTGCAAAATAAAAATAAAAAACCACACAAAAATCCTTTTTTTATGATAAAGCCCAATAACACCCGCTCACTAATCTAGAACTATATACATATATATATATATATATGTTAACTTTGTTTTTCTTGCGTAAGCTATAAAAGCTATTAGTATCAATACTGAGGGATGTAACTCAACTGATTAGACTCTGAGTTTGCTTTCCAGAGGTCACCAGTTCGAGTCTCACAACCTCTGGCTTACTGGAGACTTATATAGTTGTTAATTTTAGGGTCCGTGAGATTAGTCAAGGTACACGCAAGCTGGCCGAACACCTACATTAATCTTAAAAAAAACAAATAATATTAGCATCGATGGCACAATACTGCCTAGTTCAAATCATGCAGCTCGTGGTTGTCCTACAGTACTGAATGCTATCTTATGCATACATGCATGTTGGCAGGCTACAACTCTTAACAAATCCACATGGGCTTCAATGAACAGGATTATTGAATTACTAAAAGAAAACTGCTAGCTAAATAGCTACTGATCCCTCCTAACAGTGGTCCAATGCTAATTAATAGGATTATTGAATTTTAAAATCAAGCCTGTCGAATTTCGGGTGTGTAGGTAAGGTTAAGAGAAATAAGAAATATAAATTAATTTTATAATCAATTATATATAACATTTTTTGAAATATAAATAAATATAAGTAGAAAATTCATATTATATTAATAGTTATAAAACAGAGAATTATTCATTTCTTAATTAATTAGAAATGAAATTTAGTTAGTTTTAATTATTTTATTTAGAATGAATTTTCAATATAAATTATAAATAGGTCAATAGAAGATATATTTAAATGTTGTTGTTGTTTGTGGCCCTACCCCCATATGTTGCATTATCTGTCACCTTTTACTTAATTAACCTAACTACATATAATAAAGGGTTTGCAATCCAAATATATGATTTTTACATCTTCGCCAAATAAATGATTAAATAATGTTTATAGCATTTTTTTTCAAATTGGTATCATTATTTAAATATTTTATATTGACTTGCGATTTAATTTTAAAAATTTATATCCAAAATTAAAACAAAAGGGTAATACAAATTTTAAAAATAATAAATAATATATTTATTTTCTTGATTCATAAGAAATTTAAGTTATTAGTCGGTGTTGATTTTTGAAAAACATTCTATTGTATCACTTGATTTTATAATTTTATTATAAAAAATACTTAATTAAAAAAACGAAGATTAAAATAATACATAATTCAATTGCTATATTATTATGAATTACTTTACATATTTTGAGGTTGGTTGATTTAGTTTAAGAGATAGTTTGCTTAAATAGTTTTCTTTTATATCTTAAAAACAAAATTCAATATGCATCTTAAATTAAATCAAAGATTATGTATAGGAGCTTTCAATTGATTGAAATAAAACTAGTTTATAATTCAAAGTTTTACTTAAAATGTTTTCTCATATTTCCTCTTTTTTTTTTCAACTTAGTATCAATGTTTAAATTTTTCACCTTTTTGTTTGTATACGTGACAAGAGATACCCAAATTATATGTTAATTTTATAATATATGGTATAATATTGTTGGCTAGAGTTTAAATATATTGAATTCATAAAAAAGCCATATGTCTTAACCATAAAACACGCTTATAATTATATCTATTTACTATTATATATTGGTACATATAGGAATAAGATTTTCATAAATTATTTTGTTAATGAATCTTGGCTTTGTTGGTCCAGAAAAAAGAAAAAAATTAATTTTAAAAAATAGCAAAAAATAATATTTAAAAATATAAAAAATCAATTTAGTAATTTGATAGATATTGATGTAATTCAATTATTTTTAAATTTTAGTACTTTATGTTTTTATTGACATATTTTAAACCTTTTTAGAGTTTTGATAGTCTAACTAAAGAATAATGTGATACTATATAGTTTAGAAGTGATATCTTATATTATTTTAGGATTTATGTGATATATAAATGAAAAATAAAACATTATTAAAATATTTTAGGATTCATTCTAATTTTTTTTTAAATCATTAATTTTCTTCTTAATTTTTTTAGGAATATTGACTTTTTCGTAATTAGAAATAGTGTTAAATTTACTAATTAATATTTATAATAAACTATAATGTTAGTATTGTTTAAACTTAATAGCCAACCAAAAGTTAATTTTTTTTATATATGTATTTATCGATATTATAAAGTCATGTCCGCGCTTTGGTCGGCTCGGTAATCGTTTGGGCCACATTCATTATCGATATTTTCACAATCATGAAAAGGCATGATTACGCGGTCACTTGAACTTGTAAATTGAAAGGAAAGGCATGAAATTTTCACTTGAACTTACACAGAAGGGAGATTCCACGGTGCAGAACTTGAAGGAACTGGACTTCCATGTCAACACAGCACCTTGTACCTGCCAGTTATAAACCATCAAGAACATATGCATAGTAGTTTTCAGCCAACAGTTCGGCTGCTGGAGACGGAGCCATTACAGCCAAAAGAAAAGGGCCACGAAGAACAGGAAGAAAGTTGAGATAATTTACTTTCTGAAACTGACAAGTCAAACATTTAATTTCAATCGTACATTGCCTAACACGACAACCTGCAGTTATAATCATGAAATGTCATATAGTTCATTCATGATATAGACAACACAAACTAGGAAAAATACAAACAGTGTTGAGATTTCTATAATTGATATCGGATAAAAATAATGTTGTTTGTTTCTCATCAAGTCAGATGCCAGCACACAATTATGCAATCCTGCCCATACTAGGTATAATCAACTCAGATGGCATTTCAAGTTTCTCATACTGATTCAGGTGGCCCCCGTACAGGGAGGAAGCACTTTATGCAGTCTAATCTTCGTAAACTGTCACCGCCTCTGATAATCTTTGCAGTTTCCAACTTTTTCCAAGTGATTCCCAATAAAAACTTCCGTCTGTCTTCAATAGCATGACAAATATTAACGGCCTGTACTGTTCAGTAGAGCAAATTAGACCTGAGATTCTGAAGGTCAGGACACTTCTCAAAAGCAAAAACAAATACAAAAACCTTGATGACAACACACCAAGAGAGTGTTTTCTACAATAGAAGTGCTCATCTCTGACAACACGAAGAGAACAAACCAAGTTCAAACATTGTTCGCACTTGATTACAGCACGATGCATATGTCGTACTTTATCGATGGTTCAGTCAACAAGGAGCTCCCGCAGCTGTGAATCATGTGTTCCCTTCTCTGTGACAGGATAAACAAGGTCTCAAAATCCAAATAACTTTTTTCAAGGATCTAATAGCACAATGAAAAGTAAACAATATCCAAGTCATTTAAAAATTCCATTGACACGGAGCACAATAAACAACTTCGCATGGCTAAGCAATCAGAAAAAGTTATTTTCTCGGTAGAGAATAGTAGGTCTGGCAGTTCGATATTGTAATAAAACCAATGTTAGATAGCATCTTGCATATTACAATGTTCAATGTGATATATTCTTTTGCCAATAACTTTGAGCAACAATACATGTTTGCATTCCACCAGATAGTTTCATGAGCATAACCTCTTGCCAGTTGGATTTCAGTTCACCCATGTTATTCTAAAAAATTCGCACAATTAACAGCATATAAGCCCTATATAATTGGAGAGCCTTGAAAAGTAACTCTTAAGATCCAAGTACACTCCATTTTTCTCAACAACTAAAAAGATTGGTCATACTTCCGCAAGAACAGAGGGAGAAACCCGGATAAATAACAAAAAAGTGCCTGTGGCATAAGAAAGTAACCTGACAAAGAAGAGCAGCAACTTAACTATGTGCTTCACTGATTCCTTGTGCACAAATTTCTGCTGGCCATAAATGCCTTTTTTAGGAAGCTCAGAGAATTGGTCTTGTACTGTTACATTTGATGTCTCAACAGTTGGTTGATTATCCTTCCTTGTTAATTTCCTGGTTGACACTTCCACAGTAATCTTTTTAATAAACCTAGAATGTCCTGAAATTAAAACCACCTCAGAAACGACAGTAATAAATTATAAGGCTTGGAAAATGTGAGAAGTTTATTAGTATGATCCTTAATTACATGAAGGATTTCTATGCTCCAAAATAAAGGGATAAAACAAGGAATATAAATAAATGCACAAGAAACAAGTATGAAACCAAAAAAATACTGATCCATATGTTAAGATAATCAAGCCTAATCCATGGTGTAAACCATAACTGAAACCAGAGTTGCTTAGACTTCTATAGCATTACAAATGTCAAAACCAGAAATGAACCATCACAATATGCTAGATTCTCGTGATAACAACATGCTACTACATTTATAGTCCAAAATGAATGTTGACCGACAAAACATGAACATGTGCCCCAGAAAAATTCATCTGACATCATTATACTTGGCAAGGGAATTATTTGATCACTATCAAAAGTTATTCAACGGATTCATGCATGATAAAAATTTGATGAATCTAGGAGTCATACTTCAACTTTCTACTATGGTCTGGTTCAGTTTTCCTACAGCTAATATTAGGACTTCGTTCTAATAAATGCTCTTTGTAAAGCATCAAGTCACTTCCAGAGCAGAGACACCAGAACAGATATGAAACCAAATTGCTTGAGCAGAGACAAGGCCAGGACATAAAACGTACAAGGGCAGTTCAGAAGGGTGAATAACAAGTTTAGCAACAGTGAAGTCTAGCTGAAGGTGGGGATGCATTTCCCCCAACATATTGAGTGCATGTTCATGCACACAACCAGTCCAAGAACTTGTTAGCAACTCTTTGAACTTCCCAACAGAAGTCAACAGCATTGCAGGTTACTATCAGTTAGAAGCAGTATGAACAATGATAAAGCATTTACGCTACATGGGGATGTGGATTCAGCCCTTGAGTAGTGCATGACTGAATATGAGTGGAGCTCTGTCCCCTTGGAGACATCTGATAAATTGGGATGAAATTCGACTAAGTTCATATATAACTGCGCTAGATTTACTCTTAGAGCTTCATACTAACTACTTCACCAAATACAGAGGTAAAACAGGCAAAATATGATCACTGTTCATGAGCATAGCTCTTTGAATAACATAATGCATAACCAGCTTGAGGAGCGGCACTAGAAGTTATAAAATGAAAGATAACACGCAGCAGACGGAACAATGTTCTGTTGTCTGGAAGCTGGAGCAACTTCAATCATACACCAACATACATCTATTCTAAGAAATTAGAAACAAAAAAATTGTGATAAGCTTTTGCTTCCAATAATGACGTGCTAAGAGCAGCATTATGAAGAATGAATATTCTAAAACCACCTTGCATGTCTGTATCAAATATGCATAAGATACATTCCATACAAATCAAAATGTATCAAGCAATGGAATAACACTTTGAATACTTGGAGATCCTTTGATACATTCCTTGTACATACTGGTACATCATGCATTAATTTGTTGATAACAGTTTTTGAGTTGCTTTCCCTATCAAATTACTTAATAATAGTATACGTTTTTCTGTCTATAAAATCCAATACTTGTTGATTGATGCTAGAGCTAAAGAGAGCAGAACACAAGCTATCAATTAGCCTATGCAAAATGGATTATAATCACCCAATTCATTTTTTCTTAAGGAGATTAGAAACTTGAAGCAAAACTTTGTCAGAATAGCGCTCGTGCATTAAATAAAACCATTTCATAATTGTCAGGGGCATCCTTAAACAATTCTTTGGTGTTGCAAATGATGTATTTGTTTCATCATGACAGAGACAGCTGGCCTTTTTTTTTTGAAAGATGAAAAACAAATTAATTTCTTTCCTGGACGAACATCCAAACACTCCCAAGAGAAAATGAATGAAAGAAGTAGTTCAAACCTAAATAGACAAAATTGAGACATGAAAAGCCTATTGCGCTCAATTATTCAACTAGAAAAGTACCATCTTCAACCAGCAAGCCAGTAATCAAGGTGCTGTTTTATGAAACTTAAATCTTGGTATGAGAGCTAATCCGTGAGAAACTATGTTTCGGCTACACCAACCAAGTTGCATTAATATTAAGTGTCCATCACTAATATAAGAACTCCATCTGTGCTAGCTTAGGTCAGAATAGTCGGTCTCAGGCCAGGATAAAGGAGGAGGATTGCGATAAATTGGCAGGCAGCGCAAAACCTTGTCATTTCTATGGTATGGATCATTTTGATATAAACGTTGCCCACCTAGGTGCTACATTGGCAATGACCGTACGGAATGGCACAAAAGGATCCATATAGCTTACACAACTAGTTTGGGATCGAGACTTGTTGTTGCTATCATCAGACATTTTACATGGCAGTGTTGCACAAGCAATAACCAAACATGAAATCAACGACTCTTTAATTGCACATCAACAAAAATATCAATGATCAGAGGTGGCATGGCTTAATGGAAGCAAAGAACAAAGAGAGAGAGAGAGAGAAGGAACAGTACCTTTAGGAGAAATAACCGGTAGCATATATTAAAAAGCCTTTGACAGAAGAACAAGGTTGAACTCTTCATTAGAATATATTAAAAAGCCATTGGCAGAAGAACAAGATTGAACTCTTCATTAGAATATATTAAAAAGCCATTGGCAGAAGAAAGAAACAAAAAGTACAGGACTGAAACTGATTGTTACCTGCAGTAGAAGAAGAGCTGGATTTTGATGCAAGAAAATCAGTATGAAGGGTAGAGATTAGAGGCGCAAACATGCAAGAATCAGAGTCCAGATAGCCCACAACTTTCTTGAGGAAACTTTTCTTGTTTTTCTTGATGGGATTGTTCTTCTTTAGCACCCCTAATAACACTCTATTCTCCATCTCTATTCGCTCCGCTCCTAACACTGAAAACAGTAACAAAGTTAAGTAGCATTCATCACTCTTTCAATTACACTAAAGTACTAATCAACTTTTCAAATTCTCTTATACTTCAATCCCATCAAATTCTTAAAGAGAATTCACGATGGGCATTCCCACGCAAATGATAGCAAATTGTACGAGGAGAAATCACAGCATTTACCAAAGGAAACAAACAAAAGTAGGGAAAAAAAATCCTGCGACAAAACATCTAGAAAACACAAAAATAAATGCATAATTGCGCAAATTAAGAGAACACAGAGAAAGATCGACATCGAAAGACCAAAAGAGATCAAATCACACCACAAACAGAAACAACGCCTAGGATGGTCACAAAGCTGTTTGCGGTTCTTAAGATTTCGGACACGTGGAATCAGAGGTGTCCATGGAACCATTTAGGATGGTCACAAAGCTGAACGTGTTTGAGCGACGTGTCATATGAAGCTTTCTCGGGCAAATCTAATGACTGTCAGTGTCCGAACGACATTGTTCCATATAAAAAAAACAAATAAACGGAAGGCAAATTCCCTTAGCCCCACTTATATTTTCATATTCACTGCCACCGTAAAACCATCATTTTGCTGCTCTTAAAAATTGTTTTTTACCTTTTAATGGGCATTCTTTTTTCATCCACGAATTAGTATTTTTTAAAAGATATTATTGTCTTTTTCCATATTTTAATGAATAGTAAAGTGAACAAAAAGCTCCCTAAACCTAAAAATAATAATAATAATAATAACACCGACGGGTTGGGGTATTTTTACTTTTTTATATATATAATAAAATTACACATATTTCCTTGGACTAAACAATTTAACACATGAAATCAGGGGTAATTGGTAAGTTATCATAACCTTCAAAATATAATTCTAACTTTAATATCATAAACAAAATAAATTCATGGTATGATCGTGAAAACCAGGTCAAATCTAAAAACAATTTCATTTAATCTTCCTATAATATACTGAAATAAAAAAGAACGAGGGATTTGAATAAAAAATTAAAGAAATAAAACTATGAAATAAAAATAATAAATTGATATGTTGTTAATTTAGTTCAAGGGTCCACACATCTATTCCTATAAATATTTTGATCATCGAAGTAAAATAAATATTCTTTCACGTCAAGCAAATAAATTTGATATCCCTTAAAGCTGAGAGAAATCAATGAGATTACGAGTAAATTAATTAGACAAAGCTCTTTAATCAATTTCTTACTATCAAGTGAATTTAATATTGAAAACAATTCTCATTCACTCGACAGTAGCCTTAGGAATAAAGTCTGTGAAATTATTCTAAGCAAACATTCAAAAGCTTGACAATTTAACTTAGTTTATTCTTCCCTAATAAATCAAAATGAGACTTGTAGTAATCAAATCAATTCTTTTGCTTCTTACTCTAGTCCCTAACAACAATTATATATTAAAAGAAACTAGAAAGCATACATGCCATTTCAAAAAAAAAAATCAATAAGCTTGAATAAAAATCAATAGAATAATTCTGAATCCAAAAGCAACAAGGCTAATGATTCATCTTCCAAAAGCAACAAAGCTGCTAATTCAAGTCACTGTCATATCGTTGAAGATTGTTTAACCCTGTCATTGAAAACAAAATCCATTGACGAGTTGTATGCGCTAAGTCGATTCTCGAGTTGATGTCAACATCGAATGGAAATGAGGCATGGGAACTCATTTCAAAGCTGAAACTACAAGTAACTCTACCATAAAAGTCAAGTGGGGCGCGTGGACTTTTCTTAGCACTCAAGGTGAATACTTTGACAATTCACCCATGGAGACTTCTCCATATCAATCATAAAGTAAGGCTTCAAGTTTACGCACCATATCAGTGATGATGATCGGGATTACATCTTTAGAGGATCAAGTGGATAACCTAACTAACTCGTTGAGGGGCTTTTGACTTCACTCAAGGAAAAAGACCACAATATAGCAACACTAATAAATAAACTCGAGAGCATGAACTAGGAAGGACAGACTTCGGCTACCAAGGTTATGTAAGTAGATCAACTAAATGTCATTAAGGATTCTACAATTAGAGCTACAAGGAATATTCGCAGTATTATTGATGGCGTGTTCATCATGAATCAACTTAAAGAACTTATAAAGAAAGCCATCATGGACCAAATAGAAAGTTTAGTTTACCTTCGTATTCTTATGTAAAGTTGTAAACCTAAAAGACCGACATGTTAAGGATGACTTCGAGTCGTCAACTACTAAATTTTTAACAATTCATTGGTAAAGGGAATCCAAGGCTTCATATGGCTCATTTTGCGGAGGTTTGCAACAATGCTTAAACTGATGATGATCTTATGGTAAAAGAGTTTGTCTGTTTCTTGAAAGGTCCTTTAAGTGGTACACTAACTTCGAGTCTAGCTCAATTGATAGTTAGGAGCAATTAGAACGCGAGTTTCTTAACCACTTTTATAACACTCGTCATGTGGTCAACATGGTTGAACTCACTAATGCATGTCAATGGATAAAAGAGCTTATCATCAAATACATTCATTAATGGAGAAACCTTTGCCTTAACTGTAGGGATTGACTTACCAAAACTTTTATGCTAGATGTGTGTATTCAAGGGATGCATTTGGGACTCCAATACATTTTAAAAGGCATCAAGCCGAAGCCTTTTGAAGAATTGGCTACTCGAGCATAAGACAAGGAACTTAGCATTGTTGCAGCTGAAAACTTATCATTATCTATGCAGGAGCCTAGAAAAAATAAGCCTAATGGTCGCAGATAAAAAAAAAACTCTCCAAAGGTTGAGAGAAAGCAATCTTTAGTAATTAACTCTACTTCTATAAAGGTATAAACTAGAATTAAAAGGAATGATCATCTAACATTGACTACTTTTCAAAAGGGTGAAAGAAAAAGTCATCCCTGAAATAGCGACATGGAAAAGAGTATATGTTCCCCGACTTAAATATATCTAAAATGCTAAATGATTTGCTTGAAACAAATCCCATTGAGATATCAGAGTTGAAACGTTCCAAAGAAGCAACCAAATGGACAATCCAAATTATTGCAAATATCACCATCCTTTTACCTACAAGCTTCACCACAACCTTAAGTTAAGCTTCACGTATAACCTTTGTACCGCAAGTTAGCAACTTGAAGCTAGATTCATCTAAGAATTGCGACAATGAAAGATGGAATTTAGTTACTCATAAAAGAGGAAGGAAGATAGACACACCTATCATAAGCCATCTATAATAAGAATCTTGATCGTAAAGAAGACAATTAATAAGCTGATGCGTCAAAAGATGTGACGAAGGTCCATACTAGATAGTGAGCAGGATCTTATAACTCAAAGCTTAAGAAAACCCATTACACTAAATGAGTATATGCCAAGAGAGCTGAGAAGGATGTAAAATATATTTGTTGTTTACTATTAAGCTAATGAAGAGAAAACTTATACTGAAGAAGCCATGGAAGAAAGCTATAATGACTGTCTAAACTTGTCGCATGATGTATGCACCATAAAGATATCCTTTAACGATGAAAACTTGTTGCTTGGATCAAAACTCCATAATCGCCCTCTTTTAATCAAATGATACATCATTGAAAATATGGTTAATTGTATTTTGATGGATGATAGTTCAACTATTACTATACTATCTCTTAAAATAATGAAAAAGTTAGGGATTTTCATGGGTAAACTCTTTCCAAGTCATCTGATGATTCAAGGCTTTAATCAAAGAGGGCAAAACACCATGAAAAGATAAGACTTACGATAGATATGGGGTCCAACGTATTTTTTTCACATCATATATACCAAAACTACTTACAAAATGCTATTTGGATGACCATGGTACATGAAAATGGTATTGTCTCCTCAACACTCCACTAATGCTTTAAGTATTTTTAAAATGGACAAGTGAGAAAAATCATGACGGATACTGACCCCTTTAACATAATTGAAGCCTATTTAACCAATGCAAAGTTTTATTTTAGGTCAGCCATGATGGAAAAACTACGATCCCTACCTAACCACCAAGGAGAAGGAAGAGATAACTTTAGGGGCTTATAAAGGCATAAGTCATCTATAAATAAAAGAATGACTCTTTCAATGAAGAATAAAGGAAAAGAAAAGGTAGTAAAATACTCCATCGATAATAAGCTATTATGTAAACCCATGGTACTATGATATATCCAAGTGTTAGTAAGAGGAGAGAGTCAATCTTTTTTTACTAAAGATGAAGAGAAGATCACCAAGGTGCTTCAAAAATGAACCTTGCCATCTATTAATCTCACATTAACCAAGGTCTCAAAACCTTTATTGAAAGGGTTTGTTTATCAAATTGAGTCGGTGGTTACAAATCTTGAAGGACTGAAAGGGAAAAAAATGCACAATAGCAATCACAAGCCCCTCTAATGAAGAGAAAGAAAAGGAAGTGATGTATCTTACTTCAAATCATATCATTATTAAATAGGAGAATAATGATGAGTTTATCATCCAAGAAGATATTGAGGAGGCTTCACCTACCTTTTAATCAGAAAATAAGTCTATAATGGATGAACTTAAACAGACACCATTAAAAACCCACGTCCAACCTTCATCAATGCAAACTTATCACTTGAAAAAGAATAGGATTACATAGAATGTTTGATGGAGTATCGAGATATCTTCGTTTGGTTCTATGATGAAATGTCAAGTTTAGACCCAAAGGTTGTTGTCCATCAATTATTGATAAGAAATAAGGCTAGATCTATAACGTAAGCTTAGCGTCACTTTCATCCTGAACCCATCTCATAAATTGAGGTTAAAGTCAATAAACTTATCTAAGCGGGTTTCATTGTGTGGATTTTCAAGACCTTAACAATGCTTGTTTCAAAGATGACTTTCCACTTCTAATTATTGAGATCATGGTTGACGCTACCACAGGTCATGAGAGATTAACTTTCATGGATGGTTCATATAGCTGTAATCAAATTTGAATGGCGCCCGTAAATGAGGAGAAAACAACCTTCTGGACTTTGAAAAGGGATATATTGTTATAAGTTCATGCTTTTTGGCTTAAAAAATGCAGATGCCACTTATCAAAGGCAATACAAAAAGCTTTTTGATGATCTACTTCACCAAAACATTGAATGCTATGTTGATGGTCTTGTGGTAAAGTAAAAGGAAAAAGAAAATCATTTGTAAGATCTCCGTCTAGTATTTGATTGGTTATATTGATTACAACTAAAAATGAACCCACTAAAATGCATATTTGGTGTGTCCTCGGAAAATTCCAAGGATTTATAGTTTGACGACATGGAGGAATTGAGATTGATAGGTCTAAAATTGATGTCATCCTAAAAATATTGGAGCTAAGAAACATCCACAAGTTAAAGAGTCTCCAAGGAAAGTTGGCTTATATATGAAGATTCATTTCAAACTTAGCAGGTTGATGTCAACCATTCACTCACTTGATAAAAAAGGATACTTCATTTTATTAGGAAGAAACTTATACTAAAGTCTTTAACAAGTTTTAAAAAATGCTTGTTTAATCCACCTATCCTATAAGCACCAGTTCAAAATATTGGATAGAGAAAAGACTGGCCTAAAGAGAGTCATACATACATGCCAAGACTGGCCCGTTGGTGATCTTTGGGATCTGCTATGTGGAGGTTGCACTGTTAGTAAAGGAGGAAAAGGACTACTAGTCTATGTGGTTAATTAGTAACGAAAGAAGGGTAATGTGGTTTTCTTTTTATAGCCATACTAGGGATCTTTTCCTGATTGCAAATAAAAAAACACTACCAGAAATTCGCTAAATACCAACGGATTTACCGACGGAATATTTCTGTCGGTATTTTGAGGTCGAAATTACCGACGGCCACTTTCAATACGTAATTCGATCAGTAATTACCGACGGAAACTTTTCCGTCCGTAATTCAGTTGGTAACTACTGACGAAAATTTTCCGTCGGTAGTTACCGACTGAATTACTGGACGGAAAAGTTTCCGAATTTAAAAAAAAAGCGGGTCGCTGACGTGGAGGTTTTGGCAGGTTATTTGTTTCCGATGGAATCACCGACGGATTCAAAACGACAACCCGTACAGTGCCCATATAGTGATGCGACCGGTTCATCGTTTAAATTGCTGACGGACTCACCGAGGGATTTGAAATGGCAGATCCGTACGGTGACGTGTCTATGTTTCTGTCAGAATCACCGATGTAATAACCGATGGAGTTTCTGTCGGTGAAACCGTCGGAAAAAGTTAATATATGACAGCTCTGCCGACCCTCTCATCCCCTATTTCTCCTTCTTCTTCCTCATCCCAACTCTCCCCATCTCGCAAACAACCAGCCCCCCCCCCCAAAAAAAAAAAAATCTTCCTCATATCAAGACAACAAGTTATATTTCTTGAAGTTTTGTGGTCACAACATCCGTGTTCTGATTTACCGACGGATTTTATCAATTTTTGTAAGTAATTATATCTTTTTAAATTTTAACATTTAATTAAATGTTAATTTTATTGTTTTTTTAGTATATGTATTTTGTTAGTAGATGTACATGTTTTATTGTTATTTCTCAAACAAACTTGTAGTATATGAATGTATAATTTTGTACCTGTTATGGTTTGTTTTAGATTTTGTAAGATTGTATTTGTTTATAAATTGTTATTTCTTTATGGAATTACCGAATTACATGTGCTATTTTGAAATAATTAATAACTTGCTTAATGGGCCCGTTTAAAGTTTTATCAATGGTATTGCGGAGTGGTAATTTCTGTAAATTTATATATTTTAATTCGTATGGACGTTGATAAATGATAATGAATATTTAATATTTATGAGAAGTTGTGATTGGTTTGTTGGATAATCTCGAGGTAAAGTAATATTTTTACAAGATTATTTACCTAACTTAGCTAATTAATACATGATGTCATCATAATTTTATAGAGGTTCGATATAAGTCATGGATGATCGTTCATGGATGTATCGAGATTCACCCCAAGGATTGCGGAGGATGGATTATTGTAATGGGGTTCGGGTTTTATTAATTTCGTTACATCTATTCCCGGAAATTTTACTGGAGGCGGTATTAGGTGTCCATGCGGGAAGTGTGAAAATAAAAAGTATCTCATCCGGATGTTGTAATGATGCATCTTCTACACAAATGGTTTATGGAGAATTACCGGTGTTGGTATGCACATGGAGAAGTATTTGTTAGCGAGAGTGAGAGGAGAATGAAAGAAACGGTGGTTGGGTCTACTTCTAGTGCTAGCAACGTGCATGAAACGGCAAATGACAATACTAATCCTTACGTAAATATGGTTATGGATGCAATGAGAATGAATCAAGGTAATGACAAATCAATGTCCAATCGTAGAAGAAGAACCTAATGTAGATGCAGCTAGGTTTTTTGATTTGTTGAAAGATTCGACGAACCATTATGGGATGGCCGCACGAACCACGATAAATTATCGGCCGTAACACGGTGTTCACCATCAAGTCGATCACGGGTTGAGTGAGGCCGGGTATGACAAGATTATTGAATGGGCAAGAAGCATTTTACCCGAAGGAACAGCCGAAAGAGAACTTCTATGCTGCAAAGTCCATGATGAAACCCCTCGGTTTAGGATACCGGAAAATTGACATGTGCCCTAACTTCGCATGTTATACTACCTTGAAAATGCTTTGAGATGACCGAGTGCATGACATGCGGGCATTCCCGTTACAAACCTAGAACTGGCAGGGGAAAGACTCTAGTGGCATATAAAAAACTTAGATACTTCCCGATCACACCTAGACTGCAGAGGTTATTCATGTCACCAAGGACTCGAGCACATGACATGGCACCAAGCACACCATGCGGTTGATGGTTCATCCTTCTGACGGCGAAGCGTGGAAACACTTTAACAGTGTTCATCCTCACTTTTCAGCTGAATCAAGGAATGTGCGTCTTGGGTTTTGTACAAACAGATTCAACCCATTTGGGTCATTTGCTGCTCCTTATTCTTGTTGGCCGGTCATACTCACAGTTTATAACTTGCCACCGGGAATGTGTATGAGGTTGGAGTTCATATTTTTATCTACTGTCATACCCGGTCCAAGAAGCCTGGGGCGGAATATAGATGTTTGTCTTCGACCGTTGATTGATGAGTTGGCGCAGTTGTGGTCCTCCGGAGCTCGACTTATGATATATCGAGGAAACAAAATTTCCTTATGAGGGCGGCATTGATGTGGACTATCAATGATTTTCCAGCTTATGGAATGCTTTCTCGGTTGGAGCACGCATGGGAAACTTGCATGTCCATACTGCATGGAAAACAACAAGGCATTCACACTAGCAAATAGAGGTAAAGCTTTTTTTTTTTCACCGTCACCGCGCTTCTTGCCACTTCATCACAGTACGAAAGAACGAGAAAAGATTTCTTTGTTGGCGAGTTGAAAAAGATGTTGCATCCCGCGTCTTTCCGGTGAAGAATTGCATGATGTTGTCTCGTAGTACGGTGACATTGTGTTTGGCCTTCAATCAGGTAAGCAAAAGTTTCCTAGTTTTAGTTTGACCCATAATTGGGTAAAGCGAAGTATCTTTTTTGAGCTTCCTTATTGGAAGACCAATCTGCTCCGCCATAACCTTGACGTCATGCACATCGAAAAGAACATGTTTGAGAATATTTTCAACACTGTCATGGATGTGAAGGGGAAGGCAAAGGACAACATCAAGGCTAGATTGGATATAGCTTTATACTGTAACCATAAAAATATGGAGTTGGTTTATGATGAGTCACGGGTCGCAAAACCAAGAGCAAGCTTCGTGTTAGAGAAAAACGCACAACCGCTAGTCTACAAATGGCTTAAGAGTCTGCGTTTTCCGGATGGACATGCATCGAACATATCAAGACTAGTTAATATAAAGGATTGCAGATTTTATGGAATGAAGAGTCATGACTGCCACGTGTTTATGCAAACACTCATCCCATTAGCTTTTCGTGATTTGTTGCCAAAGGGAATATGGGATGCACTCACGGAGATAAGTCATTTCTTCGTAGATATACGCTCCAAGCAAGTTGAATGTTGATCACATTGAGAGGCTTCAAACGAATATCGTCGAGACACTATGCAAACTTGAGATGATATTCCCTCCATCATTTTTTGACTCAATGGAGCATCTCCCTATACATCTACCGTTCGAGGCAAAAGCCGGAGGACTAGTCCAATATAGATGGATGTACCCATTCGAACGGTTAGATATTACAGCTTGCAATGTAATTCATATATAAAAGTATTTTCTATGTTTTTCTTAATTGAAAATACTTAATTAATTCAATACAGGTACTTGTTTAATCTTAAGAAAAAGGTTAAAAACAAGGCGCATGTTGAGGCTTCGATATGTGAGGCCTATATTGTTGAGGAGATCTCAATATTTATCTCGTACTATTTTGAACCTCATCTGAGAACGAGAATCAATCGCGTTCCACGGCATGATGATGGCGGTGAAGTGCCTTCTAGTGGGAACTTGTCAATATTCTCCAATACTGGACGACCCACACCTAAAAATGCCGTAAGAGGAAGATATTTGTCGAAATAGAGTTCAAACAAGCACACAACTATGTTCTATTTAACTGTGATGAGCCGAGACCTTTTATTCAAGAAGTTTGTACTAATTAAACTTTGTTAGTAATATACTGTTAATTATATATTGTAATATCATACACTCATTATCACTTGCATGCAACATCATCAATATTTGCTCTCCAATAACTCACAGCTAACCGAATCCCAGATCTTTCAATTACAAGATGAGCAGTTTGCCACGTGGTTCAGAACACATGTAAGCACTATCACAAACTCATTCTAACTTGCAAAATTACTGTACGTATGCATGTCATTACGAGATTCTCGTTCATTTATTTTTTATTGATGTACATTACATGCAAGGTTTATCAAATGGGATGGAGTGCACCTAAGTCATTGTCTTTACTAAGCCTGGGGCCTGAAAGAAAATGTAAGTGCTACAACGGGTATTTTGTCAATGGATATGTTTTCCATACTGAAGAATACGGGCAAGGAAGAAAGACATACAACAACTGGTGTTTGTGTTAAGGGATCCACTAGTAGTGAGTTAGAAGTTGACTACTATGGTAGATTAGAAGAGGTCGTCGAACCGTAATATCATAACGAGCGAGAATATAGTGTTTTTATTCAAATGCTATTGGTATGACACGACTGACAGAGGAATCATAGTTGATCCGCACTATGGTTTGGTCGAAATCAACTCAAAAGCTAGACTCCGCAACATAAACGATGTCTTTGTTTTTGCAAAGCAATGTCAACAAGTTTATTACACATACACCCCTTCATTTAGAAAGGATCGATCAAGAGTGGATTGGTTGTCCGTTTTAAAAACGAAACCCGGGTCGTGTCGAGGTTGTTCGGGATGAGAACGAAGACACAAGTGTGCGAGATGAAGTCTTTCAAGTTAGTGAGGTGGTTGAACCATATCGAGTTGCTCCTTCGATTGAATTGGAAGAAAAATCAAATTTTCGTGTTTTCGATGATAGTCTTGTTGATGTTGACGCAGAGCAGTTAAATTTTATTTTGAGCTCTAGCGGACAACCAAATATCGATGAAGAAGATGATATTCATATTGAAGATTGCGATGAAGGTGATGACAATTCAATTGATGACGAAGAAGAAGAAAATTCGACTAACTACCAAAATGAAGCCCTATGTAAAACCCTTTTTTTCATGTAATTTAGATTATGAATGATATATATATTTTGAAACAAAAAATATTTATTACTTGAAATAATTAGTTGAAATGCCACAATTATGAGATAATTACTTGAAATAATTATTGATAATGGATGATATATTTTGTGACATGAAATAATTACTTGAAATGCCACCACATCACCGACAACCACACCGACGGACTTAGTCCGTCGGCATTTCACAGAGAGTTTGAAAATAATTACTTGACATGCCACCCAATCACCGACGGCCACACCGACGGACTTACGTCCATCGGCATTTCACAGAGAGTTCGAAAATAATTACTTGACATGCCACCCAATCACCGACGGCCACACCGACGGACTTACATCCATCGCCATTTCACAGAGAGTTTGAAAATAATTACTTGAAATGCCCCAATCACCGACGGCCACACCGACGGACTTACGTCCATCGGCATTTCACAGAGAGTTCGAAAATAATTACTTGAAATGCCACCCGATCACCGACGGCCACACCGACGAATTTAAATCCGTCGGTAAGTTGTCGACGGGTCAATTTTACCGACAACATTACCGACGGACCGCGTGAATTTCAAAGGGTTGCGCATTAAATGCGCCTCTGACCGTGTAATCTTGCCGACGGAATTATCGACGGACCACGAAAAATATGGAGGGTCATTAAAAATTTTGGTGCGAAATTCAAAATTTACCGATGGATTTTTAACACATCACCGACGGAACAAATTAAAATAATAATTAATTTTATATCCGTCGGTGAATCCGTCGGTAAAACTGCCATATAAGTTTAAGTGACCGCCCATTCAGTTCATTTTTTCTTCTCCTTCGTTTCTCTCATTCGATGAATCCTCTCCATTCTTCAAAGCTTTCACCTCCAATCTCTAGCAAGTTTTCTTCATCATCTTCATCAATTTAAAAGGTTAGTGTTTCCTCTATTTCATTTTACTTTAATAGTTTTTTTTTTGCTATTTGTTTGGTTAATTTTTTTGTTTTGGTGTATTTTTTGTAATGTAGATAAAGTCTATAGTTTTTTTTGCATAATTCATTGCTAAAGTATATAGGTTTTTTTTTGAATTTATTGAATATTTTTTATTGTTGTATTGGCATAATTATTATTAGTTAATTTGTTGAATTTTTATTGTTAATGTTGAATTTACCATAGAATTAGTAATTGAATATGTTGGAATAATTATTAATTTTACTTTATTATTGCATGATTTGTGTTTAATTTTTTCCATTTATTTTGATTGTTATTCTAGATTTTTTTTTAATTTATTGTTTTGTTGTATTGGCATAATTATTGAATAATTACTTGAATTGTAATTGTTAATGTTGAATTTACCGTAGAATTAGTAATTGAATATGTTGGAATAATTATTAGTTTTACTCTATTATTGCATGTTTTGTGTTTAATTTTTTCCATTTATTTTGATTGTTATTCTAGAGTTTTTTTTTATTATTGTTTTGTTGTATTGGCATAATTATTGAATAATTACTTGAATTGTAATTCTTAATGTTGAATTTACCTTAGGATTAGTAATTGAATATGTTGGAATAATTAGTATAGATTGGGTAAATTGGTTGTGGCTATTGTTAATATGTGCAGGTTTGTGGATTTGGGTAGTATTCGGTATAGGGGGGGTCTTTGTCGAATTTTTTTTTTACATTTGAATTTAATTATATAATTATTTGTATCAAATTGTGTAGATGCGTAGAACGAAAACCGAGTTGGTCGCTCAAAGTGCGGTCACGCTAGTTCGTCTAGCAACGATGATGATATTTCCTTAGGTGCCTCTCAAGAAGAGGCACATACACCACCTGCGTCGTCAACCGATGCTGCCTCTTCCAGCGGTACTTCACAGCGCAAAGGCGGCGTGCCTTCGCGGCGGAATCAATTTACCCGCAAGTACGAGGCACGGTGAAAGGACGACCTTTCAATGTAAGTTTGTTAAGGTTTTAGTTTTTTTTAAAAAAAAAATTACAACATAATTTATGAAGTAATCACTATTGAATTTATTTCATTTATTTTCAGTTCACAAACATTGAAGCCGCCCGAGTAATATCATCGGCGTTTAAATCGTCGATGGAGATTCCATTGTTTCAATGGAGTCGATATCCAAGCATCCTGAATTGATGCCTCAAATCAATGCATAGTTTAACAGGTTTGAGGTTGGTATTAATTTATAATTTTCAGCTTATTAATATAATTGTAAATAAATTATTATTTTTATTTAAACTTGTTTATTTATACAAAGCACAAATTCCGTTGGGACATTGAGCATAACACTGTTTGTGAGGAGGGTGTGGGAAAATCACACGGCAACTAGGTAAGATCGAAAACAATACATGATTTTTTTTAGACAAAAATTTATGTTTCGAAATGTAATTTTTGGTTGCGTGAAGCGGAGTTGCGTGATTTTTGGTATGAAGCACGAGAAAAAGGCAAAAAAAACTGCGAGGGATAGGGGTTTCCAAAGCTGGAATGATGTTGCGGTTTGGAGGGATTTCAAACCGATATACATCCCGGAAGATATATGGCCGCACTATCTTGAGCATGTGACGTCTGAGCGGTTCACACGACGCTCATAGTCCAGGTCTGGGCAACCGGAATCGGCCAATTCATGGCGGGGTGACAACTCACACCGGCGGCTCCGTTCCGTTTGCCGCACATGCGAAACGGATGGTAAGATTAATTTAAATGAAATATATGTTAAATTCAGTTGTTGTTAATATATCTTTTTTCATTATAGGCTGCATCTCTTGGACGTGAGCCGAGCCCGATGGAGCTGTTTGTGGAGACGCACGTGCGGAATCAAGACCGCCGAGAAGGGGGCGCAACAGTTCGTTGATAACCGTGCTCAGCATTGGCAACCGGAATCGGCCAATTCATGGCGGGGTGACAACTCACACCGGCGGCTCCGTTCTCGTTTGCCGCACATGCGAAACGGATGGTAAGATTAATTTAAATGAAATATATGTTAAATTCAGTTGTTGTTAATATATCTTTTTTTCATTATAGTGCCGATCTCTTGGACGTGAGTCGAGCCCGATGGAGCCGTTTGTTGGAGACGCACGTGCGGAATCAAGACCGCCCGAAGGGGGCGCAACGGTTCGTTGATAACCGTGCTCGGCATTTCGTGGTATGTTTGTTCAACCATTTTATTTTGTAAGTTATTATGTAAGTTATTATTATTGTATTGAATATGATGATTACTTTTTTTTTATTATTTTCAGGAGACCTATAATAATCGGTTGAGGGAGAGATACGGGGACGATACTTTGACCCGTCCGAATTCGATCCGGATTTGTGGATGGAGGTTGGCTCGTCGAGGTGGACCCGATAAAAATCGGGTTTACGGGCTCTCCAACACTACGGCCGACAACTTGCGGTCGACCCGTAGTGTTTCAACCGTTGGGAGCTCCCAATCAATATCGAGCTCCCAATCTAAGGAGTTCGTGGCTTTGCAGCAACTCACCGAGAAATACGATAACCTACAAGCGGAGTACGCACAACTCAAAGCGTCTCATGCACAACAAAGAGCGGAACAAAGAGCGGAGTCTGAGCAATTCAAAGCGTCTCAAGCACAACAAAAAGCGGAGTATGAAGCGGCTCATGAACAGCAAAAAGCGGCTTATGACCAGCTTTACAAAATTATTATGAAATTGTCAAATAGCGGAACATGTGCGCCTAATCCTTTTTGGCCGTATAACCACCAAACCTCCGCCGGGATCTCCTCCTCCTCCTCAAGCTCCATCATCTTTATATTAATTTGTAATCAACATTATTTACCTTTAAAACTTCATTTATTATTTTTCTTGAAACATATTCAGTTTGTAATGAATATTATTTAACTTTGTTTTTTTTTTATGTTTAATATAAATTTTATTTGCATAATTGGTTTGTATTACAATTAATTTATATAGTTTTATATTATATATCCTAAATAATTTTTTAAAAACAAATTAAGAAAAAAACTATTACCAAGGATTTTACCGACGGATGAATTCGGTCGGTATTTTAAACACTCACCGACGACTTACCGACGGACTTAATCCGTCGGCATTTAACAGTAGCTTTCACAATCACCGACGAATTTACAGACGGACATATTCTATCGGTATTTCATACACTCACCGACAGAGTTACCGACGGATAATTTCCGTCGGTCAATCACAATATCCCGACGGACTAAAAATCCGTCAGTATATTTCAAGCGGGAATCTTTTTTTTTTTGGCGCACAAATTCCGTCTGTAAAACCATCGGCAAATGGTTTTTTTGTTTTTTCGACCGATATAGCGACAGAATGGGGAATCACCGACGAAGGGAAAGCCGACGGACGTAATCCGTCGGTGACTACGTCGGTAAAAAAATCACCGACGAACTTCTAATCACACACCGATGGACTTTGTCCGTCGGTAAAACTGTGAAATCTTGTAGTGAAAAAATCCTATTTTGTGAGAGCAAGGTCGACTACTGCACAAAAATATTTCCTCTTCTGAAATGCGCACATGGGGAGAGTTAAATTTTTCCTGTTCAGATCATTATTACAGCTGAAGTAAAAGGTGGGATTGTCTGTGAACAAGAAAGAAATCTGTGACCTTATTGGAACTCACAGGGATGTTCGTGCCTCAGTCGTGGGGACTAATTCACAGACAATGGCATGGATTCTGAATAGGATTCAAAGTCTCACGGGCACTCACCTGCTGCTGCTACAAGAAAGCTAGTAAATCTTGGTGAATCATAGGGTAGGGATGCTATGACCGACCTTAAGAGTGTTTTTTGCAATAATCGCTCTACTGGCTGAATATGGAAAATCAATTTCTAATATGTTATCCAGGGTTTTGGAAACGTGTAAGCTTTTTCCCTGTTTGTGAAAAACAATTCCTAGTCTATGAAGCAAAGTCAGAGCCCACCACAGATTTTTGTTTTCCTCTTTCTACCAGTATATGCTTCCAGCGCTCGACAGACCTGTAAGGAAAAAAACACAGTTTGCTTACCAATTATAATAGAATCCATGCTGCATGGTCAAGTAATCAGCCTTTTGAACAGATCTAGAGAATTGTCGAAAGAAGCATACCTGAATGGGTTAGAAAAGTCAAGCACTGTCGTCATTATGCAAGCTAGAACATAAGAACTCTAAATGTGACATCTGTTAATGAGAAGAAAGCAACAAAAAACAATTGAATGCACGGTAACCAAGACGAGAGAGAAAAATAATCAAAATTTTTCTTCTCATAACTCATCAACCGTTAGCCATAATTATGAACACATTACGCCATTCCATTCAGGATTGTGAGACCTGCAAAACAAAATCTCACAATAGTTATTTTCGAAAAAGAAAAAGGAATTTTATAGGCCGATAAAAGTTATTGGTTACTATTTACATAAAATGATAGATTTTATTTGGTTCCAAGATTCGCAATTATTTTAAATAAGGTACTAAACTTTGATTTTATTATTTTATTTGTTAAATATCAATCAAAATTGGTCCCTAAATTTTTAATTTTTATTATTATATTTTATTTCACAGTAAAATATTTTATTTATTGTGAAAATTTAATATGATCAAATTAAATTTAGTAAAAAAAATATATTCAAAGTATAAAACCCTCCCAACTATATTTTCGAGACATGTCCATTTATTTTTAGGTGTAAATAAACTTGTCTCAAGGGGCATCTCTAGAAACAATAATTTTCTACCAATCAAATTTCACAATGTGTCATTTTTATTTTATTTTTACAATGAAATAAAATTCAAATAAATGACATGGAAAATAAATGGATCTTTATATATTTTTTGGCCAATAAAAGATTCGCACATGAGATGATGAGATGAAATATTTAAACTATCTTTTCATAAAAACAAATCATAAATTAAAATCAACCAATAAATAATATCAGGTGGCATTAGGAACGGACCCGAGAGCTCCTACAAATCTCTACAAATAAAGGATCTCATCTTAGACAATGAAAAACAAAGAATTCTTGGAGATACAAACAATTTTTCAAGACGAGTTCTTCAAGCAAGGAAGCTCTCTTAAAAACTCTAAAGCATCTTTCATCTATACTTGAAATCTACAAAGAGCGAAACTTTATTAGATCAAGGCTAAATGCTCCAAAAGAGTTCTTCAACAACACTTTGAACACAAATCAAAGGTGTTCTTCAAAATATCAAATCACCAAATTTTGCTCCGCAATTCATGCTGAAATTCATGTTCTTGCAAAGCACAAATCTTGAATTAATTTCACAAATAAATCAATTCACCACGTATCAAATCCAAGGGAAGAATTGGAGGATTGTCTTATTCTTTTGTAAGAATATTTTAAATAAAAATTGTATCCAATCATATATTTAATAAAATGAAATATTTGTACATTTATGCTTGTTTAATTTCAAGTATTCAAAATTGTGTCTGCAAGGTTAAAAAAATAATAGGTAGGTTTGCGTTGTTGATGTAGTGAAACTTTAAAAACCAAGAGAGGGATGCTAATACTATTGATAGATTTAGGTTGAAGTTGGTTGTTTGGGGTGCCGGATTTGTGAGATAATAGGGGTTGGGGTTGTTTTTTTTTTTTTTTTATATATATATATATATAGGAGGAAGAAGTGAGGGGGGAGAGAGAATTGTCGAGTTTTATTTCATTTGGTTTTTTCAACAGAATATCTATTGGAAAATACTAACATGTTATATTTTCAATAGAATTGTTGATGATTTTTTTTTTATTTTTTTATTTTCTCTATACCGTTGTAATTTCCATAAAAAATTACTGGTGAAACATATTCCAACACAATTTACATCGGTAATTACAAACATATATTTCCCATCGCTATTTATGTCGGGTAGTACCAACAAAATATTTTCCATTAGAGGTTCCATTCTATTTGCCATTTCTTAGTAGTGATTGTTTATAAAGGGTTTGTTGTTTTAGTTAGAGGATCAGTGAGCAAATTATTGTACTCGCCAAAACAGTTTCAAGAAACATTTTTAATAGCTTGATTCACAAGTCGGAGATGATTGATATGTAAGCTGTAACTTGACGAAAGAGTGTTGGAATGAGTTATATATCTTGTGAATATTATGTAATTATAGAGAATTAGTCTTCTTATCATAATTATGGGAAATGACAAGTTAGTTTTTGGGTAATTATTAGTTTTCCTACACAACCCCAATAACCCCTGTTGCTACCCAATTTTTGACCCATCTTTTGATAATTTTTTAGAAAAAAAAAAACCAAAAATAGCAAAAAAACAAGGAAAACCCAAAAAAATGCATTTTTTGATATATTTGCATCGTTTTTAGCATTTTGAACGTCATCTCAAAAGAATTTAAATTTTCAAAGGTATTTGAAACGCGTTCAACTTTTAACGCGTAAATTTTATGATCATTGATTTTCCTTGTTGAGTTGACGTTGATATTGCTCGCTTTCAAAAATACAAAAAAAATAAGAAAAATCAAAATTTACAAAAAAAAAGAGAGGAAAAGAGAAGGAAAGGAAAGGTTGAGGGACTAGTTTGAAAACCTAGTAAAACTTTTCCTATAAATACCATGCTATACTGATTTTGTAGAATGGGGGGCAATTTGGCAATTAAAGAGGGCAACAAAAAGAGAAACCCTAAAAGCTTATCATTTTTTCTTCTCCCTCAACTGTAGAACTCTCTCCGCGACCCTTTCCTCTCTCTCCCACCGGGCTGGATCTTCTTTCCCTTTTCCAGCCATCAAAACACGGACCGCCCCTCACAAATCGGCCTCACACAGCGGCCTATCTTCATCTCACCTCCCGTGAGAAACCCACCGTCCCTCTCCTCTCTCGCCCCCAACCGAGAACGCCGCCTTCCACCTGCCCCGGTGACAGATCTTCCCTCTTCCACCGGCCGCGAGCCACGGTCTCCCTCATCGGCACGACGACGCGGCGAAGCTTCGTTCATCGGCGCAGATCGGCCTCCAAGAAGCAACCTCGTTGTCCTCTTCATCTCCGCCCCACAAGCCTTGCGGCGGCGTCTTCTCCACGAAGCAAGCCATCGCCTCCGCCCGCTTCCTCCGAGACCGGCCCGAACACGGCGGCGTTCACAGACCTAGATCCGTCCGTCGTCTTCCTCCGGCTCCTCCTCCCCGCAAGCGCGTCGCCGCCCACCGCCGGACCCGCCACCGGGTGAAGAAGAAAGGAACGGACACCGGGAAGAAGAAAGAAGGCGAGAAAAGAATAGATTTAAAAGGGGAAAATCAGCACGAGATCTTGGACGAAATGGAGTAAAATTCAATTGTTGCGTGTGTTCTCTTTTTCTCGGTTTTTACAGTCACCGCCGATGCAGGAGTGAGGAGGAGATCGTGCGGTTTCAGATCTAACGGACGACGCTCCAACAGTAGCAGCGGCGCGTGAACCCACGCGCCGCCAGTGGCGGTGGCGCGTGGGAGGACGCGCCGCCACTTGTTCCTCCGGTTCCGATGTTCCCCCCGCAATTTCGGAGTTTTAGGGACTGTTTTTTTTGTAATTTTTAGATTATGTTATTGTAATATTATTGTAATTTTTGTTTAGTTTGTTTAGAAATTGTATTTTGTATTGTGGATGTAAAAAAGAAAAAGAAAAGAAAAGAAAGAGAATAATAATAGAAAAAGAGATGTGTGTGTGTTTGTATTTTTTTTTTATGTATGTTATTGAATAAAAAAATGAATTTAATATTTTAATTTATATGCACAAGTATCTAAAGGACAGATAAAAATCATGTTGTATTTTCCATAAAAATGTAGAACATGTATCTACATATATTTTGGGAACTAATAACTGATTTATCGAAGCCTTAGAATTGGGCTAAAATTTTTATTTTTAAAAACACATCAAGTCCACGAAGCAGCTTACCTCAGGTAGGGTGCGTTAGGGGTGCTAATACCTTCCCTAACCACAACCAATCCCTTACCCGCGAATCTCTGACAAGACCAAGACATCGAGGTTTCCTAGTAGCCCTCAATAAATTACTAGGTGGCGAATCCAACGAATCAAATCAAAACGAACAACGAAAAGATCGCCAGCCGACGCCGCCGATTTTTTTCGACGTGCGACGTAATGGCGACTCCACCGGGGAAGGTATTGTTTTTAACATTATTGGACTAAGCTTTGTATATTTGATGTGTTTATGTTTTTGCATTGTTTTTTTTATCCATTCATTTTGTAGAATTGTCTCGTGCATCACATAGTGTAATTGTTTTTTAAAGCACACAAGCTTCAGGTTAGGAGGGGGACTAGCAGCTTACCTTATGACTTTTAGTCAAGGTTTAAGTTTGTGTAAACCCCAACTCTTCGTTGAGTGCTTAGACTGGTAACAGTTGGTACATGTGCCATCTCATTGCCTACTGGGCCCCTATATTGCCTTCAAGAGGGTGATCACTGGGACAACGAGAGACCCTTTTTAGAGACCAAGTAGTAAACCTACCTTTTGTCTCACTTAAAAAGATTAGAACCCGCCTTTAGGATGTGTGCTTCGTATACATTGTTTTGCATCGTGGCAAACCCTTCTTGAAGCATCTTGAACTCAAGACTTTTGGGTGACCCAATGGCCGTCACTCAGAAAATTTTCATTGTAGAGTTTGGGCAAGAATCAAGATTCTTGTTTCATCATACAAGAGTTACGACCATATGTCACCCTTAGAAGGGCAAGTTCATCATATAGATTACATAATCATACATTTATCATGCATGTACCGGGTTGAAAGGTAGGTCCCCCACACAAGCCGTGCTACACGCGAATGAAGAAAGATGATAGAAGCGAAGAAAGTTGTCGAGATAGAGGCTCATTGTCAAAATGAAGTTAAGAGCATCAAAGGTGAAGTAGCTAGACTCGATCTCCCCGAACAAGTGTTGAGCATCAAATGGAAAGAGAATGTCTCGCACGGTCTTACGTGGAAACACCGCTTGTCCACGTCCAAGTGAAGCCGCACCTCTCCTTTTAAGTCCCGAACAACAACAAGAATGCCTTCAGTCATCAACTAATGACAACTTTGGTTCTTGTTCGGTTGCACCGCTAATTGTTCATCGCCTTCACATCTTCCAATGGCACTAAATAATTGTTAGCCTTCCGTGCATGGTGCATTAGCCTTATCTCGAAGTTACCCCCACCGTGAGATCAATTCCAGTTCAACATGATTAGACACCGAACTTCTACGTGGCGAGCTCTTTCTGTAGAGATTTGTTTGGGGATCTGCAAGTGGGGAATGCAAGAAGGGATGCGTACTTTCATACGCTACAAAACTTTGTCTCATCGGTTTCAAGACTTTGAAACACCGGAGTAGGCCAAGAGTCGACCTAGTCCGAAAACATGAGCATCATCGAACTTTGACATGGCGAGCTCTCTCCACAAAAACCCGTTTATGGCTCGCAAGTGGAGAATCCAAGAAGGGATGCGTAGTTTCGATCACCTACAAGTTTCTCCTACCGGTGTCGCATTAAAACGGAAGAAGGGAAAAGAGACAGACCTCGGCTGAAAAATAGGAAGAAGATTGAAACTTCAACAGAGCGAGCTCTCTCTACGTGTGTTTGTTTACCGTACCTGTCGGTGAGGGATCGAAGAGGAGACAAAGGAGTTTAATATTCAACAGCTTTCTCCTCCAATAAAAATAATGCATCATTTCACACGTCGGCGGTGGTGGTACTGCATGTTTCCGTATGCTGCCAAGATTACCTAGCTAGTGGAGGGTTTCCAAACATTCTCATACAACTTCAACATTGGAAGATTGACATGATGTTGTGAGGATTGCCAAAAGAATAGAGCTAACTATCAAGATGAGAAAGATTGAAGGCTCTACCGTGGATTTCGTAACAATGAAGAGAGATGAATAAGAAGATAACTACGAAGGTGGAAAACCTTATTCATGTGGTTTAGCCAGTCTCACCGTAGCATCAACGCTCAAGTACCTTTGTCGGGATTGACTTTCCTCTCGCCATTTGAGTTTATTTACCAACATCTCGCTAGATTCCGGACTAACCGCGAATCGAGTCCACAAATTGGTGAGCAAAAGACGAGAGGAATCATGAAGGAGCTTGTCATTGATCATTTTGTTGTCGAACATTCTCGAATGATGAGTGATCGAAATGCTTGGCCAAGCACAAATATTGCCAGAAAAGCTGATCCAAGAATGGTGTTGAATTGTCAATCAATTTTTTCATGAATTTTGCGATCTCGCATTTTGTTTTGGGGTCACATCTCATCCTTGAACGAAACATGTCTTTTCTTTGTCTTCCTGTTGTTTTGAAATCGAGAGATGCTTATTTCAAAGGGTATTTTGACAAAATATGTTTGATCAAACTCCAACATGCAAAGTTTAATCATGAACATTAAAAGTGTTTTGATTGCGTAAATGACTTGATGCTTGAAAATGACATGAGGTGACCAAACAATTTTGAACTCATACCTCCCGAAACTAAACCACACATCATATAGCTAGTTTTAGCGGTATGCATAATGACATGTAGTGGATTCAATAGTTATGGACTCGTGAATCATGATTTTTACAAGTCCAAATCATTACACTGGACGAGGTCAAAATTTATCGGTTCTAACCGACCTTGCTTGAAATGAGAAAAGGCCATCTTTGTTATCCTTTCACATTTCTTGAAATATTATCCCTTGCGATCCCCATTTGAGCCTCGCTAGAATATTTTTTCAAGAAAACCCCGACTAGGATCACACCCCACACCGGGGGCAAATAAGAGAAGACAAAAGTGAAAGAGAAGGCTTAGAACAAAAGTTCAACGTTTGAGAGTGACTTAAAAGAAAGAAGACCTAGACTCGGGGGCATGTTAGAAAACTATGAGAAATGCTTTGTGTGAAAGCCATGACCTTTGGCATCCATGATAAAGCCTTGAAGTTATCGAGATGATTGAGATTGGTTATTCATCAAAGAAAAAGTTGGATTGGCATATAACCTATGTTAAGAGAATTCTGATATTTAAGGTTAATAGGGATATGTCATTTCCTCTACAAAGACAACAATAGAAAAAGAGTTGATGAATAGTTTGATGTTGATCCTAGGTCTTTGAAACCCTCAAACACTTTTTGAGCTTGTGAAATCCCTTTCTTTCATAGCCACGAACCATAGCTCGCATTACGTGCTTTTAAAAGCCCTTTTTGATCAAGTAAGCAATTTGAACCGATAAATGGCGCTCTCAAAACTTGAAGAGTTTTTCCATAAGAGTCGTGGCTTCATGGATTAAGCTACTTGTTATTATGCATGATGATAAAATTGGTGCTAAAAAAGAAAACAATCTTTCTTGATGAATCCTCAAGTTTTGACTTGAGTCTTTTGTTTCTTGAAATTCACAGAAGGTCACCTCATCGCACCGTCAAAAGATATACCCAAGATCAAAGGTTAAAACTGATACAAAGAACCATGAAAGAAAAAGAAAGCCATTTTAGTCTTACAACGGGTCGAGTTCTGTTTTCAAAATACATGACAATCAAAGGACTGTATATTTCGAATAACGTGTGTTGGGTCTTTGATCAAAAAGCTTGATTTTCAAAAGGTCTTTTCAAAAATTGACATCTCTTTGATTTTATTTCAATAAGACTTGAATAGACATGATCTTTGAAAGATGAGATTTGATTCCGGAACAAGGAAGATTTGTCAAACAAGAAGAACATCGATTGAATTTGCAAAATCCACGACAAGAATGACATCAACACTTCTCGACACTCCTTGAAAAGTTGACCACCTGGGGGCAATACGGTGGACCTTGAGAAGGAAAACAAACAAGATTCGATCGGCTAGGGGCAAAGAAAGAATCGAACGATGAGTTGGCGAAGTCCATCAAAGTCATTCTCGGCGATCACAAAAACCATTTGGTTATAGACGGAAGAATGAGCATGTTCGGATCATATTGGGGGCAATGTTGTTCAAAGACAATCCATGTTTTAGTGAACTTCAACAAGAATTGATGGGCAACGCCGCACTTGAAAGATATTTTCATATCTTCATCTTGGTTTATCATCCCCAACATGGCTATGACTTTTGAACGATGTTATCACATAGTCGCATTTGAATGAATGTTGGAAGGATGCACCCACTAAGGCCGATGTGGGGCCATTTGTTTTGAAACCTAAAGATGCATTTCACCGCATGAATATGGGTGATGAATATCATTGATGATGCCAAATCATTTCTTTTTATAAGCCGATTTGACAAGCCAAGAGGAATCCATTGAGAAGAGCATCGGGAATGCAAAGAAAGAGCCTTTTACGGCAAGTTATGAGAGGCATGTCTCGGACGACTTGGCGGTTTCCAAGAAGGTTGATGATAACATATACTTGAAAAGTATTGTTTCAACTGGAGGAAAGTTCATGACCGATTGACAATCTTGATGGGTGTTGGCATGATGCACACAATCAATCAGAGGGTAATTCTCAAAAGAATCCAAAAGAGAAAATTCTTCATGATGAATCAAGCAACACCGCACTTGGGGGCAGAGTCAAGCTTGATAAACAACAAGAGCAGTAACCGTCGAAGACAACCCAGGATGGGCACTGCACTTACAACTGAGTGGATGGCTAGCACATGAATAAGCCAATGCATCGAAAGAACCAATAAAGCTTTGGAATGCAAACAAAGGCACCTCGTGATGATGGAACATTGAAGAGGGGGGACCTATATCTCAAATCGGGTAAGGATGCATGCATGTCATCTAACATCGAAGCATTGCATATATTTTTGATTTGTTGCGAAAAAATCCTCAATGTAGTCCGGCAAGATTGGGGACGAGAGAAAGAATTGTTGATTTGAAGAACAACAAAGAATCATGGTTTTGACCCTGGAATGGGAGGAAGATGAGATAAACCCTAACATTAGGGAAATCTCCAAGAAATGAAAAGATCAACCTTGCAATCAGGAAGCATCGAGTTTTCAAACCCTGCGATCAAGAATTATCAAGAAGCACCAAGTTTTCCGGCCCTTCTTCTATCATCCCTTCGGGACTTCGCCGGGTAAGTCCCATTTTTCACACTTGTCACATCACATATTTCATTTGGGTAGGTCACCCATAACAATGAGACCACTTCATATTTTTTCTATCCTCCACCTGGGTAGGTCACCCATAACAATGAGACCACTTCACATTTTTTCTATCTTCCATTTGGGTAGGTCACCCATAACAATGAGACCACTTCATATTTTTTCTATCTTCCATCTGGGTAGGTCACCCATTATACCGAGACCGCACTTCACATTCTTTCCATTTGGGTAGGTCACCCATCATAATGAGACCGTTTTCCACATTCTTTCCACCTGGGTAGGTCACCCATTACAATGAGACCATTTTGTTACACATATTCTTTATTTTGGTTTAATGAGGTCGCCGGATGGGATCTCATGTAGCTTTGGTTAAAGGAAATCGCCGATGGGATTTCGGGTTGACCAAGTTACACACTCTTTTTTGGTTTTGATTGAATGAGGTTGCCGGATGGGATCTCATGTAGCTTTGGTTAAAGGAAATCGCCGGATGGGATTTCGGTTGATCGAGTTACGCACTTTTTTTTGGTTTTGATTTAAAGGAGGTCGCCGAGATGGGATCTCACGTAGCTTTGGTTAAAGGGAATCGCCGGATGGGATTTCGGGTTGACCGAGCTACACACCGATTTCGGTTCGGTTAGAGGGGATTGGCGAAAGGAATCTCGGTCTATCCTAACCACGAAGCTCGGTTAGAGGGGATCGGCGAAGGGATCTCGGTCTAGCCTAGCCACGAAGAGACTTTGGTTATGGTTAAAGGGGATTGGCGAAGGGATCTCGGTTTAACCTAACCGCAAAGGATTTTGGTTCGGTTGGAGGGGATCGGCGAAGGGATCTTAGTTCAACCTACCACAGAGGATTTTGGTTCGGTTAGAGGGGATTGGCGAAAGGAATCTCGGTCTATCCTAACCACGAGGATTTTGGCTCGGTTAGAGGGGATCGGCGAAGGGATCTCGGTCCTAGCCTAGCCACGAAGAGACTTTGGTTATGGTTAAAGGGGATTGGCGAAGGGATCTCGGTTTAACCTAACCGCAAAGGATTTTGGTTCGGTTGGAGGGGATCGGCGAAGGGATCTCGGTTCAGCCTACCATAGAGGATTTTGGTTACGGTTAGAGGGGATTGGCGAAAGGAATCTCGGTCTATCCTAACCACGAAAAGTTTTGGCTCGGTTAGAGGGGATCGGCGAAGGGATCTCGGTCTAGCCTAGCCACGAAGAGACTTTGGTTATGGTTAAAGGGGATTGGCGAAGGGATCTCGGTTTAACCTAACCGCAAAGGATTTTGGTTCCGGTTGGAGGGGATCGGCGAAGGGATCTCGGTTCGGCCTACCATAGAGGATTTTGGTTCCCGTTAGAGGGGATTGGCGAAAGGAATCTCGGTCTATCCTAACCACAGAGGATTTTGGCTCGGTTAGAGGGGATCGGCGAAGGGATCTCGGTCTAGCCTAGCCACGAAGAGACTTTGGTTATGGTTAAAGGGGATCGGCGAAGGGATCTCGCTTTAACCTAATTGCAAAGGATTTTGGTTCCCGTTAGAGGGGATTGGCGAAAGGAATCTCGATCTATCCTAACCACGAGAGGATTTTGGCTCGGTTAGAGGGGATCGGCGAAGGGATCTCGATCTAGCCTAGCCACGAAGAGACTTTGGTTATAGTTAAAGGGGATCGGCGAAGGGATCTCAGTTTAACCTAATTGCAAAGGATTTTGGTTCTGGTTGAAGGGGATCGGCGAAGGGGTCTCAGTTCACCCAACTACACAGATTTTGGTTTTGGTTAAAGGGGATTGGCGAAAGGAATCTCGGTTATCCTAACCATACGGAGTTTCGGTTACGGTTAGAGGGGATTGGCGAAAGGAATCTCGGTCTATCCTAACCGCACACGGGAGTTTTGGTTCGGTTGAAGGGGATCGGCGAAGGGGTCTCGGTTCAGCCCAACCACACAGATTTCGGTTCGGTTAGAGGGATTGGCGAAAGGAATCTCGGTCTATCCTAACCGCACACAAAAGTTTTGGTTCCGGTTGAAGGGGATCGACGAAGGGGTCTCGGTTCACCCAACCACACGATTTCGGTTACGGTTAGAGGGGATTGGCGAAAGAAATCTCGATCTATTCTAACCGCACACGGGAGTTTTGGTTCGGTTAAAGGGGATCGGCAAAGGGATCTCGGTTTAGCCTAACCACGCGAATTTAGCTTTGGTTAAAGGGAATCGCTAGATGGGATTTCAGGTTGACCGAGCTAGACACCAATTTTTGTTCTTGTTAGATCGCCAGATGGGATCTCAAGTAAACCCAATCAAAAGGGCGGGAATAGACCAGTGTGAGTTTGTGGGCAGGTCGCCCGTGAAAATAGACCACTTTGAGTATGTGTGGGCAGGTCGCCCGTGAAAATAGACCAGTGTGAGTGTGTGGGCCGGTCGCCCCTGAAAATAGACCACTTTTCTTCAAAAGGGGCAGGTCGCCCAAGATAATGAGATCATTTTCCTTTTCTTTTCTTTACAAAGCTTACTATGCAAAACATTGAGGAGTTTTGCTTCGTAAGCATTGTAAAGAGGGGGCATCTGTTGCTACCCAATTTTTGACCCATCTTTTGATAATTTTTTAGAAAAAAAAAACCAAAAATAGCAAAAAAACAAGGAAAACCCAAAAAAATGCATTTTTTTGATATATTTGCATCGTTTTTAGCATTTTGAACGTCATCTCAAAAGAATTTAAATTTTCAAAGGTATTTGAAACGCGTTCAACTTTTAACGCGTAAATTTTATGATCATTGATTTTCCTTGTTGAGTTGACGTTGATATTGCTCGCTTTCAAAAATACAAAAAAAATAAGAAAAATCAAAATTTACAAAAAAAAGAGAGGAAAAGAGAAGGAAAGGAAAGGTTGAGGGACTAGTTTGAAAACCTAGTAAAACTTTTCCTATAAATACCATGCTATACTGATTTTATAGAATGGGGGGCAATTTGGCAATTAAAGAGGGCAACAAAAAGAGAAACCCTAAAAGCTTATCATTTTTTCTTCTCCCTCAACTGTAGAACTCTCTCCGCGACCCTTTCCTCTCTCCCGGGTTTACTGGATCTTCTTTCCCTTTTCCACCATCAAAACACGGTAGCCCCTCACAAATCGGCCTCACAAACCGGCCTATCTTCATCTCACCTCCCAGAGAAACCCACCGTCCCTCTCCTCTCTCAGCCCCCAACCGAGAACGCCGCCTTCCGCACTGCAGCTGACAGATCTTCCCTCTTCCACCGGCCGCAGGCCACGGTCTCCCTCATCAGCACAGACGCGGCGAAGCTTCGTTCATCGGCGCGAGATCGGCCTCCGGCGGCAACCTCGTTGTCCTCTTCATCTCCGCCCCACAAGCCTTGCGGCGGCGTCTTCTCCACGAAGCAAGCCATCGCCTCCGCCCTCGCTTCCTCCGCACCGGCCGAACACGGCGGCGTTCACGAGACCTAGATCTCGTCCGTCGTCTTCCTCCGGCTCCTCCCCGCAAGCGCCGTCGCCGCCCACCGCCGGACACCGCCACCGGGTGAAGAAGAAAGGAACGGACGCCAGGAAGAAGAAAGAAGGCAGAAAAGAATAGATTTAAAAGGGGAAAATCAGCACAGATCTTGGACAGAAATGGAGTAAAATTCAATTGTTGCGTGTGTTCTCTTTTCGGTTTTTACGGAGTCACCGCCGATGCGGGGAGTGAGGAGGAGATCGTGCGGTTTCAGATCTAACGGACGACGCTCCAACAGTAGCAGCGGCGCGTGAACCCACGCGCCGCCAGTGGCGGTGGCGCGTGGGAGGACGCGCCGCCACTGTTCCTCCGGTTCCAGAAGTGTTCCCCCCAATTTACGGAGTTTTAGGGACCTGTTTTTTTGTAATTTTTAGATTATGTTATTGTAATATTATTGTAATTTTTGTTTAGTTTGTTTAGAAATTGTATTTTGTATTGTGGATGTAAAAAAGAAAAAGAAAAGAAAAGAAAGAGAATAATAATAGAAAAAGAGATGTGTGTGTGTTTGTATTTTTTTTTTATGTATGTTATTGAATAAAAAAATGAATTTAATATTTTAATTTATATGCACAAGTATCTAAAGGACGAGATAAAAATCATGTTGTATTTTCCATAAAAATGTAGAACATTTATCTACATATATTTTGGGAACTAATAACCGATTTATCGAAGCCTTAGAATTGGGCTAAAATTTTTATTTTTAAAAACACATCAAGTCCACGAAGCGGCTTACCTCGGGTAGGGTGCGTTAGGGGTGCTAATACCTTCCCTAACCACAACCGAGTCCCTTACCCGCGAATCTCGACAAGACCGGTACATCAGGTTTCCTAGTAGCCCTCAATAAATTACTAGGTGGCGACTCCAACGAATCAAATCAAAACGAACAACGAAAAGATCGCCAGCCGACGCCGCGCGCTGATTTTTTTCGACGTGCGACAACCCCAATAGTATACTATAATTTAAAATACATCAGGAAAACATTGGGTAGCTACTGTCAATATAAATTTATTGCACTGTGAACTACTATAGACATAAAGTGTTTGCATTGTAGATGACATTGTAGTATTTGAAAGGCGTTTTCTTTTCTGTTTATTAGTCAAAAAAGTGTTGTTGGGTTTGTTTGACTGCCAGACCCACCACTATTGGGCCTGGCTTGCAGCCAAACCCACCGATCTTGGGTTTGGCTGGGTCACCAGATATTTTCAAATTTTTTTTTGCAAAAATACTTCAAATTAATATTTTTTTTTTATATTTTTGTATAATTTTGATGTGATGATATAAAAAATAATTTTTTTTAAAAAAAATATTATCTCCATATATTTTTCTTTAAAAAATATTTACAAAAATAGTATTGTGGACATAGACTCATTGCACTGTGGACCACACTGTAGAGATAGAGTGTTTGCACTATGAATAACACTATAACACCTAGGGGTGTTGTCTTTTATGTTTATTAGTCAAAAAGTATTGTTGAATATGGCTTTCAGCCGGACCCACTGATCTTGGATCTGGCTGGGCCGCCAAATATTTCTAATTTTATTTTTTTTGCCTCTTTAGATTTGTTTTATTTTCTCTTATGTAAATTTTTTTATGCGGTAAATAGAAAATAAATTGATAAGACCTTTTTTATATTGTACAAAAGTTGGGTGGTAATAGATTTTTTTCCATTTGAGGTTGGGTTAAATTTTCTTATTAAAGCATGTTTGTTTTTGCGTTTCAAAAATACTTTTAAAAAAATTTTATTTTTATTTTATTTTTTTCTTTACTTCAAATTAATATTTTTTTTATGTTTTTGTATAATTTTGATGTGATAATATAAAAAATAAATTTTATAAAATAGTACTTGTGAATATAGACTCATTGCACTATGGACCATATTATAGATATAGAGTGTTTACACTAAGGATGACACTATAGCACCTGAGGGGTGTTGTCTTTTCTGTTTATTATTCAAAAAATATTGTTGGGTTTGGCTTTCAGCCAAACACACTGATCTTGGGTCTGACTGGGCCTCTAGATATTTCTAATTTTATTTTTTTGCCTCTTTAGATTTTTTTTCTTTTTTCTTATTTAATTTTTTTTTCATACGGTAAAGAGGAAATAAATTGATGAGACTTATTTTATACTATACAAAAGTTGGGTGATAATAATTATTTTTAATTTAAGGTTGGGTTGAATTTTCTTATTAAAGCATGTCTGTGTTTGCCTTTCAAAAATATTTTAAAAAAATTTGAAATTTTTTTTATTTTTTTTCTTTCATTAAAATTAATATTTTTTGATGTTTTTGTATTATTGTGATGTGATAATATAAAAAATCAATTTTAAAAAAATTATTTCAATATATTTTTTTAAAAAATAATCATTACGTAATAATATAATAGCTAGCATATTGGTCCGCGCTCCGCAGCGGGTTAATAACAAGTTTTTTTTTAATGTAAAAATGCTTGAGTTGAGTTAAAAGCACGAACTGTATTTGCACCATCACCATCTTCAAATAAAGTATTTTCTACAGTAGCACTGTCGCACGTGTGCGGCGTTGCAGCGATCGTTCAGCCTTAATGTATTGAGTGGTATCTGGCAAACATGGGGAGACAAGGAATTCTTGTCTCTTATCAGTGGGAAAATAGAATTGGAGTCGCCACCTAGTATTTTGGTCACTAGGAACCCTAACTGGTCTCAGAGATCGGGTATGGAGACTGGTTGTGTAAAGGGAAGGTATTAGCACCCCAAATACGCCTTACCTAAGGTAAGCTGCATTGTTTAATTGTCTGATAAAAATCTAAGGTCTTGTCGTGGTTTCTAATTATTGGTCTGTCTACGGTTTAAGAAAAGTTCTCCTTGGTAAGGAGATTCTTATATCATCGGGTAAAACCTAGCCGTTCTATGTCAACTAAAGAAACTAATTTTAATATTAGGAGTACGTCTTACGAGTAAGTTCATAATCCCATATATTAAAAGAAAACAAAATATTTTTTTGGGAATTTTTGAAATATTGGCCTAGTTCTCATAACTTTAATAAACTGGTTATTAAAGTCAAAATGCATGCCAAAACATTTTTTTTTTGAATTTTTGTTGTATGAAAATACAATATGATTTTTTAGCTTTGAGAGACTTAGCCGTATGCATGAAAACAAAAACATTTTTGGTTTTTTTTAATTTTCCATCATTTTGACAAAAACCGGTTATTTTAAAACTGGATTTGTATCTTTACGGTATAAAAATACAAACTAATATTAAGCGAAATTCAATAGAAAAATACACGGGAAAATCACAAATTTTCAAAAATATTTTTTTGAAAGTTTTGTTTTTGGATTGGGTTGGACACTGGGCCGGCCGGTGCTTTTCGGCCCAAAAAAAAGAAAGCAAACAGTGGACAATGAATTAATTCACTCTCCACTATTCATTTTGCATAACGGTGGAGGTCAAGCGGCGAAGGAGAAGAAGGAAGAAGAGAGAGGCGAGGGAACTGACTTGCGGTGGCTGCTGTGGAGGCTCACGATGGTGCTCGGCCGGTGGCGGTGGTTCCGAACCTGTTATTAAACCTGGCCCGCCCTGCGGGTCGAACCGGGACCCGATCGACCGGTGGCTGGACCGGTCGGGGTTTAATAAAAGATCGGCTGTGGCAACAGGACCGGCCCAAACCCGGCGACACGGGCGAACCCGAACGAGACCCGGTTTTTTTTTTTAAAAAAATGTGGGATTTGAAATCCATTAGTATATATACTATATGTTCCCAAGAAAAAAGTCATGTTTTTTCAATGTTGGATAAAAAACATTTTGGTTTAAATACTTCAACTTAAAAGATAACATAGTATCCTTTCAATGTGGGATTTGAAGCCCTTTCATATATATACTCTATGTTCCCATGAAAAAAATCATGTTTTTTCAATGTAGGATAAAAAAACCTTTTGGTTTAAATACTTCAACTTAAAAGGATAATATAATATCTTTTCAATGTGGGATTTGAAGCCCTTTCATATATATACTGTATGTTCCCATGAAAAAAACCATGTTTTTTCAATGTGGGATTTGAAACCCATTAGTATATATACTCTATGTTCCCAAGAAAAAAAATCATGTTTTTTCAATGTAGGATAAAAAACCTTTTGGTTTAAATACTTCAACTTAAAAAGATAACATATTATCTTTTCAATGTGGGATTTGAAACCCTTTCATATATATACTCTATGTTCCCATGAAAAAAGTTATGTTTTTTCAATGTGGAAGTTGAAACCCATTAGTATATATACTCTATGTTTCCAAGGAAAAAGTTATGTTTTTTCAATGTGGGATAAAAAACGTTTTTAGTTTAAATACTTTAACTTAAAAGCTTAACATAATATCTTTTTCATGTGGGATAATTTTTTTTTTAAAATATTCTTTTAAACTTCATAATATGTATAATCTATATTTACATGGATTTTTTCATATGAAATATTAAAATTTTAATTTTTTTTAATTTTTCCGGGTTAATCCGGGTTGACCCGAGTTGACCCGGGTTGACCCATGAAACCCGGGACCCGGCTCCTTGGCCGGGTCAACTCCCGAGCCGGGTTTAATAACTATGGTTCCAGGCGGCGCTGCTGCAGTTTCTTTTTTTTCTTCCTTGTGCAGAGGCACCAACCTCTGTTTTTCCTCCCTGTCTGCTTCGGTTTGTTCCTCTCTTTTTCACTTCCTATCCTTTGTTCTCTCTCTCTTTCTGATCTCTCATCTCTCTCTCTATTCTTTCCCCATTCTTTTTCCTTGTTTGTCTCCGTTCTGTTCGGTTTCTCTCCTCTCTTCTTTCTCTCTATTCGCCTCTGTTTTTGTTCTTTTTTTCTGTAACTCAGGCCCTTCTCCTCCGTTTTTCTTTTCTTCTTCTTTTTTCTTCCCCCCTCCCTTCATCTCTCTCCCCTGGTATTTATAAGGAGGAAAGGGGGGGGGGCTACTACCCTTGTCCAGTCATGGCACAGGGGTAGGGGTGGTCGGGCGACCACTGGGCAGCCGCCTTAGGGCCACCCACAGGGGCTTGTCCCCTCTGTTTTTTCGTCGGTGGTAGGCCATGGGTCAAGGTTCGGGCAAGTGGGGTGTTTTCTCGGGTTTTTTTGGGTTTTGGGAAAGAGAGAGAGAGGGGAGAAAATCAGGGGACAAATGCTTCTTTTCCCCCTATTCTCTGCGCATCTAGGGGAAGAAGAAGACATATGGTGCCGTTCAAAACAACACCGTTTTTGCTTCTTTTTTTCCAGTGAAATGCATGAAACGACGCCGTTTTTCCCAAAACGCACCTTTTCATTTAAATGGAAATTGGCGCCAAAACGCGTAAGATTCAAAATCAGGTCTTTATTTTTCGCGCCTTTTCATTTTGGTCCCTGGCTTGGATTTCTTCAATCAAGTCCCTAATTGGCCATCAGACTTCAATATTTAGCAATTAAGCCCCTGATTTGACCAAATCAACTTTAAAAAATTATAATTCGACATCAGAACTTTAATTTCTTCCAATTAAAGCCCAAATTGACTTAAAAATCAATTTTTCTTGCAATTAAACCGTCCATAAATTCAATTAAACCTTCAATAAAATATAATTGAGTCCATAAACATCTGATTTTGGACTTTATTCCTAAAAATGAATTTCCTTCATGCTCTCACCAGTCAACAAAATACTGTCAAATTTCAATTTTCATATTTTTTGAACCTCATTAACCAAATTCTAGCCATTTTCAGGGCGTTCTGGCATCCTCTTCTCACTGCTTATTATTATTATTATTATTATTATTTTTCTTTTAGTTTGAATATTTTTTTAATTTTTTAGAAGAGAAAAAAATGAATTTGGGGAATAACCCAAAAATAAGTTATGACAAGCATCATGAATAGCGCATAGCAGAACAAAGACCCAATACACCAACAACTAATTTATTTCCCTTTAATTTTTTTTCCTCTTAAGATATTTCCAATTTTGTTTTTTTTCTCTTTATTTTTTTTCTTTTCTCTTATTGATTTTTTTTCATATTGTAAAGAGGAAATAAATTGATGTGACTTTTTTTATATTGTACAAAAGTTTGGTGGTGATAATTTTTGTCATTTCAGGTTAGGTTGAATTTTCTTATTAAAACATGTTTGTTTTTGCGTTTTCAAAATGCTTTTAAAAAAATTTGAAAGTTTATTATTTTTTTTACTTCAAATTATTATTTTTTTGATATTTTTGTATTATTTTAATATGATGACAAACTCAAGAAGTCAGACCCAAGAATATTGGGTCTGTCGCCGCAGCCACACCAAATGATATTAGATCTAGTTCCGCAGCCACACCTAACTGGCTAGACCCAAGACCATTAGGTCTGATTATACTGCTTGATCCAAGACACTAAAAATCATACTTTATATTTTTTTACATTTAAAATAAAAATTATTATTGACCCGCGCGGAGCGGGGCTAATATACTAATAGAGATAAAACCTCCACTGGAAGAAGAATAAGATAATGGTAGGGTTCCTGGCTACTCTCATTAAAGAATCTTTGGTTTGACATATATGTCACAGTATATTGCATTTGAATTGCGACTTGAAACCACTTTCGTTTGTTACAATTAAATTTTAATATTGATGGAAGTAGGGTCTCTGTACATTAAGATTGTCTGTGCATGAATGTTGAGGAATATAGTTTAACTAGTAGGTTTTATGTTGTTTTAGAAACATGATATGGTGTGGCTAAATATTATTTATGTGGACCATGCTTCATTACATATTGGATAAATTTTTTTAGTAAAAAATAAAAAATAAATATGCAAGTTTTTCTATTTTATTTTTTTTAAAAAAATTAATTATAAATCAAAAAGCTTATGACAATTATTTGTGTCATTAAATGCAAAAAACAAAGCGCTAGCGTGTTTATTCAACTCGTCTAACTGCAGGTTGAATAGTATTTTTTTCAACGCAAAAGAATTAATGTGTAGGTGTTATTAATGTGTTTTTTTACATCAAGTAAAAAATATAACCGTGAATCACAAAGTTGATGCTTACATATAATAAAATATAATAAAGATCCTATGCACTAATAAAAATATTTAAGATCTCAAGCAAATTTTATGTTTTGTCTCTTTAGGATTTTTTTTATTTTCTCTTATTGATTTTTTTTTCATATTGTAAAGAGGAAATAAATTGATGGGACTTTTTTTTATATTGTATAAAAGTTGGGTGATAATTTTTTTTTTTATTTCAAGTTGAGTTGAATTGCGTTATTAAAATATGTTTGTTTTTGCGTTTCAAAAATATTTTTAAAAAAATTTAAATTTTATTTTATTTTATTTTTTTCTTTACTTCAAATTAATATTTTATTTTTATGTTTTTGTATTATTTTGATGAGATGACAAACCTAAAAAGCCGGACCCAAGACTATTGCTTCTGTCTCCACATCCGATTCAAAACCCTTAAAATCACACTTTATATTTTTTTATATTTAAAATAAAAATTATTATTGACTCATGAAAAACACACAAACAATAAACTATAAACTAGAATATATTAAACCTCCACTAGAAGAAGAATAAGATAATGGTAGGGTTTCTGGCCACTCTCATTGAAGAATCTGTGGTCTGACACATATATATATGTCACAATATATATCGCATTTGAATTGCGACTTGAAACCACTTTTATTTGTTACAGTTAAATTATAATATGAAGAAAACAAAGGAATATTTCTTGTTGCGACCAAATCCTTTGTTTCTTAGTACGAAGGCATTCATTCACATTGAATTTTGTCTGGTGACAACATTGGAGACCGGTTTCAAGCCATGCTTCAATGCAGCCTTCCAAACCAGATCGATTCTGTCAACATCAATGGCCCCAACTTCATGGTGAGCCCAGCCTTCTAGCAGGTGAACCACACCGCCTGCATGGCATGCGTGGACTACTCCTCTGTCCATGGTGTACTGTTAAAACACCCACCAAAACAAACATATAATTAATCCATACAGGAACACATAACCAGGGGTGAATAAAAAGATTAAGAAACTAATTAAATTGAAAAAATTAAAATAATAATAATAAAAAAAACCAAACCATAAAAAAATCGATTAGAATATTAAAAAAAACCGATCGGTTCGGTTTTATAAGCCTGAAACTGAAAAACCGAACCGAACCGAACTGAAATTAATAACCGAGCCAAAACGGAAAAAACCGAGATAAACCGAAAAAAAACTGAGCTAAATCGTAAAAAATCAAGCCAAACAAAAAAACCGAACCAATCTGTTGGGTTTCTGTTTTTTCTCTAAAATAACCAAACCAAAACCGGTCAGTTTGAACCGGTTTTGGTTCAATTTCGGTTTTTTTTTAAATTTAATTTGGTTAATTTTTAGATAAAAACCAAATTGAATCGAAAATAAACATCCCTACACATAACTCACTTTTAGCAACTCACTTTTAGCAAGTTAGCTCATCGTCACATGTTTTTCTTTACGAGTTTTTTCAATCCATAGACAATCAACATGGAATTCTATTTTAACTCAAAATTTATATTTTACGAGTTTTTTCTTCTTTTATTTTTAATTCTAGATCTATAGTGATCAGTAATTAAGAAAGTATTTAGAAGAATATTAGTGATTATTTTTTAATACATTTTTTATTTAAAAATATATTAAAATAGTTTTTTGCATATAATTTTTAAAACCTTGAACATCGTGTAAATAAAAAAATGGAAGAAGGATTTTACCTCGCAATTTCCAAGCCCTTGAACATCAACAGGTAGTCTCATGGCAGCAAGATCACCGTAAGTGCAGTCTCTTCTGAAGGACAAAATGGGGGGCACCACAAATTGATGGAAATGTGTCCCTGTCGGGGCCCAACTTTGCTCCACTGGTGTGATCCACTTCCCCACGATCCAGGTCTACCATTGGTTCCAATACGACCCCGTCACATTCAAAATTCACAAATAATATTTTGAACAAATAGAACAACCCAATTCAATTTATAGTATTCCTATTAGTTACGTGAGATGTTTTTATTTTTTATAAAAAAAATTATATATAATAAATAAAAGGTCATTAATGATATTTAAAAATAAAATTTGAAAAATCAAGAGACAATTATAGATCAAGATATTTAATCTTGAAAGATTAGATATTTACTTGGTTGTTATTGCTAAATTTATTTATTAAAATAAATTTTTTAATTTAAGCAAATGATAATAAAAATAGAAACACAAATTAAATTGATCGAATCAAATAAAATAGAGAAAAACATCATGCAAGACTGCATATATTAAAAATATTATGTGAAAATGATATTTTTTATTTTAAAAAATAAAGTTCATCCATACAAAAGATTAAAAAAATTATAAATGAATAAAAAAAACTCTTCAAATTTAAATGCATAACTAAAAATATAAATGTCATTTAAAAGAAACTCTTCAAACAAAATAAAAAAAAAGTACTAATTTAAATATAAATTAAAAAAATTAGAGAAAAAACCATAAAAAATTTATTAATTAAAAAAATAAAATAAAAAATTAGAGAAAAAAAAAAAAACAAAAGTTAGGCGTTGCTAGGCTGACAAGCCAGGCTAGCCCACCTGGCTCATTTTATCTGGGCTTAAGAGTAGGTCTGCCCTGGCAAGCCCCCGTGATTGAGCTCTTTGTTAGTTTTGCTTGTAATTAGATAAATAATATATGGTTTGTTCCAATATTTTTTTAAAATAATCAGCCAGGATGTTGTTTGATTTGTCATGATTTTAGCCGATGGCAAAACAAGCAAAAATTAAGTTTTTTTTTATATATAAACTTATATTTCAATATATTTTTAACATAAAACACTTATAAAATACCGTAAACCTAACAAAATCATAGTTTTTGGGCACAGTACCTTGCAACCACGAGCTGCTTGGTACTTGGTGACTTGGACCAGATAGCTTTGATATTCAAGTGGGGCCTCCTTTTGAACTTTTTGAAATCTCTCTTTTAACGAAGTCAGCATCTGCAGTATTAATTTTCACCGATAAAATCAAAGATGGATGCATTCCTTAATATAACCCAAGAAATGAAGATGAATTATGTGCACATATCTATTTCATCAGAAGACTGAGGAGACATTATACAGTTCTTGAGTTTAAGCGTTTATTTATTGAGTTTTGTTAAGCAGAATGAAAAGTCAAGCATGATACTCTGTCTGATAAAGATTGATGTAGCAACACTTACCAGGACTCTTACTCTCCTTTGGCAAAGGTAGAGGGCAATTGCCCTTCCAAGTTTGGAAGTTGCTCCTGTTAAGAACACTTCTTTCACATCCTCACGGATTTCATTGAGAATTACTGCAGCAGTTAAGGTATTTCCATGAACAACTCGGACTTTAAGGTTTGGATGCTTGTTCACAAACAGCGTACCACCACCATTCAGAGCTTCATTCTGCATAATATTTTTGGGGACAAAGTTGCTTTTAACTTGAATAAATATACAGTTCAATTTTGGCATTGAATTATCATCTATAGTGAACACCCCTCAATTTAGAACGCAAACAGTAACAAATATCACTAATGGGTCCTGATGAGCTTGAGAATCTTTCAACAGCTGCAGTTTATTATAAGAAAAGGTTCTTTTTAACAAAATAGTTCTATTTCAAGAAAATTAGGACAGGGAAAAAATCTATAAAAGATACTAATACAGTTCTTCTCCTCAGAAAGATTCTGCTTACCATATCTATTTCAGACATGGTAACTAGCTACTCTAATTTCAGACCACTTAATCTGAACTCTTAGGAGAGGATCATTACGCACAGTATGTTTCCAAAATAATTAAAAATAAATAAATAAATCTTCAAGTTTAATGGAGACCATTAGGCACTGCATTAACGGGACTGAAAAAAGTTCAAAAAAGTGATAGGTCCCATTCCAGTATGTATTTTTTTATTGCAGAACATGGTTGATGTCTAGTATTATTTCCTTCAACCACCACTGTCAGAAAGCACCAAAACTACGACTTTTGTGTTTTTTTTCCTTTTATTTTGATCAGAACAAGTGCAATGTGGCAACTGGCAAGGACAAAATTTATAGCACAAGTACAGTACCAACCTTGTTCAATGCAGCGAGGCTAATGACCTTGACCCCGAGCCTGTTAGCCCTAAGAATGGCCTCTTCTATGTGCTTATTGATACCCTCTTTAGCAAATGGCAAGAAATACTGCAAAAACAAAACTATTAGTTAATGCATAATAAATTTCCTAGCAAGCTTCAACAATATGTGTTATAGCAAGAAAATGCAAGGCCAAAAACTTGAAGAAAATTAACCTGAAAGCCGAATCTTGGAACAGTCCATGTTTCATGCAACCTGCCTCTGAGATTATAGAAAGAGATCAAGAAGGTCTTAGACCATGCCCACATCATAAGCATAACAATAAATGCCGGAGGCCAGCAAGCCAGCAAAAAAAGCCTTGTCGTATAAGGCATTGAAGCAAAAGATCGTATAACAAATGGGGCATGTATTGAAGATGTTATATCCACCACATGAGCTAAGAAAACGAAATCAGGTATTTTCCTCCTGTATTTTCCTGCATGACCGCAAATCATATTAGTCAAAATGTCTAGATTTGTTTATGCTTCAACTCTGAGAAAAAAAAAGGGAAAAAAATTGTAAGAATTAAGAAAAAAGAAGAAGATGATTTGCTGTACTGTATATTAAAACAGTCCCGAAATTATACATGATCAGATTGGCAAAAGGAGGCAAATCAGCTTTTCCCAAAATAATTTAAATGGGGCACTGTTCAGTTTTACAGACTCTGATTAATAAAAGTCTTTAAATTCTACAATTTCCATAACCAAGTGCCTTCCACAAAATCGTTGTCACCGTGCCTGTGCCTGTGCGCCACTGTCTACAACACTTTGAGGTGTATTTTTTGGCGAGAGGATTCCATCAAATTTATGGAGGCGTGTGGTTAACATTGCTCATGGCAACAGATACTGAAGCAGAGTATATTTTTTAGGCACAATTTGATACCCAATAATGGCATTACTATTGTTTCGGGGTTACCTGCATTCGTGCTTGTTTTCTTGTGTAGTTCCCACGAGTTACTATTAAGTGTCTTCCATATTGCATCAAAGAATGGCATAAACAGGCAGAAGTTGGTGTCCATGTCTGTGTGGTGGAGGCTGTGGTATCTGTATCACCACCAAACAAGTTATCACTCATCAATATAAAAATATTTTCAGAAAACAAAAATTGTTCAAATAATAACACCTATATTTCGGGATTTTGTCTAAAAAATGAAGATATTTGGGTTGGATGGTGTAATGGGACATTGCACTTATTTTCTCACCCTACCGTACTCTTTCGCCATGCCACTGATTGGCACACTGGAATGACATGAAGGTATGCAAAGAGACGGGACAATGTGTTTGTTTTTTTTTTTTTTTAACGAGATATGACGTGGCTAAATATTATTTATGTGAACATCGCTTCATTTCGTGTTGGATAAATTTTTTTAGTAAAAAATAAAAAATAAATATGTAAATTTTTTAAATTTATTTTTTTAAAAATATTAATTATAAATTAAAAAGCCTATAACACTATTTGTGTCAATAAATGCAAAAAATAAAATGTGCCATGCGGTTTAGTATTTTACTTAATTTATAATTTGATTTGTCATTAGGTGTTAAGGAAAATTGGTTAATCTATAATATTGACATTATTTAACTTGAATCGACCCAATTAAAATCGGATAATATGGATATTATAGATGATAGTAGATAAAAAACTTAAAAAATAAATATCATAGGTCATTTGGCGAATTGGGGTTTTTAAAACTTGATCAACCTGACCTAACTAAAATGCTCTATACTTTTTTGTTTTTATATTTGATAGTTTATGGATTAAATATTAATTTTTGTTTTATTTAGAAATGTTTCTCCTCCATGATTATTGTTAGTAGGCTCTATTAGATTTCTTTAATGTAATAAAAAATAGTTTGTCTCTTTGATAGATGGAATGAGGGAGGTAACTTGGATTTAGTGGTGATATAAAGTATGAAAATTAGACCTGGGGGTGTTATGATACCTACAATACATGTTGTAAATACATACCCATGAAAATTAGTAATGTAAACTAAACCATAAATATCTGTAATATCCATAGAAATTTTAGCTCAACCCAATATGTCCAACTCACTCAGGTCCAAATAAAAAATTAAATGAGTCGGATTTATATATAATTTGTAAAATATCAAAAATTAAATTTGATATAATTATAAACTCAAATCTGACCCAACTATATTCATAAATACCCTTATTATTTTCACTAGAAAACTATATACATTAATTGATAATTTAAGAGAATTCATAGTTAAGCACAATTAATTCAAAAACAAATTCTATTAAGTCACTTAATTTGTTTGAAAAATGCAAGCACTAAGTAATAGATCGAAGCCTAGGTAAACACGATATTATGGTATTTAATATAACATACTAGAGAGAGAGAGAGAAGGAAAAAAAAAAACAGAAAACCATATGTTATGGCATCTCCGCGAAAGTGTGAGAGCAAATATTAATTAGTACTACTTTTTAAATGAATAGCAAATATTAGTACTTACGTTGGAGTGTAGAGAAGATATCTAAGAGAGGGAAGAGTGTCAAACAATTGATGAGGAACAACTTCCACATTGCAATGCCCCAAGCATCTAAGAAAATCGAACACCAAGAGATACCCATAAATCATGATTCTTGATCCATTTCCCAGTATACAAGACCCAATTATTGGAAGTCCAATGACTGTGGTTAGAGCAAGATGCTCCAAAAATGTTGCAGTTGCACCTGCATTACAAAAGATTAAATATCTTAATTATCAAGTTGGAGGAGGAGAAATTCTGTCCACATGCATACGTGAATTTGCTTTGTTTTTACCTGTAAAAGGGTGTAGTACTGGAGAAGAGTGGTGGATTGAATGGTACTGATTAAAGAGATAGCTTTCATGAAAGCATCTATGCACCCAGTAGTATAGGGGCTCTGAAATCCCCACATGGAGTGACAAAATGATAATAAAACCTTTTGCGTTCCATAGAGGAACATTTTCAATAAATGGTGGGTCGATGTAACATGCCATGGACGCAATGAGAGCTTGAAGAAGTATGAAGTTATCCCTGCAAAAATAACCAACAAAAAGAGAAGCAGCTATCATTATGAATATGCCTAATCTAATTAATGATTAATATAAAAAGAACCCTCCTGTTTGAAACACAGACAAGAAGAGAAGCTTAGTTATATACCAATCCCACTCTTTGTCTATCTGCTTGAAATCATAGCCGTGTTGATTAATCCGGCGATTGCATGTCAGGAAAAGCATGTTAACGTAAGTACTCCACAGTTGATGAAGAGATGATCTAGCAACACAGATAATCAATATGTGGAGGCACCAATCATCCTTGAAGGAACCCTCTAGAATCCTCGTATACAGCACTTTTGCAAGAAGAGGTCCATATAGCAGATACTTCATACAAAAGACACATGAGGGAGAAAAGAAGCATATCAACAAACTAAAAAAATACATACATTTGTAATACCTAATAAAATTCTTGAGCAAAAGAAATGGTTGATCAAGGACATGTGAAAGTTCCTATACCTTATAAATGCCCAAGTTCTCCCAAGGCCAGGCTGACAAAGCAGCTACCATTTTCCCCGTAAAGCAATTGATCTTCAACGGTTTTCGTCTATTTCTTCTTTAGTTTCTAAAGTAGTATATATCTCTCTTTTGCTGCTGTAAGCAGCTTTATCTTGTCGGAAAGGAAAAGGATACAAGTCCCAATAATTATAGCCCCACCTACACCACAAATGAAGAAAAAACACAAGTCCCAGATGAAGCACCCCTTCCCTTAATGAAGAGTTTAGGAGAGAGGGAGAGAGATTAAAGAAGGGAGTATCAAGTTTCTTGTCTTTTTCTCTTTGAATTTCTCTTCAAGACTCAACCAATGTTGTATATCTATCACTTGTAACTGCGAAATCTGTACGCATTCACCTGCTTATATAGCCTGAATGAAAGGCCAAAGATACAGTTGAAGTTCTTAATCAATCTTCATTACTAGCTACTTTACACATTGATATTTCTGTCACAACCAGCCGCGCCAATCCTGACCGAAAGATGAGAATTCAACGTGTTCTCCTTTCCTCTGCTCCCTTGTAATTTGGCACACAGCTGGAGGGACGGCCTGATCGTACTGGATATTTAATGAATCATGTGGTTGGGGAGTGGGGTAATTCAGCTCACGGTTGGGGCCAAATTCGTAATTATACCAAGATATTGTTGTTGGTTATGGCGATACATTAATATTTGTGGAGTCTTGAGAATAGGCACTAACCTCTGAAATAGGACACCCTCTTGTTACAAATGAACGCAGCATGTACCCAAATTAACGTGGTTTGTTGAATTCAAAAACTCTCAAAAACAAAATACAATAAAAAATTGATAGAATATAAAATTTTAATTTTTTTTCAATTAAGAAAAATTAATCAACACAGGTCGATTGATAATTAAGTTTTATAATTTATTTCAATTTATTTTTTATGGAGTTATCCTAATCAGATAACCTGGATTGTGAGTTTTGATAGGTTAATTTGGGTTGATTCATATTGTTAGTGTTTTGGTCTTTTTTTAATTGATTTTTTAATTCTATATTTCAACATTGAATTGATTGAGAATTAAGTTATATATATTTTTTTTAATTTACTTCCTATGAAGTTATCACAGTCACATGTTTCAAGTTGAGGATTTGGTAGGTTAACCTAGGTTGATTTAGGTCAATCCAATATATTTTTGTATCAATATTTTAAAAAAGATATCATCTTGAAATCTTTTTAATCAAACTATATATATTTTTAACAGTTGTTTAGTTGTCTTTAGACCCATGAAGTTGATTAGGTCACATCAAATTATCCATGCATTTTATTTTTTTTTATACTAGAGAATATGTTAGCAACATTTATGTATTTTTTATGTTAAAAAAAACTATTCTAACCCGCATTGTAAACCATCAACCCAAAAAATGGTAAATAAGTGGTAAATAGGGTAATCTTTTTTAAAAAAAAATGGTAGATTAAAAGGGAGAATCGTCATAATGTGGGAAAAAAATCCCTAGTAAATCAACTTAAATTTCATGTCAACAGTTCCTATACTAATTTTTTCAGAGCTAAAGTGATTGTTCATCTTTTTTTTATATTTTCATTTTATTTGAAAACAATTGATGTTACATTAAATATTTTTTTAATAAGAGCACCTGACTTTCAAGGGACTCTTGTACAATTTAGCTAAACTAGTAAGACACCCTGCGGGCAAGGAGAAGGAAAAGAGAAGCAGTAGCAAGGTCAGGCAAACAAGCCAAAGACGGCAGCTCAAAACTGACGGAAGCACCTAAAGAAAGCATGCATGAAAAAAGCAAAAAACAAAATACGGTGGAATCTAAAGATATATAATAGCCATAGCCCTCCTATATATGATGGTACGTATTGAACAAAAAAACAGAGTAGATCATCACACACGATCACAAGCATAGGAAAAGCCCTACATATTCTGAAGTGCAATTACTATTATAAATTCAGCAGCACAAAGACACTGAGATAACAATATTTAGATCTAAGCGCTCACATATTTTGTGGGAGCTAAACAAAACCATAGAAGCAACACAAGTCCATTAGTCTAGCGACCTATGATCTGCAGAAAATTCATGAAGAAGACTACACGTACCCACTTGGACTGAACATGATGAGCTTCCTACTCTTGCATGATTCATCCATGAATGTGAATGGATATTTAGGGTGACTTGTGATTGTGTAGTCTTGTCTGTATTACCATTTTTACCATCTCCTCCAGTACAGACTACAGAGTTTGCTGCCACTAGCTAGGGTGCGGAGCCGAAGTTGTTGTCTTGCAGCGCTCCCATGTCATTCTCATAAACCAAATATTTAAAGCCAACTTGTCATCATACCACTTTAATTAAGGCTATCTAGCTAACATCTCTAGTTATCTGGAGCAAAACTTTTGCTCCAATTTCTGGACTATTAACTAATGTCGATGCATGAACTTATACCCAGCAGCTTCTTATGTACTAAGTTCAGTTCTCTTCGTCGATTTCTATGTCAGCAAGCACCAGGAAAATGGAAGACCAGAACCCAAGGAGAGAGAATGAACAAAAAAGGCAGCCCTTAATTAAGTCTCATGAGCTTTCTTAATATAATAACCTAAGATATTTGCTTTGAGATTTATCATGTGAATTTGATCTCCTTACGTAACAAGACCAACTGGTCGAGAGAAAAAGTTACGACGGATCAATAGATCAATCAAAATGCCGGGCGCTAGCAAATAGAAGTAGAGACACATCAACGCATTAGAAACGACTATACAGCGACGGATCAATAGATCAATCAAAATGCCGGGCGCTAGCAAATCAAATAGAAGTCGTGACACATCAACCCCTTAGAAACGACTACAGCGACGGATCAATAGAATGCCGGGCGCTAGCAAATCAAATAGAAGTAATGACACATCAACCCCTTAGAAACGACTACAGCGACGGATCAATAGATCAATCAAAATGCCGGGCGGTAGCAATTAAAATAGAAGTAGTTTTTTTTTTTTTTTGATAGTAAACGAGTGAATTATATATATATAACAGCCCCATCAACTACGCGGAACTGAACAAAAGATAAAATACAATGGGAATATAAAAGAATAGAGAAGACCAAAGCGACGAGGGACCTAATTAATTAGTCCAGTTCATAATACATTCGGGATTTCTAAAAAGATCCGAGCTCTGTATAGTTGAAATTTCTAACGAAGACTTCAATCGAAGGCCAAACGGTGAAAGGTGAGATCAAAAATCATATCCCAATCCGGAGCCTTTGATTCGAAGATTAGGCGGTTGCGCGCTATCCAAATTGACCAGTACAAACCTTTGCGAGAGGAGGGTAATAGCACGTCGCTGAAATTTTCCATTAGTCAAACCTGACCATTCCTGTAAATTTTGATATAGGTCTTTGTGCAGACAACCTGAGCACCCGAACCAGTTCAAGAAACGACCCCAAAAAGACCATGTTATGGGACACCAATGGAAGAGATGATTAATTGTCTCAGTTTCCTTGCAGCAGAATGGGCAGTGAAATTCCTCATAATTAATGATTCTCCTCTCAGCTAAAAAACTTCGTGTACTCAAACTTCCATGAAGAAGAAGCCATATGAACACATCCACTTTTGGAGGGGCATAACCATTCCATAGCAGAACAGGGAGTGATTATTTTCAGTGGCCGATAGACTATCAAAAAGATCGCAACCTGATTGAGCTGAGTACATGCCAGAGCTGTGAAATTTTCATAACTTGCGATATGCACCATCTGATAAAATGAGGCCACGCTGCACCATCTGAGAAAATAGAAGTAGTGACACATCAACCCATTAGAAACGACTACAAGTGATCACAGGTGTAGGAGAAAGAGCAGGCAATGCCAGCAAGTAACAAGTTTAGTGTTGAATTTTTGAATTTATCTTATAACTGTGCGCTCATAGTCAGGTATAGAAAAGAAGAAAAATTGGAAATTCAAATTGTAAGGGTAATTTTTGACAATTTCTCGGTTTTTTGAGAAGTAGAAATTTTGTTTTCATTAGGGAGAGAAATTTGATAAGGCAAGTTAACTTTCTCGGTTTTTAATATCAAAACTGAAAAAAATATTTTTTTTTTCTAAGGTTGTGTTTGTTTTCTGGAAACTAATTTGCGAGAAATCACTTTCCAAACTTTCCTGTGTTTGTTTGCTATTAGAAAAGTTGGTCAACGGAAAACACTTTTCAGTCAACAGAAAATTTGGCTTGATTTTCAGGAAAGTGTTTTCCTTTTATTTTGGGCGGAAAACACTTTTCGGAAGTTGTGAAAAATTTAGAAATGTCATATTATTTGCTGATTATATCAAATTTGGTGCTCAAACTTTTGATTGCTATATATATTTTGTTTTGAATATTTATTTTTCAATTTCATCCCTTAAAATTTAATTTTTATATTAATTTTGGTCCTTATTTTTATAATTGTTATTTGCATTTCCCTTATTATTTTTTAATTGAAATTTTTTATCTATCAAATTTGGTTCTCATTCTTTTGATTGTTACTTATTTTATTTGAAATAATTTATGAAATGTTAATTATTATTATTTTAATTTCTTCATCTTTTTCTTTTTTTCTTTTTTAGATTTGATCTTTATTATTTTGATTATTATTTATTTTATTTGAGATAATTTATGAAATTATATTTTTTTCAATTTCATTCCCATTCAACTTTTTAATTTGTAAGATTTGTTCCTCATTATTTTAATAAACTTGAAAAAAATAAAATATTAATAAGTTATTTTCCAACTTCATTTTTCATGACATAACCAAACACTTGGAAAGTGTTTTTCAACATATTTTTCATTACATTACCAAACATCGAAAAATAATTCAAGTTCCTGAAATTCACTTTCCCGGAATTCACTTTTCAAAAGAAAATTACTTTCCAACAGAAACAAACGGGGCCTAAGAGATAACAAACATATATATATATATATATATATATATATATATATATATATATATATATATATATATATATATATGAGTGAAAAGAGATCCATCCTCACACCAAAAGCGCTTCATCAATATTGCTTAATAGTAAAGGATTCTTGAAGAGATGAATATTGTTTCGACTCTTATAGTCATGGGAAATCGTTGGTTATTTTTTTGGTTGACACGTAAAACAATTTAGTTTCAATTAATCCTGGTGAATTTTATAGGTGCTTAAAAGATATGTCTAATCAACTTCATGCTTCTGCTTATAAATATGTATTATTCTTCATTAGTATATATCAAAGCCTATATTGAATTGTTTTTGTATTTATATATAAAAAATATGAATATTTGTGATGTATTTTGGATGTGCTTGCTTGAAAAATTGACTTAAAAGTTATTTTAATGTTGATCCTGAATTTTCTTATCTGTACACTACTAAAAAATTAGAAAAAGTAATGAAAAATATTCTATCATTGTTTACCAATGAAAATTGCAACGAAAAGTTTTTGTTAGTAATTTTCTATGGAAATGATGATGTAATAAAAAATTTAAAAAAATCATCAATGATTCCGTCAGCATTTCTAATTAACATGTCAAGTTACTAATAGAATTTCCTTCGATGGTTTGAAAGGACTTAAAGCCAACAATTCTTTCTTCCCCCATTTCTTTTACTTCTACTTCTTCAATTCAATTCAAACCCTAAGCCTAATTTCTTCAAATTTCTGATAGCCCCCCTCTAAAATCTTGCCATCCAACATGCTGGCCTCGACGCAACCTCCCTCCCTTCATTTTCTTTCTTGTTAAGCTTTACTTCATCAAGTAAGAAAACTCACTCATTTTTGTTATAACACCCGTTTATGTTTAAAGTCAATTTATTTTAATTTTTTTTTTAATTTGTAGTTTGCATGTATATTTAAATTTTTGTTTTGTAATGATAATTTCTTAAAATTAATGTATAATTTGTATTTTAATGTTTGTTTGGAATTTGAGAAAAATATATTTTGAGATTTGAAAGAGTTGTTGCATATGTTCAGTAAGCATGGTGTGTGCTAAATTATCCATTCCTACTGGAAGTGTAAATTTCAATAGAGTGGTTCTCTATTTGTTAGTGAAATGAAAAATAGGAAAATAAATTTTGACATATGACTGCTGTTATTGGCTTATATAAAAGTGGCATAAAAACAATATTATAAACTTACATGCCTGTGACTTCGAAGTTGGGTATGGGGTTGAGGCTTGTCAGCGAGGAAATTCCTATAAAAGTTTTGGTGCTTTGTATTTTTATCCTAGATATATGTAAAGTAGTTTATATTGGTCATGGATATCATTTTCTATTGCTAGAGTGTTAATTTAACTCTAAACATTCCCAAAGTCAATAAAGGTGAATTATATCAAGCTAAGTTTTCTTTATTTTGATAATCATGTTGACTAGTGTTGCCTTGCATATATTGCTGATATATTGCTAATGTAAAAATTTCTTTCTGGGTTTAATATGTTTATTAATATTTGCATCTCCTAGATAGGATACAACTAGTTCTAAAATTCAGATTGCTACGTGGGCGTGCCTTTTTTTTCAAAAGTTTTTATCATTTTTGATGTATGTGTCTCTATGTTAATAACTTTGTTCGAACATGCTTTTGTAATTGCAATATTGAATAGGTCTATTTTATGAAGATTATTAACTTTATGAATGAATTCTATTAAGAGAAGCGATTTGAATTTTAGTTGAGAATGAATGAAACTCTATTTAGCATCTATTGATAAGTTTCTATGTTGCAGTTCAATTTATGAGTTTGAATATAATTGGTTTCTTATTGTTGTTCAAGATTTGGGGCAGTAGGAAGCAAAAAGGTGCATAAAGCGCAAGCTTGCTAGACTTGGTTTATTGAAAGAAAGTTTATGCTGGCCTACTCTTGTTTTTCTTTCTATGTTTCAGTAACTATATTTTCCCTTTGTGTGTCTGTAAATTGCTTTGTGTTTACCAAACTATTTATAACTTGCATTTCATGCAAGAATTCGATTCCAGATGCTTGAATAAGAGAAATCATTACACATAATAATTATGTGTAAGGAATTTTGTTTATCTTATTGTTGTGAACTATTTAAATGAATTATGAAATTTGTATTAATAAATTTTATTTTGGAGATGAGTTTTGTTTTTTGTGATTATTGTGGTTAGGGATCATAATATACAAAAAAATTATAATCTCCAATGAAATGAAATCACCGACGAGAAATTTTGTGGAGAGACTAAATTCTGAAGGGATTACTGACATTAAATAATCTAAAATATTAGGTGTGTCTATAATTTTTATGGTACTTGTTTTTATTTTGATTACTATTTGAGAAATATCTTTTTATCTAAAATATTTATTGCATTTTTCTTATGCTTAAAATGCATGTTTAAGATATTTTAAAAATTAAATAAATTGTAGCATGATGTGTGTTCTCCTATAATATTGTTCTTGGACTATATATCTACTAATTTGATATTTTCAAAGCACTATAAATATCTTATCTCAATGAATTTATGTTATTTGAAGATATTTTTGATAATTTTATTAAAACAAAAGTGTTAAACATTGAGATAAATTACATGATTGATATAGAATGTATATTTGATCATGTGGGAGTTTATAGTTGTTTAAATAGATTTTTTGGACACCTTAAAACTATTTATTTGAGGTTTTGTGCATAGTTTATTAAATAATTATAGTTGTACACTGGTTATATAATGTGATTTCTAGCTTTGTTTTTTGAATGATTTATGTTAAATTATAATTATTTAATCAAGATTAATGTTGTAAAACCATGTGTGTGTGTAGTGTATCTCTTAATCATCTTAAATGTGCATTGTTTTAATATAGTTATCAATGGCGTCAAAACAAATCATCGTTGACCTCAATGAGGGTGATAAGCTTGATGATGATAACTATGATATTAGACATTGTAAAATCCAGTTTATGTTAGATTAACAAGAGGTCTTAAAGACCTTATCCCTCGTGATAGAAGAGCTCGAGTGGGGTGGCGTTGCCCAATATCATAGGGAATTGGAAGCTTATCAAGAATGGATGAAGAATGATTATATTGCTCGTATTATGTTATTAACTAGTATGCAAATGATATCATGGTCAAATTCTCCTATTACCAAATTGTTTATACCAAATGGGAGGCTTTTAAGGAAACAAACAATGTTGTTTGTAGAACAAGATTACATGGCTTAACTTTGTGTTTTGAAACTTACTAAAAGTTTGTTAATCATACTATGAAGCACCATTTAAGGGAAATATCAAATATGATTCAGAGTTGACAGCTTCAGGAAATAACTTGATCGATGAGCAGTAGGTTCAAGCCGTAATTTGCTTCTTTCCTAACTCTTAGGAATACATGCAAGTTAACATGAAACATAATAAGAATGTTCAAACATTTAAGGATATTACACATCACAGAGATTTAGAGTATTAGTTCTTAAAAGTTGCTAAATCCTCAAAGGTTTTTGCTGTTAAATCTGGTCCTAGCGGGGCAAATAAGGCCAAATGGAAGTGTACTAGTGGACTTTCTTAAAGAAAAGTTGGAGTTGTGACTAAAAGCGAAAAAGAAAAAAAAAGTTGTGGTTATTTTATGGATGTTTTTCTAGTTTTATATTTTTAATATTCATGTAATAATGAAAGTACTTTTATGCTCACTTATATTGATAATGCTCACAATGGCCCTATTAAATGGTATACTAGGCTTAGCTATATTGGCAAGAAAATAATTATTAGATTTGTTAGAAAGAGCATGTCATTTAGGTCCACTCACAAAAGTCATTCTACCAATTTATAAACATTATTTAGCAGGGAAAGAAACTAGAAAACCATTTGGAAAAGCAATGAGGGCTGGTACGTTTATATGTGGCTCAATGAATGTAAGAGTAAGGCATGACAAATTTTATTTTATCACATTAATACATGATAAAAACTCATTTTTCTCATGTCTATTTGATCTCCCATAAATTTAAAACATTAGAGTGATTTAGGTGATATATAAATAAGGTTGAGAATCAATTAGATTGTTTGTATAATTGATTGAGGACGTGAGTATCAATCTATATAATTCAGGGGATTGTGTGAAGATAAAAGAATTATCATATAGTTCATGATTATTAGAAATACATAACAAAATGGTGTTGCAAAGAAGAGGAATAATACCTTGCTAGACATGGTTAGACTGATGATGGCATAAGCTAATTTGTCAATTTTTTATTGGAGAGATATATTATTGACTACTATATATGATCTAAATTGTGTATCTTCTAAATGGATATCTTCCACACTATATGAGTTATGGACTAAAAGAGGTCTAGACTTGATGCATATAAGGTTTAGGGATTTATTTTTTTATGTACACACCATTTCTTATAAATATAAAAATTAAACCCTAAAGAAAAAAAAGTGAATCTTTATTAGATATCCTAATCACTCAAAGTGATATGTGTTCATTGGAGAGCTATTACATAGAAGTGTAGCTAAAATTGAGTCATAAGATATAGAATTCCTTGAAGAGGATTTCCCTTCTAAAAACTAGTTCTAGAGAGACATTATTTTTCATGAAATGGATGATTAGAAACTTAGCACTCATATTACAATAGTTCATATAGAGTAAGTAGTTCCATAACCTTCTAGAAATAGTAGGAGCATGTGGCGTGATAATGGAAATAATTAATTACAAGAAATTTGTGAGGAGCCCCAACTTTGAAGGAGTATATGTATGAGCTTTCATTATAGTTGTGCATGATGAAAAGCTTAAAGATATTTAAGAGAATGTTTCTTCTCCTTCAAATAAAGAATGAATGAATGTAATGAAAGAGGAAATTAAATCAATAAAGACTAACCATGTATGGGATTTGGGTTGACCTTTCACTAGGTTAAAAAGCCATTGGGAAGAAACATGTTCTTAAGGTAGAACATAAAGCAAAATATTTCATAGAAAGATATAAGACTCGTTTATTGGTAAAATGTTATACCTAATACGAAGGTATAAACTATAAGGAAAAAATTCTCCTATAGTTAGGTTTCCCTAAATTAATCTTATTCTAATAATTTTTGCAAGTTTAGACTTAAAACTCTATCAAATAGATGTTAAAATGAAGAATTCGATGAAGAGATCTATAAGGATCAACCAGTTGGTTTCTTTTTAGAAGGTTAAGAACGTATAGACTCCATATATCTATTTATAGATTAAAATTACATCTAAACAATGATATCTTTAATTTTATGGTGACTAAATTGAATGAAGAGGGAAAACAGTTTAAGAGTTATTAGAGAATTAGAGATAAAATTGAAGAGTTATTAGAGATTAAATTAAATAAAAAGGATAAAAGTGTTTGGCATAAGTAACCCACACACTAGTGTTAGGAAGCCCTCTATATTGTGGTGGCAGTGAGGTTCCTCCGAGATCCAATGGAAGCTATCCTTGGTGATGTTGGAATCATCTTAACGAGGGCCTCCTTCATAAAAGACACAGTGATGAAGTCACTCCAATGATCCATTTTTCTTTTCTTTCTTTGTATCTCTTTTATCTCTTTCCTCTCATCGATTTCCATGCATGATTTCTCTAGAATAGCAAACGAGGCTTTCATATTTTTTGATATAAAATTTGATCCTCATTCTTGTAATTATCATTTTTAACAACAATTATAGTTTGATTTTGAAAAACTGATGTCTAGTAAACTATGGAATGGTTTCCAAAACTATGTCTAGTTTGATTTTGAAAATTCACGTAGTCATTTTTAACAACAACTATAGTTTGATTTTCCATCATTTTAATGTGCTGATGTCAAAAATAAATTTTAAATAATAATAATAATAATAATAATAATAATAACAATAATAATTATATTCTAATATATTTTTATGCAAAAAGCACTTTAAAAAACAACATTTACCACACTTTCAAACAACCCCGAAAACATAAAGGATTTATAAGTTGGATTTTGTCATATATATATATATATATATATATATATATATATATATATATATATATATATATATATATCATTAAGTTTTCTCACATGGATTATGTGCCTTAACCACTTGGATTGAAATTCCTTTTCTTTTAGGATCTAATAATAATAGACTAAATTATACAAAATCCCTTGAACTATTTATTAAAATGTCATTAGTATCTTAATTAAAAATTCCAAATCAACAATTTTTATAAAAAAATTTCAATCTAATTTAGTCATCATTTGGTTGAAAGTAGATTTTAATCTAAATGTTAAAGTGATTGTCTTGCTTTTTGTTTTTCATTTTATTAGAAAAAAATTAAATAGTATATTAAGGTTGTTTTCACAAGGACATGTGACTTTAACTGACCAATATTTTGTTAGTATTTGGATAGAAATCTAATTTATTATCAAAAAAACTAAAGCAGCTAATGAAGTTACCATGTCTCAAGACATAGTTTACTATTTATTTTAATAGTGTAATTACTATATTGTCCATTGGTCATTTAATCTTTTCATTTAGCTTTGAGGGTAGGTTGATCTTTTCACCATGAAATAAATGTCTTTTGAAAGTTGTGTGGGGTGATTTTAGTAATTACGGTTTTTAATGCACAATAAAATTACTCATTTAATCCAATGTCTACTACATATGGGCTTTTTTGTATTTTTATTTTTTATAAAATAGTATAATTACTTTGATAGCCTTAAAGAGAAACAATTAAACTCTTATCCAATAGTTTTTTTTTTGTCATTTTACTTTGTTTTTATTGTGAATTTCAAAGGTCCTGAAAGGCATTGTTGTAAATTATATTAATTAAATATAATTAAAAAAACCTGTTGGCGTGTGTGGAGCCCGCGCCAGTGTGGGGGCAGCCCCTGTGCTTTTCTAAGGTGCGTGAGGAGTCGTCTAACCACCAAACGCCACATTTCAGGGTGGCGTTTAGATGGTCTTAACATCCCCAACCCCATGAGGTGACGTGTGTGCCATCATTCACAGCGGTTTGGCACTAACCAGCATGTTTTTGTTTTCACATTTATTCTCTCTCTCTCCCCCCACCTAGACTTTTGCGCCAACCCACATAAAACTCTAGAACAACCATACTATTTTTTTCCTATCAAATTTAATTTATGTTCTTTTAACTGTTAATTTTTTTTCCTTGACAAGTTTTTTATTTTGGATCATTTTTTAAATTGGTTTTGTTTTATGATTCCATCCTCCTTTGTTTTTTTTAACTATCAAATTTAATCGTTGCTCTTTTGATTACTTATTTTTTTGCTTTGAAAAGTTTTTAAAATTTATATTTTAAAATTGGCTCATAATAAACTTCTTGATTTGACTTGGATCCAGTTTCTCATAGGTTGCTAGCTTTTTTAGATTTAACCAGGTTCAGGATATATGTTCGGGTTTGCTTCGTTTTTACTTATGTTTTTCAATTTCACCCATTTGATTTTTTTTAATCTTTAAAATTTGATCTTTATCATTTTAATTGCTATTTATTTTATTTTGGATTATTTTTTTATTGTTTCATTAAATTTCATCCTCCTTGAGTCTTTTCTATCAAATTTTATTCTCATTCTTTTTGTTGCTTTTGCAGGTTTTTTTTATTGATATTTATCTACTAATCTCATCTTTTAAAATTAAATTAGTTGAGAATCATTCTTCCTGATTAAATTTGGCTCAAAGATTTCATGAGATATGACTTTTAGAGATTAGACAAGGTTTGCCCTGTTTTTTTTTTTTTTTTCTAAATTGATGTTGTCTTAATTTTTATCCTCTTTTTTAAACTTTAGTTTTGTTTTTTATTTCGGTTTGATTCTATTGGGTTAGCCCTCAACAAATTTTTTTTATTTAATCTCCTACTATTTTTTAATCTATAAATAATCTATCATATTAGAAATGATATTCAATTTCACCCCCTATGATTTTTTAAACTTTCAGGCATGGTCCTAATTCTTTTAATTGCAATATTTGTTTGTTTGCGATCATTTGTTTTTCCAAATTTCATCCCTATTGGGTTTTTTCTTATCAGATTTTAACCATATTCTTTTTGTTGATGTTTTTTTTATTTTGCAAATTTTTTATTAATATTTTTCAAAGATTCCATCATTTAAAATTAAATTGGATGATATTAAATTTTCTTAATTGAACTCGAGTCCATGATTTAACAAGTTACAAGTTTTTTAGATTAAACTAGGTTTAGGAGATTCGTCTGGGTTTGCTTGATTGTTTTCTCTTTTTGTCTAAGCTAATGTTTTCTCGCTCTTTTTTTTGTTGAAGTTTTACTCTTTTTGCGATTTTCCTTCAATTAGATTAGCATTGAGTTGTTTGATAATCCGAATAGGCTTAGGTGTAGATTTTTTTATCTTTTTTTCGTTGTTTTGTTTTTCATTTTATTTATTGATGTTGGTTTTTTTTCATATTATTTAAATTACCACTTGAGTCAATGACTTGGGGCTTGAATTTTTGTTAACCTGTAACTCTTTTTACAAAACAAAAAAAAAATTGTTCAGCCCACGGTGAAGCATGGGAACGTATCTAGTAATAAACTAAATTAGATCAAACAACTAGTACAAAAGAGTATAATACTTTTTAGTTTGGAGTTTAATGATACTTTGATTGTTGAAAGAATTCTGATATCTTTGAAAAAAATATCAAATGACCTAAAGAAAGCACGCATGAAAAAAATAACAAAGAGAAAAATTGAAGTTTAAAGATATATAATAGGCATAGCCCTCCTATATATGATGGCACGTATCGAACTAAAATCCGAGTAAAATTTCATAAACAAGCACAATCATAGAAGAAGCATACCATATCCTTAAAGTGGAACTATTCTCAAATCAATAGCAAATTAAGGATATTAAAAAAACAAAATTTAGATTTTAGTGGTAACATTTTTTGTGGCAGCTAAACAAAACCATAGAAGCAACACAAGTCCATTAATGATATGACATTAGGACCTGAGAAATAAAAAGGAAATTTGAAAAGAATCTCAAATATTATTCAAAGTGTCACCACCAACACGACATTGGCACTTCTGAAATAAAAGAAAATTTAGGAAAATGGAGTCACCACCTAGTAGATAATGGAAACATGAAATCTTGCTATAAGAACTAGTTTTAGAGATTCAAAAAAGGGTTTATTATATTTAAAAGATAGATATCACCCTTACTGTGTCATTTTAAACAAAGTTTTACCTTGGTTTCTACTTAATCACTTGTCATGAACTATCTAAATTATTTTTTGAGCTTATTCATGATTTATTTTAATTTATTTCTAATGTTTTTGAAAAAAAAACTCATGTCCATCCTGAAAAATAAAAGATCATTGAATAGGTCATTGGCAAAAAATTGACATCCATCCCTAAAACTAGGAGACTCGTTGATTAGGCCATTCATGAAAATTTTGATGTTTGTCCATAAAAATAGAAGACTTGTCAATTAGGTCATTAATGAAAAAATCAACGTCCATCCCTAAAAATAAGAGATTCATCGATTAGGCGATTCAAAAAATTTGACTCATTGATCAAGCCATTTGAAAAAAAAAATATGACATCATTGATTAGGCCATTTGAAAAAAAAATGACTTCCTTCCCTAAAAATATGAGACTCGTCAATTAGGCAACTTAGAAAAAAAATTTGATGTTTGTCCATAAATATTGGAGACTCATCAATTAGACCATTCAAAAAAATTGACTTTTATCTCTAAAAATAAAAGATTCATAGATTAGGTCATTCGAGAAAAACTTGACATCCATCTCTAAAAATAGAAGATTTGTCAATGTAAACATCCCTAAACATAGGAGACTTGTCAAATTGGTAATTTGAAAATTTTGATTTTCATCACTAAAAATAAGAGATTCGTCAATTAAGCCACTCATGAAAAATAATATTTTAGAAAACCTAATAGGTCACACTCTTAAAGAACCATTGGTCAGAAAATAAATTGTGATGATTAATCAAGTATGACTTGATTGTAAATAAGATTTAGAAATTAAAGACAATAATGTAATTAACATTGGAGATTATAGTTCTAAAGTTAGAAAAATCTAAGGACTTGATTACATTAATTTCTAAAATTATATTGAAATAATATATGTTATTTATTTCAAAGGACAAAATGATATTTTGTTATTTTATTAGTTTTTTCCTATAAATAAAATGTTATATCTCATATTTTTCTAATAACATGAAAGATCTTATGTGATCATAGATACACCTCAAAATAAATTAAAAATAAAAAGATACACTCAATGCATAACAATCCCTCTCTCCTAAAAGGATTTTAGAAGATTTATGATTTGTTGGTTCATGTGAATTATTATTAAGGTTGAACAATTAAATAACTTGTGGTTTGTGACGACTTAACTATGAAAAGTTAATCAAATCTAAAAGAAAAATTTTTTTTGATCTTGAGATAATACTCACTTAAATTCTAAATAACTCTATATTATGTATCGAGATACTTAAGCCTCTTAAAAAAACATTAATTACTAATTTTACTGTGTTTGTGTATTTTAAGAAGCCAAAGGACAATAATCCTAGAAGATGACAACTCTTACCGACTTGGATTGAACAGCTTCCTACTCATACATGATTCATCCATACATGTGGATGTGTATTAAGGGTGACCTGATCGTGTAGTCTTTTATTTCTTGCCATTTTTGGACCATCTCCGGAATAGACTACACCTTGCTAGGGGGGCGGTGCCGAACTTCTTGTCTTGCCAAGCTTCCATGGCATTCTCGGTAACTAAATATTTAAAGCCCACTTGTCTTCAATCGAGGCTATCTAGCGACCATCTCTAGTTGTTATCTGGAGCGGAAGTTGTTGCTCCATTTTATTGACTATTAATTAATCTCGATGCATGAACTTATACCCAGCACCTTCTTACATAATAAGTTCAGTTCTTACTTACATAATAAGTTCAGTTCGCACTTGAGGGTCTAGCTGCTGTGGTCAATCGTGTGACTTGTTCCGCCCCGTCCCGGGTTCGACCCTCGCGTGCACGCCTGTCACCCCCGCGGTGCCTAACCCGCCCCTGGGCTTGCAGGGATGTCCAGTGGGCGTGGGGAATAGTCGTGGTGCGCGCAAGCTGGCCCGACACCCCACGTGAATCAAAAAAAAAAAAAAAAAAAAAAGTTCAGTTCTCTTCGTCGATTACCTTGTCGGCAATGACCAGGAAAACAGAAGAAGACTATAACAGAAGAAAAATAAGTACTTTTCTTAAAGTCTTTTTCCTGAATTCCTTGACTTAGGAATTTCTAATTTCTTACAAGAAGAGGACAATTTAAAAGCAGAGAGGATTTCTTTGGCTATGTAAACCAGAACTTCTTTCCTTGTGGTATTATAAACCCTTCTACAATATTCTCTTTCTTCTACCATTATGACTTCTGGAAAAGTAAAAGGAATGTATCTCGTGAAGGTGATTTTAGTTTCAGGCTTGAAACTAAAACCACTCGTTGAAGATCTCCGATCATAAGGATTGGCCCTGAATCTAAGAGGGATGGTGCTCAACCTTCTTCTACTAGAAGAAGGGATGGGGATGTTCCCCAAGATGTTTCAAATCTGAGGGGAGAACTGAGGTTGTTTAGAATTCATGTGGATGACACACGGAGCTTAGTGATTTGGGACTAAGTAACTTTGACTAATGCTAATCAACCAGGAGATTATACAATGGTCATCTCTAAAGCTGGTGATCGTATTTCTCAAGTCACCAGCAAATATAATGGGGGTAATATTATCATTACAACCCCATATGTGTATACAAGTTTGGATACTCATTTCTTTTACAGGGATTTGTAAAGGATGTTTTGAGGTACTACAACCTCAATCTTGCTCATATTCATCCTAATGTATGAACCATTCTATCTTCATTTGAAAAGTTATTGAGAATTTTGAATAAAGAGCCTACGGTCAGGGTATTTAGGCAGTTTTATACCTTAATCAATAGCACTGAAGGGAGACCTTCAATCCCTTAGTTTTTCACTTTCATCAATAGGCAATATAGGCCAATAAAGAACACCATAAAAAGAATTTCTTTACTCTAAAAAAATGGAGGGAACAATGAGTGATAGTGAGGTTTGATGGTCTAGCCAAACCTCATGATGGGTATAGTCCAATCTAGGGTTATACTCATTATTGGAGGACACACCCAATATGTGTGAATGACAAACCTTTATTGAGCCTAGAGGAGGAGAGGGTGTGCCCTAGGTAGAACAACCTCCACACCGAGTATGACATCGACCGTATGGCTAAAAGGTTATATAGCGTTTTAGGTAATCTCATTTTCATATTTTTTTTTACTTCAATAACTTTCATTCCCTAATTGTTTCCTCACGCGTGGTCTTTACCTGGGATTGTTGGATCCTAATTCAATGGGTTTATCCCTTTTATACCTAGTCACGTGTCTATGCCCTCTCCTAGTAGTTGCTCCTTTTTTGAACACAGTCAATCATTAACGCAAAGACAAATGATTAAGTCTTCTATTTAAACACTAAGGAGATTACCACAGTTCAAACCCAGGATGTCCCTGAAGTCATCCTTGTAACTAGCTTTCCTGTGGATAAGGTGTGTTAAGAGGTAACATGAGGGTCTCACTCTCCCCTATCGGGGGGCCTAGGGTGCCAACATCAACCTCGGTTCTGATGTGGAGGTTGCCTCTCAATAGAAGAGAAAGAGAGTCTCCATCCCTTCATATTTTAATTTTGAGATTATTCCTCCTCTATATAGCGCTCATGCTCCTACAAGTCCAATCTACTTATTTCCTAGGTTTTCTAGTCAAACTCCTACACTCTCTCGATGTTACTCAATTTTGACCCCATAAAAAAATCAAGAAAAGAAAAATATAAATATAAAAAATAAAAAATAAAAAAATAAAAAGATATACATGAAGAAAACCTGAAAGATTGCCTAAATTGATGATGAGGGTTTAAAATATATAAGATTGATAAAATTGGCAATCCAATTTTGATTAATAGTGATACTAAGAGCAAGTGACTAATTCACTGCTTCAATATAGCTGTGGCTAGAGACAAATAGAAGGGCTCATTGGTGAAAATATTTTATTTAGGGTAAAGAAATACAAACTTGGATAGATAAGGACTCAAAGAGAATCTTGGAAGACTCAATTAATTTTATTGAGAACTCAATTGCAAGAAAAAATAATTTTTGAGGTCAATTTAAGCTTTAATTGGAAGAAATTGAAGTTTGAGGGTCGAATTGCAATTTTAAGAAGTTAATTTGGTCAAATCAAGGGCCAAATTACATAAATATTGAAGTTTGATGGGCAATTAGGGACTTGATTGAAGAAATCCAAAATCAAGGACCAAACTGAAAAAGACGCGTGATTGTAGGGGCTGAAATTTACCAAATCAGGGGGCCAAATTAAAGAAAATTGAAAGTTTGATAGTCAATTAAAGGTCCAAATGCACAAATTAGAAACCAAGGACCAAGATGAAAATGACACTAAACTTTAAGGCTGATGATTGAATTTGACAAAGGTGAAATTGTATGAAATTAAGAATTTGAGAGGTAATTACGAGTGCAATTACAAGCAATTGGAAGAATAAGGACTAAAGTGAAGATTTTTAAATCCCAAATTAAAAACCCTAATTTCTAGGTTTTAGCCTAGATAACGTATTGTTCAACCATTGTTTAGTTTTTTCTTCAGCAGTTTTGGCTAATTGAATAGACACTTTCAAACAAATGAATATGACATTTCCGACCACCTTTGGGGCTATAACCACCACCATTCAACAGAGAAACACCCCCTCTACAAAGATCAGTTACTCTCATCAAATGTTTACATCCTATTTTCTTTAATGAATTTAACAAAATCTTGTCACTGATCAACCATCACTGCATTTTTAGATTCTAGGCTAATTAGGTTGACATTTTCAAACGAATGAATGTGGAGCTACATGCCTTTAAATTGAGCAGGGATGGATCCAAATGAAAGGTATACTTTTTCTCTACCAAGATCAGGTTGTCTCCGATGATATTTACATCAGAGTTGCTCCGACAAAGCCGTGAAAGTGGGTAACTCAGTCATTGATGGTCATGATACCCGTTTCGCAAAACCACTAATTTTTTCCGCGAGTTCACATTTCAAGCCTTCTTAGTGGGTTTTATCAAGGGCTTGTCGTATTTTTCTCAATATCAAATTCCCAGAAACAAACTCCTTGATCTACAAGTTTGAAAAAACCACTAAAATATCTAAAATCAAGTTTGTTGCAAAACCACCATTATAAAACCAACATTGGTACATTACTCACAGATGTAAAACATACCTTAAAAACTCTTTCATTTTGAATAAAAGTCCATGCTTTAATGAAGGAGGATCAATTTTTAATTAAACTCTAGCTTGAAACCCTATAAATACCACTTATAAAATCAGGGCAGAATGAGAGGAAAAAAGAAGAAAAAGATCGATAAAGAAACTCTATGTGTGAATGTTTAAGAGCCTAGCACAAGGATTTCTTGAGCTTTGAAATGACAGTAAGGTTGTAGAAACAATACTTGACAAATGAAAGCAAAGAAGGTGGTAGTTATTCTAGGATCTTGAAGGTATACTTTCTAATCTAAAACTAGAGTCTATGTGGCCTACTTAAGTGTTTTTTTTTTACTATTATTTGGTGTGCATTTATGTTTATAAGCATGTAAATTAGCTTTAGAATGCTTGGCAAGTAGTGTTATGGTTGCCCCTTTTTGTTACTATGATAGTTTGATTCTATTTTCTATAGTTTTTTGGATTTTTTTATGTTTTAAATGTAATAAAAGTCTTCTATTTAAGTTGTTTTCTTAAAAAAAAAAAAAAACAATGTTGCTCTAGTTTAACTTAAGCAATGCATGTTGAAGCAATAATGTTTATCTTGAATTTGCTAAGTTTATTCATAACCAAAATGAGTTTAGAAAATAAATTTTGAATTCATATTGCATGAACATGTAGGCTATTTCATGTTAATCGTTTTTTGATTTGATATCTCTTGCATAATTTTGATGATTTGAGGTTGTTTGTTGTTTCTTTTGATTCAATTATGTTTGGTATTGGTAATGTGGTTTGTGAGGATTAAATGCAATGTGTTTAGAAGGCCATTTCTGGGGTTTAATAGTGTGTTGGTTTTTCGTGTTGGGAAGTGTTTTTCGTGTTCTTGGAAAGAACATTGTATTGACTTTATGATTTGGACTAGTTTTGGTCCATTTCTTTGCATGGAACCCTTCAGGCAACTTGATTAGTCAATAATCTAGGATTTATTTGCATTCATAATATGTTTTCAGTAGGTTTTAATCCTAGGGTTTTGGTTTTGAACTGAAATCCATTTTTGACAAAATTATGGTTTTTGAGTGATAATCGAAGTCAATAGATGCTAGATTATTAATCATTGCATGATTTCTAAGGTGTCTGGCATTGGTAGGTTCATATCTAGTCTAATTTGGAATCCACGTTGTTGGGTTCATGTTGAATATTCTTTGGTATTTTTTTCATGTTCTTCGTTTTTTGAGTTTTGATAAAAAAAAATTGAGTTTTTGTGTTTTTTTTTTTTGAAGTTTGATTTGTTTTTTTTATTATGGTTTAGGTTTTGGTTTGTTTTTCGAGTCAAACTAATGGACTTTGGTCCAATTTATGGTCAAACCAAATATTTCAAGTTAACCAGATCGAGAAAAAATCGGGACAAAGGTTTAGACCTTATTTGGCTGACAAAGTTTTTGCCAAAGGTTTTTTTGGATTCAGGGTGTGTTTGTCAAACACCCCCTAAGCCTATTTTGACAGTTTTGGTTTTAGAAAAAAAATGAGTTTTTGCCAAACAGGGCCTTATATATATATGATTTCTGCTTGTTGCATATGTCACAATACTTACAAAAAAAATTGCCTTATATTTTGTAAAAAAAGAGATAAAATGTTTTTTGGCATTGTTTTAGAAGTTTTTTGTATTTCTTTGCAATGTTTTGTGGAATTTAATAAAGATTTGGCCAATATTTCAATAACCCTAATTTTTTTTCTTTTCTCTAAAAATTAATGGTCAACATTCTGGTATAAATATTGGACCTACAAGTAAACTGGTATTTAAATATCAAGAGTCAACCATAAAATTATCAAAAGTATTTTTAATATTCACCAATTTTAATTGGAAATATCTTTCACCATAATATACAAGTTGTGAAAAACACTTTTGCCTTCTAGGATAGGTGAACCCAGTCAAGGCACCTATATAGATTCTTCTTATATGGATTTATTTGGGCATACGAGCTCATAATAAATTCAAAACGCCAGTTTTATTCATGAGCATAAATCTTTGTTCTAAGTTATAGATGGACCACCTGTTAGGAACCGATCAACACCTTTATGCCACATCCAGACCACACAATGCAGCTTTTCTCAGATAAGGTGCGGTAAGGGTGATAATACCTTCCCTAGCCACAACCAATCTCTTATCTTAAAATTTATGATAAGACCAGTCCATTTGGGTATTCCAGTGACCCTAAACAAAACAACTAGATGGTGATTTCTTGACCCCGATGTCATGTCACGTTGTGCGCACACGTGTGACACCCTCCAATGTGGAGGCTATCTTCTCCAACCTCAAATTAGACCATGCCCCTATCTGTTTCCCCACTTTAAGTGAGACCATTGTCCAGGGGAGGTCTACACTAGGACCTGGTGGGTTAGAAGTGATGGAGACATTGAATAAACTCTTCACCTTTCCTTTTGATATGGAAGGACTGACTGACCTAAACTTTCAGCACCACTTGGCCATTACTGGACATATGACTTTTTAGGTAAGATAGCAAACTAAATTTTTTTCCTTAAGTCAATTAAGAAAAAATATTTTAGTCAACTCAACTTGAGCATTTGTCTAAGGGTCTGATACTTAGGAGAAACGATGATCTACATGAAGCCTCTGGCAATGTTCTTTTATTTTATGGTTAACTGCATTCCATTATTAGTGATCAAGACTTCGGGGAACCCAAAACGACATATGATATTCTTTCAAAAGAATAAAAGCACTTTGTTGGTGGTTATCTATGGTAGAGCTTCTGTTTCAACCCACATAGTAAAATAGTCCACAACCACTAGGAAAAATTATCTCTTACATGTGGAGACAGGGAATGGACCTAGGATGTCCATTCCCCATTATGCAAATGACCAATGGGAAGTTGTAGTTTTCATTTATACAGATGATTGTAGGGAAAATGAAGCAAACCTCTAACACTTATCACACCTTTTCACAAGGCTCCTGGCATCCTGGAGTATGATTGGCCAATAAAATCCTATTCGTGTTGCCTGAGTTGTAAGAGCCCTAGAGCCTGTATGTAGACCACATATGCCTTCATGTATTTCTTGTAAAACTTAGGAGCTCTCCTATAGGGATAAGCATTTCAGTAATGAGGCTGAGGTAGATCTTTTGTATAAGACGTTGTCAATTATACAATACCCCGATGCTTATTATGTCAGATGTATGGCTTCATATTTGTTTGAGGGCGACTCTTATGTCTGTAAATAATCTTTAATAAGGATTCTCCAATCATCTATTATGTTGATGGGAATAACTACCTGCTCATTTTTATCAACACTAGGTTCTTCCAAGACTTCCACCCAAACATCGATAGATAATTTCACAGAATTAGAACTTGCTAATTTAGACAAGAGGTCTGCTTACTGATTGTCTTCTCTAGGAATACGAGTGATTGAAACAATTTTGTGCTTAATGTTGAGATAAGATATAACTTTTTGAAGATACAACCCCATGGTGGGTTATCTTGCTTCACTTGTTCCTTGGCATTGACTAACCACTAACTACGAATCACTGTGAGCTTAGAGAGGATATGCATTTAAAGCCTCTGAAAGACATAATCTAGCTTGAAGAACTTTATATTCTGCTATATTGTTGGTAACAAGGAACTCAAAACAAAAATCATATTCCAATACTTGTTCTTTATGACTGATAAGTATTATCTCAGCTCCACTTTCATTTATGTTAGAAGCACCATCTATATACAATTTTCAAGCAGGAAGTAACACAGGTGATCTCATTAGTGTTTCTGATCCGACTAAAAGTTCTATCATTGAAAGTGGATGATCATGATTATCCACGCGTTCTGTAAAACAACATTCAACGATGAAATCTATCAAGGCCTGACCCTTTATTGTTGGACGAGGTTAGTATTGAAGTCTAAATTCTCCTAGCTTTATAAAGAATCTGTCTCAATGGTTGGTATGTCAATACGGTTATTTGATGAGCTTGAAAGTATGGCTTCTACTTTCTAGACGCGCATACCGGTGCAATAACTACTTTCTTCACCTTTAAGTATCTTATTTTTTCATCATAGAGAGTTTAGTTAGAGTAATACAAAGGTCATTATATGCCTTCATCTTCTTTTACTAGAACTGAACTCACTAATGAATCTATCACCCTTAACTAGAGAAATAGGTCTTCATTCTCTTGTGGTTGAGATAGAATCTTAGGGGATGACAGATAAATCTTAAGTTCTTCAAAAGCCCTTTGACAACCTTCAGTCCATTCAAAGTTAGCTATATTTTTTAATGTCTTGAAAAATGATAGAGTGCGCTCTCCCAAACGAGCAATGAGTCTGTTAAGAGCAATCAATCTCCCTAATAATAATAATAATAATAATAATAATAATAATATGAGATAGAAGAAAATGAAGAAGAATAGTGATGATAATAAAATACTAATAATAGTTGTTGTGATGATAATGAAAATGATAATGATAATAGCAACAGTAATAATAATAGCGATGATGCTTGTGGTGTTGACTGTTAAAATAGTAATAATATTAATAGCAATGCCGCTATTATTACTAATAATGATAATATTAGTAATAATTGCGGTGGTGGTGGTAATAATAATAATAATAATAGTGATGATATTGCTTATGAATAATAGTAGTTGCAGTGATCTTGATCCTTATTTTTTGAATTGCTACTTTTTAAAATTCTTATATATGATTATAATTTTTTATTCAAATTCATCATTTAATATTTATTTTTTTTGGATTCGATTCCTGATTTTTCTAGATTGAGTGCTTCAAGTTTAATGACTCGGGCACAAGTTTAAAAAAGTTAACAATTTTTTTTTTAAAAAAAGTTTTATAATTCTTTTTATTTTTTAATCAAGTTATTCCAGTCATATAATTTAGATCGTGAATATGATAGAATATCCTGTGTTGGCTTAGTTTTAATTAATATTTTTACATATTTATTATAAATGGTATTCTTATATCTATTTTTTACTTATTTTTAGTAGCTATAAATTATTTTTTGTTTAAAAAATTATTCTACCATGCAGCAAAAGCGAAAGTAGGAATCCCAGTAACAACTGAATTCCAAACCTCCTTCATTTCAATGGGCGGGTTGGAACTAGGAACCTTCCAGCAAAAGGCCTTGATAATTTGCAATTGTTCCATATGGGCCAAGTCCAGGCTTTGTACTCTATTTCAATTCCCAATAAGCCTATATCTTTCCACAGTCAACAAAAGTATTTAGGTAAAAACAATTAAGCAAATAACATGTTCTAAAGGGTTGCATCACTTCCAATGATAAAATAAAATAAAAAATAAATAAACAAGATTGTGACAGTTATACTAGTGCAAAAAAGGCACTAGCCACCAGAGGCATAAGAATTTCTTGAAAGGATGTCCCCTACCCGTAGTTTTGAAACCCGGTCCCAGCTCAACGGGTCGATCTGAGACCCAACTGATTCAGGACTGGAACTAGGCAGAGTTAAAGAAAAATAGAAAAAGTCATGACCCGGTATGACCCAGCCGACCTGGCCGGTTGACCCGGTGACCTAGTTGACCCGGCAAAACCCGGTCAAAAACCCGGTTGCAACCTGTTGACTTTTGTTTTTTTTTTTTTACTAAAATGACGCCGTTTTGAATTTTTTAAAAATAGAGATTGACCTGGATGACCCGGTCAAAACCTGGTGATCTGGTCAAAACCTGAAATCTGGGTCTTGAACCGACCGGGTTTTAAAACTATAGCATAATCTTTTAAGAAAAATTTTGATTTTTTTTAAAAAAACATCTTTAAAATTTTTACAACGTCCACGTAAACTACCAAATCCACATTTCATTTTTTTAAAAAAAACATCCTTAAAATTTTTACAACGTCCACGTAAACTACCAAATCCACATTTCACACAATGAATGAAAGCCAGAAAGACAATCAAACTGAATGACAATAACCTTGTCGACAATCATGTTATTAATAGATATGACCAAGTACATAGTACGTGAGGGGTGTTGTCCAGATGATAATTTCACTTGAACATGGCTTCTAACTTTAATAGATAAGTTTTTTTTTTATCCGTTCGGCTTCATGCTATGTTCCAATAATACACGAAATAAACAAGTTAGATTCGGGTAGAATTTGAATATTGCCCTACTCAACTCAAAATCATATTCAAGCTCGAACCGAATCACATTAATATTCCTAAAGTTTTAAAAAATTACAATTGTATCAAGCTATATATACACAATGGCGGAGCGTTTCCTGCCCTGGGCTATTAAATATATATATATATATATATATATTTGTTTTTAAAATAAATTATTAATTTATGTACATGAACTTTTAAAGTTAACAGTAAAGTTTTAATTCAAATACGCTACTCAAAATATTAAAAAATAAATTTGAAAGTATATAAAATTAAAGTGAAAGTAAAAATAAACTCACTATTGAAGTTACATCTTTCGATATTTTGTGGAATATAATTCATCTATCATCGAATCTGAATCGATATTGTAACAACCCCTCAACCGGGATAAAATAACAATCTCATGTTAACTGAAAAACAAAGTAATTAAATGTTTTCCCTCTCTCAATTCCTTCTTTCTTCACTTGATTCTTCCTTAGGTTAGTGTTCTATAAGTTGAACTTTATAAGTTTACAAGGTTATTCTCTCACTTTTTTTATTTTTTTTCCTTCGATTTTTTTTTTATATTTTTCCCTTACTTTTCTCTCTTTCTCTCTCGCCTTTTCTTTTCTTCATTTTCCTATTCTGCTTCTTACCAGGTGGCAACATATAAAAGGAATGAATAATTGATTTGTTTTATTTTTTAATGGCAAATAACTATTTTACCCTTAATGAGTCGTTTTGTTTTTATTTGGCGGTCTTTTTTTTTGTTAGCACTACCAAACTCTGTTCATCCTAAAATTTTAACCAGATTTTATTCAATATATTTTAAGATCCCTCGTACAATTTCAGCTCAATCTGATGGTCGGATTGAAAATTACACCCAATAACGTAAAACTGGCTAAATTGTGATTTTTTATTAAATTTCTGAATTTCTCCAAAATTTCTAAAATTTTAAACCAAGCTAAAGCATCATATTAGAAGGCTCCACGTAAAGTTTCAGAATTTGTTGATAACTCAATCAAGAATTACGAATTTTTTACATAAAACTAGTAAAAAAATATTGATAAAATCTTAACCTAGGCTAGAGCCCACCCAAGCCTTTGCATTGCCTCCGCCCTTGTATATACATATAAATAAAAATTAGGTTCTCACTTTCCCCTCTATCCTCTTCAGCTGACTGATTTCCCTTCATGATCCCTCCCTAACTATAATTTCCTTTCGAGGCCTCTTTCTTTTTTATTTTTTTTTCTTTTTTTTAAGCCATATTTTTCAGTCTCCTCTCCTTTTATAATATCTCCAAAAATTTTCTCACTTTTTTTTTTCTTGAAGGAGTTTATAAAGTGATGAAGGTGGTGTTTTTTAGGAAAATAAAATATGAGTTCTTGTGCTTCAATCCATAAGTTATTGCAATAGAGTGGTCACGAAACCTAGAGTGTCATTTAGGTCTAAAAAACACAAGCCTGTGATTCCAAAATCACCAATCAAGGATAATAAATAGACTACTATAACCCCTATAACCAATCTGATGAATAAAATACTCGAAACCTGATTGGATTGTGTATTCTTCACTTATTCATCCACTTCGCAATAAATATTTTAAAGAAATTTTTAAAACATTTTGTTGTGCCAGCGCAACCTTATTAATATATTTTTGTTGCGCCAATAGAAGTGCCGGTGTTTAATTTTACTATTTTTCAAAATATTTTTGATGGGTGTGCTATTTAAAAAGAAAAGAAAAGAAAAGAAAAGACTCTTTCCTCAGTGCGTGCATGACCTCTGTCTTTGCCACGTACCTTAATTAGTCAATGAGAACATTCTATTGCACGTACAGACGCATCCATAGTTTCTCATGTTAAAGAAATTCGGGCTATTAGTCAGCCCACATGGTCTGGTTGGCATCAAAAGTTTCATTTAAGATCTTCTCTGATCCCCGCTTAACTTGTCTTAGCAAGACAATGGTCTGGTTGGCATCACAAGCACATAACAAAGCTCCAAAAGCAATGACTCCTCACTGCCAACTTGGTCACATGGAGAACAAGATCATCAAGAATCAAAAGAAAAGGTTCTCACTCCGAATTATGGGGAAATCATTTTTTGGCTTCATGCATGGTGGGAAGTGAAAAATTGTTGACTGCTTTTGGTTTTCAATTCTTGCATTTATTCATAGGTTTTCTCCTCTATACTCTGCCCCATCCTAATGTATTTTCGATGCAGCACAATTTATATGGGTAGCATTTACCGTCTTTTTTCTTTTCATAAAATTAAAGATGTTTCACGCGATCATGTAACAAAGATATGGCGTTTTGTTAGAATTAATTTTCTCATAACTTAAGTTTATGGATCTGGAATAGCTCTAATATACAATATATCAAACTGTTTTTTTTTTTTTGGATTCGAGAAAACCCCACCCCCTGGAAAGCTCACTTTGTGGGTTCGGGTGAGCGAGTAAAACCCCGGCTATCCCAGGCTCTTACAAGAGGTGCACGCCCTGACTCAAACTCGAGACCTACTGTACAGATCTCAAACTCTTTGCCATCATGCTACGCCCCTTGAGAACCTATATATCAAACTATCCACGACTAATTCACAAATAGTTATTGGCTTAGCACAAGAGATTGAGTTAATAATTAAAAATTTCAGTCTCCTTTCTAGTCATCAAGGTTCAAATCTCACACCAAATTATGCAAAGTAACCCTACCCGAACTACATCAATATTTCAAATGGTTTTGTAGATTTAAGTAAGAATTTGATTATACTTAAAGAAAAATAAATATCACTCTTATCACATCCTTTTGAATGAAAGTTTACATTTTCCATATGTTATCTTCTAAATTCTATGCTACATATGCTTTCAACTGTCTAAATTATTTTATGAGTTTATTCGTAATTTATTTTAATTTATATCCAATTATTTGCAAAACATTTGACATTAGTTTTTAAAAATAGAAGACTCGTCAATAACATTATCTATGAAAAAATTGATGTTCGTCCCAAAAATAGAAGACTTGTCGATTTGGGTTTTCATAAAAAAATTGACATTCATCCCTAAAAATAACATATTTGTCAATTAAGCCATCTAAAAAATTCAACACTAGTCCCTATAATATAAGAGTGTCATCAATTAGGTCATTCACAATATTTGATATTAATTTGTAAAATAAAAGACTCGTTTATTTGGCCATTCATAAAATTTTGACGTCAATCCCAAAAAATACGAGACTCACAGATTTGATCATTCATTGAAATTCAATGCATGTCTCTAAAAATAAGAGACTCCATGGTTAGGTCATATGTGAAAATTCGATGTCCATCTCGAGAATTTGATCAACCAAAATGGTTGATTTTGGAGTCAACGGATTCCATTTTATGAGTGGAGTTCCACTTGGATATTATTTCACCTTAGAAGTTTTTAAGAGATTAGATCTAACCTCGAGAAGTTTTTTTGTGTTTGCGTTGATTTGTTTTTAGCTAATTTGTTTTTGCTAATTTAAGGCCATATGTGGGTTTGTTTGGGTTATTAGATTGTTTTTAAAGTTATTTTCAAGTAACAAATGGTTTAAAATAGATTTTAGGATAAAAAATTCATCACCCCATATTTTCTAGCCTAGAGGGATTCTAGGTTTCACATGACGTGTCATTTGGCACATCAAACATCACATCATTTGTTTTTTTTTTTAAATAATTATGCATCATCCACCTAGTTTAATAAATAAAAAAAATAAAAGGCCTCTACATGCGGGCTTGGGCTGACAAGCCCACGCACTTGGCTTGTTTTTAATAAGGCCAAGGGTTGTTGGGTCGCTTAGGCCCCACACACCTAACCTTTATTTTCTTTGTTTATTTATTTATTTCATCCCATGTTTTCGTGTATTGTTTTTCATTGACTTTTGTTTCTCAATTTAATTCTTTTGTATTTAGTTGTTTTTAATTGGTCTTCAAGATATGCTTTGTTTTGTTTTCGGTAGGATTAACGTAGTCTCTGAAGAACATCCCACTATTTTGTTCATGCTTAATATTTTGATATGTATTTTTGTTGTCATATAATTACAAGAAAAATTTATAAAAGGCTTTTATACATAATGGGTTGCATGGCTTAGACTGCTTGTTTGGCAAGTTAACCTAGGTTTAACCGAGTCTTTTTTTTTATTCTTTTCTTAATTTAATATTTTTTTCAAATTTCAACCATCAACATTGGATCAGTTAAGAATTTTTCTTTGTGATTGTTTCTTATTTGCTTCCTATAGGGTTATCACAGTTTCATGATCTAGATCGAGGGTTTGGCAGATTATCCTGGTTAACTCGAGCCAATCAAATGTGCTTGCTTCTCAATATTTAAAAACAATGTTGTCCAATATGTCACTTTCTCATTTTCTAAAAGGATGTCATAAATTTACATCAAATTTGAATTCATGATTATTATTATTTTCTTCCAAAAAATACTCTAATAATGTCTAGATAGTACATCATAACACTTGATTGATGCACTATATTATCTAAATAAAATTGCAAATAATATTTAGAAAATACTTCAATGCCTGATAAAAACTAAATTATTATCGAAAAACATCAAGTGGCCACATCATAAAACCCTATTTTGTTTAAAATAGTTGCTTTTATTACTAAAAAAAGCCCCCATGACTTGTAAACTTATCAAATATGATGTAAGAAAATCACCATCATAAAACCCCCTTTTTCTTGGTTCTTGGCTTTAAAAAATGACGGAGAAAGTATCCTGATAATGGTGAGGAAAGAAAAGAAAACATAGGATTAGCTATTTTTTGGTGAAGAAACTTGTTGTTTTTTGTGTCAAAAAATTTTATTCGATAAAAAGAATTTGAAGGCGTTAATTTTTTCTCTAAACACACCTAAAAAATGAGATTGGGTTTTGTTTTGTTTTTCAGTGTTTTTTTTTGTTTGACAAGTAGTTTAGTGAGGCTTTTTATAGTATTTATAAGTGTTTTTAGATGAAAATAGTTAGATAAAATGGATTTCTAACTCAAAATAATTTCTCTCCATGTTTTTCCATCCACCACATATCATTATCCCTTAAACAAAAAAAATGAATAATCATGCCCGGGTGCTTAGGCCTGGGTAGGCATGCTCATATACCAGGGCTTTTTTTAAAAGGTCTAGGCGTGATCAACCATCGAGGCCATGTCCGCAAACCTGGTCTTCTATTTTTTCTCTTTCTTGTATACACTGACTTCTTTTCTTTTCTTTTTTTTCAATTTTTTATTATTTTATGTTTTATTTTATTTATTAAAAAAAAATTTCTTATGGTGATTCCAAGGACATTTTCATAAGACAAAATATGACATTTTCATAAGGTATATATATATATATATATATATATATATATATGGATGAAGAATTTTAAAAGATTTTTTCTCAAAATTTTATTTCATTAGATATTTGAATTGATTGTTAATCATGATTTATTTTTAGTTTTGCTTATAAAAAAACTATAACAAATTAACAAACAACTAAAATAGAAGGAGGTATCAATACTGTAGCCCCTCACATTGCATTGTTCACTGCTACAATGTGATAACTATTTTGTCATTTCCAACAAAAATTGCATGCATTAGTCGTTACTAATTTGTTTGGGTGAGGTGCATCACATTTGAGAGGATGTGCACGATATCAAAGATGTGATGACTAGTTTGCTCTCTCGCTATCCACCACCTAGACAATTATACCATAATTATTTAATGTTTTCACATTTTTTTTTTTATGTTTTTAGTACTTTTCTTCCCTTATTTTAATGAATATTATCGTTTGAACACTATGCAATGGTTTTATGTTTTATTTCTCTATAATTGCTATATTTTCCCTATATGCTTTTCGTTGATGATAAAAGGGGAGAGAATTGATGAATACATATAAAACATGATTATATGATTAAAGGGGAGAGAAATTTATATCTATAGATTGTTTTTAAATTAAAGTTTCCAGGGAATTATATATATATATATGTGTGTGTGTGTGTGTGTGTGTTAGATCCTCACCTAATAGCTTAGAACCTATAGTTTCTACAAGTTTGACTGTTAAATTGATTTGATGTGCAAATCAGTTAATGTTTTCTAATGATTTTAAGAATGATAGATTCAAAACTAATTTCATATACAAGAATATAATTGGTATATTTTAGAATGTAAGGACATAGTGAATATTTACCGTGTTATATATATACTAGATTGGTATCTGTGCTACATTCCGAGTCTACATTTTTTTCTAATAAAATATTTAGGTGTTACAAGCATGGTTTTTTTTTTTAAGTAAGAGAAATTCAATAACTCGGGTTATAGTTCCAACCAACTACATAAGCTAGCTTTATTTGAATCATATGGAGAGAAAAAAGGCAATGATAGCACACAGGAATATATATATATATAAAGCTATCATGATAACATGAAAAAAAAAACCTTTATCTAAGAGTAAAAAAATTAGTCATTTACCTAGTTGTGTTTAATGAATTTGTTTATTAAAATTAATTTGCAATAGAAACCAACACAAACATAAAATAAAAGAAAAAAAAATATTATGTAAGACTGCACATATTAAAAATATCATAAAAAATAAATATATAATCTACATAAAATATTAAAAAATTATAGAAGAATCATACTAATCTTTTTAGATATTAAACACACACAATATAGTTAAAAATAATTGTTATCTAAAAAGGACTAAAAAAGCCAAAAAAATAAAAGAGAAGAGGTATTAATGAAAAATTATTTTCAAAAAGCATATAAAAAATGTATTAACAAAAAAAAAATGAAAAACAAGTGAGGCCATACATTGTGGGCCTGGTAAACTAGGCGAAACGCCTAGCCCACAAAGAAAGGGTTTGCATGTGGTCCTGCAAGTTCAGGCGTACACACAGGGGCTTTAATGTTTTTTAATGTTAATAAGGTAGTAGAAATGTCCTCTGCCCCATTCTTTGATAAAAAAAAAAAAATAGACAATGTATCCTTTATTTTGGTAAACGACGTGTTGTTTATAATTCTCTAGATTCTGGCCACCATAATGGTTCTTGTTTTTTCACCCAAAAAGTCATTTTAACCCTAGAAAACACCATTGGAACCTTGTTAAATCAATTCATGACCCCTTATAATGGAAAAAAAAAACCACCCTAAAATCCATAATCAACTGAAATAAAAAACTTTTTCGAGCTCAGATCTGTTTTTAAGTCCTATCAAGGTAAAAAAACAAAACATAATCTTAACTCTTCTCATCACATAGAACCATTTGATACAAAAATCGATCGTTTTAGTGGCCAAAATCATCTCCAACAGAAACTTTCTCTCTCGACCCTCCCTCTCTCTTCCACTAAAAAAGAACTGAAAAAAGAGGAAAATAAATTTTGATACCAAAATTAGATTTTTGAAAATTAGAGGGACCGATTATCTAATATCTAAAAAAGATAGGGAACTAAAATAAACTTTGAAAATAAATTTCAAAGTCGTCACCTATTCTACTCATCCTTTTAACTTAAGTTCTTTGTCTTTCAATTCAATCATCCCTAAAAAAATACAATTGAGTATTAATTTGGGCTCAAAATAACTTAGTTATGCAAAATAAAAATTCAAGAAATAAATTAAAATTTTGAAAAAAATTTACTATTAAAATCCACAATATTACGGGAAAGAACAAATAATAAAATAGCTAAAGTACAATCCTTATCTTTTTTTAATTTATACTATATCTCGTGTGTGTGTCATCAAAAATCTTACCAGCCCATAAACAACTGGATCCTTCCGAGAAACCCTTCTTTCGATGTCTCTCTCCAAGTTAAGTCCAGATGCTGTCGTGAGTTTTTGTTCTTATTTTAATCGAATTTTTGTTCTTTTATAAGTCCAGACATCACTCTCCATGTCACTTAACACAATATTATGTTGTGAGTATATTGATTATGCTTTTAATCTGTATGTATGCTTGCCTCTAGCCTATATATATACATACATATTGACAGACACATATACATGTGAGCTTGTTACAATAATTTGTTGCAATTGACAAGCAAAGATATGGGGGCATTTGGCGATTCCAAGCCTACATTGGCTATGTTTGGATTGCAATTCTCCTATGCAATTGTTTCTCTCATCACAAGAGCTGCTCTTATACATGGAATGAGTCCTAGGGTCTTTGTTGTCTACAGGCAAGCTATAGCAACTTTGGTCATTGTACCCGTATCTTATTTCTCAAGGTACTTTCTATATTCTTTAAACTGCTATGTGTCTCTATACACACACACATACCCCAACATTAATTCGTAATGTAATATTATCTTAATTACGTTCACAGGAGAAAATCAGTTGGGACTTCTTTGGGACTGAGGAGCTTTTCTTTAGTGTTTTCGGCCTCACTTATAGGGTACGTATGCATATAGCAATCTTTTTTTCTTTTTTTTTAGCTTTAATTTATGTATCAAGATCGAATAACCCCAGCCGCTGACATGACCGTTCCTTACTTTAACCTGCCACAGTGTAACGATCAATCAGAATGTCTTTGCTGAGGGACTATACTTAGCCTCATCTTCAATGGCAAGTGCAATGGGTAATCTCGTTCCTGCCATCACATTTGTCATGGCAGTAGCTCTCGGGTAATTGAGTATAACTTTAAATTTCCCTTTCTTTATTGATGATGGACTATACACGCTCACAGTGAGATACCATTTAGCATCACATAAATATATGGTGCTATTGAAGCTATCAACACTTGGATTATGAGATCAGTAGACAAGACCTCATTTGTCAATTAGATCTCCAGTTCTTGGACTTCATACTTCAAAATTAACGTGTAATTAATGCGTTGTTTTTTTTTTTTGTTTTTTTTTGTAATTGAATAGATTGGAGAAGATTAAGATCGGAAGCTTCAGAAGTATCGCGAAAATAGTAGGAACAGTAATATGTGTCAGTGGAGCCATATCAATGGCATTGCTCAGGGGACCCAAGCTACTTAACAAAACCATTTTTGGGTCGGGAGGTGAGGATTGGTTGCTGGGTTGTCTGTTTATCTTTGTGAGCACTTGTTGCTGGTCAATATGGCTGATTTTGCAGGTGCGTGGATCTAAAATTGCTCTCCACTCATGTAAACATTTTGGTATCTAATATAATATTACAAATTTTAACAGGTTCCGCTTACAGCTAGCTATCCTGACCACCTATCCCTGTCAGCCTGGATGTGTTTCTTGGCAACACTACAGTCAGGAATTCTAACATTATTCTTAGAGAAAGATTTGGATGCATGGAAACTGCATTCATACTTGGAACTTGTTGGTTGTTTGTTCACAGTAAGTGGTTCTTTCTGTTCCAGTTGTTGTTAGGGATTGGCTGTTTTGATGCTCGACTGATATCCTAATTAATTACTAAAGGTTAAATTATTTGATATGAACAGGGAATTATAGGATCTGGGCTTTCTTTCTTTGTTCAGGCCTGGGTAATTTGTCAAAGGGGTCCCCTCTTCTCTGCAATGTTCAATCCTCTATGCACAGTTATTGTAACCGTATTGGCTGCTATTTTTCTCCATGAAGAGATTTACACTGGAGGGTAATAGGATTTGAACTTTCATCTTTTCCGAGTTTTCTTCTTTTTGTGCCGTCAGCTTAATGAAATATATTACTGCCTTTATGGGTTCTCATTAAAATCCTATGCTGTAACATAGCAGCTTGATAGGAGGAGTTGCTGTGATTATTGGTTTGTATATTGTGCTATGGGGAAAGGCAAAAGACTTTATAAAGGAAGAAGACGAGATCGATCCGAAGCTGGAAATCGATCAAAGGCAGGCAGTTAAAATCACGATTCAGGACTCCAGAGAAGGAAAACTTGTTCTTGAAGAACCTTTTCTGTCTGATAAATCAAATGACATTGAAGAAGATGATAATTTCCATCAATAATAGATTGGATCAGTAATCATTTTGCAGTTCTTTTGAGATTACAGATGGAACATGACATTGTAATAGTTTTGAGAAACTTAATTACTCAAGTACTTATTAATGTCAATTTAACGAAACCAGATTTTCAGACTCCCGGAAACTATGTCTATATTTTAACATTTTACATTCACGATATAGTTGTCTTGTTCCACTACGATAGATTGATGAAAATGAGATTTGAACTTGAAATCTCATTTCTATGCGTATGTAAATGCAATTAATTCTTGTGAAAATGAGATTTGAATGGCAATAAATTTTATTATATAATATGGATCATTCTTATATAATAGTGATTATTTTATTTTATTTTTGTTAATATTTTTACTTTTTTCAATTTAACTCAATTTTTAATTTATTTTTTATTTTGATTTTAACCCTTATTTCTTTATTTGTTATTTTTTTATTATATAATTATTTTTTTATTTCATCCTTGAATGTTTTATTTCTTAGAAATTGAGCTTTATTTATTTTTTTGATATCATCATTTAACATTTTTTTAAGATTTTTTTTTCAAGTGAGTTTTTATCATATCATATTTCTATATAGTTATTCAGATATCATATATCAGAATTTCACATATTAATTCAATTTTTTCAAGGTTAATATATTTTTTTTAAAATTTAAAAATTTTAATCCGATTTGCCATTGGTAACATAACTTGTTTTCGTTTAATGTTACATGTGTATGTTTGGAAAATACAATGGACCTTCCGGGGATGCTATTAAGCATTCCAAGCCGAGCAAAACAAAGCAAGTCCGATTGTTACCTGATAATTTAAGAATGGTTTCAAGCTTATCTCAGTAACACGTTGCAAACTCTTATCTCATTGGTGTAAACAGCCTGGCCACTGCTACTTAATTATGCAGATAATTATAAAATTCTAATTAATCTCGCACCGCCACTAAATTAACGTTTCCACGTCTTGCATGCTTGGCTGCGCTATCTTTTGGTATGAATGAGCAATTAACTTAATTCCCCTCCAAGTTTTTGAAGTTAATCGTTCAAATACATATTTAAGAAATCTTTAATCTTCATCCAATAATGGAAACTTTGGGTTGCATGAATAAGGTTACATGGCCTTTTTTTTATTTAAGCCGCCGTAAAGAGGATTGCCACATCCTTGGCTCGAAGTAAAAGAATTGTCAATTCAAATGTAATGATCCAATACGCCATAAATAATTCTTTTTCCATGACCAGAATATCTTAGAAGTAAAAAAACTAAAACATGCATCAATGGTAAATTTTATATTTTTATAATGATTTTTTTTTTGTTATTATTAATTCAGTTGAGGAGCAATTTGATATTTGAACAAATATAAAAAATAAAAAGCATAGTAAAAAGATTAAAATACCCTTAAAAGCAAAAAAAAAATTGTTTTTTCGCAACGATTTTTTTGTTATTATCATGTAAGTTTAGGAAAAATTCGGTATTTGATCAAATATAAAAAAGAAAGTTGGGGCGCATGTGGCGCACTATTAAGTATGTAGAAGGTGCCCGTGTCAACAAGCGGCACATGCAATGCCTCCTAGTATCCAAAATTACCCTTCCATCGTGTTGTTAAAAGTGTTGTCGCGTTCTCTTTCTGGTGATGGGGTGCATGTTGGTGGTTAAAGTCTAGTTTTTTGTCAATGATTCTTTCTTGGTATTTTTTTCTTTCTCCTTCTCCAAAATTACAATTTGACCCTCTTTGTTGTTGGTATTTCAACTTTAGTCCTTATTATTTTTATTTTGATTTTTTGTTCTTAGCCTTTTTATAGAAGTTTTTTTTTTGTTTTCAATATCATCCTTCAATCTCAATTTGTAAAATATTATTTTCTTCAAGTTGATCTTCATTCTTTTTATTATTTTTTAGGGACTTTAATTTATTGATTTGATTTTTCTTTTCAATTTCACCTTCAATAAAAAAAATTGTTTTTATTTCTTATTTCAATTTTTATCATTATTCTTTTAATTGTATTTTTTTCCTTTTGTTTAATTAAATTTTCTTTTTAATTTCACCATTTGATCAAAACTAAAATTTATTATGTATTTCAATTATGATCTCCATTCTTTTAATTATCATTTTTTTTTATCTTTTCATGTAATGGATATTCTTTTTCCAAGTTAATCTTTCAATATTTAATTGGTTGAAAATTAAGCTTTGTGCTTTTTTTAGATATGGTGTTTCCAGTCTAATGCCCCAAATCATTGGTTTGAAAAGTTAACATGGATTAATATCGTTTTTTTTTTGTAACTTATTTTCTTTTCAGCTTTGTGAGTTTTTACATTTTTTTTCTAATAGGTTATCATGATCTTATGACCTGTATCGCAGATTTGATGAGTTAACCCGAGTTAACTTGTTTCTTATTCCCTGAGTTATAGGTTTGTCATACTAACTTGAATTAACTCGAGCTGAGTTTTTTTTTTTTAATATAATTTTATCCTTTATATTTAATAAACTAAGAATTGAGCTACATCATTTATTCCCTATCAATTTTTTGTTTTCAAGTTATTATTATAATTACTTTTTAGAATATCATTTTTAATGGGGGGAAAAAAAAACTCGGGGCATATCATGGTTACACGGCTAGTGATATTTAATTGTCTTTGCGGATATCATCCAGTGAAGCTTGTCTTATTCAGACGTGGTCACCTTCCAAACACAAACAATAAGTGGTGTTGTCAAGCCAAAATATGCTGATACGCAATTAGAAGACAACCTTAATTATGTTCAAAATCGTGTTTTGATTGCTTTTCTAATAAGCTATATAGCTATCCATTCTCCAAAAGTTCTTAGACATCATCACTTCCAAAGTCCAATTCAGGGGGATAAATTGGAAAATGCGGTTTGATTTTATCATTCTTGACATATGATAAGAATGATGAAACAGGAAGAATACAGCAGATGGGCACGCAGCTCCTACTATACTATTGCACCGATAGTGCTCCTAATTTTGGCTTGAAGCTTCAAATTGTTGAACAAAGATAAAAGTTCAATGACTTCGATTATTTTATCCATACACCTTCATGGATTCCAGCTCTAGTGTAATCATGATGGATCACGTTACGCTCTAAAAGCCTACTCCTAGTGTCAAAAAAAATTGAATTGCAAATTAAGTCCACTGTTATTGTGTCAGTTTATAAACTAAGTTTGCATTACAATTTCTCGTCTAACGAAGGTGAATACAAGAATATATTAGCTTAGCTATGACTTATCGACAGCACAAGAGTTTATTTTAACTAAACAGGACAAAAAAGAAAAGAAGTCCTTGTCAAAGTGGGGAAAAAAACACCCGAGACAAATGCATGTGGACCGTTCTATGAAGTCTCTTGTGTGTCTCTCCACGTTTGTGGTTCATTGGTCTTCCTCAATATTAAATTTATACTGGCAGAAATGTTTATTGTCTTAAGAATATCATTAATGTTACCAGGTCACATTTTTTGTTATATTACTACTTTAATGATTCTGATATGATTTAAGTAAGGTCATATTTAGATTGCGGCGTAAATTGTTTTAATGTCTAGTATTACGCTACTGAGTATAGCTCCAAATCAAACCGTTGGATAAAGCTAAAACTTTATTAGAAAATTATAGAGGTATTTGTCTATGTTGGGGTAAACTGATACTAATTGATGCGAACCCCGTGATCACGTGGTCACGTAACCCACAATCAAGATTGAGATCTGATCCCGGAAAGCCGAAATATGTCTGATAAGAGTGTAACACAATAAAAACTTTTCCCAAGGCACAAGCACTATTGTAATAAAGTCGAATGACATCACGAACCTAGTTAATCTTCGATAAGTCAAATTTAGATCGTTTAAGAACAGAAAAATATAAGAATCTCTCTCAAACGTTAAAACTAAAAGATTCAAAAGTATTATTCGTCAATGGCTCTGAAATTTAGGCATACATGTATTTAAATAGTTCTGAAAAACTAACCCTAATGGATCTATCTTTGTGGGCTGAATTGCACTACTTATAAAAATTGACCCAAAACTTTTACTAGTAAGCCTAAACCATGACCTAAACAAGCCTTGGATCCTAACTAAAAACAAATTATTAATTAAGCCCAAACAAGCCTTGAGTTGTAGCTAACAAAAAATAAAAAGAAAGTCTATAAGTCTTAAGTCTTTATCTACCCAATGATCCTAGAAACCAATATATGATTAAATACCATTAGCTTTTCTTTTCTTATGTAGTTAGGATGAATAAGAAATACTTGTAAGAAAATTTTTTTGAAACATTAATGAATCCTTACCACAATTGAAAATTATGTTGTAGCCCATTAAAGATCCTTGTAGAATTAGAAAATTTTCAAAACAAATTGTCACATTCTTGTAGGAAAAGGATCCTTGCCAAATAAAAAATTCACAAGTCAAAATAAAGTAAATAACAAAATTTGTACAACATATTCTGACTTATATCGCAAGTTTTTCCTGAACTCCAATTCACTTGAAAGTTTACCCCAATATAAACAAATGCATCAGGAATCTTCTGGTAAAGTTTTATCTCAATCCAACAGTTTGATTTGGAGTTATGCTCAATAATGTAAAATTAGACAGTAAAACATTTTACGTCACAATCAAATATGACCTTGCTTTAATTGGTTTTGCAGAAGAAATAGCTAAGGAAAGGAGTTTTATAGGGGTTTTTTAGATTTTAGAGATTTTAGAGAATCTAGGTTTTGTTGGGAGACTTTGCCCTTATCTTTGGATTTTGACTTTGGTGGCATTAAGATCTATTTTGGAGGAATTTTCTTGTTAGAAAATTGAGGATAGAATTTGTATCTCCTTTTATAAATTCTATATCAAATCAAATATACTAAGTATAGCTTGCCATCAAGTAAAAATTTGCATGTTTTGATACAATGTTTTGAACATCTTTTCGTAAAACCTTTTTTATTGATTTCCAATCAATTCATAAAAGAAATTTTTGATTTAGTAAATCACATTGGAATTTTGTAATGCATAACACAATGGAAATAATTTCTTTTTATATAATAGAATAATTATTTTGACAATCATTCTAATGTGCACATGTAGATTGAAGAATTTGTTCTTTGTTTTTTGTACTTGCTTAAGAATACCCCCATACCAATTATTTTAAGGGCTAAAGGATTGACAATATGTAAGCAAGGAATATTTGGACCTGTTTTTTAATGTATCGAACAATCTTGGTGTGTTCATCATACTATGGAACAAGATTCTTTATCAACCTATCATGTAAAGGTTTTGTTATTCTGCTCACATTGTGGTAAAAATCTAAGATATAATTACGACTTCCTAAAAACCTTTGTAGTTAGGTTTTGTCTAAAATTTTGTCAGGGAACTTACTATCAAATGTAAGAGATCTCTCAATGGGTGTGATAGTTCCTTGCAAAATGTAATGACCAAAAAAACAAACACAAAGTTTGAAAAAGAGAAATCCTTGATAATGAAACAACTAAACCATTTTGTTTTGCAACATTGAAGAAAGTTTGTAAATGTTTAAAATGTTATTATATTGAATTGGAAAAAATAAGAACATCATTAATATAAATTATGTAGAGTTTTGAATATAAATTAAAAATATCATTCATAATCCTTTGAGATTATGATGGAGCATTTTTAAACCAAATAGCGTAACATTCCACTTATACTAACAAAAACAAACTATGAAGGCAATTTTGTAATGGTATTTTGGAAGAATTTAAATTTTCCAAAATATAAATGCAAAATATAATTTTTGTAATAAATCTTTTTTTTGTTTGGAATCGAATATCTAATCTATTTTAAAGCTTTGTTCAAAGGTTTGTAATTTATAGCAAGCCTTGGTGTGCCTTATTTAATTTTAGAATTTTTGTTAACATAAAAAGCTACACACGACCAAGGTGATCTGGATTTTTTATAAACCTTTAGACTTTAAATCCTGGATTTCAAGTCTACAATGTTGTTCTAATTATGCATTCATCTGAATAGGTCTTAGTTTTGTAGGTATTTGTTTTTCATTAAAACTTTTATCATATGAAAGATCAACAACATGTTGTTGTCTCTTCCCGAAGGCATTTAGTAGATCATAACAAATTTCTTTTTCTCTTTTGTTTTGAAAATCTAAACTTCACCTTTGTAAAATAGGACTTTGTAACTAATTTTTGATTTTTTGTAAAAAAGTCACCTTGTTTAAGATGCAAGAGATGAACCTATTTTCCTTTATCAATGCATTGATGTGATGAGTATGAATAGAACATACTTTGATCAAATTTCAATTCCTAGTCTTTGGTTTTTGTAAGAATGAAAAAACAAGTTTCAAACCATTGATTTTTGAAATAATACATTCATGACCAGTTTTGTACGGAGTAATTATGTCGATAAAAGAAGTGTCAAGAATAACAGTATGATTAATATCATGTGTAACAACAAATAAGTTTTTAAGATAAAACTCATTATTAAAAACTAATGCTTGAGTTTTGTATTTAATAACTAATTTAGTATTATTTGCTGCAGAAAGTTTTGAAACTATTCCTTCTTTAATATAATTCAAATATGCACCTGTATCAAACAAGACAATGATGTCTTTTTTGAATCATTTGAAAATATCAATTTAATTTTTATGACATACTTTTTGAAGTAATTTGAGTTAAAATATGCAAAAAGTCTTCAAGAACATGCTTAATATTTGACAATGTATGATCTAATACATGACTCTCTAGGGTTTGTTCTTCTAATTCTAGTTCAGATCATAATGACTTTCTAACTTTGTAAGAAAGTGTTGTAAAATAACAGTCTTTTTATTGAGCTTGTTTGAGGTTTTGTACTTCAGTCTTAAGGGTTTTGATTCACGCTATAGTTTTGGGATAGTAGCAACAAGTTTAGATTTATTTTTCTTATTAAGGATTTTTGTAAGGTCATAGGTATGTGTATTGAAATTTAGGGGGGGATTATAAATTAGGGGGCCAAGAAAAAATTTCAATTACTTTTAATAAATATTTACAAGATTTACAAGGAAGGGGCATTTCCTTGCAGGGGCCGGGGCCGGGGCCCCTACCAGCCCCCCCTCCCTCCGCCACTGGTTAATGGTAACGATGATTGTTTTTTAATAAGCTATGGTATTTCTAGTTTATCAAAAGTACTCATGAGTTTGTCTAGATAAGTTTTTTTTTTGTAATTATGAATCGTTAAGACTTTTAATAGCTTCAAGAATAAATTATTGGTATCTGGATAGGACATTTATTTATTTTGAAATAGTACGGGTTGAATGTTCTAAGTCAGAACTAAATGTTCCTAGCTCATCTATTTGGAATGGTTCTTTAGATGTGTCAGAAGAGTTTGTCTTTGAATTAGTGGTTTCAATTGTCGCGGGTGCGCGACGTCGCGGCGATCGTCCACCCTCAAATGTGTAAATGGGGGGATATATATATATGGTAAATATGGTGAGACAAGGAATTCGTTGTCTCTTAGCAATGAAAAATGGTGTGGGAGTCGCCACCTAGTATTTTGGTCACTAGGAACCCTAACTGGTCTCAGAGATCGGGCACGGGGACTGGTTGCGTAAAGGGAAGGTATTAGCACCCCAAATACGCCTTACCTAAGGTAAGCTGCATTGTTTATTTGTCTGATAAAATTCAAGGTCTCGTTGTGTTTCCTAGGAGGTCCTTATCTTATCGGGTAAAACCTAACCGTTCTAAGGTCTATGTATGTTGGTCCGTCTATGGTTCAAGAAAAGTCCTCCTCAATAAGGAGGTCCTTATCTTATCGGGTAAAACCTAACCGTTCTAATATCTATGTAAAAAAAACCATATTTTTAATATTAGGAATACGTTTTATGTATAAATTCGTAATCCCAAATACTAAAAGAAGACAAAAAGATTTTTTTAGAATTTTTGAAATATTGGCCTAGTTCTCATGGCTTGAATAAACTGGTTATTAAAGCCAAAATGCATGCTAATACATATATTGTTTTTTTTGAAATTTTCTTTGTTGTGTGAAAATACGATGTTATAATATTTATATATATATATATATATATATATATATATATATATATATATATATATATATATTTTGAGAGACTAGGCCGCGTTTTAAAACAAAACATTTTTTAATTATGTATTTTTTTTATGTTTTGACGCAAAATTGGGTATTTTAATACTCGGGTTGGTATCCTTACGGTATAAAAATACAACCAAATATTAATCCACTTTGATAAAAAATATGCAAGCAAAGTCAACAATATTTTTAAAGATATTTAGGAAATTTTTAAAAGCATAAGACATTTTTTATTTTTGAAATCTTTGACGTTTTGATGAAAACCGGGTATTTTAATACCGGATTTGTATCTTTACAGTATAAAAATACAAACCGATATTGGTCAAAATAAAATTACAGAAAAAAACACATATTTTTTTAATAATTTTTGCAGAATTTTCTTAAATTTTTTCATATATATATATATATATATATAAATAATACAAAATATAATATATATAATATATAATATTAAATGGGTTGGGCTGGTCCGGCCCAACCAATTGGGCCGGACTCAGCCCCAAAGATGTTGGGCCGATTTCGGCCCAAAATGTATTGGGCCGATCTCTGCCCAAAAAAAACTATTACTCTCTTCTGGGCCAGACCCAGCCCGGGAAGATTGGGGCAGGCCAGGGACCGGCACCCCCCAAGAACAATGCGGCGGGGGGAATTATTTTCCCCACCCTCCCGCATGCGAACGTTATTCGTTCCGCATGCGAGGAACAACATAAAAATGCAAGCAACGGAGGGGAAGAAGTATTACCCGGCGCGGAGGAGGCTGTGCGTCACTTGTCCTGTCGGCTTCGGCCCGCGTCTTTGCGGTGGCTCCGGGCGGCGCTGCGGCTGCTCCGAACGTTCGGCGGTGCTACTGTTCCTTTTCCAGTTTTCTACCCGTCTCCAGCTTTCCCCTTCCTTTTCCTATGGTTCGGTCTTCTTCTTTTTTTCTTTTCTTCCCTTCCCTCTCTTCTCTCGGTCTGTTTCTTTCCTCTGTTTCTTTCCTCTGTATTTTTTATGTTTTTCTCTCCTCTCGGTTTCTCTCTCCTTTCGGTTCTTCCTCCTTTTCTCTCTCTATTTTTTTCGTTTTCTCCTTCACCTCCCTTTCTCCTCTTCTCCCCCCTGCTCTCAGCGTTCTTGGGCTCTATTTATAGAGGCCAAGGGCGCCGCCTTTTACAGCTCTCATGGGAGCAGCCGGCTGGTCGGCCATTGGGCTGCCAAGCTTCGGTGGGTGGTGCGCGGTGGGTGGCGGCCATTGTGTTCGGTCGGTGGGCTCCAGGCGAGAGAGAGGGGCCGGCCAAAAATTCAAACCAAAATGCATCCCTTTTTGCCTTCTTCCCCGCTGCATGTTCGGGGGGGAAGAAGAAAGATGAACAGTGTCGTTCAAAACGACACCGTTCTGCTCCTTTCCTTTTTTTTTTTTTTTTGAATGCATGAAACGGCGTCGTTTTGAGAGAAAATGCGCCGTTTCATTTAAATCCCGCAAGACGCCAAAACGAGTCAATTTGCAAAGCAGCCCTCAATTATCTTTTGTCCCTTCAATTGCATCCTCGCCGAATTCGAACCCCGTCCCTATATTTGGCCGCGTTTTTCACTTTGGTCCTTGGCCTCTGAATTATGTAATTGAGCCCTTAATTGATCAATAAACTTCCAATTTCTTCAATTAGACCCCTGCATCAATTAATTCCAGCCCCTCCTACTTGCGCGCCTTCTCCAATTTGGTCCCTGGTTTCGGATTTCTTCAATTAAGTCCCTAATTGGCCCTTAAACTTCAATATTTATGCAATTAAGCCCCCGATTTGACCCAATAAATTCCTAAAAAATATATTTTGGCCCCAGAACTTAAATTTCTTCTAATTAAAGCCCAAATTGACTTAAAAATCAATTTTTCTTGCAATCAAATCCCCTATAAATTCAATTAAAAATCCAATTAAGTCCATAAACCTCCAAATTTGGGCTTTTCTCCTCAAATTTCAAATTTTCCTTCTCAACAGGGCTCTCATCCTTCAAGAATATACTGTCAAAAAATCCAATCTTTGTATTTTTAACCTCATTGACCAATTTTCTGACCATTTTCTGAGCGCTTCTGCCTCCTGTTATTTTTCTAACCTCCTTTGGCTATATATATATTTTTCATATATATTTTGTGGGGGACCCAAAAATGGGTTACAACATCAATCAAAAGGGTTTGGATATGATGAATGACTTCTTCTTCTAATTGAAGTTCATGAATTTTGGTGTTTACTTAACAAAACCTAAAGGTATGACCTTTCTAGCCACATTTGTAACATGTAATGTTTTTTAGGTCAAATTTGGGCTTGGGTTTTGACTGAGAAGGTTTTGTGGGCTTTATATTGGTCTTTTTATAGAAGGGCTTAATTTCGGTATAAAAACCTTTTCTGTATTTATGGGTTGATTTTTTATGAGGTTGTTTGTTGGGTTTTGTGTTGGGCTTGGAACAATTTCCATTACCTGTTAGCTTTTGTAAGGATAAGTCAACTGTTGACAAAGATTACCAAATTCTTATCTAGATCTCATCTCTCACTCAAGTTGTTTTTAGAGTTTAAAGTCTTGACATATCTAAAGACCTTTCTTTCATGTAAAGCTAACAAGCTCACCACATGTCAAATGATTATATGAAATGGTTTTTGTAGTAAAGATATCTTTGATTTTATTTCTGACTCTTTCTTCTAAAAAGGTTGGTAAACAAGAAAGGAATTTTTCTTTTCAGAATGGTTGATTTAAGTCTTCTCGGAGCATGACACGATAGGGAAAATATTTTTATATCATTAAAATCACTGAGTTTTTGCATCTAAAGTTTGAAAGGAGTTCAACATTTTTGTCTTCATAATGAGAAGGATCTCCTACAAAATGTAAGAAAATGATTAAGATAAGGGTTGAAATTGTATCTTTTTAAGGATATGTATTTGGTCTTTAGTCATTTAGATGGAGTTTAAGATTTCAAGGTGTTGTTTTGCATTAAGATGATAATCCCACTATCCTTTTAACTGGCTAGAAAAATTAGCTATACTGAGTTTAGCTATAGCTTTGTTTGATGTTTCAGTTTGAGTTTTGTAGGCATTGACAATCATGATTATTTGTTGTAAGGTGTTTAAGATATTGTATTATTTCATCTATGTTCCATTCATAGAGGGAAGAGGCATTGAATTTATATTGGTTTATTATGGTTGGTTCATTTTAGATTGTTATATCTAGAGCAATTGATATTTTAAGGTTTCTCTAGATTAGTTTGTTGATTTCAGGACTTTCTTCCTAAAAGGCTACTTCATCTGAAGTTTGGATTTGGTTATTTTAGATAGTGTTGATATAGCTTGTGGAGGTTGGAGGATGGTTACTGATTTGGGGTGTGTCATAAGCAATTAAGATGGAAGATGAAGCTTTAAGGTGGTTGAGATGGTCTTTGATAGCTTTGAGGAAGTCTTTTTTGTTGTTTTGTAATTGGGTTTGACTAGTTTTTACAACCTGGTATGGTTTGAAAACTGGGCTTTTAAGTTTTTGGTTAACAAGTTTTGATGAAGTTTTAATATGAGAGAATAAAGACTTCTAGATATGCTTTTTCAATCTGGTCAATTGCTTTCATATAGTGTTGAGGTTGATATTTGTAAAGTTATTTTGTTATATGATGTGTTGGTATTAATGATAACATCTTCATTTGGGGATTTGTAAGGAGCAACTTCTACTATTTAGTTATTATGAGGAATTTTGAGGTTCCTCAAACTTAATGGGAGTGCCATTTACTAACTCCCAGACATGGGTTTTATTTCTAAATGTAATGAGACATGTATATTTTATAAATAGATATACAATATGATTTTCAAACACATAATACATTTCAAACTAATCAAAGAATAAAATTTGTATTTAATATGATGGAATGAAATCATAAAAACAATTTTGTATTTTCTTTCTTTATTGCATAATTTTTTTGAAAAACCAAGATCTCCTTTTAGAATTGTGGTAACCATAAAAATTATCAATAAAATATTTTTTGTTCACAACAAAATTTGTCTAAAAAACATTTAGTTTGTTTTGATGTTCTCTATTACAGAAGAGAATGTTAGAGAGGTTGGTAGATATAGTTGGTCATATGAGAATCTAGAACTTTGTTGAATGTCTATGGAACTTTACCATCATTATACTTGGGTTATTTGTTTAAGTTGGATATTTAGTTGTGGTGGTTGTAAAGGTTTTGGTTGGGTGACACCTTAAAGGATCCAGTCTCTTGGTAAGGGTACATCTTTCCATTGGATAGATTTAGGTACAACTATATTTGATTTAGAAAGGTCTGCTTGGAGTAGTAATGTTTCAACTTTCTGGAATTGGAATTTATGTTTACTAGCAAAAGGAGAAAACATTGTTTTGTGATGGATTTTGAAAATCAAGGCTATAAGACTTGATCCTTCAAGCATATTGTAGTTATGGTTTTGATCTGTAAAATTATACTTTGTAGGATGTTTCTGTCTTTGAGTGATATAGTAAGGTTCAGATAATAATCAAAGGAAACAAGACCACTACATAAGCTGAATTCTATGGAACTTAGTAATGAATCTTGGAAATTTTGGGATCCAACATCTCTAAAGATAGTCAGGATAGAAGTATTTCGACATTCTTTGGTACGGGGTTTGATCTCAACTTGTACGAGACTAATATGGATATATTTATAGTTTTGGTCATAGAGTTTTTGTAAGAATGTTTTGGAAATGAGTTGGATGGTTTCAAAAGATTTTGAAAGTTGAATATCTTTCTCTTCAGTTTTTATTGTAAAATCAGTTTTGAAAAGATTAAAAGAAGAAGTTTGATAAATCTAGTTCTTTTGAACTTTTAAAAATTATTAATCATCAATACTTTTTTATAAAATCTTCTATAGTAATTTCTTCACTATTTATAACTCTTTTATTGTTAAAAGAATCAAAGATAGAAGAGGTTGAAAGAGAAATAGTTATGCAAAAATAAGAATTCATAATTTTAAAAAGATAGTTTAAAAAAAAATTATTGCTCTTCTATATCTTAAATGGGACTTACAACCATTCAGTAGGATTGACTTATATTTCTAAGGTTCTCTCGTTTGTACAAGAGTTCCTACAAGTTAATTTACAATAACAATACTCTACACACACCAAAAAGATCTGATACCAATATATATATATATATATAGAGTAAATAATTTTTCTTTTGTTTGATATTACTTAAAAATACATTAATATAATTTTTTATTTATTTTTAATATCAACACATTAAAATTATAAAACACCATAAAAAAATGTTAATTTAATATAATTCCAAGTTCAACCACATTTAAAAAAAAAAAACCTATAATACTCCCATCACTCACAAAGTTCAACTAAGTTGGACTTCGAATCTGGTAAAGAGGTTAGAGGCTGTGGAGTTTGATAATATGTCACATCCCAACTAGAAATGCCAAGCTAGGCAAGGACAAAAACTTGAAATAAGAGAGAAGCATTCCAAAGCACGTTATAAAACATTTTTAAGGGAAAGAAAAAAGTAAAATCAAAGTAATCACCATATCCTTTAAGAGAATAGCTCCAAGTTTCCACGTCAAAGATTTGTCAATGCCAATCCATTACATGCCAACTAAATTGCTACCACAAGTTTTTATCAAATATGAGATATGAACGGCCTGGTTCATTCACCTGTATCGACCAATAATATTTTGCAGATCATAATTCATATGATTCCAATCTCGCCGCGTCACAGAAAAAAATAAGTTATTTAATTACCTCAGAGATAGCTGCATCTTACACATGATTGCTTTTTTTATTTAGTTTTATGTTACTAGTGTTCTGTCTGTAGTCGAACCTTATCTCCTGATCCAAGTCTGTCACGTTATGATGACTCGCCTGCTCTCAGATCTCTTTCTATTTGTATGTACGTTGCTGCCATTGAGAACCTAGTTCCCAAGCTAAAATAGCATGGGTGGGTTTGATGCTTACAAGCCTACTATGGGAATGGTTGGTTTACAGTTCATTTATGCAGGGGTGGCTCTATTTACTAGAGCTGCTCTTGTACGAGGACTGAGTCCCAAGGTCTTTGTAGTCTACAGGCAAGGCATAGCAACTTTGATCATGGCTCCTCTAGCTTATGTTTCGAGGAGGTAATTAATCACACAAACTCTAACACACCCGTAATTTCTCTCATGCTTTGCATATCAGTATTTCCTTAAAAGTTACATTTGTTAATTAGCAGAAGAAGTTCAGGTGGGTTCTCTTTGGGATTAAGGAGTTTTGCTTGGATATTTGCTGCCTCCCTTTTGGGGTACGTGTCCTAAACTTTTTATCCCTACTTTCTGCTGTCACGGTTTCATATATAAGAAGAATAAGTGACAGATGCAACTTTGCCTTGCAGGGTAACTGCCAATCAAAACGCTTATTTTGAAGGCCTCTACTTATCCTCTTCGACTGCAGCAAGTGCCTTGACTAATCTCATGCCTGCAATCACTTTTGTAATGGCAGCCATTTCCGGGTAACTTATAATTGCTAGATAAAAAAACAAATACAATTATGGTGCCAGGCCCTTGCTGTAGTGCAACGCAGGGGCAATGCCCGTAATATTGTCCAATAATAACCTACAATGTTGGGCTCTTCCCTTTAAAATATTAAGCTAATACCATGTGGACCTAAGTCCAAGTATCAGATATTAAAATGATAAGAACAGATACTGCACTTGATCTTAGCCAAAAAGCCGAGAAAGGTATGCCGATGAACGTTGCTTGAGCTGCTTTTTGTAATCCCTTATTTCTCTTCTAGACAATGTGGGAACAAGCTCCAAGCTATAGCTCTGCTGATTTCCTCCTCTTATTGTATTGGAAATTTGGTACAGAAAATCTTGACCAATTTCTATCAGGCTAACACTCTTTTGAATCAAACAATAACCTAGTAGAAATTTGAACTTGTTTAAGGCCTGGTGATCTTTGCTATTAAGAAATTACTAGTTTTCTTTCTTTCTTTTTCAGTGGATGTCTATTTTCTAAATTCTACATGTTTCCCGAATCTCTAATTATAAATGAATCAGATTGGAGAAAGTTAATATACGAAGCCTGAGAACTATTTCCAAGATTATTGGAACAGTAATCTGCGTAAGTGGAGCCATTGCCATGGCATTACTCAAAGGTCCTAAGCTGTTAAACACAGAATTGTTACCAACAAAATCCTTTTTTAGCCCTGGAAGCGACAATTGGCTATTGGGGTGTCTATTTCTGTTTGGAAGCAGTTGTTTCTGGTCACTATGGATGGTCTTGCAGGTAAACACCTTCCCTTTCCCTTTCCGTTACTTATAGATCAATGCATATTCTGATAACTAAATTTTTTCTTCAATTTCCCCTACAGGTACCCATTTCAGCAAGTTGTCCTGACCACTTATATTCTTCTGCATGGATGTGTTTCCTCGCATCATTGCAATCATCAATGATTGCATTATTCGCGGAAAAGGATCTTACTTCTTGGAAGCTGATTACTCATCTTGAAATTGCTTCCTGTTTGTATGCGGTAAGCAGTTTTCTGTTTTTCTATGATTTTTTTCCAGATTGTTATTGCTTCTAATCTTGGACATGGACCCTTTTTTTTTCTTCCTAAAAGGGCATTGGACTGGCTGTGTCTTTCTTTGTCCAAGCCTGGGTAATTTCTCAGAGAGGTCCCCTCTTCTCTGCAATGTTCAATCCTCTATGCACAGTTATTGTTGGCATTTTTTCTGCTGTAGTTCTACATGAGGAGACATACGCTGGAAGGTAATATCTTTTCCACCTAACAATTTCATCATGTTTAACTTCTGTGACACGGAACCTGGCTGTCACATTCTTTCATCAAAGAAGGTAATATTTTCTTTTGTTTATACTCTTCAGTTTGATTGGTGCTTTAGCTGTGATAATTGGTTTGTATGCTGTGCTATGGGGTAAAGCCAAAGACCTTGAAGAGATTAAAAATGAGATGCATCAGCAGCAGCAAAATGATCAGTCACCTGTGCAACTCTTAATAGATGAGTCTCCAGAGAAGAAGAATTGCAAAGCTGATTTGGAAGCACCACTTCTTTCTTCACAAATCAAAGGATGTTAATGAAAGAAATATGATTTCTTAATTTCTAAAGGTAATTGACAGTTCTGTGTAACTGCAGATGTTAGAGAAGAGTGCAAGAGCATTAGTTGCCTTCAAGTGGGACGCAAAAAGCCTGTTAAAATAAAATTCGGTTGCAATTTTTATACTCTTAAGGGTCACCAGAATTTAGACAAAATGCTACAAGCATTAGAGAATAATATATAATTCATATCTTAGAATCTCACATAATAATTTAATTTATTGGATTGAGATAGTTTTTTGACATGATATCAGAGTCTTGATGACCAAGCGGTCACAAGTTCGAATCTCATCATTCTTATTTATTTGATAAAAATTAAACACAAGGTAATGTAAGTATGTGCAAGTTTCAAGTTCAAAAAGCTTTCACTTGAAGGGATGTGTTAGAGAATAATAAATAAATCATATCTTAAGGCCTCATCTAATAACTTAAATTATTGGATTGAGATGGTTCTTTGACAACAAGAAAAGTATAATATAAAATTTACCAGCATAACTGAAATGTATTTTGGTATGAATTTATAGCTGTATATATCCCTGACATTTTTCACATAAGAAAAAAACAAACGCCTCCTAACTAGATGAATTTTGAACCTTCAACTTTCCAAATTTCACTTCAACTTCAGTAAACTGATCGCTGTACCAATCTGTCATGCTAAAACTGAAATAGTGGAATGGTGAAAACAAGCACTAAAAACAATGGATAAATATTTTCCTGATGTATAAATGTTGATGCAAGCGTAACCATAAGAACAAAAACAAGCATGAAATGACAAAATTGATGAGCGGAAAGGATTTCAAACACAGCACTAAATTTTCAGTTTTATTCTATAAAAATAAAAACAAAAAAAATCTACCTCTTAAAGAGTTTTGCAATTTCTAAAAATAGGCTAGAAAACCGACCCTTACTATATAATAAAATCAGAATTCTGAAACATAAAAGAAAATAATAGAAAATTTGAAATAAAACATGAAATCTAGAAAAATAAAGGAAAGTTGACTTAAATAGTATCTTCTAAGCATAATTTGAGGAAATCTATATCGCAAATAGACTAGCAAAATGGTCCCCTAAAGAATTAGTCGAATTTAATGATTGAATTGAAAATTATGGTTTTTTTTAGTCACTATACTGGTTTGATACAACCAAACCTTCTATTAAGTCTAGTTTGATTACAACTTCTCTTGGACGAAGTCCTATCCTAATAGTGCATAAAAACTTTTGTTAGTTGATGCACATAGTCTATTTATGGCAAATTCCTTTCTAGTTATGACACATCCCTATCCTACGGCATATGACTTTCAGCATCAGCAGGTCTGCCTGCATCAAATGTGTTTTAAAATAGATTCACAAACTGAAATTTTATTGACAAGATTGAAAGCGATAAAGTCTTATGGTCTAACATATTAACTCTCCCTTTTCTTGAGAATGTTCATAGAGATTATGACTGGATGAAGAAAGTTCAAAATTTGAAAGTGTTTTTCACCTGTTCTGCCTGCATAATGCGGCCAAAGTGAGTTATTGAGTTTTGGCTCCAATAGCATAGGAAAAATGTGGACTTTGAACTTGCCTTGATTAAGTTCAATTCTATTCAACAAAAAGATCAATAAACAAATTACAGTAAACGCGCGTTGGAAACACAACCACATATCAATTTTGAACTCCCCTTCTCTTATTATCTCTTATTATTGGTCATGTACCGCCTTGAGCTTGAGGGGAGGAAAAGATTGCGGCTATGGAACGGACAAGAAAAACACTTAAGAAGCTATTTCAATAGCAAAAAAAGAAAACTAATCAATTTAATGATCAATGAAAGGTTTTGATTAACCAAGCTAATGAGTTCATTTCTACCAGACAAATTGAAATATAGGTCCTCCGCAATACCAAATCCACAATACTTGCCTCCGAAAAAGATTGATGGAAAAAACGAAAGGGTCCAATTGGAAGCTTAGTAACAAAGGGAAATAGAAAGCATGAAAGGCAACATTGCTAGACTCACCAGCCTACTCGAGCAAGCTCTAAGGTCAAGTTCTAAAGACGAACACTCCACTCAGCCCCTCGTTGCTGCACAGTCTACAGCTCCTCAAAACATCAGTGCACCAGGACCCCAATTTACTACGTACTTTCTAGTACCTCCTGTAAAAAGTGGCGCTTGTTACATGTGTGCAGCATTACGGTGATAATCCTCCTAGGTCAGGAACTTTACTACATACTTAAGGAATTTTTATTTCTTATCACTAAAAAAAGATAAAATCATCACCTAATATTTTGATTACTAGAAATCCTCACTGGTCTTAAAATCTAGATAAGAAAACTAGTTGTGTATAGATAGAATGTATCAATCCTAGTACACATTATCTATGCTACATTATTTATTTGTCTGATATAAACTAAGATATTATTGTATTTTCCAGTTGTTGATCTATCAAGGTTTAAGAAAAGTCATTCTTAGTAAGGTCTTTATCTTATCAAGTTAAAGCCTAGCCATTTTAGAGTCAAAATATATTTTTATATTTTTTTCTTTTAATATCAAGAATACGTCTTATGTATAAGTTTTTAATCCTTGATATTGGAATAAAATAAATAAATATTTTGGTGTGTTTTAAAATGTAGACCAAGTTCTCATGACTTTAATAAACTGGTTACTAAATTCAAAAATATATGTAAAAATAAAAAGACTATTTTTGTGATTTTTTAATATGCTAAAATATCCAAATATAATTTAGTTTTGAGAGACTTGGTCATATGCAATTTAAACTAAAATTGTATTTTTAAAAGAAATATTTTTTTGTTATTGTTTTTGTGGAAGGGAACCGATTCATTTAATACCGAAAAAACATCTCGCGTATAAGTCACAATTCCAAATATTAAATATGTAAATGTAGAAAAAAATAGGGAATTAAAAATTAATTGCAAAATGATCTTTTAAAAATTAAAAATTATACGAACACAAATAAATTGAAAACAATATCAATATAAATTATCGTTCATCAAGGCTATTTAAACCACAATATCAATTCAAAACAAATTATCGTTCATTAACTCAAAATTGAACATTGCCAAATATCCATATAAATTTTATTAATTTCACCCACTTATATTCAAATCGCATACTAATTCAAATAAATCAAAATAAATCCAAACATAACTCATGCACCAACTTAATGTAAGGGAAAAAAAAAAAGCAATCTCAATAAAAAAAAAATAATCTCAAAATTCAACACAAATAATCACATTATTTTAAAATAAAAACATACATCAAACCAAATTAAATAATATCTAAATAGTCTAAAATTATACACAATAATAAACATTTTATACTAAAATTCCACAACATTAGTAATTTGTCCAAAAAATAATTTGGGTTATTAATCGACTCTCCAGGGATGAGGAATTAATTGGAGAGACTATAGTAATTAAGAGCCCGTTTGGAAACGCGGTCCAACACTCGTTTCCAAACAATTTGAATTTTTTAAAAAAATAATTATATTTTTTTAGTGTTTTTGGATCGTTTTGATGCGCTGATATCAAAAATAATTTTAAAAAAATAAAAAAACATTATCTTGATGCATTTCTAAACGAAAAACACTTTAAACCGCAACCGCTATCACAATCTCAAACATGCCGTAAGGAGATAGTGTTGGAAGACTTGTTGCTGAAATTTTTAGCTCAAAAAAACATAGTATAGTATCCTCTAACTAACCCTAATGGACCGTTTTTAGGTTGTAAGCTAATGAGTCTAAACTAGTAATCAACTAACATAAGTCCAATAATAAAATAAACCCATAAACAATATTTAATGGGCCATAATAAATCCAAATTAAAAATAATTATGCAACAGTAAATAAAAAATAAAATAGGATAATAAAAATATAGTCTTCATGCTAAAATTCTCTAATTTCTGCACATTCTTGACAGATTCCAGTTCTGATTTCAAACACATCATTCTCTCTTATCTGAATGAATTATTGGACCTACCATATATAGTTGGAGAGATTGAGATGTATACTTTCCAGCCCAACTGGAATCACAATAAAATTTCTCATATAGCTCTAGATATGTCTCTAAACGTACATGAAGGTCTAGTTTGGAAAATTTGACAACATTTAACTAGTAACTTAGAGCCATTAAACTAATATTTTCATGATCTCCATTTGACTTAAACACTTACCACAATGTAGTTCTATTTGTCTAGTATCTCCTTGTAAAAGTTTAGCTTGATTTGATCTACGGTTTGAAAGATATGCTCGATCTCATAAAATTGGTTAGCAATATTTTAAGGCTAAATTCAGATCTAACTTGATTCGTATCATCCTATCATTATTTAAAAAGATTTGGCATCAATTCTATATCATGAAAAACATCTTCTAAGGTCAACAAATCAGTACTAAGTTGAAGAATAATATCATCATCACAACCAAGAAGAACCTTGTTAGCAAAGAAGGTCCCCTGATATACAAGTTCTTATTTTCAACCATCTTTCCCTTCTTTAATTTTAGTTGTTCCTCGTATATTTGCTTAGGTTTCAAAGATATAAAAGTTATAGGTTTTTTATTCATCTTAAATGAAACCTATTTTTCACTCTATCATGTATAACTCTCCTATCATACTGACATGGTCTACCAAGCAACAAATGACTAGCTTCTATTGGCACAACATCAGATAACACCTCGTCACAATATTTACCATTAGAAAAAAAATTAAATCCTACTTATTCACTTTCACTTCATCATCATCATTCAACCACTGTAATTTATTATTGGCACAAGAGCATTCAATAAGATATCTTTGGGACAAAAAGAGTTTGCATTGTTATATATAACTGGTCTACCTAGGAATAATGTTCTCGTTGAATTTAGTTTTATATAAGTGAGATGATTTTGTGAGTATTATTAAAATATTAAAACTCTTTTTGCACCCTAAAAATCAATGCAACAAATTACTATCTTTCTTAACAACGACAAGCACAATGGCTTATTTAGTCACTAGACTCACTTTTGTATTCATAACCAAATTCTAACAATGTTGCTTCTGACCATAATGATTTGTGCTGAGTTTTATGAAACACATATACATAATTCCAAGGATCCTATTAGATAGATATAGGGTTATTTAGGGTTTATACGAAGATTAACGAAGATTACCTGAAGATTAGATTATTATTTTTTTTGCTTTAAATAATTTTTTCAATGTTAGGCTGTCACAAATCATAAAAAATCAATGCAACAAATTACTATCTTTCTTAACAACGACAAGCACAATGGCTTATTTAGTCACTAGACTCACTTTTGTATTCATAACCAAATTCTAACAATGTTGCTTCGACCATAATGATTTGTCTTGAGTTTTCAAACACATATACATAATTCCAAGGATCCTATTAGATAGATATAGGGTTATTTAGGGTTTATACGAAGATTAACGAAGATTACCTAAAGATTAGATTATTTTTTTTTGCTTTAAATAGTTTTTTCAATGTTAGGCTGTCACAAATCATAAGTTTTCCAAATGTTCAGTCTCTAATGGTAATCCACACGAACCACCAGTGAGAAATCTTCTAAACCCTTATAGGATAGAGGAATTGATATACCTTTGAATACTAGCTCTTTTCTTTTATGTTTTAGGTATTTCTATATTTTACTTTACTCTTAGAAAATAAGAGGCATATCTTTCTTTTTATAGGGAAAACTAAAAACCTTATAAATGAAAAAAAAAATCAATTTACCTCTAAAATAATATTACATATATTATTTTAGGCTAATTTTATAAATTTATTCAATCAAGTCCTTACTGGATTGTTTTTAGGTCTAGAATTGTAATTCTCTGTATAAATTAAACTCTAGTCCTCAATTTATAAAAATTATTTATAATAAAGTCACACTTTATTAATCATCCCATTTTAAGTTTTGACCAACAATTCTTATGTGTGTGACCCATTAAGTTCCTTAATAAGTTTTTTCAAATATAAATCACAATCCTAAATAAAATAGGATTGAATAAATTAAAAAAAATTAATTTATTAATAATTTAATAATTTATTGATTTATATTTGAAGATCAAGTACAATGTCTAGTAATCTGTTTTGATCCTCTAAATATTAGAAAAATTGTAAGTAGTTTAACTTAACCTTTCAGTAACCAGTTTCTCAATGGAATTATTATATTTTCATCAACAATGTTCCGATTTAAACATTATAGCATGAAGTGTGTCTACTCTATCAAATTATGTTTATTCTCAATACCATAGTCGTTGATTATTTGAATAAAATTAAAACTCTTTTCAAATCTCATTCTAATTTACACAAAGATTTACAATCAATAATATTTGATAACAAATGAAACATTTTCTTTAATTCACCTAGGGTGGTGAATCCTCTTTTGAGTACTTAAATACCTTCATATAGTTCATATTATACCCAATATATGCCTATTTGTTACGTTTCATTATGACAATATGTAGCAGGATCAAAACATAACACTCTCTACATAAGATAACTTAGTGATCTCAAGTCTAAGAATCACTTACACAACTTTCACGTAAGTCTTTTCATATATGCATGTGATCTCTTTATATGGAATTCTCATGCAAGTAAATGGGTGTGAAAAATCCAAGAAATGATTCATATTTTCTATCCAATTTTCAGGAGGAAATGAGCCATTTTTATGGGAACAAAAGTCACAAGAAAAAGGTGTGTTTGCTTTTATATTGCTACATAGAAAATAAGGGATGTTAAACCTGATTGCAGGCATGTAAATAGTTTTTTGTTTGCTTTTCCTGTATGCTCTCTCTAACTCTCTATATGTACATTGTTTCTAGGTTCCTTTTAGTTTTATTTGTAATTTAATATTTGTAATTATTTTATGCCCCTTTTTTTCTAGAGAAATTTAAGGGAATGCAAAGCGAGTTGTAATTTGGTATCCATCAACTTTGTGTCCCTGTATTTTCAAGGAAAGAAAATTCAGAGCTGCATTATGTTACTATTAAAATCTATATGGAGCTACATGAAAAATGTAATTGGGTTTTCTTCTTCTTTCTTTTTTTTTTCCTTGTTTTAAGTTGTTTGTGTTCTATTAAATAGTAAATTGTCTCTTGATGTATAGTGATATTAAAAAATCTCTTAGTTTTTTTTTTACACCCTTATATTGATGTTGTTTTATATGAACAAGTTTTTATGAATGATAACGAGGCTCAACAATTTTGTAGTTTTTTGGTGGAGCAACCTGATTAGACTAAATCACTAGATATACATTGCAGCAAATGAATCATGATCTATAGAAATTTATCGGAGCCACTTGGAGTTACACTCGATGGGGTCGAGCTTCTCCAACCCTGATAGAGTTGGTAAGGACATCAAACTCGTATCACAGATTACACTTGTGTATAAACATAGATAACAAATGATAGCCCAACCAATCACTTTTTGATCAAGCCTATTTTATTTGATTTTATTATTATTATTATTGAACTTTAATTTATGTTATTTTATTCGATATTTTATTTAGTGGTCTTGATGTAGGAGTTTTTTTGAAAAAATAAATTTTAATTTTTTTTTCAATTCTTTATTATTATACTTTTCTAGTTTTTTTTTATTTTAAGAAATATTTTTCCTAGTTTATATATCTTTTTTTAGGGGTGAGCAAAAAAACCAAAAAACCGATTAAACCGAGAAAACCAAAAAAAAATAACCGAAAAAACCGAACCGTAAAAAACAACCGATTAAACCGATTAAAATTTTAAAAAAACCGGCCGGTTCGGTTTTGTTTTGGTTTTATAAGCAAAAAACTGAAAAAACCGAACCGAACCGAACCCAAGCCGAAAAAAACCGAGCCAAACCGGAAAAACCGGGCCAAAACCGAGAAGACCGGGCCAAAACGGTTTGAACTGGTTTTTGTCCTAAAAAACCGAACCGAACCAAAACCGGTCGGTTTGAACCGGTTTCGGTTCGGTTTTTTTTAAAAAAAAATCAGTTTGGTTACTTTTTTTTTATAAAAATCAAACCGAACCGAAAATGATCACCCCTATCTTTTTTCATTTAGTATTGTTAGGACTTTTTATTTTTTTTTCATATATATAAAAGGTTGTAATGACTTTTGGCAAGTGAAGAATGAATAGAATTGAATATTTTAGTTGTCTTCTCTTTGATCTTTAAAGGGCTTTGACTTGCAAAAATCTTTATATCCTTCGCCTTCATTGCATCAGGTTCATGAGCCCGATTGTGTGAGTGTTAATGGACTTGCCATATATTCGCCTCTTCTGTTGATTTCATTTGAAACCGTTGCTGAGAGCAGATCAGATGCGTATGTCGACCAACTACATTACATCAGCAGACGGTACTACGGGCACGCAAAAAAGAGCAATGTAGTCATCCGTGAATTTGATTAGGTTATTGGCAACTATGGTATATAGTGGGATATGCATGAACGAAATAAGAAAACTTGTTGACTTTGTGCTAGTGTTAATGGACTTGCCATATATTTGTTTCTTATGTTGATTTCATTTGAAACCTTTACTGAGAGTAGATTAGAAGCGTTTCTCAACAACCTAGCTACCTTACATCAGCATATATAAATACCAATATTGCATTCCTAGATGAGAATACTGATGTATAATTGGGCATATTTTGCTGTTACAGAGACTGAATTACCCCATTGATCTGTTAAGAATTTAGCATGAATGTGATAGATAGTTACAAGCCTGTGATGGCTATGATGGGAGTACAGGTTCTTGAAGCAGGAGTAGCTATTTTTTCTGAAGCAGCATTTTCACGAGGATTAAGTCCTGAAATCCTGTCAGTCTACAGGCAGGTCATTGCAGCCTTGGTCATAGCACCTATGGCTTATTTCTCAAGAAGGTAATTAACATCTATCTTATCTCAGTCAGTCTCCCTCCCTTTAATTGGGGAAAAAATATATATAATATTTTCCAAGTTTTTTCTCATATTTCTTGCTTTTGTTGACAGGAGAGCGTCCAGTACAATTTCTCTGGGACTAAAGGAATTTGTATTGTTATATATAGCTGCTTTGCTTGGGTAGATTTCTCTTTGAATTTTAGTTTTTTGTGTGAAGAGGTGGTGAGATTTGTTGGTGGGAGGAACCACTGGTGGTGGCTTTGAAACACTCGGAGGGGATAAAACACAAGGTTTTATTACAAGAACAAAAGCTTACAGAAGCAAAATAACACAACAAACTTAATACACGCCCTCTCTCTTTCTCTTTCTAGTGTCTCTCTCTATTCTCCCACACATAATAGCATAAGCTCAGCTTGCTATTTATACACGAATTCAAAACAAGAAAATTCAACCTTCAAGTGTGAAGGCGGCGTAGACGGTGGTGTGAAGGCGGCCGGCGGCCGCGGGGCCGGTGGCTGGCGGCCGGTCGGTCACACTGGTGGCTGGCTGGCCGGTGGTTGCCTTCCTTGACCTTCTAGATTGAGTTTAGTATTCAACAAATCTCCCTTTAAACTCAATCGAGGGATGTCATGCCAAGCATGAACTTCATTCGATAAATGTTTCCCTCTTCAATGGCTTTGTATTTTTGCACTTTTTCTTTTGCATTCTTCTTTGTCTTATAGACCCCTTTGACACCTATTGCTTTCTTGCTTTCTGGTGGATAAGTCAGCTTCCAGGTATCATTCTTTTCAATGACATGCATTTCTTCATCCATTGCTTCTATCTTCTCTTCTGTGATAGCTTTGTTGAAGCTAAGTGGGTCATTATCTGCAAAGAAACAAAACAGAGTTGTATCTTCCATGACTCGAGTGGTATCATACAACTCTTCAAGATTCCTCATCCTTCTTGGTCCTTCGACGATGAGGATGTTGATGCTTGGTGTTGATGATGATGCTCCTGGTGAGTTCCTCCCGTTGAATACAGGGAATCTGTACCGGACTTTGTGGTTCACCGGGCTGCACACACCTGTTCTTCTCGCAAGTACTTGTTGGTACTTCCACTTCATCTTCAAGGATCAAATCAAAGTTGATCCATCCGATCGCTTCTTCATTATCAGTCCATTCCCAAGATTTATCTTCTTCAAAGATAACATCTCTACTCATGATTACCTTCTTTGTGATGGGATTATACAACTTGTATCCCATCCTTCTTTCACCATATCCCACAAAGATGCATCTCTCGCTTTTATCATCGAGCTTTCTCCTTCTTGCATCTGGATCTTTGCATATGCCACACAACCAAATACTCGTAGATGAGTAACACTTGGTTTGTGACCACTCCATGCTTCTTCTGGAGTGACAGATTGCGACTTTCGGTGGGGCAACGATTCAATAGATACACTGCACATGATACAGCCTTCAACCCATATTGCTTGGGCAACTTCTTTGCTTTGAGCGAGACTTCTTGTCATGTCAAGAATCGTGCGATTCTTCCTTTCAGCTACACCATTCAGTTGTGGTGTATAAGCGAGCGTTGTCGATGTCCGATGCCTTGTTGTGTACAATAGGCTTCAAAGTCATTTGTTGTATATTCTCCACCTTGATCGATCTCACGGTTCGATCATGTAGCCACTTTGCTTCTCCACAATTGCTTTAAAATCTTTAAAACAATTGAATACTTCGACTTCCTCTTCGTAAAGTATATCCACGTCTTTCTACTAAAATCATCAATAAAAGTGAGGAAGTACCTATTTTGTCCAATCGACATAGGCGTAATTGGGCCACACACATCCGTGTGTACTAACTCCAATGGCCTCTTTGCTCTCCGCCTGACTTCTTTAGCAAAACTGGATCTCGTGATGTTTGCTTGAGGACACAACTCTCACAGACTTCATCCGGATGATCAATGTGAGGCATACCTTTGACCATCTTCTTGCTTGCTAGCATCTTCAAGCTCGTGAAATTCAGATGTCCAAGCCTCGGTGCCAAAGCCATTCTTCACCGTTGGTGATGGCACTCAAACACCTTGTCGCATCATATTAGATGTTCAAAGGAAACATCCTATTCTTGGACATTTTCACATAGGCCATTAATCTCCAATTGTTGTCTCTAATTGTCGAGATGACAATTCTTCGAGTAAAAAGTATACCCTCTCTCCAAAAGTTGACCTAAGCCGATTAGGTTCCGCTTTATGGCCGGGACATAATAAACATTGGCGATGTAGCTGGAATCGCCGTTCTTCAACTTAATTGGGATGCTTGCCTTTACCTTTGAATGGAACCTTTGTGGTATCTCCAAAAGTAACTAGACCTTGCTTGGTCTCATCTAGATCACTAAATAACTCTCGGTAGCCGCACATGTGATTGCTGGCTCCAGTATCTAGATACCATATATTTTCCTGTTTCTCGCCAATTTCTTGTTGGACAAGAAATGCAGCTTCATCTCTGTCATCCTTCTCTGCATAGTTGGCTTGCTCACGTATCTCCAACGGAGCTTTCATTCTGCATTCGGTGCTATAGTGCCCAAATTGATTGCAACTATAACATTGGATATTCCTCTTGTCACGGTTATTGTAACCGCCTCCTCTTCCTCTAGGAGTGAATGCTTGCTTGTCCTCGACCTCCTCCGGTGGTGTTTCTACCACCTCTTCCTCTCGAAGCTTGTATTCCAAGAACCTCTTCCTTGGAATCTCCCGGAATCCTCCTCCGGATTGTTGACTTCCTCCTTGAGTGGTATATCCACTTGTTGAAGTCTCCCCTTGCTCATATCCGTCCTTGAGAGACAGCTTTGCTTGTAAGGCATGCTCGATGGCCTTATCTCCATTTCGCTTTACAATCTTCTGCTCCTCATGAGCTTGCAAAGAACTCATAAGTTCATCCACTTGTCAACTTGTCCACTTCCTTGGACTCTTCAATGGCGACAACAACAAAATCAAATTTTGGATCTAAGGATCTCAAAATTTTCTCGATTCGAGAATCTACGATGGCTTCTCCATTTCTCCTCATCCGATTGACTATCACCATAATCCTTGTGTGATAATCGAAATAGATTCCGAGGACTTCATTTGTAATAACTCAAATTCACCTCGCAAAGATTGAAGACTAATCTTCTTGATTCTCGTCACCCTTTGTACTTTTGCTTTGGAGAGCCTCCCATATATCATGTGATGTTTCAGCGGAAGCTATGATCTCGAATGTATCTTCATCAAGACCTTGGTAGATGATGGTCTTCGCTTTGTTGTCCTTCTTTCGTTGACTTTCGGGGCTTGCTTCGTGCCTCTTGTAAAGCATCTTCTTCTTCTTTGGACTCGGTTCATCATAACCATAGTGTACAATCTCCAAACACTCTTGTGAACCAAGGAATGCCTTTAATCGATGCACCAACTATCATAGTTGTCTTTGGTCGACTTCGGAATGAGTGTATGTACATTTTCTCGTAGTCATTTTGCTCTTGGAATGACTATATCACCTTCTGGGAGTTGAATTTGGCCAAACGGACACTGTAGATCGATCCGGAATGGTCGAAATAGTCGGGAACCGGTCGACTTTGTAGAAATCAGGTCCGAAAATGGGTGAACCGGTCCAAAAACCAATTCTGGGCGTCGGGCGGTTCGCTGGGTTGAACCGGGAATATTCTGTGGAATATTCTATCGGCTCGGCTTAGCGGCTCGGCTTGAAAAGGGAATATTCTCGGGAATATTCTTCGGCTCGGCTGGAGGCTCGGCTGGAGGCTCGGCTTGCGACTCGGCTCGGCGCGGCGTAAACGGCTCGAATATGGCGCGCGTGGACGTCACTCGTCTTCTTCCTCGGCGCGCGTCGGCCGCGCGTGGTCAAATAGTGCGAGAATCTTCGGGTGGCGCGTGTGGGCTACCTCCGTCTCCGATCAAGCCGAGTTTTGCGGCGGTGAGTTCGTATGGATGAGCTCTACACGGTGGAATGATCAAAACTTGTTTTTGACAACTTTGAAAATTCGGCTATCCCGAAAAATACTTCGTTTTCCGACGAACGGGGCTCGATACCAATTGTTGGTGGGAGGAACCACCGGTGGTGGCTTTGAAACACTCGGAGGGGATAAAACACAAGGTTTTATTACAAGAACAAAAGCTTACAGAAGCAAAATAACACAACAAACTTAATACACGCCCTCTCTCTTTCTCTTTCTAGTGTCTCTCTCTATTCTCCCACACATAATAGCATAAGCTCAGCTTGCTATTTATACACGAATTCAAAACAAGAAAATTCAACCTTCAAGTGTGAAGGCGGCGTGACGGTGGTGTGAAGGCGGCGGCGGCCGGCTGGGCCGGTGGTCGGCGGCTGGTCGGTCACAGCAATGGTGGCTGGCTGGCCGGTGGTTGCCTTCCTTGACCTTCTAGATTGAGTTTAGTATTCAACAAGATTCACTGAAAACATGATCTGATCTTTCTCATTTGTAGCCCAACAATCAACTCAATTGCCTTCTTTGAAGGCATCTCCTTATCTTCTTCAACAATGTCAAGCACAATGTCTAATATAGTTCCTGGACTCACTTTTGTATTTACAGCAGCTATAGGGTATATCCAGAAAACTCTTTGTTCTTTTGATCTAAACTTTTTCAGTTATACAGTCATGTAGTCAAAACAATCCATATTCAATGATTAAGATAAACGACATAATACAACAAAAGAAATGAAAAATCTTCACGAACCAACAAAATCGGGCATGCAACTGACTGTCTAATGAAATATTGAAAGTCTTCATGTCTCTAATTTAACAGAATGGAGAAACTTAATATCCGCAGCTTGAGAAGCAACGCGAAGATAATAGGGACAGTTATCAGTGTTAGTGGAGCCATGTCCATGGCATTGCTCAAAGGGCCAAAACTACTTAACGCAGGAATCGTAGCAACAAAATCTTCCAGTGGCTCTAGTGGTGAGACTTGGTTGCTGGGTTCACTAATCCTTTTTGGAAACAGTTGTTGCTGGGCAATTTGGACCATCATGCAGGTATTTCCTCTGTACGTTATCTTCATATGTCTGTCTGGCTTTACTGAAATCACAAATCCTACTCCTTTCACTGAAATTCTGGACAGGTCCCAATATCAGCAAGATGTCCTGATCCTTTACTCTCTACTGCTTGGATGTGTTTCTTTGGATCCATACAAACAACAGCAGTTACCATCTTCTTAAAGACAGATCCACAAGCATGGAAACCACATTCAAATCTTGAGTATGCTTGTTTACTCTACGTAGTATGTAGTCATACTCTCTCTGTACTATTGTCTTGATGCACATGTTTTGTTAGTTGAAATTAAATTGTAACCGTAGCCTTCCATGATCTATCTAAATTTCTCTGATAAAAACGTACGTTGACCAGGGGATTGCTTCTGCATGCATCATTATTCTTCAAGCCTGGTGCATTGCACGAAGGGGTCCGCTCTTCTCAGCAATGTTCAGCCCCCTATCTACTGTTATTGTTACCACCTTAGCTGCTATATTTCAACATGAAATGGTTTACACGGCAAGGTAAATAACACCTTGGAATGTCTTCAAGAAAATTTATTATCTTTATGAAGAATTCTATTAGTTATCACCAGAAACAAGTATAAATGGCTAATTAGTGCTTCTAATATTTGTCATTTGATATATAGTTGCCTCACTTCAGCTTGTTAGGCGCTATTGCTGTGATTGCTGGTTTGTATATGGTGCTGTGGGGTAAAGCTGAAGAACAAAGGGAGATCAGACAAGTGACAAATTTTATGCCACAAGTTGACCAGAGAATTATTCAGCAAGGTTCTATAGATGAATCTTCAGGAAAGAACGTCTGCAAAATAAATTTGGAAAAGCCACTTCTACCTGACAAATTCTCTAGTGTCGACAAAGTTGATGAACCTGAATGACCAAAAAATTCATTTTTTTTTTCTGTCCGAGAAATACATATAGTTAGAAATTAAAATTGTTTCAGAATACTTTAATGTGCTCATGTAACCTTTTTAATATGAAATATTAATATAATTTAAATAAATTATGAATGAATGAAAAATTAATTTTGATATATCTTGGTAATACCCAATACTTTCTTAAAAAAACTATATTCCATATAGAAAATAAACAAAACTTTTTAAACTAGAAAGTTGAAAAGTTAAAATTAGATATAAAAAAAAAAACAAAAACAACCCAAGCTTTTAGAGGGAAGATGTCCTAAACAAAGTGAGTTTTTGGACTTAAATCCACTCGCATTGGCTCGTGTTCAGGCTTCAGGTTGGGTCTGGATTTAGATCTATTGTAAAATAATATTTTGAGCCACAAAAAATTATTTTTTTCCAACTAAAATTTGAATTTGGACCTAGCCCATAAAAAATTATTTATTCAAAACCATTGGTTTGTCTAGTCTGTTAAAGGAAAAATTTTTATTAGTTTTTCCAGTACCATTTCAATAGTACATGAATAGATTTTTCAATTCAAAGTCACTTGATTCAAATTCAAAAATAATCATGTTTAATTTTGGTTTATTGTGGGTAATTAAAGTTGCTAGTAAAGGATATCCATCAACTTTTAATTCCTAAAGTTTTCTATAAAAAAATGTTTGAGATTGGTTAATTCTACATTATTTTGATAGAATTAACACTTATTTTTACCTTATTTTTTAGCATTATTTTATTGTTTTAAACCTTTTTCTCCTCTTAAAATTTCTAACAAAAGTCCTTAATTGAAAAATTAAAATAGTTTAGTGGTAAAATTGATACAAAGAATAGTATGAGTACAAAATTAATAACATCCCAATAATTCGGTGTATGCCCTGTTTTTTTTTTTAGCACCATAAACCTTTTTGTATTTTTTTCAAAAATCACCGTAGAAAAACCTTTAATTAATATAATTTTAAGCATGCATCAAAACACTATAGAAAAACATTTTAGTTTTTCGTACTTAATTCTCATGCTGTTTTTCTTCCTTTCATGGTACAAAGACATTGTTATGCTGAAGCACGTTGGCCCAAGTCGTGGGTCCTAATTCTAGGTGATAATACGGTGCAGAAGAGATATCAACATGATAGCCCGTGGCTGCAAGCATGGCGGCATATGCTTGTGGACCCATGCGAAGCCGGGTTCTTACAAGCTTTGCTCCGCAAGTAGAGGAGGGACGGTTCATACCATAGTTTTTAGCCTCGGTTTGGTGGCTGGATCGATCTAAAGCTCGGGTTTTGGATTTTAATCAGGTTAATGGGTTTTGATCGGGTTGTTCGGGTCAATTTTTTTAAATCAAAACGATATTGTTTTAGTAAAAAGACAAAAACAAAAGTCAACAGGTTTCAACCAAGTTTTTAACCGGGTCATATCGGGTTTTTCCTTCTTTATTTTTTTTTCAACTCAGCTCCAGATCAGCCGGGTTTCAAAACTATGGTTCAGACACTAGAGAAACAACACAAGGAAATGCCTTGATTTTTTATTTATTTTTTTAATAAAGGTCTGTAATTAAAAAATTGATATCTTCTGCAATAGTTCCATGAATACTTATAAGAATAAGATATGCACCTGCAACCTTAATATTTTCCAAGAAGATCATTCGCGCCATTTAATAATTAAAATCAAAATCATAGATTTTAAGTTTTTAGATTTTTTATTCTAAGATTAAAAAATGCCTTTTGATTCTCTTTAATTTAGCCAAGACAAATGGAAGGATCTGAGAAATGCGACAACACAATTGAATTAGAAATCAAGCAAGTGCATGATTGGAGAATGGGACCCTCTCCGAGAAAGTGGATCTCATACGTGCGCCATGACTCATCAGAGACAATAATAATTCACCACTGGACTAAATGTATGGTCTTTGAGTATATATAAACACAAGGTACAATGATTAAGATTTGGAAGTTACAAGGACCACAAAGATAAAGACGTTTCTTTTCTCATTTTATTATCAATTTTTACGACAAATCGGTGTTCTGATGTTTGTTTATATGCGGATATTTTGTGAGTTTGGGAGGAATTGTTTTTTAAATTATTTTTTATTAAAATATAGTTTTGTTTGTGTTACTAAACGATTTTTAAATTTTTCTATTTTTCATCTTATTATATATATGTGAGATATTTCATATCATTTCAAAAAAATATCTATTCATCCCTATCATTTAAAATTACATTCATATTATTTAAGATGACGGAAATGCTTGAGATGTTTTACCAACCATTCTGTTTTACTAATTAAAGAATTACTCTTTTATTAAAAAAAAAATCACTACTTCCATCTATAACATTAATTATATTTGATGGACCTGAGGGGTGTACCTCAACTGGTCAGGTCCTGAGTTTATTCCTCAGAAATCTCAAGGCTACTGAAGACTTATATGGTCATTAACTTCAGGGCTGTAGAATTAGTCGAGGTACTTGAAAGCTGGTCCGGACATCCATGTTAATCTAAAAAAAATTATATTTGATCCAATTTAGTTAGGTATCATTTGTAATATTCATGAAAACATAATTTAATTTTTTTATTATAAAGGAAAGGCTCGAACACAAGATGTCTTGAGATGAGAGGGACGCTAATGCACAAAATTTAATTCAATTAATAATATTTTTTTTCTTTTTAATTGATTTTGAATATCTTTTAAATTTTGTATATATATTCTAAGACGTGTTAGTTTATATTGTTATATATGGTGAGTATGTATTTGATTAAATAATTAAATGCTACATACAATATGAGATGATGGATATATATCGAAAATAAATATCTTGAAATATATAAAAATTATTCAACATGTTACTTCTAAACAAGCAGATAACCAAACAAATATCTCATGCAAATATCATCGCCATACATAAAATGAGTCTCGAGAAAAGTCATGATAGCTTCCTTCCTAATCTTCTCACTCGCAATCAATCACTGTTTTCCAGAGAAATATCTAACCTTTTTTTTCTATCGAGTTCTCACATCTTTCCATGTCAAAAAAAAAAAAAAACCCTTCTTGAATAGTTTTTTAAAGTATATTTTTATTTATAAATATATTAATATAATATTATTTATTTTTAGTATATTAGCATATAATAAAAAAAGAAAAACTAATACACCAGCATTGACTTCACTGCACATATATTCAGAAGAAACCAGTTTCTCTGAGCTTGTCTTTTATCAGCAATCACTGCGCTGTCTGCACCACTCCATGGTAATAAATCTATTAAAGGACTTGTATTAAAAGCTGATTCAGAATGTCATTAAGGCCCAAAAAACAACGTACGCATATTAAATTAATGCATTGTCTGAATGCATTAAGCCAATCAGAGAAGAATGATCAAAACAAAGTCGCAGATTTAGAAAATATAAACTCCGTATCATATGAGGCATAGAAAGCCAATATGTTCACAAGGATATACTAAAAGAAAGGCATACACATGCTATACAAGAAACCACCTGCGGAAAAGGATAAATATATAACAGAGTGGGCAGCACATAAGTAAGCTGCCTACAACTAATCCTACGCGTTACTTTCTGCATCCATGCCGGCAGCTAGTAGAATTCTCCCAAGTTAAGTGTGCTTCCATCCAGAAAAGTAAGCATTTTCGCTTCTGTTGTTCCTGAATGCACAGCATCCAATGGAGTACACAATGATGAGGAATACAAGGAATATAATGTTGATAATAGCCACCTTCTTCCAATCACTCTTGAGGTTGTCCAGCAGCCCAGCCTTGCAAGAGTTGCAGTTAAAGCAGAGAACATTTGATTGATTATCCCACGCATTACAGTCAGGATCGGAGGTGACATTTGTAGTCTTGTCCCAAGTAGTCGGATTTTGATAATTAAAGCCACAGCTATCCGGTGGCTTACAGCAGCCAGCCTGCAAAACCACAAAGAAACAACATCAGAGCCCAGTATTGTCAGCACTTCATAAAGAGGAAGTCTACTGCAATATCTAAATAAACATAGTTATTATATATATATATATATATATGTCAGATTTGGAGAATAGCTAATTACCAAGATTTCATAGAAGTAATCCAACTATAGAAAGATCACATATCAACTAAATGAATTATTTAGGATTGATAATAACCCATTTGGCTAAAAGAAACGAATCTTCATTCTCTTGTCCTAGGGTAATCAAAGTTCATATTGCACTGCCATTGCCTTGAATATAAAAGAAAAAGAAAAAACATCTACGACAATTCCCAAAACCATAAAAATGAACTTCCGCATTTATTACACTGAAAGGTCCCGGTGCACGCATTCAAACACAAGACAGCAACAACTCAGTTCATAAGGCTGTGGAAGGCCATAAAGGAATAGAGACCCCACCGCCCCACATGAAAACAATTAGTATATTTCATTCATATATCACCACACAGGAAGAGTCTCTAACTACAGAATCCCAACAAAATCTCAAGAATATGTAAAGTAAAGATTAAAAAAGAAAGGAGCCCAGATGCTTTTCTTTTATCCTAAATAAAGTTATGCTCTTATCTATGAAGAATTCCCACATAACTAAAACAACATGTGATAACTAGAATCCACAAAAAAGAATCATATTCTTCACCTAAAAGTGCTCTTGCTTTTCTATCTCCAGCTACAATAAACTAGAAACAATAGAGAATAAATTATACAGACGACCAGTGATTCATCATGACTCACGATTGACATGTCGTTTCTCCAATAGGAGATTAAAAACAAAAATACTAATGTTAGTAAGAGAAAAAATACCATAATAAACACACAGAAGAAAAATTCATAAAAAGGAAGACAAATAAAGATTATTTCTTTTTAACAACTGAAACTTAGATCTCAACAACAACAACGCAAAATCAAACAATAACAAAGTAAAAAAATAAAATATCCCAAAAAATGAGAGACTATAAAAAATTAAAAAGAAAACCTGAAGAGCAGATAAATGGCGAGTATAGAGAACGGTGAGAGAATCATTCAAATATCTCTGTTGAAAATCAGTACAAATCTTAGCATCGATCAAGCAACTCTTAATCTTGCTCCAATTCTTCCCACTGGTCACTCTCTTCTGCAACCAATTCGAATAATCACCCAGCCTATACTCTTTATACCCTTTATCAGACAAAACTTTACCAGCACCTTTGTTGGTCACCACAAAAGTTAAAATCGTGAAGCAGAAGAGTACGACAATGAGGAGAAACATGACTACGAGGTAAACCCAGAGGAGCCATGAAACGCCACAACACGCGCCAATTAGACCGGCTAGTGAGACAACTAAGAGGAAGACACCAAGAACTATAACTGGAGAGTCGAGGAATTTCTCACATTCGGATGCTCCTTTGTTTCTTAACCAGATCCCTGCCCACAGGATGGGGATTGAGAGCAGGAATGTAATGAAGTTCAGGATTCCTACCAAGTTATTGCTTAGACGAAACATTGTTGTTGTTTGGTTGCTCAGAAAATCAGAGAGAAAGAAAAGAGTGTTGGGTTTGGAAGGGACTTGTGATTGGGAATGAAGGAGGAGGTTGCATAGAAGGCAAGTTACAACTACACGCGCTAAACGCCTGTGTCCTGAGGATGGGTTTGTCGAGACACACGTGGTTGAAATTTTAAAGTCTTAACGGATGGAAATAAATAGTCGCTGTCAACGTGGAGGAATAAAAAAAATATATGTTGTTTAGCAATTATATAATAAAAATAAATAAATAATGATAGTAAATAAATAAAAATTAAATAAAAAATTACACTAACTTGAAAAAAAAATTCAAGAGTAGAAAGGACAAAATTTAGCAAAACAAAATAAAAAATATTCAACTCAACCTGAGTTAGTATAATATATAAATAATATGGGCAATAAATATCGAGTTAAATTATCAAACTTGTGTTTCAAGTTATGAAATTAAAATAATCTGATTGAAAAGAAATCGAAGAAAACCAAAAAGTCAAATTAAAAAAAAATATCCAACGATAAAATCAAAAAAGAAAATAAGTTATAATTTAGATAGAATGATAAAATTAAAAACCAATAAAACCTTTATAAAAGGTCTAAAAATAAAAATTAGAAATCAAAAGAATAAAGATTAAAGTTGAAATATCAACAACCAAGAGGATCAAGCTGTAATTTTTTAGGAATGAAAGAGAAAAGAAAAAAAAGATTCATTGACGACAAATCATTCCACCACCGCTGATATACATTGTACCAATAAAAAAAAAGATGAAGAGACAATATTTTTGGTCTTCAAGAGCGCATGCACCGCTCGAGGTTTACAAGCGCCTCCCACGTGCCAATAACTTTTTCCAATAAAATAATATTTAATTTATGTAAAAAAAATAATTTTTATTTACACAGGTAATAACAAAAAAACAAATGGTAATGAGGCCTCTCAACGCGTGTTTTATTTATTTATTTTATTTGAAAGGTGAAGTTGTTATTTTGATGGATTTTATTTTGAATAGATTAAATACTAGTCTTGAGCATGTTATTTTTATCCAATCAAATATTGTTTTGCATTATCAGATTTATTTCCTTCCAAACAAAGTTGATGGATTTTATATTTAAAAAAGAAAAACTTCTTTGATGTTTCAGTATTTTTCTTATTAATATTAATTTGTGTAGTAAGTTTTGTTTTGTGTTTTCAATTTGTAAAGGAATTTGAGAATTCAGACAAGAAAAAAAGAAGGAGAATCACTTATTAAAAAATAAATGTTAGGATAAAGTCTCCCTTTTAAAACAATTAATGAAATGGATTTTCAAAAATGAGAGAGACTGAGAGGTAGCCGTTGGGCTTCTTATCCATTCCGGCCAGTTATTTTGTCCTTCTTCGAGTGTCCGTAACAAAGCAGTCTTCTGCTGCTCCCAAGGACAATACCGTCAATAAGCACCCACCGCGTGTCACCCTTCAATGCTTATCGATGTCGTTTCGCTGTCGGTCAGCACCGAGATCTTTTTAGTGTTTAGTGTTGTATCCTGTAGCTTGGCTGTTGTTTTTAAAATTATTTTTTCAAAATAATATTTTGAAATTTATATATTAAAAAATTTTAAGAAAAACTTAAAATTTTTAAAATACTGTTTTAAGCGAAAAAACAAAAAAATATGAACAACATATTCTTGTAACTATTTTCTCCAAATTGTAATAATGATATAAACTTGTGGCAATGTATGATTTAATTTTCTTAGTTTTATTTTTTATGATTTTTTTTAATTACATGTATAAAACTGTCCAATTAATATAAATTAGTTTACATTGAATAACCTATTTTCTTATTGGTTAAAGAAATAGACTTGATCTCAATATTTCAAAGTTAACTCAAAGCTATTTCATGTTATAAAAATAACATATACATAACACAAGTATATATTTACAAAATAAAAACAATACACGGCAGTGGTCAAGGATTCAGGAGCCCATAGCAAGACTTAATTTCCTCTTAATTCTTGTTCTATTACTCAGGATTAATCCAAATGATCTAATCATAAATTCTGAAATTGAAAAACAAGATACATATGTACCTAATCCACATAATCCAAGAGAGCAGCACAGTTATTCGATTTGTAGAACATGAGAGCTGCTAGCTGAGAATGAGTGTAAAATTGTCCGATATATATTTTTATTAATGTGAATATTCAAGTCAGTCTGCATGTATTTTAATTAAATTTACGGGTCTTGAATTTAATAACCATATAAATCTTTAGTGATGTATTTTAAGAGAATTCGAACCCATAATTATTAAGAAATAAATTTAAAATCTGACTAGTTTAGCTATTTAGAATTAGGATATATATCGTTTTTCCAAACCAAGTAGGTGTTTTTTTGGACTTTAGCACCAGCTAGTCCAAACACTATGTCATGAATGTCCATTACGTCTGTGTGAATTTCAAACAGAAGAAGAAGTTAGAGAAAAAAGCTTCCATCTCTTGGCAAAATCTTCGATAAGAATAGGAGCAGACACGAAAATACAAGCCATGGCTTTGAATATTTAACATTTGTCATCATGTAGAAGTTACGCATTCCACTTTCTCATGCCATGGTTTTAATATCTGGTGTCTGTAACGTGTGAAGTCGAGTTCTTACAATAACAACACCACCTATATTTTATGACAAAAACTAGATATGTTGCGTATCTATATTATTTATCTAATAAAATATTTAGAAGGCTGAAGAAATCTAATAACTCGAATTATAATATCAAATAATTAAATAAATTGAATTTATTTGAATTATATCTATAAAAAAAAAATGATAACAAACAAATATAACAAGGGAAAAAAACATTTATTCAAGAGTAAAAGATTAATGTTGTTTAATTTTTAGTCAACCTTAGCAAACATGATAAACATTTAATCTGAACATTAAGGACAAGTTAGTTCAGATTAACCTGATAAATTTAAATCTAATCTAAACATTAAGAGGCGAGTTAGTCCAGATTAACTTGACAAACGTGTGTCCTAAATAACGAGGTCGGGATAATACGATAAATTATTTTTTAAAAAATCACAAAGTCATTTAAAAAAAAACAATGTTGAATGACAATATCGAAAAAGAAAATAAAATAAAATAAAATAAAGATGTCAACCCATAAAGCCCAATCCACTGGAAATGAAACGTTAAAATAAAAAAAAACACAAAAAAATCCAAAATAAAAAATAGCAATTAGAATAATAAGGGTTAAAATCGAAGAGTTAAGTAAAAAAGAACAAAAACATTAACAAAATAAAAGAAAATAAAAAATACAATGCACTATCAATTTAGATTGAAGAGTGAAATTAAAAATAATAAAACTTTTATAAAATGATTAAGGAAAAAATCAACCTAAAGAGCAATTGCCAGACTTAATATCTTTGTGTTCAACTATGCACTAAGTTCAAATACATATGGGTCTAGTGAGCTTCCAAACCTGATATCATTATGTTCAGCTACGTACTGAGCCCAAGTACATAAAAGTCTGGCGAGCTATTAGACCCAAAGATATTAGGTTCAACAACGCACTGAGTTCAAGTACATATAGGTTTGATAAGTTGCTAGCTAGACCCAATATTATTATATTGGATGTGTTTAATTTTTTAAGAGGTTAGTATGATTCATCTATAATTTTTTTTAATATATTTTATATAGATTAAATATTTATTTTTTATAATATTTTTAATATATGTAAGCTTGTATAATATTTTTTTTTCTTTTATCTTTTTCAATAAATTTTATATATGTGTCGATTTTTATTACAAATTGATTTTAGTAAACAAACTCATTAAACATTGTCATAACCTAATTTTTGAATTTTTCAAAAAAATAAGAAATAAAAAATGAATGAATTGAAGATTGGGTTAAGACAACACAAATTGAAAATTTTGGGACTAATAAGGATTGAATTATAAATTTGGGAGTCAATTTGGTCAAAAATTGAAAGAATTGGAAATTTGGGGACTTAATTGAACTTGGAATTGTTTAATTAATGAAATCAGGGAGCCAATTGTTAAATGTCAGAAGTTTAGGGAGCAAATTGAAAATAATCATTTCGATGAAATCGGTGTCGTTTTCAATGCACACTGTTCATCAGCTCCGCATCCTGAAGACCGGATCAACAGGAAACACAACCAACAGATCATGGACCACTATGCCCACGATCCCTCACGGAACGTGCCACATTTCTGGAGGCATGAACACACGACCTTCTCTGGCTTTATAAAAGCCAGAGAAAGGCTTCACATGGTGGGGGAGGGGACAGATAGGATAGGAGAAAGGCAGAAAACCGGGGAAGACCAGAGAAGGACGGACAGAGACAAACTAAAAAACTCACAAAGAGAAAGACAACAAAAAAAAATAAGCAGGGAGAAGATCCAGGAGGCAAAGTGAAACAGAGGAGAAAGACCGTAGAATCTCCTTCAAAACTCCAGCAACCGCGAGCAAACTCAAGAAAACAGTGCAATGACATCATGATAGCCATCACCGAGAGCCACAACCTCAGCAGCAACTCTCTTCTCAGTCGTGATTTTCAGTGGCCATCCACCTTTCAAAGTAGATTCCTCCTTAATGCTAGCGACATCACACGACCAGTAGAGAGAGAGAAGCAGGCAAACATAAACAGGGACAAAAACGAAGAGGGAGATCAGGGACCAGAGAATACGAACAGAGAAAACAAAGCCGGAGAAAAGAACAACCAGAGGGAAAACAAACGAAAAGAGAAATAGAGAGAGCATCGTCTGATACACCATCATCTTCGGTGAATAATTCACACATGCATGCACAGTGACCAGCCAGGTCACTGGTTTGGACCAGTGACCAGGCTAGGCCTGGACCTCAGGCCCAGCCAACCCAATCTATTTTAGACCAAGGGTATGTTTGGCAAAACACACCCTCATGCCAATCCCCTTTATTTTATTCCCCTTTGTTTTGATATTTGATCAAATGAGCTACTTTGTGATATTAGAAAATTCCAAAAAAAATTCATGGACCTTTTTGAATTTATTTTTACGTCCCTTGTTTTTTAGGTATTTTATTGTATAACTTATTTGTGGATTTTTATTGTGAAATGCAAATATAGTGTACGATACATTTTTTCTCTTTTAAAAAAATAAAAAATAAAAAATATGCATGCATTGATTTTAAAATTATTTTACCGGTTTATTCACTAACGCTAGAGTCAAGAATACCATATATTTTTTTTACTACATAATAGTTACCAACATCAGAGTTTGAAGTATCTGAATATTCACTGACGTCAGAGTCAGTAATGTTACAAGCAAACCATCATAGCATAAACCAATAAACTTTTAATAATTTAAGACAAAATCAGCAATACAGCCTGCCTCTGGCATGACGTTTAAAAAGTAATAATATCTTTCTTTTTACGTAACTAATCTCGTATTATAGAATCTCTCGTATTAAGATGGCCTCGATTTCGTTCCCGTGACAAAGCGTAGATAGTTTTTCTTCTTCCCAACAGCTTTTTACATTTTTGTATAAGATGCTAACATATACATGTAGGCTCTCTTTCATGAATAATTTATTATATCATTGCCTTCCCTCACAATCTTTGTTTGGATGCTTGGATAGAGCTAGTCAAAGTCATGTATGATTCAATTCAGTATGAAAGATGTAATCGTTTTAAATGCAATGGAAAGCATATTGAAATGTTTTGAATCCTATATCTGCCTGTTAATCTTCCTCTTTAGATTTTGAATCAATCCCTTATTTTAGTGTTAGGGTTATTGTTATTAGTCAATTTCCAAAGATTTTGTTTTTCAAAATATGAGAATAGTCGATGGATTATTCATTTAAATAAAAAAAAACTAATATCAGCAATTTATATTCCATTTCAAATCGCAAAAATCAGCAATTAATTTTTATTGTTAATAAATCAGCAACAAATAATCCATTACTTGTCAACAAAAAAAAGAAAAATTCGATGTTGTGTTTTCGCTATTGATAAATCAGCAACATATTTTTTGTTATTGACATATCAGAAACTACAAATCTAATTTTTTGTTATTATATATCAGAAACTACAAATCTAATATTTTATGTTGCTGATTTCATTGCTAATATTTATTAGTAATAGATTTTAGTTTTATCTATAACGGATTAGGTATTTAATTTGCTAATAACCCTGTTTTTTAGTAGTGAGAGTTGGAATGTTAACTTATAATCCCAAACCTTTCTATTTCAGAACCTTTCTTGAGTTCTGTTGTTAATTTTGGCTCTCAAAATTGTTTCAGGAGAATAAAAGTAAATGCTGAAGAAAAGGGAAATTCACTACGAGTTTTGGACCAACACCATGACAAACATGTTAAAAAAAAAAAACCCAAGTAAACCACCCCATAAGACCAGCTGTAGACACAAATTTGTGGGGTTGGAATTTCTCCTAGCCTCCCATTGCAGTTCCTTCTTTCATAGACATGAAAAAAAGTGACTATAAATGGTGATGTAAACATTATAAAGAAATCTAAGCCATGATGCAATTTTATAATGCATTTTTCACCGTGCAGTCTCTCGCACATTACCAACAGTAGTGAATTTTTTAATTGAACATTTTTTAGACGAAACTAATACCCAATTGCTTCTTCTTCTTTGTTTGTTTTTTTTTTATAGCAATGGTAGAATTGAAAGACAACAAAACCCGAGTGAAAAATATAAGTAAAATAGATTACAACTTTAAATTTCATACAAAAAATTTTAGTTTGGTCGTTTTTATTTTTCATTTCATAGATGGCAACTTTAAATTTCATACAAAAAATAGATGGCAACTTTAGTTTTTATCAAATTAATTTTAATACATAACTTTATTTTTCTTATCTTTTAATTCTTGGTTTATAAAAGAAAAGAGTAATTAGATTTCAATGTAGAGAGAGAAAGTTATTGTTTACACAAATTTTGACCATTAAAATAATTGAAATTAGTATTAACTGGTTCGATTTAATAAGAGAAGTTTTATAGTGGTTGTTTATAACCTCAATATTGCATAAAAAATCGATCGAAGTCTAGGGGAAAAACCTTACCTGGTTTGATTTTGTGATTTGGACCTTTTTTGGGTTTATTAGGTTGGTAAATTTGTTTCTAGATGTTCTAAAGTATTGTAAGGTATTCTTGGGTTAAAACAAGTTGAAAATGAGTTTTTAGAGCAAAAAATACACTGCTCTGATTTTCCAGTCACCATAGTAGTGGCTGGAATTTGAGCAGATAGATAACGTCTCATCTAATTATTGTTTTTCAGAAAATATGGGTGGACAATAGGTCATTTGCCATTTAAAAAGATGAAAACAATACAGGCCTAGGCACGCAGGCCTCGACTCGACTCTTTTTTAAATGCTCAAATGCCTCCTCTCCTCAACTTTTTTTTTATCTTTTTATTTTTATTTTATATTTAGGTGAAAAATAAATTTAAGAAAAAAATATTAAACCTGGTTGAGTTCATGATTGGAATTGCAAGTTTGATGGATTAAGCCATAATGTTTTGGTGAAAAATGTATTTTTTTTTTCTTTTTAGTTGTTTAATGCATTTTTAATCCCTTTCACTGTTTATTATCAATGATTTCTTTATTTATGTATATATTTGAATTTAAATAAATAAAAATACAATTTCACCATTTGTTATCAATTATTTATTTTTTACTTAAAATAAAAAAGATATCTTTTTGTTATTTGGCTTAAAATGATTTGGCCTAGTTTTGCTATCTCAGTCTGACACGCATGTACCAGTTATTTTTTTCTTAAAAAAATACTTTATATAAAAAAACTTATTATGTGTTTTATTGTCATGTAGTTAAATGAGAAATAACCTCTGGGATAAAAAAAGAAGTTATTAAATCTGATAACGTGCATGACCTGAGTTGCTAGTTTTGTTGGTTGACTCGAGTTTACTTATATCTTTTTTAAATTGAGTGTTGTTTTTTATGAATTTCATCATTCAACATTAAGTTAATTGAAGATTGAGCTTTCTTATTTTTTGTAAGATTATCCCTGCTGGTTTCACAGATAAACCCGAATTTACTCAGGTGAATCTAATATATTTTCATCTAAATATAAAATAAAAATATTTTTTAGTATGTAACAATCTCAATATTTTTTTAAAAAAATATCATTTAATATGCAGAAAATTTTGAATTTTCAGTTATTGTTTTTTAAATAAATCATGTTAACTATGCCAAAATATTTGTTTTTTTTTTTCTTTTTTGCTTCAAAGTTGTAGTGTGTCGCATATAATATTTTAGTAGGGGGTGTTTGGGATTATGGTTGCAGTTGCTTTTCAAAGTGTTTTTCACTTGAAATGTATCAAAATAATTTTTTAATAATTTTTTAAAATTATTTTTGATATCAGTACATCAAAATGATCTGAAAATATTAAAAAGATATTACTTTAAAATATTGAAAAAAATAAAAAAAAAACGTTTAATTTTTTTTAAAATACTTTTAAAACACATAAAAAGTTACTTTATAATAAGATCAAGCATGAATTAATCTGGATAAATAGTGTTTTCTACGGTAAAACAACAACACGGGGCTCTTTTACTTGATAGAATAATAATTAAATATTGATTAATGGTATCTCTTTGACCCGAATTATAATATGGGGTTTTGTTTACTGGGCTGGACTTACATTTCTTTTCTTTCTTTCTTTCTTTCAACGAAATTTGAGACCACGAGGTTGTCTAATTCTTTTTTTCTTTTTCAATGGACCTTATTCATGCTTGATCTTTATTACATGGGCTTGAACCAATTTTTTTTTTAAAATGTAATAATCCTTTTTATTTATTTTCCGAAAATAGAAAGAAAGTTTCCCTTGAAATGAGAAACGCATGATATATATATATATATATATAGGGAAGACCATGCTTAGCAGTCTCTTGCATCTTATTATAAAATAACCTACAAAAAATAGATTTGAACACGATATCTCTCTCACCGAAGGACGAAGGTTGCTAACTCGGCTTGCCATGACCAAAGATACTCCTTGAATTAACAATGCTAATTCTTCCTGTAATCTCTCAAACAATATTGACTCTTACTATTTATTAGGATCTCTTTCCTATAACGCTTCTTTAACAAACTTGACTTAGTACAGTCAGAACAGAACAATTGTTAATAAAGTGGATAAGAGAGACAAGAAGTGAACAAAGCCATTAATTCTTTTGTCTCAGCTTATCTCTGATATGGCAGAAAATACTAAACCTACAGAAGCTCTTGCAATGACGATAGCCGAAGAAACCACCAAAACTAAAAAAGAAGTAGTGGGAAATACGAAGTCTGAGAAAGTAAATCAAGTAAAAAACTATGCAAGCATATTATCGATTATCACCTTTGTTCTTTCTGTTGTGATCCTTGCCTCCGCTATCTGGTTGCTTTACATGAAAGATTACGATTGTGAGAAGCTCTTATGGCTACCAAGGTTACAGATTGGTATTGGCATTGGATTGATCTTTGTTTCCTTGATTAGCAACATTGCTGTGTTGCTGAGATCACGGTTTCCTGTGCCCGGATTCTTTCTAGTTATGGTGCCATTGATCGTGATGCTCACAATGGGACTTGCACTTGTGGGAGCTAACAAGCTGGAAAGCAGGAGATTGATGGCTACACCAAAGTGGTTCAGAGAAAAAGTTCGCCATAATGACAACTGGGAAAATATTAAATCATGCATCTACAATACTGGAACATGCGATGATTTGGTGTCCAGGTCGTTGAATCTCAAAGCATTTGATTTCAGTATCAAGAAATTATCACCCATAGAGGTAGGTAGTTTCATTTATAGCATGCATGTTATATATATATGTGCATAGATTTGTTATATTTGAACCATCTTTTATGCATATCTTAACATGATATAATTTACTGTTGACATTTTACTATGATGCTTGCAATGAGTTTTATACCTGAGAAGATTTGTCGTTTCTATATTGAAATTGATATGTTTCCCACAAGATTATAAGAATGCATATTTTCCGCTCCAATCAGGTTACTTTTTTAGGCATAATTTCTCAAGTGATCATATGCTGTTAGCAATTCGTTGATTTTATGGTAATGCCCGGCAACTAGTAAATCACCTGATTAAAATCTTTAAATAAACCTAATCTCTTTCTTTCCTTAATCTTAGAGGAAGAATATCTTCTATAATATCCGTATTAATTATAAGCTCTTTGCTTCCTGATTTAATACTTGTTATTTTGTTACATGGAAGGCCGGATGTTGCAAACCACCATCAATATGTCAAATGGAGTACGTGAATGCCACATTTTGGACAAAAGTTGAAGGGGCTGTGGATGAATCACAACAGCAATATAGCGACTGTGCTACATGGCAGAATGATCAAAATATCTTGTGTTACAACTGTGGATCTTGTAGACATGGTTTTGTGAGAGTAATGGAAAGCAAATGGAGGAATCTTGGCGTCCTACTCATCTTGATGGGCTTACTTCTTATTATTGCTCATATATCATTATTCGTTATGGTTATGTGGGAGCACTACAATTGATGAAAATTAAGACTGCAAATTACTAATCTGTCTCCACCATTTCAAGAAAGAGAGGTGTTTTCCTTATAGTGTAGCCCGATCATTTTCAAGAAAAAGGTAAGCTTTTTTTATCTTTTCAAAATAATTAGTGTAATAAGGATGATTTTCTTCTTTTGTAATTTTGTTTTTGTTTTATGGTGTTGGTCACCTATGTGTGTGTGCTCTTTCTTTTCTAAATTGTTGTTGTTTTTAAGTTTTTAGTTCTATGGTTTGAATTAGCATGTATTCGGGGAGTTTTTTTAGCAATAAGAGAGCACATTCTTTTCTACAACAAGCTTCACTCAATCCCACCAAAAAAAGAAAGATAATTCGGATCAAGGGGGATGGCAGGCTCCATGCTACTGCTGAGATTAATAACCCTTTCTATTGATTCAATAAGACTGATGTATGGAAAGAATGAAAGAATTCAATTCCTGAAGTCCAGTTTGATTCATCGAAGAGCTTGTCAAAGGGGATGCAAAATTAAAAGGTTCTGCAGACTGCAGCTTCCTGATGAACTACGTAAATTAAAATGTTTTAACAGATTACATTGCAATGCCATATGTCACTTCAGCTACCAAGTGAAGAAAACATCTAATCTATAATATACACAATAACATTTGCGGAATTATGCATTTAACAAATGCAGAGCAAAGTGGTAGGCAGCTAAAGCTTGTGAAAAGCCTCTTATGAAGACTACCTCATGTTCACCCTGTAGCAACTGATGCCAGGCAAGGCAGGCAGAAAAGCTTCTGGATAGCTCCTGATCAAAGCTTCATCTTGTTCACCCCCGAGCATGCGACGGATCAAAAGGCCCTACCCATTGAGCGACACCACCATTAGTAGACATTGCTGCACCACCAAACCCAACATTGGACACTACACTGTTGCTACTGTTGTAAGGAATTATCCCTTCCCCTGCTGGTCCAACACCCATGTGAACAAAAGGCCTCCCATATCCATCAGGATTTGCGTAGCCACCAATATATTGGTTTGGAGCTAAAATGACACAGATCAGCACCAGAATTGTGTTAAAAAAATAATCAAAACATATTTCAAAGGACGCGACCACCACATTTAGATATAACACAAAAAGTTACCACGTGCTCTGGTCTCAGCATTCAAGACATCAACGCGCAAATTTTCCATTTCTCTTGCCATCCCTATGAGATTCTGTTCCATTGCTCGCATTTGCTCCACCTTCTCTATATTTAATCCTTTTTCGTACTCGAATGTAGCTCTTTGCACCGAAAGAGCAGATGAAAAAAAAAGTAGATGTAAGTTAGAACTTAATAAACTGTACATTGTATGTCACAGTGAAAATATTTTAACAGAAAAAATCGAATCCTTATTATATCAATGTATGTATTTTTTTTTTCTTTTGCTGTTTTTCAGCACCATTTCATCAGTGTACACTGCATAACCATCATGCTCATAGAGAAGACAAACACTGATGTTTAATCAACTTTTGATCATCCATTACTTCCAAAGCTGATGCAAGTTTGCTGCAGTTAACCTTTTTCACTCCCCACTCCCCCACTTGTATTTGGTTTCCTCACAAATCCTCCATTTACAAAGCACATCATGCAATGTCACATAAATCAGGGGCTAGTTTAAATATTACAGTAGCATATGGCAAGAGAATTAGTATTACCCAGCACGTTAGACTCAGAGAAACCTTAATTAGTGTGAAACAGAACAGTCAAATAAATAACCACACTATGAAAGCACCATTCAATGTTAGTATTACAATCATGATTCCTCAAAGATAAAAAAAAAAGGGGAGAAAATATCCTATGCATTTAGGTCCTGAAACCATATCTCTGGATGATGGAGCCAGTAATTGGTGGTGTTTTGGATTATTAACAAACTCTAGTCCGTGGTAGTTTATTTCTAGTCTAGAATTAAACATCATGAAGGGTTCAGTGGCAGGTTCACTATTTAACACAGATTTAAGGTCCACGAGGAAGCAACAACTATTAAAAACTTGACAGATTTATTACTACCTTAACCTCTTGAGTTCATGCCTTGAATTCTCAAGCTCAGCATGCAGATCTGGTATACTCTTTACATCAGTGTGGATTTTCTGCAACTCGTGTGAAGCCTGTTGGATTTGTGTAGCAAGCTCTTGTCTTTCTTTGACCAAGTTCTGTGCCTCCACATGTGCCTGTTTGAGGTCCTTTTTCACGTTCTCACCAGCCCTGATGTCTTTTTCCATTTTTGCAATTTTATCCAGCAAAACCCTGATCTGGATATCACTTTCAGTCTGGATGCTTCTAATATGTGCCTTGAGTCTTTGCACTTCCTGCTGAGCAGCAGCAAGGTCCTCCCTCAAGGCCATGTGACTAGTAACCAGTCTATTATTATCCCCTGCAAGTTGTTCAATGTCCGCAGCCTGAGCAGCAAACCTATGCTCTAGAAGATCAGAACGAGAGAGTGGCTCTGATGTATGGTGGCCAGCAGGAAATGGACCATGACGCATCATCCCAGGTGCTTGGATAACACGCCCTTCTAAAGTTGGTCGAATATGCCTTCTTGCAGACATGACAATTCTCTCAGGTCTGCACAAGCATTAAGGTTTAATTTTCAATCAGAGTCCTGAGATGCAGATTGGTGTTTCAATCAATCTATGGAATCACTCCAAGTGTGAAACAATGTACACTATAATGGATAAAAGTAAAAAATGTCTATTCTATTTGCCGTTTAAATCTACAGAAAGGTTTCCAAGCGTTCTAAAACAATCTGTTTCAACAATAGACACACATTCCCTCGTACCATGACCAAAACAAACCCATATGACCTTCAGGACAGTATCATTACAGGATTGTGCCTGTGATGCCAGTCTGCAGAATGTTTTAAAGTAGCCAGAAACTAAAATCACCTCAGAACATATGAGACACCATTATAAAATCATAAAAATTGACAATTGGATTACCTACAAAGCATTTATATAAACAAGTTCAAATTGTCAAACAAACATCTAACTCAAAAGCTTAAGCTATTAGATGAGACTTCAACATATGATTTATATTATTTTCTAGACAAATAACCCACACGCATAAACCCACAAGCTGAAACCACGATTTATCACCATTGTCATATCATTATATCATGTACACGCAATGCACCAGCAGGCACATCTGGTTCCATTAGCTATTCTTATTTATAAAAAAAAAATCCTCAAATTTGAAACTAACGTTCTCATAGATTGTTAAAACTTCCAAAAACCGAACAACCCAGATTACCAAAACTAAATCTCAAGTTCAAGTTCGAGATGGAGCATAATTCAAAGTTAAATTTGGGGTTTTTTTAACTCAGATTTTAAATAAGCAATCAATTTATTCAAGCCTATTCAAGCCTAACTTTAAGAGAATCACGAAATATATATTATTACAGATTTTCTTTTCCTTTGCTATCGATAGTAAGATCAACGTGAATTAAAAGCAAGAATCTTTGAGGCCCAAAACAAAAAAACAAAAAAAGCAAATTGGTATAGAAGGCAAAGGAGGAGTACAAAACTGTAAATATATGTGTAAAGAGAGAGAGTACCGGCGGCGGTGTTGCCGTGGAGGAAGCGTCGAAGACAGGTAGGAATAGGGAGGGAAGGTTTGAGCTGATGATCAACAGGCCAAACTCCAGTTATAGAAGTTACAATATCGAATAAGCAAATGCGTTGGTTATGATTTTTTTTTATTTATTTATTTAGGGCAAATCTAAAAGAGTTTACTTTTAATTATCAAAATTTCTTGCAATTATAGTTTTTATTTAATAATAAATTACTTTTGGATTTGCGAACTTGCTTTTCTTAAATTTCTCTAAAAATAAAATAAAATAAAAAAATATGCATTCATGATAAAGAAAAAAATAATACTGAAACTTAGTTTGAGAAAAAGAAATATGTAGTTGGGCTCGTAAGTTATTCACATGATAATTAATCTTTTTTATAAAATTATAAATTTAAATATAAATGATTTTTTTTTGTTCTTATCTAGGTATTCTCATACCTTTTTAAAGAGTGAGATTAGTTCCGTTCGAGATTAGTAGCTATCTCTTCTAATAAATACGTTTTCTAGATATCAAATTTGTATTCTCCCCCTAAATATAAATGACTAGCTTATTAATACGTGAGGATTGCTAATTTTTTTTTTTAATTACAAGTTCATGAATTGACATTATATTATGTCTTTTTTTATTAAGTTTTTTTTAATTAACTCTAAATTATTAAATTTAAATTGATAAAATATTAATAACTTAATTCATTATATTTTATTTCTCTCATTTCATTTAATCTTTTAAATTCAAAAGATTTAGAACATTGATATAAAAGGATCCAAGTTTATGTACAGATTGTTTATGTAAAATGATGGAAAAGACATGATACATAATTACATATATTGTCAAAATCAAAAGGACTAATATTCAAAATTAATAAACTTTATTTATCCTTCCATATTTCTATTTTAATTTAAAATCATAAAATAAATCAATTATAAATCATAGGCACTATAAAAATAGAATTGAAAAGGTAAATCCACACATTTACTCATGGTAATTTTTCTTAGTTATTACGGTAAATGCATTTACGCGGAATGAATTTAGAACTCTTCTAAGTTCTAACCCATAGTCGGCTACTTGGAACCCACTATAGGGTTCCAGTTTGAGAACCCCATGCGTTTGCCTTTGCTTGAATGCTTATTTATAGAGTAAAACTAATCTTTCATGATAGTATTTTAGAATTAATTTAATGACAATATTAATTAGTTGATTTTTGAAATTTATTAATAAAATTTACTTATTTAATATATGAGATACTTATATTTTTTAGCAAGTGAATTCCCTAAAACTATTATGTAAAATTTGTATTATAATGAATAAAATGCAATATTACACATTCTTTGTGGGGGAATCCCACTTGAAGTAAATATAATTACCTAATACATATAATGGAGTTGGGCGTCAACCCACCTTCTTTACTGTGATTTATTTTTCTCCAATCAATTTTTTTTTGTTTTTAATATTTGTTTGATTTTAAATTTATTTTTATAAATTATTTCACTTTGTTTTTTATGATGTTATTTCTGTAATATTATCATAGTCTTAAATAAATATTCTATTATTTAATTTATTCTTAATTTTAAAAACATTTATTTTTCTTATCATATAATTAAGTAAAAATAGTTATTAAAAAAAAACAAATTCTTACATTCTTATTTTTCTCCAATCATTTTTGTCTTTTTTTTTTTTCAGTTTTTAACGTTTGTTTGATTTTAAATTTATTTTCATAAATTATTTTAGTTTATTTTTTATGATGTTATTTTTATAATATTATTATAGTTTTAAACAAATATTTTAATATTTAATTTGTTTTCAATTTTAAAAACGTTTATTTTTCATATCTTATAATTAAGTAAAAATAGTTATTTAAAAAAAAAAAAAAAAGTCTTACACCTAATGGAGTCTATCACCTAGATTGCGAATTTGGCAGTTTAAGTCGCGAAACCTAGGTTGATTCAATATATTGACATCTTATTATTAAAAATATCATCTTAATTATTATTTTTTTATTGTCAAACTATATTTTTTACGAGTTATCCAAGTTGTTTTTGAACTCGCTAAGTCGACTAGGTCATGCAGGGCAACTCTCACAAGGTTTAATTTCAAGGTTGATCTATTGGGTCAAACAAGCCGAGTTTAATAACAATATTAAATAGTTCTTTATAGCCTGAATATTTATATTTATGTTCAATTTTTTTTTATTCAAGTTATAGCATGTCACAACACTGTAAACTAGTTATATACACAAACAAGAATGATTATTAAATATTCTTAATATGGATACCTCACTTATGTAAATTAACAAGACACTAAAGGGTGTGACTAAATCACTGTAGTCATACCAATAAAATACTATTTATTTGAATAGTTTTTTTTATTTTTTTTAACTTTACCCTTCACCAACCCATTATTCTTCTCTCTTTTTTTCTATTTAATCCTTCAATATTATATTATTTTGGGAATTGTAATTTATAATTTTTTTTATTTTATTTTTGTTGGGTTATATACTAGTCTCGTGGATTTAGTTTTTTTCTTCTTAATTTCAACTTTCAACATTAGATTTGTTGAAAGTAGGGCTTGATAAATTTTTTTATTTGCTTTTTAAAAATTTATCTCAATTTCTTGACCTAGGTTACGAGTTTAATATGTTAACCCAAGTTAATTGGGATTCGTTTTTTTTGTTGCTTTTTGTAATTGATTTTATTTTATTTTATTCTTCAATATTGGGTTGGTTGGAAATTAGGATTTATATTTTTTTATTTACTTTCTATGGGGTTATCCTGATCTCATGACCTACATTGCGAGTTTGAGAGTTTGACCTAGATTGACTTTGTTTATTTTTTGGTACCTTTTTTAATTGAGTATTTTTTTATTTGGACTTTGAGTTTTCTTCTATTTGATTTTAATGAGGTTATTTCAATCTCATGACCCTATTCACATGTTTGGTAGGTTGATCCGAGTTAACTCAGTTCATTTTTTGAGTTTTTTTTTAATTAAATATTTTTTTTAAATTTCACCCTCCAACAACTTAATTTTTTTTCCGATTTCATCCTTGAATATTAAGCTATTTAGAATTTGGGCTTCATAATTCTTTTTAATTTTCTTTCTATTAAGTTTTCATAGTCTCATGTATTTAGTTTTTTTTTTTTTTATCGATTTCAACCTTCAATATTGGATTTGTTTGAAATGGAGCTTTGAAAAAAGATTTATTTGCTTTTATGAATTTGTCTTGATCACATCACCTAGGTCACGAGTTTAACAGATTAGTCCAAATTAACTTGGGTTGTTTTTTTAATTGATTTTTTTTTCAATTTCATTCTCTAACATTGGGTTGGCCGGAATTGAGCTTTGTAATTTTTTTTTAATTTGTTTTATATGAGTTTATCCTGATCTCATGACCCGAGTTGTAGGTTTGGCAAGTTAACCTAGGGTTACTCGGGTAGTTTGTTTTCTTTTTTAATTTAATATATATTTTTTTAATTTCATCATTCAACATTGAGTTTATTAGAAATTGACATCCATAATTTATTTTAACTTGATTCATATAAGATTATCATGGTCTCATGACCTCGATCGCAGATTTGACAGGTTACTCAAATGAGTTAAATATGTTACAATCTCAATATTTGAAAACAAATGACATATAATATATATCATCATATCAATAATTTTTTTAAAAAATCATCTAATATGTATTATATTTTGAGTTTATAATTAATTCTTTTATATTAAAAAACATGTTTGCAATGCTTAAATTTTTTTCTTACATTCAAAAATATTAATTCGTCCAACAGCACAATACATGACAATGATATAAGTGGTAATTATCATAGCAAGTACATCTTTCACATGAACGAGTATTAAAATACATAATAATTCCTTATTAATTTATACTACCATAATATTAACTTCCCTTAATGGTTATGTAATTTTTCTGTGTCATTTAACAAGAAAACATTTATAAATTCAATTTCTAGAATATAATTATGTGCTTTATTTATTAACAAATTCAATTGTAAAACATTGATAACTATATTAGTTGATTAACTAGTAAGTGGGTTCATATGTTATTTTGGTCTATTTAAAAAACTTATTTTAATTTGAGAAATAATAGTCATGTTGAAATGGGTTCATATGTTACTAGTAAGTGGGTTCATATGTTATTTTGGTCTATTTAAAAAACTTATTTTAATTTGAGAAATAATAGTCAGGTTGAAAAAGACAAGTGAATGGAATGCACATTGAATTGACAAATTACTAGTCATTTGATTCGCGTTTCTCCACAGGTTGTATAGTTTTTTCAAGGAAAAAAAAAGAACATTTACCTAGTTGTGTTTACTGAATTTATTTATTAAAATTAATTTTTTATTTAAGTGCATTTATAAGAAATAAAAAAAAATAAACAACTTATGTTATAGGCCTGACTAGGTTTAATAAGTTGGTTCCATTTGATTAGACGATAAAAAATAGGCGATGATAGTAAACAACAATTTTTTATATAATAAAAAGATAGTAATAAATTGGAAAAAAAAACCTTGGAAGCATGAAATTGGATTAAAAAAAGATAAAAAATTGACTTGGGTCAACTCAAGTTAGTATGATAGATATATAACTTAGGTGATTAGGGGCTAGCCAACCCGGTTAGCCTACAAAACTCGTGGCCCAAGTTATAGGACCGAAATAACACCAAGCTGATTTTTTTCTAAAAAAATAATATCAAACGATGAAATCATAAAATAAATAAGCAAAAAAATGATGTCGACCTACATTAACTTTTCAAACACGTGATCCAGGTCATTAGACCAGAAACACCATAAATGGAAAAACTGTGAAGCCCAATCTCTAGCAAATTAAATGCCGAAAGATGAAACCAAGAAAAAAAAATTAATTACACAAAAGAATCTAAAACAATTGTAATTAAAGAATGAGGGTGAAAATCAAAATAAAAAATAGATTAGAGGGGGGCCAATAATTTTTTTATTGGAGGGTTAAATTGAAAAGAAAAATAACTTTAACAAAAGGAGAAAAATCAAAAGAATAAAGACCAAATTAAAAGAAATAATACACCATAAACTTTTATTGAAGAATAACATTGGAAACTAATAAAACTTTAACAAAAGAGCCACGAAAGAAAATAGAAATCAAAAGAATAAGGATTGAATTGAAAATAATAATATATGACAAATTATAATTGAAGGACTAAATTGAAAATAAACAAAACTTTTATAAAAAGGCCAATAACAAAAATTAGAAATAAAAAGAATAAGAATTTAAATTGAAATACCAATGACAAAGAGGATCGACATGTACTTTTAAGGGAAGGAAAGAGAAAAAAAGAAGAAGAAAAATGATTATCAGTGATAAATTGCTCATACTTCATCATCATGCATCGCATCAAAAGGAAGAGAGCGTAGTAACACTTCTAACAATATAACAAAAGGGAATGCGTGGTCACTAGGAGGCATCACACCCGCCACCCAAAGAGTATAGGCGCCTCCCACACGCTGGGACATGGTAAACACGTGACAACATCTTTTTGAATTAAAAAAATAATTCAACATTCAAAAACCAAAAATTGCCTCCATTAATATGGAAATAATAGGAAAAAAAACCATCTATAGCCTTATTTGTTTCTCATTCAAAGGGAAAAAATGTCTTTTTATTATGTTATAAAAAATAAAAAGACAAAAAAGCTTTTATTCAACAGCTCTAAGTTTTTTGTACTTGGAGGGTACATTAGTCATTTTACTATACTAAAAATTTAAAAAGACACATGTACCCCCTAACAATCCTGTAATGACCAATGAGCTTGTCGATACACGACGTCGGGCGACGGCTCCCGCTTTTTTGTTTATTTAACAAAAAGGGTTTTTTCTCAATTGGGGGAAACAAAGATTTTATTGGAGTCGCCATCTAGTAATTTGAGGGAACTAGAAATCCCAAATTAGACACCGGTCCCAGAGATTCGGGTACGGGGTTAGTTATGATTAAGGGAAGGTAGACACCACCCTTAAAACATCCTTTCAATAGAAAGGTTACCCCTTACTTGTGTGTTTTTTTGTTTGATTCAAATGCGATTATATTTTGGGCTTATTTGTAATTCTTTTTTTAAATGAGTAACGTTGGTCCCTAAAAATAGGAGACACGTTAAAAATGACATCAGTCCCTAAAAATTAGGAGACTCGTCTAAAATATTGACGTTTGTCCCTAAAAAGAAGAATTACATCTAGGTTACCAAAAGAAATAATGGACATAATCCATATTTGGTATTTACATTTTTGACATCGGTCCTTTTAAAAAAAAAGAGACGTGTCGACTTCGGTTTTTGTATTTTTTACGACATGCAAGAAAATTTACAAGCATTTATATATATAAAAATATCAAAAATACCAGTAGAAACCCCAAAAAATTACCTGAGTGCCAATGTATAGGTAAAAGACTGAAATACCCTCGGATTTCTTGAAAAATTACAAAAATGCCACTGGCGGCGTGTGTGGCACACGCGCGGTTACTGTTGAGTGAGAATCGACAACTTGAAGCTTCGGTGGCCGACGAAAATCGCGGCCCTTTTCCGGCCAGATGGGGAGGTAAAAACGCTGAAAACGGCCGGGGTTTTGCTTTGTAGGAGGTTGGCGACCTTTTTGTGGTGGTTTGGAGGCTTGAGACGGCCGGAGATGGGAGATCGGAGGAGAGAGAGAGAGAGATGTCGGCGAGAGGAGAGAGAGGCTCGGGTTATACTACGGTGTGAACGCTAGCACGGTACACCTTCGCCTAAAGCCTCGTGAGCCGTTGGATCTCTGATGAAAAGATCGTGCGACTGTGATTGGCTCGATCTGCAGGTTGATCGGACGGTCCGGATTAGCAGAGTTTTGATCTGGTGTGACGCGGTGTACCGAGAGCTTGGTACACCGGGTGACGTGGCGCCTCCGGATCTAAAGGCCAATTGTTTTAAGGGCTGAGATTGATTTGGGTTTTAATTGGGTGTGGTAAGCTCTATTGTATCCTATTAAATCAACGGTTCGGATCTAAACACTATTAAATCTAACGGTTATGATATATTTAATATTTTTTAGATTGTTTTTAATCAAAATCAATATCTTACTCGCTTGAAGAAATAGTAAAAAATCATGAATAGTGATATGATATCGTCTCTCTATTCTTATCCCTTTTTTTTTTCCTGGTGAACTATCACCGGCTATTTATAGCCAATGACAAGGGACAACAAGCATCTGCTTTATAGAAAAATTGTATCTATCCAACTGCTCCGCCTACAATAAGTGTGTAACTACCCCGCCTAATATGACAATTCTATATTATTAATTTTGTTTTATTATATATAATAATATATATTTATATAAGTAAAATTAAAACTCAAATCAGTATTAGAAAAAGCCCGACTCAACCGCTAAAAATCAATTTTAATTACCGAAAATTATGTTGAAACATAAAAAAACTTTCAATGGATATAAAACTGGTGGACCGGGTTTTGACCAAAAAAATAACAGTTTTGACCCAAAACGGCATGAAACTCATTTTTTATCCTGGTCGACATGGTTTGACCCGTATTGACCCGGTGAACTCGGTTTTGGTCAAAATGACGGTTTTGACCCGAAACGGCCCGAACTCATTTTTTATCCTGGTCGACATGGTTTGACCCGTATTGACCTGGTGAACTCGGTTTTGGTCAAAAATGACGGTTTTGAACCGAAACTCATTTTTTACCCTGGTCGACATGGTTTGACCCGTATTGACCCGGTGAACTCGGTTTTGACCAGAAATGACGGTTTTGACCCGAAACGGCTCGACACTCATTTTTTACCCTGGTCGACATGGTTTGACCCGTATTGACCCCGTAGACTCGGTTTTAATGGAAAGATGCGGTTGACTCGAGAAAAATATATTTTTGAATTTTTAAACTTTTTTTCTTAATTTTTTTGGATTTTTATAAAGAATAACAGAAATAAAATAACATTCGAGAAAATCTTGGTGGATCCAAAATTGGGTTACAACAGTTGCCCCCTCTTTACAATGCTTATGGTGCAAAGGCATTGGAAAATTCATTTTCTTTTGACTTTGCATAGTAAGTTTTGTAAAGAAAAACGATGGAAGTGTTGAAAAATACACAGATTTTTCAGTTGGTCTAATTCTTATGGGCGACCTGCCCAAGTGAAAAACATGAAAGTGTTTTCAATGTGAAATACATGAAAGTGATTTCGACGATGGTTTTGTGAAATACATGAAAGTGATTTCAATGTTAGTCTTGTGAAATACATGAAAATGATTTCAAGAACGGTTTTATGAAATACATGAAAGTGATTTCAGATTAATGTTGTGAAATACATGAAAGTGATTTCCACAATGGTTTTGTGAAATACATGAAAGTGATTTCAACATTAGTCTTGTGAAATACATGAAAATTATTTCAACATTGGTCTTATTTTCCAGGTGACCACCCCGATGATAAAATGCTAGGAAACTCGCAAGTGGTCTAATTGTTCCAGACGACTTGTCCGATGATAAAATACGAGGAAACTCGCAAGTGGTCTAATTGTTCCAGGCGACTTGCCCGATAATGAAATACTTGAAAGTGATTTCAATATTGGTTTTGTGAAATAAATGAAAGTAATTTCAGCATTACTCTTGTGAAATACATGGAAATTATTTCAACATTGGTCCTATTTTCCAGGTGACCACCCCGATGATAAAATACGAGGAAACTCGCAAGTGGTCTAATTGTTCCAGACGACCTGCCCGATGATAAAATGCGAGGAAACTCGTAAGTGGTTTAATTGTTCTAGGCGACCTGCCCGATAGTGAAAAGGAAAGCAAAGAATTTTGTGAGTGATCTAATTGTTTCAGGCGACCTGCCCGATGATAAAATGCGAAGAAACTCGCAAGTGGTCTAATTGTTCCAGGCGACCTGCCCGATGATAAAATACGAAGAAACTCGCAAGTGGTCTAATTGTTCGAGGCGACCTGCCCGATAGTGAAAATGCAAGGAAACTCGCAAGTGGTCTAATTGTTCCAGGCGACCCGCCCGATAGTGAAGAAGAAAACAAAGAATTTTGTGAGTGGTCTAATTGTTCCAGGTGACTGCCCGATGATAAAATGCGAGGACACTCACAAGTGGTCTAATTGTTCCAGGCGACCTGCCCGATAGTGAAAATACGAGAAAACTCACAAGTGGTCTAATAGTGGTCTAATTGTTCCAGGCGACCTGCCCGATGATAAAATGCAAGGAAACTCGCAAGTGGTCTAATTTTTCCAGGCGACCTGCCCGATATTGAAAATGCGAGGAAACTCGCAAGTGGTCTAATTGTTCCAGGGAACCTGCCCGATAGTGAAATACTTTAAAGTGATTTCAATATAGTCTTGTGGAATACATGAAAGTGATTTCAGCAATGAGCTTCAGGGTTGATGAAAACTTCTAAAGGAAGTCATACATGTATGGTTGAGATCTGATTCGTAAATCGATCTCAGAGATGATGAAAGCTTCTCAAGAAAGTCCTGTATGTACGATTGGGATTTGATTTGTAAATGGATCCCAAAGATGAGGAAAGCTTCTCAAGGAAGTACTGTATGTACAGTTGGGATTTTGATTTGTAAATGGATCCCAAAGATGAGGAAAGCTTCTCAAGGAAGTCTCGATCTCAAAGATGATGAAAGCTTTTCAAGAAAGTCTTATATGTACTACCGAGATCCGATTTGTAAATCGATCTCAAAGATGATGAAAGCTTCTTAAGAAAGTCTTATATGTACGGCCGAGATTTGAGCCGCCGTTCAAAACGATGGTAGGAGTAAATTCCTTATAAATCATGCAGTATTTGGCAAAAGACATCATCAACTTCTTGCATTTTCAATACTCTCAAAGTTCTTAACTTTTGAAGCTGTAACCATGTCTTCCTCTTCTTCCAATGCTAACCCAAACCCTGTTCATGCAAGAGAGCCTCAGCTTGGCGTACTACCTTTGAAGTGAATGGTCGTCCAGCTACACTAGAGGATACTATAATGGACAATGAAGATATTGCTGTAGCCGTGGCTAGAGACATGATCCTTCCTCGTGATGAAATAATGCTGGCAGGCCAGGACCGATATTGAAGCAGTGAATCAGTCACTTGCTCTTAGTATCAGAGCTACTTCGTCTTTGGTGAACGTTGCAGAGCGTATTATGCCAGAAGACTTGAGTTGAATACTTAGGTTCTTGATCTCCATCATCAGATTGAGAATTTAAGGAATAGACTTCGTGATGAGAGACGTCACAGAAACAACTTGGAGAGGAGAAACCAAGAGTTAAATACACGTGTTGACTTTTGGAGGGATTATGTTAACACACGACACCTCGAGTTCGAGGAAGAGATAGAGCGTATGCATAAACAATTTGAGGAATTCCGAGGCATGATTAACCATCAAGATGAAAATATCCCTGATCGTCCTTGCACTGTTTAACATTTATACTTGTAAACCCTTTTTCCATGAATAAAAATCCATTTTTCTTATCTTCATTTATGAATTTTGCTTTTGTGGAATTGCCATATTTGATGTGATTTAGAAGAATCTTCATTTCATCTGAGTCTCATTGGATCCTGTTGGGAATTTTGTTTCGTGAAATATCTACAAAAAAAATATGCAATGCCCATAAAGTTAGATGATATGCAATGCATCTTACCTGTTTTTGAAATATAGGCCCCCCCTCTTTGATGCTTCATCGTCATAGGGTGGCTTTGTTTGCATTCCAAAGCCTTCTTTGTTCTTTCGATGTATTGACTCATTCATGTGCTAGTCATCCGCTAAGTTGTAAATGCAGTGCCCATCTTGGGCTGTCCGCGATAATTACTGCTCTCGCTGTTTATCACTTGACAATGCCCCCAAGTGTAGTGTTGCTTGATTTATCATTAAGAAGCTTAACAAATCGTTCATCTCCTGGATTCTTTCAAGAATTGTTCTTTGATTGATTGTGCGCATCGTGCCAACACCCATCAAGATTGTCAATCAGTTATGAACTCACCTCTAGTTGAAACATACCCTTCAAGTATATGCGGTCATCCACTTTCATGGAACTGTCATGTCATTCGACCCGCATTTCATACTTTGCGTAAAAAGCTCATCGTTGTATGCTCAGTTTCTTTCTCAATAAGTTCTTCTCAACTCATCTAACCGGATTGTGAAAAGAAGTGTCTCGGCCTCATCAATGATGTTGCTTTTATCACCCATACTCATGTGGTGCAATGCGCATTTGAGCTTCAAATCGATGGTCCCATGGTCGGTCTAGGTGGGTGCGGTGCATCCTCCCAACATTCATTCAAAAGCAATCATGTGATAACATCTTTCAATAGTCATAGCCATATTGGAGATGATAAACCAAGATGAAGATATGAAGATGTCCTTCAGGTACATCTTTACTCAATTATTGTTGGGGTTTACTGGATCATAAACTATTCTTGAACATCATTGCCCTTAATTGATTTGAATGTGCTCATTCACCGATTATCTTTCTTTGAACCATATTGATTCATCATTTGATCATCTCTACCCCCTAGCTGATTTAAATACTGTTTGTTTTCCTTCTCAGAGGTCTATTGTATTGCCCCCAGCAGTGTCGAGAAGAATTGATGTCATTTCTGTCAGGAATTTACAAACCCGGTTGATGTTCTTCTTATTTGAAAATCTTTCTTATTTTGGAATCAAATCTCACATTTCAAATGTCATGTCTATTCAAATCTAATTGTTGAAATGAAATCGAGAGAGATGTTAGTTTCGAAAGTATTTTCAGAAATCAAGCTTTGTCGGTAAAAGATCCAACACACGCTATGCAATGTAGTCCTTTGATTGTCTTGTATTTTTTTAGAGAAAAAATTGACCTGTTGTAAGAATAAAATGGTTTTTTCCATGGTTCTTTGTATCCATTTTAAACTCTAATTTTAGGTATATCTTTTGATTGTCTCGTGATGAGGTGACCTTTTATGAATTTCAAGAAAAACAAGGTACCCGAGTCAAAACTTGAGGCTTTATCAAGAAAGATTGTTTCTTTGTCTTAGCACCAATTTTATCAGCATGCATAATAATCAGTAGCTTAATTCATGAAGTCGCGACCCCTATGAAATAACTCTTCAAGTTTTGAGATCGTCATTTATCGGTTCAGATTGCTTACTTGATTAAAAAGGACTTTCTAAAACACGTAATGTAGGCTATGGTTCATGGCTATGAAAGAAAGGAATTTCACAAGCTCAAAAGGTGTTTGAGGGTTTCAAGAACCTAGGATCACCATTAATTACTCATCAATCTCTTTTCCTATCGTTGTCTTTGTAGAGACAGTGACATATAACATTGTTAATCTCAAAGATCAAAATTCGTTGAACATAAGTCATAGCACAAATCCAACTTTTTCTTTGATGAATAAACAATCTAATCTTTTGAAGATTGTAGAGGCTTTATCATAGACACACCAAAAGACATAACGCTCAATTTTTCGTGTTAACTTTTGGCATTTGTTGTGTCTTTATCAATCTTTGGCTTTCTTCTTCTAGCCTTTTCTCAATCATTGGACTTTTGTTCTAAGCCTTCCCTTTATCCATCAACTCTAACATTGTCTTCGTCTTTTCTAGGAAAAGACTCTCATTGCCCCCAGTGTGGGGTGTGATCCTAGTTAGGGTTTTTTATGAAAGAAATATTCTATCAGCTCAAAATGGGACTGCAAGGGATATACATTTCCAGAATTGTTAAAGGATGAAACAAAAATGGCCTTTTCTCATTTCAAGCAAGGTCGGTTAGAACCGATAAATTTTGACCTCATCCAATGTAATGATTTAGACTTGTACGAATCATAATTCATGAGTCCATAACTACTGAATCCACTACGTGTCATTATGCATACTGCTAAAACTTAGCTACATGGTGTATGGTTCAATTTAATATGTGAGCTCAAAAGTTTCTTGGTCACCTCATGTCATTTCAACAAGCATCGAGTCATTCAAGCAAAATAATTTTAATCTTCAGGATTGACTAATCTTAAACGCATGTTGGAGCTTGATGAAAATATTTTGTCAAAATAACCTTTGAAAGAAACATCTCATGCTTTCAAAACAACAAAGGGACAAAGAAAAGACACGTTTCGTTAAAAGATGAAATGTGATCCCAAAATAAAATGCAGAATGACAAAACTCATAACAGAAAGGATTGACAGTTTAACACTCTTCTTGGATCAGCTTTTCTGGCGATATCTGTGTTTTGCCAAGCATTTCGATCACTTGTCAATTTGAGGATGTTGAGGTGACAATATGGCCGATGATGTCATTTTGCACAAACTCAACTTGATTCTTGAAATTCTTGCAACTGTTCAACTGAATGGCACAAAATCCCCCAATGATATTCAAATCTCTTTTCTGGATTATACCACCTAGAAAACGATGGTTGTATGGGATTTGACAGAGTCAGGACAATAAGTCTGGAGTCTAACAGATGCTGGTGGACAAACTCGAGTGGTCGAGATATGTCAATCTTGGCAAAGACATTTTAGCAGTTGATGCTACAGTGAAACCTGGTTGGACCACATAATTAAGGCTTCCCATCATTAGAGTCATCCTTTGATTCATCTCTCATTATTGTTCTAGAATCCTTGGCAGAATCTTCAATCATTCCCCTCTTTGTAGCTTGTTCAATTCTTTCGACAATCCTCACAACCTCATGTAAATCTTCCAATGTTGTTGTGGTTATTGATGGATTGGTAAAAACTTTCCAACAACCAGGTGATCTTAGTAACGCATAGAAACATGCAAAGACCACCATTGCCGACGTGTGGAATCATGCATTGTCTCAACTGGAAGAGAAAATGATGAATCTGAAACCCTTTTGTCTCCTCTCGATTCCTCATTGGCAGTACAAAGAAACAAACACCTATAGTGGGAATTCTGCTTTGTTAAAGTTTCAATGTCTGCTCTTGTTTTTCTCAGAGCAACATCCGATACTGCTGGACCGGAATGATGTTCACAATAGAGATGTCTGGAAAGAAGGCCAATGCACCAGGAACAGAGCAGCTATTATGTGCCCTTGGAATATGTGAAGGCTTTGAACGACTATCAGTGCAGTTAATCGAGAATAAGGGTTGACATTAGTTAATGACTGAAGTCACTGCTGCTGTTGTTCATGACTAAAAAGGAGAGGTGCAACTTCAATGGAACGTGGACAAGTAGTGTTCCCAAAGAAGAGCCTGTACAGACGTTCCCTTTCCACTCTTGAAGCTCAACACTTATTCAAACAGATTTATGAGTCGAGTAGACCTCAGCAGGTGGGGGAACTTATGTTTCAACCGTGTGCATGCTTGATAAATGAATGAAATGCACAAATGGATGCAAAATACCATATGGACTATGCATGCTTGTTATTTGTTTCAGGTTTTCCTTTAGCTTATGACGAGGAACAGACCAGATCAGATTCTCTTAAGAAAGTTCTCACCGAGGACTCCAAACCTACAGAACTTGAACCGATTTAGGGGAGAAATTTGATGCCATAAATCAAATCAAAATAAACATTTCTCATAACGAAAAGATGATGAAATTGCCTTTTATTAAATTATAATATTAAAAGTACAACAAGTCAATCTTTCCAAAGCCTTGGACCGTTATATGCTGAGATCTCATTAATTCCATCTCTGATCAACCCAAAAAACTGATGGAATTCATTTGTGGTCATTGGCTCACCATCTGCTATTTGTTGGGATATGCCTCTTAATCTTGAAGCATAATTCTTGGCATCATCTGCTTGTACATGATAGTGTATAGCTTCAGAAGCCCAACATTCTGCTTATTTTTGTGCCTTTTCCTTTTCTGATGATAAGGTTTGCTCAATAGAAAGCAAATGGTCTAAATGCTCATCTAAATTGGCAATTATTACATCTTGCTTTTGATGTTGCTCCTGAAGTGATTTATTTGTCTCTTCCAACTTTAATACCATTTCCTCAGCTTTCGATGCTCTTCTAACCCATCTCTTCATGTTGACATCTTGCTTCTTCTTATCTTTTGACAAAAGTACATATTTTTCTTGTAATTGTTGGAACTCAAGTTGTTGATGTTATAGCTGAGCTGACAAGTCATCCTTTTCCTGTTTTATGATAGCCAAAGCTTTTTCTCGAGTGGCTAGATTAGATTCTAACTTTCTTTTTTTAACCCCTAACTCTTCCACTTCAGCATTCAAACTTAGGTTATAAGATTCTTGTTGGGCGCAGACTTCTTCGTGTATGTCTTCAGCAGGCTAAATCAAAGACCTGGGTGGCCCTTCAAAAGGAGGAACTTTGTACCCTTTTCCTCTCTTCTTTTGCTATATTGGATATCCTTCAGTTGTTTTTCCTTTTACTATCTTAGCGGAAGTAACCCTACCAGGATGTTTCCATGCCTTCTTTACTGACTCAAATAATTTCTTCAAGGTCTTGAAATCTTCATAAAATGTTGCCAGTTCAGTAGTCCTTGGAATAAACTGCTCATGTAAGATCCCACATCAGAAGCGAGCGTCTAGAGCTAGGGCTGATGTAACCATATTATTCGATAGTTTCACCCATATCTACCTAATGTTTTGTCCATGTTTTATATATAAAATGCCTTGATATTCTTTGTTTTATGTTTTGAAGGCACTTTTGGATGAAAGATGCAAAAAGGAGTAAATTGGAGGTAATTGACAGATTTGACGTTCAGTCAATGTTTTCTCGCAGAGCGTGAGTTCTAGAGATCGAAATGAAGTGATTCCAGTGGCACTAAAAAGCTAACATCCATACCTTTCTGGAAATGTAATGCAAGAAAAATAAAAAGAGAAAGATCATGGAAATCACATCCTGCAAAGTCAAATCTCGCATTCTGCCAATGTTGACCTTTGGCCATTCAAAATTTAATATCTGGAGCTACAGAACTCCAATTGATGCAAACTCAATTTTCGTGGATTCCTGACTTAAATACCTATCAACGCTCCAAGTTTCAGCCACAAACGATGTCATACGAGGGAGATATGAGTTTTCAAAGATGACAACTGAATTCTGCCAGCAAACAAGTTTCGTGAAGAACAAGTCCAAATTACATTCCGAAGCATCTAAACCGTCATCCAAGTTTTTATATCAGCAATTTAGCTCCTCTAAGTCGAGCTTGAAGATTTCATGCAAGGCTATTTCTCCTTTTAGGAAAAATAGTTATTGAAGTACTTAAATGTAAACTCGCCAACTCAAGGGAGGACTACTTTGTAAAATAGAGACTAGGGTTTCTTAGCATATAAAAAGAAAGAGAGAAGGAGGCAAAGAAGCAACAAAAAAGAGGGAGAGCAGAAGGAGGCAGCAGCCAGCAGAGAATAAACACAAATTCTCTCCTCTACAAACCCAAAAATCATGCTCTTTTCATTCTTTAGAAGTAGTTGTTCAATAGTTATGCAAGGCTAAGCTCTTTTCTTGGTTGCAAGGACACAACAAACCTTCGGATTTCAAGAACCGTGAGATTTATTCTTCCTTTTATTTTCAGTTTATGTTATGAATGAGTATGATTGTTTTCCTATGCATATTTCCTATGATTGTTGTTGATGATTGCTAGAGCGGACTCTAAGTTATTGTTGTGAACAATCTATTGCTAAGTTTAATATCAAAACCGGAGTTGTGATATATGAACTTGTGAAGCAACTAAGCTTGATAATTGTGGCGGAACTACGTTATTGAACTTAGGGAAAACATTTGAACAAAGTGACACAAGCTCATGGACAGCTTTGTATGTTAATCTTGATGAAATTATCTAGTTCTTAAAGCTACCATTAAATTGAATCATTAGTGCGGACACTTTGATTGTTTGTTGGTTAGGATTAGTTATACGGCGGATCCGTTAATTAATCAACGTTAAGAAAAGATAAAATTTCAGAACATAAACCGCAATTTTCGTTTCAAGGATCGGTTCTAATTTCCGTTGGTGGATGTGTGCTTGCGACCAAGGTTCGTTTTCTTGATAAGTTTCGGTTTTAATTGATTTTGTTTGCTACTTTAATTGCCGCCATAGTTTAGATAATCACAAACCAAATCCCCCCAATTACATAATGTACAACATAAAAATCTGACTTGAAACTTCCTTGTGGGATCGACCCCTTGCTTGCTCTATACTATCTTGTGTGTTGTGTTTGAAGCTAGGGTAATTAATTTGTGCGACCGCGACATCGCAACAAATTTTGGCGCCACTGTCGGGGAAGTAATTTTAGTTGATTCTTGTGCTTGTACTGTTATTTTTATTTGCTGTGATTCAAAAAAAAAAAAAAAAAAAAAAAGAAACAGATTTTTTGCTTGCGACGGTACTGTTCACTTGCGGCACGGCACCGTTCAAAACAGAGTTTTTGGTGGAATTAGGTATTGGCCTTTTGTTTCCTGAAGGGAAACGACGTTCTGAACAGGACTAGTGATAAATCACTAGCCCCACCCTATTGTGGCCAAATTCCGCTGTTTTCTAGTGTTTTTAGACAGTTTTAGTTTTCTACCGTAGGATTTTCGTACAATTTGCATTGTTTTCGATCTCTTGTGTGGTTACCTTCTTTTGAGTTTCCTTAGCAATTTATGCCTCGTGACCCGTTCTACTAATCAAATTCAAGTGCAGGTTGATCTTGAAATAGAAAGCACTTTACGCAGATTAAGAAAGGAAGCTCGCCTCAACACCATGGCGGTTGCACGACAACAAACACTCAAGGAGCTTGTCGCTCCTAATGTGGAAAATCAACCATTGTGCATAAACATTGACAATAATGTAAACTTTGAGCTCAAATCTGGTTTTATACATTTGTTACCAACATTTAATGGTCTTGCAGAGAAGATCCTCATACTCATCTCAAGGAGTTCCATATGGTTTGTGTTGGCATGAAACCGAATGGAGTTGATGAAGAACAAGTTAAGTTGAAAGCTTTCCCTTTCTCTTTGAAGGGGGCAAAGAAAGGCATGGCTTTTCTCTATTCTTCCAGGATCTATTGGAACTTGGAATGCCATGAAGAAGATTTTCCTTGAGAAGTATTTCCCAAAGATCTCGAGTTGCCAACATAAGGAAAGAAATATGTGGGATTCGGCAATCTCATGGAGAGACACTCTCTCGAATATTGGGAAAGATTTGAGCAACTCGCATTCAATGTCCTCATCATCAAATACCCGATCACCGCTCATTCAATATTTCTATGAAGGATTGATGCCTACCGACCGTAATATCATTGATGCCGCAAGTGGAGGCGCATTGGTGGATAAGACACCCGAGGCCGCACGCCAATTGATCTCAAACATGGCAAACCCAACTCAAAACAATTTGGCACTCGTGGAGACTTCTCCAACAAACGAGTAAATGAGGTAAGTATTTCTAACCTTGAAAATAAAGTTAATGATCTTACTTCTCTTGTGCGTTCTTTGGCTTGTGGAAATGTGCAAAGCAGTGAAAGTTTGTAGCATATGCTCCTTACAAGGACATGCTTCGGATATGTGCCCAACAATGCAAGAAGATTACATTGAACAAGCTCATGCAATTGATGGAACATTCAACGGACAAATTTCCCCAGTAAATATGATCCCTTTTCCAACACGTACAATCCCGGATGGAGAGATCATCCCAACTTACGCTATGGCAACCCATCCCAACAAGGCAATCAAGGCCGACAGCTTCCATCCCCATGGATTTCAACCCCAACAAAATTATCAAGCAAGACAACCCCCTCCATTTACAAACTCCAATGTTATGGGGTCATCATCCAATGATGATCTTCGTGAGATGATGAAAACTTTGGCTTCTAATACCGTTACCTTGCAACAAAATGTCATGTCTTTTCAACAGAAACAAGGTCAAGTATTCACAACTTGGAAAAGCAAATGGGGCAAGTAGCTTCAAGTGTAGGGAAATTGGAAGCACAAATGAATGGAAAGTTGCCCTCCCAAGCATTGAATCCAAAAGAGAATGTTAGTGCGATCATGTTGCGAAGTGGGAAAGAAATTGAAGAGAAAAGGTCGAAACAAATTGAGATGGAGGAAGAAGAAGAGATAGAAACCGAATTGAGTACAAAGAACAAACATCCTCCTCCTCCTCCACAAACCGAAATAAAGACCAACACTCCAAAGGTAACTCCTCACTCAATGAATTCTAGTTTTAAAACAATTCCACCCTTTCCCCGTGAGTTCTTCTAGGTCAAAGAAAGAAGACAAAGAAAAAGAGATTTTAGAGGTTTTCAAGAAAGTGGAACTCAACATTCCTTTGCTTGATGCTATCAAGCAAATTCCCAAGTATGCAAAATTCTTGAAGGAGTTGTGTACTACCAAGAGAGCTTTCAAACCGAAAGGTCATGAAACGGTAAGTATGGGTGAAGTTGTATCTCGCCGTTGTTCAAAAGAATCTCGCCTTTGAAACAAAAAGACCCAGTGTGCGTTTACTATCCCATGTGTTATTGGTAATGCTAGTTTTAAAAGAGCTTTATGCGATTTAGGTGCATCCATTAGTGTTATGCCCAAACATGTTTATGATTCTCTTAGTCTTGAGCCTTTGAATAAAACTAGCATTGTAATACAACTTGCGGATCGTAGTTTTGTTTACCCACTTGGTGTGATAGAAGATGTCCTAGTCAAGATTGATAGTTTGGTTATTCCATGTGATTTTTATATTCTTGATATGGAACATGATTCTTGTGATTCATCAACCAAAGACTCCTATATTGTTTGGGAGACCATTCTTGAAAACCGCCAACGCAAAGATTGATTGTGGTAAGGATACCTTGTCTATGGAAGTAGGAGATGAAAAAATTGAATTCAATTTTCATGATGCAATGAAATATCCTTATAGCAATGTTTATTCTATCACATGTTATGACCAAATTGATAAGTGTGTGCAAAGAAGTTTGTGATTTTGATTGCGAAGATGGATTAAGCATAGCTTTGAGCTATGGCTATGATTTCACCAAGATAGAAGAGATGGAGAGGCACGTGTGTGTTCCCCAAAACGTGCACGAATCAAGATTGGCCTTACAAGCTTTGCAAACCGTTCCCCATGGTAATGTCTTTGTTGATTTAGTACTCTCACATAAAAAGCTTTTGCCATCTATTTTACAGCCCCCGAGTTAGAATTAAAACCTTTGCCCGATAATTTGAAGTATGTATTCATTGGCGACAACAATACACTTCCCGTTATCATAGCAAAAGGTTTGACAAGTATGCAAGAGGAAAAACTTGTGAAGTTGTTGTGTGATCACAAGACGGCCATTGGATGGACTTTAGCCGACATCAAGGGTATTAGTCCCTCAATGTGTATGCATCACATACTATTGGAGGACAACGCAAAACCAACAAGGGAAATGCAAAGGAGGTTGAACCCGCCTATGATGGAGGTAGTGAAAGCCGAAATTTTGAAATTGTTAGATGCAGGAGTCATTTACCCCATCACCGACAAGAATGGGTCGCACCAATCCATGTGGTGCCCAAAAAGACCGGAATCACATTGGTGAAAAACAAAAATGATGAGCTCATTCCTACTCGCATCTCGAGTGGATGGAGAATGTGTGTTGATTACGTAAAGCTCAATCTTTCTACACGCAAAGATCATTTCCCATTACCATTCATGGATCAAATGCTTGAACGCCTAGCAGTAAGTCTTTTTATTGCTTTCTTGATGGATATAGTGGATACAATCGGATTGTTATTAATCCCGAGGATCAAGAAAAGACTACATTTACATGTCCATTTGGTACATATGCATATAGAAGAATGCCTTTTGGTCTCCGTAATGCTCCCGCAACTTTTCAAAGATGCATGATGAGTATTTTTTCCGACTATGTTGAAAGAATAATTGAGGTTTTTATGGATGATTTCACGGTGTATGGTGATTCTTTTGATAAATGTCTAGAAAATTTATCTTTAATCTTGAAAAGGTGCATTGAAACTAACCTTGTCTTGAACTATGAAAAGTGTTATTTTATGGTAGAACAAGGAATAGTTCTTGGGCATGTTGTGTCTTCACGTGGATTAGAGGTTGATAAAGCTAAGATAGATGTTATTTCATCATTGCCTTACCCCTCATGCGTGAGGGAAGTTCGTTCTTTTCTAGGCCATGCGGTTTCTATCGACGCTTTATCAAAGATTTCTCGAAGATTACAAAGACCCTTGTGCAAACTATTAGCCAAAGAAGTGGATTTTGTGTTTGATCAAGCATGTAAAGATGCCCATGATGAGCTTAAGAGACGTGTCACATCCGCCCCTATCATCCAACCACCAAATTGGGATGAACCTTTTGAGATAATGTGTGATGCGAGTGATTATGCGGTAGGAGCCGTGCTTGGGCAAAGAATTGGGAAGAATTTGCATGTTATCGCCTATGCTTCTCGTATGTTGGATGGAGCACAATGCAATTACCATACAACCGAAAAGGAACTTTTTGCAAAGTGGTGTTTGCTCTTGAAAAATTCAGTCATATCTACTTGGTACAAAAGTCATTGTTTTTACCGACCATGCAACTTCTCGTGATCTTTTGAAGAAGAAGGAGTCCAAACCAAGACCGATTAGGTGGATCTTGCTTTTACAAGAATTCGATCTTGAGATCAAAGATAAAAAAGGTGCCTGAAAACCATGTGGCCGATCACTTGAGCCGACCGAGGACCGAGGATATACAGATCGAAACAATAAGAGAGACATTCCCCGATGAGCAAGCTTGTATATGTTGCATTCCTCTACAAGACCATGGTATGCCGATTTGGTAAACTATTTAGTCACCAAAGAATTCCCTCCAGGTTTGTCTAAACCCCAAAAAGATAAGTTACGAGCCGATGCTAAATATTATTTTTGGGACGATCCTTACCTTTGGAAATTTTGTGCGGATCAAGTAGTTAGGAGGTGTGTACCACAAGATGAATTTCATTCCATTCTCACTTTTTGTCATTCTCATTCTTGTGGTGGGCATTTTGGAGCAAAAAGAACGGACCCACAAGGTACTTGAAAGTGGTTTCTATTGGCCTTCTATTTTTAGAGATGCATATCACTTCGCAAATCATGTGAAAAATGCCAAAGAACAGTAATATCACTCATAAGAATCAAATGCCTTTAACGAATATTCTTGTAAGTGAAATTTTTGATGTTTGGGGTATTGACTTTATGGGTCCATTTCCTTCTTCATTTGGCAATCTTTATATTCTTCTTGCTTGTTGATTATGTGTCCAAATGGATTGAGGCGAAAGCCACACGAACTAACGATGCTAAGGTTGTTTTAGATTTTGTCGGGACTCATATATTTGACAGTTTGGAATCCCTAAAGCTATCATTAGTGATCGTGGCACTCATTTCTGTAATCGTTCCATGGAAGCATTGCTACGCAAATATCATGTGACTCATCGAACTTCCACAAGATATCATCCTCAAACGAATGGCCAAGCTGAAATTTCAAATCGAGAAATCAAGTCCATTTTGGAGAAAACAAGGCAACCTAACCGGCGAGATTGGAGTCTACGTCTTGGAGATGCACTTTGGGCTTATCGGACCGCTTATAAATCACCTATAGGAATGTCACCTTATAGAATGATTTATGGGAAAGCATGTCATCTACCGGTGGAGCTTGAACACAAAGCTTTTTGGGCCATTAAACAATGTAACATGGATTATGATGTCAGCTGGGATTGCAAGAAAACTACAACTGCAAGAGTTGGAAGAAATTCGAAATGATGCTTACGAGAATGCAAGGATTTACAAAGAAAAGACTAAGAATCTTCATGACCGAATGCTTACAAGAAAGGAGTTTCATGTTGGAGACAAAGTCCTTCTTTATCATTCGCGTTTGAAACTTTTTCCCGGAAAATTGCGCTCTCGTTGGATTGGACCCTTTGTTGTTTCTAATATTTTTCCTTATGGTGCAGCTTGAAATTACAAGTTTAGAAACCAACAAAGTACTCAAGGTTAATGGGCATCGTTTAAAACCTTTCTATGAAGGTTGGACGGCGTAACTCACCGCTTCGTAGAGTTAGCTGAACCAATCTATGAAGAATGAGCATGCCACATGTCAAGCCAATGACATAAAACAAAAGCGCTTTACCGGGAGGCAACCCAAAGATAAAAAAAAAATCAGATTTGCTTTCTTTTTCCTTATCTTTTTTTTTTTTTTTTTCGCATTTTAATTTATTTTTTGTCATTCTCTTATGTTCCTTTGCTTTTATTTCAACATTGAGGACAATGTTGTGTTTTAAGTGTGGGGGTATTGGGAGAATTTTAGTTTTCTTTGTTGTTCTAAAAAAAAAAAAAATTTGTGTTTGATCTTTTTAACTCCCATTGGTTTTTGAGAATATGAGTATTATGTATGAGAATTAATTGAGATAGATGAAGATATAAATCAAATGAAGAAGTATGCATGCAAATTTTAAGGTTTAATTGGTTTAGGGATTGACTTTGAGAATATGCCATGTTGACTTTATAGTGTTATACCAATGCAAGCTTTTGAGCCTTCAACATTATATTCTTTGAGTGTGCATTCTTTCAATGATATGTATCTCTAGAACTTGCTTCATATCTTATTGAGATTATATTCCATTACAAATATACATGAAGATGATAAAGGCATTAGGAATTTTAATCACTTGAACCAAAAAGTCAACCTAAAGCATATTATCCTTAGTGAGCCCCTTTTGAGCTTGTTTATCTTTTCTTTGCTTTATCCATGTATAAGCCTTAACTTTTTATATGTTTTCCTTTTCCCTTGGCCAAGGATTAGTAGAGCATATACTTATGATATCTCATGGAATTATGGTTGGAAATTATGTGAAAAGAAAGAAGAAGTGATGCTTGATGAAAAGATGGGCAAAGTTGCCAAAGGTTAAAAAAGAAAAAAAAAACAAAGAAAAAGAAAAAGTGTTCCTTTATGTTCTTGAGATTTTATGTTGAAAAAGCTTGAAATCAAAAGAAGCTAAGCATTGGTGATTAAAGAAGGAAAATTTATGTGCTTTGATGAAATATCTTGTTTGAAATATCATTTTTTAGAATGCTCTACTTTCTTTGGTTTGAACCTTTTCTTTTACTCTCTTTTACCTCACCATTAACCTTAGCCCCATTACAACCGGAAAATAAGACCTTTTGATTCATGCATTGTTTGTAATATGTTAGTAATGGAGATGAGATTGAAGAGCAAGCTTATGGTAGAACATACTCTTTGATTGAATTTGAGAGATTTAAACACATAAACCCTAAACACATGAGTGTTGGAGTGTATATCAATGAGAGGACCTATCACTTTGGCATGGCATAGATTTCATTTAAATCCCGATGATTAATTGAGTTTTGAAGTTTGCATGTAAATGAATTCATGAGAAATATACTATTTATCATTCTTGATTGTATTCTTGTTTATAATGCATATATTCTTGGACATTGATGGGAGATTAAGAGATTGATCATAGTTATTTTCAATTTGATTTTATTTATCCTTTCTCGAGGACGAGCAAGAGCTAAGTGTGGGGGTATTTGATGTAACCATATTATTCGATAGTTTCACCCATATCTACCTAATGTTTTGTCCATGTTTTATATATAAAATGCCTTGATATTCTTTGTTTTATGTTTTGAAGGCACTTTTGGATGAAAGATGCAAAAAGGAGTAAATTGGAGGTAATTGACAGATTTGACGTTCAGTCAATGTTTTCTGCAGAGCGTGAGTTCTAGAGATCGAAATGAAGTGATTCCAGTGGCACTAAAAAGCTAACATCCATACCTTTCTGGAAATGTAATGCAAGAAAAATAAAAAGAGAAAGATCATGGAAATCACATCCTGCAAAGTCAAATCTCGCATTCTGCCAATGTTGACCTTTGGCCATTCAAAATTTAATATCTGGAGCTACAGAACTCCAATTGATGCAAACTCAATTTTCGTGGATTCCTGACTTAAATACCTATCAACGCTCCAAGTTTCAGCCACAAACGATGTCATACGAGGGAGATATGATTTTTCAAAGATGACAACTGAATTCTGCCAGCAAACAGGTTTCGTGAAGAACAAGTCCAAATTACATTCCGAAGCATCTAAACCGTCATCCAAGTTTTTATATCAGCAATTTAGCTCCTCTAAGTCGAGCTTGAAGATTTCATGCAAGGCTATTTCTCCTTTTAGGAAAAATAGTTATTGAAGTACTTAAATGTAAACTGCCAACTCAAGGGAGGACTACTTTGTAAAATAGAGACTAGGGTTTCTTAGCATATAAAAAGAAAGAGAGAAGGAGGCAAGGCCAGCGAAAAAGAGGGAGAGCAGAAGGAGGCAGCAGCCAGCAGAGAATAAACACAAATTCTCTCCTCTACAAACCCAAAAATCATGCTCTTTTCATTCTTTAGAAGTAGTTGTTCAATAGTTATGCAAGGCTAAGCTCTTTTCTTGGTTGCAAGGACACAACAAACCTTCGGATTTCAAGAACCGTGAGATTTATTCTTCCTTTTATTTTCAGTTTATGTTATGAATGAGTATGATTGTTTTCCTATGCATATTTCCTATGATTGTTGTTGATGATTGCTAGAGCGGACTCTAAGTTATTGTTGTGAACAATCTATTGCTAAGTTTAATATCAAAACCGGAGTTGTGATATATGAACTTGTGAAGCAACTAAGCTTGATAATTGTGGCGGAACTACGTTATTGAACTTAGGGAAAACATTTGAACAAAGTGACACAAGCTCGGACAGCTTGTATGTTAATCTTGATGAAATTATCTAGTTCTTAAAGCTACCATTAAATTGAATCATTAGTGCGGACACTTTGATTGTTTGTTGGTTAGGATTAGTTATACGGCGGATCCGTTAATTAATCAACGTTAAGAAAAGATAAAATTTCGGAACATAAACCGCAATTTTCGTTTCAAGGATCGGTTCTAATTTCCGTTGGTGGATGTGTGCTTGCGACCAAGGTTCGTTTTCTTGATAAGTTTCGGTTTTAATTGATTTTGTTTGCTACTTTAATTGCTGCCATAGTTTAGATAATCACAAACCAAATCCCCCCAATTACATAATGTACAACATAAAAATCTGACTTGAAACTTCCTTGTGGGATCGACCCCTTGCTTGCTCTATACTATCTTGTGTGTTGTGTTTGAAGCTAGGGTAATTAATTTGTGCGACCGCGACATCGCAACAAGGGCCTTATAAGTGCATGCTCATCTTGACTAGTAAGACGCGTTTAAAACCTTGAGGGGGACCTGGTGGAAGCCCTGGGAATGGGTGGACAGGGAGGCCCAGAAGGGACAGATCTGACAGGGTGAGTGTGTTGCGCTACTCGAAAGACGCGTTTTGGGGCCATGCATGGCTGCCAAGAACAAACCCGTGAGGGAGACCTGGGTGGAAGCCCTGGACATGGGTGGACTGGGAGGCCCAAAACGGACAATATTTTGCTAGTGAGGTGGGGTGTTACAGCTCAAATCCAAATTGTCGTAAAACCATGTTAGGACAATAACTAATACAGCAACAGGCTCCTATCAACGGGACCCATGGATACTTACCACAATATGCCAGATAAGATTTGAAGTAAGAGTATCGACTCCTCCCATGTGGTTCTTCCTACTTCATGCAAATGTTTTTCAGCAAAATTCTCCAGCTTAGAATAAAGATGCCATGGGGTACCAACCAAACCTGAAATCTTCCCCTCGATCATATGACTCACAGTCTAGACAAACAACAACTGCAAGCAACATCTTAAACGACCCCTTCCGGCTTTTCTACAATAATTCAAGGATGAGAAAGTTTCTGCTAATATTGCTGTAGCAGGGTTAATTTTAAGGGTCACCACATTTTTTAATACATTAACAGCCTCAAAATCGATCATTCCCTCGGCAGATGGGAAAAGAACCAAACCATATATCCCTAAGGCCAAAATTCTCAATCAAATTTCATTGCTTTCATCATGTAATCTCCTCTTGAATATGGCTTCTAGTTCATTCCAAAACCAACCCCGGCTATTTCCTCGTTTAGTTGCATGTGATTTTGCTAGTTGACGGTCTATCCGGGTAATCCAAGCAAAGTTAGAAAGTGCATGCTCTATAGGTGTGTAAAAGTACACCTTTTCGACTTGGGACAATTTAGCGGGGATTCATACTCCTCGATAGTAGGAGTCATATCCACATATCAAAAGTGAAGCACCGATATTCTGGATCCCAAAACCCTATCATGGCCTCAAAACAAGCATGTTGGACCCTAATTTTCAGTAAATGTGATAGATCCCCATATTATTTTTGAAAATTGAATTAATCATTAGAGGATAACTTTTCCCAGCAGTCTAGCAGTTGTCCTGTACCAAGTGGTCTGTCATCTAATTTAACGTGTGCTGGTAATTTAGACTCAAATTCTGATGGCAAACAATCCCCTTCATCATGTTGGCTCAATTCTGATCTGGTCAAAAATTCCTCAATAGTATTGGTTTTTTCCATCTCACACTTCCTATAAGGATCGGTGGAGATATAATGAGGATATGGAATGTATATGAACATGTATGTTAATGCATTGACATTTGTTTGTATCTTAAAGGGTATATCCTACTTGATAGGATCTAACTCATAAGGTTTGGTTCAGTTTAATCTATCCTTAAAGATATTCTTTGGTTCTTAGATTGCCCGAATTACCCATGGAGTAATCGGCCTCTTAACCTTATACAACATGAGTATGGGAAAAAAATTCCACAATACCCATTGCATAGGGTGAGTTACAATCTAAGCGAAAGTCCAAATGAGCTTCAGTGGACATAAGTCACACTTGCCACCCGAATCTTTCTTTTCTAATCTTAAAAAGGACGAGCTCGGGTCCAGAGCTTTTATGGGTTCACCGTGATGTGTGTGAATACACAAATAAATAACATGCATGCATGTGGCAATATGGAAAATTGAAAAAAATCACAGTAGATATTGCATAAAATAAATAATGCAAATAAAATAAATGCCCAAAAATAAATAGCAATAAGAAAGAGCAAATGAACAGCAAACACAAGCAGTTGGCTCAACCCTAAATCCCTAGTGAAGTCGTCATTCTATCGATACACGACGTCGGGCGACGGCTCCCGCTTTTTTGTTTATTTAACAAAAAGGGTTTTTTCTCAATTGGGGGAAACAAAGATTTTATTGGAGTCGCCATCTAGTAATTTGAGGGAATTAGAAATCCCAAATTAGACACTGGTCCCGGAGATTCGGGTACGGGGTTAGTTATGATTAAGGGAAGGTAGACACCACCCTTAAAACATCCTTTCAATAGAAAGGTTACCCTTACTTGTGTGTTTTTTGTTTGATTCAAATGCGATTATATTTTGGGCTTATTTGTAATTCTTTTTTTAAATGATTAACGTCGGTCCCTAAAAATAGAAGACACGTTAAAAATGACATCGAGTCCCTAAAAATTAGGAGACTCGTCTAAAATATTGACGTTTGTCCCTAAAAAGGAGAATTACGTCTGGGTTACCAAAATAAATAATGGACATAATCAATATTTGGTATTTACATTTTTGACATCGGTCCTTTTTTAAAAAAAAAGACGTGTCGACTTCGGTTTTTGTATTTTTTACGACATGCAAGAAAATTTACAAGCATTTATATATATAAAAATATCAAAAATACCAGTAGAAACCCTAAAAAATTACCTGAGTGCCACTGTATAGGTAAAAGACTGAAATACCCTCGGATTTCTTGAAAAATTACGAAAATGCCACTGGCGGCGCGTGTGGCACACGTGCGGTTACTGTTGAGTGAGAATCGACAACTTGAAGCTTCGGTGGCCGACGAAAATCGCGGCCCTTTTCCGGCCGATAGGGAGGTAAAACGCGCGAAAACAAATGGGGTTTTGCTTTGTAGGAGGTTGGCGACCTTTTTGTGGTGGTTTGGAGGCTTGAGACGGCCGGAGATGGGAGATCGGAGGAGAGAGAGAGAGAGATGTCGGCGAGAGGAGAGAGAGGCTCTGGGTTATACTACGGTGTGAACGCTAGCACGGTACACCGGTTCAGCTAAAGCCTGTGAGCCGTTGGATCTCTGATGAAAAGATCGTGCGACTGTGATTGGCTCGATCTGCAGGTTGATCGGACGGTCCGGATTAGCAGAGTTTTGATCTGGTGTGACGCGGTGTACCGAGAGCTTGGTACACCGGTGACGTGGCGCCTCCGGATCTAAAGGCCAATTGTTTTAAGGGCTGAGATTGATTTGGGTTTTAATTGGGTGTGGTAAGCTCTATTGTATCCTATTAAATCAACGGTTCAGATCTAAACACTATTAAATCTAACGGTTATGATATATTTAGTATTTTTCAGATTGTTTTTAATCAAAATCAATATCTTACTCGTATCAAGAAATAGTAAAAAAACATGAATAGTGATAGGATATCGTCTCTCTATTCTTCTCCCCTTTTTTTTTTTTTTTTTTTTTTCTCGCGAACTATCACTCGGCTATTTATAGCCAATAACAAGGGACAACAAGCATCCGCTTTGGGAAAAATTGTATCCATCCAATCGCTCCGCCTACAATAAGTGTAAGCGCCCGCCTAATATGACAATTCGTATTATTAATTTTGTTTTATTATATATAATAATATATATTTATATAGGTAAAATTAAAATTCAAATCAGTATTAGAAAAAGCCCGACTCAACCGCTAAAAATCAATTTTAATTACCGAAAATTATTTTGAAACATAAAAAAATTTCAATGGATATAAAACCGGTGGACCGGGTTTTGACCAAAAAAATAACAGTTTTGACCCAAAACGGCATGAAACTCATTTTTTTATCCTGGTCGACATGGTTTGACCCGTGTTGACCCGGTGAACTCGGTTTTGGTCAAAATGATGGTTTTGACCCGAAACGGCCCGAAACTCATTTTTTATCCTGGTCGACATGGTTTGACCCGTATTGACCTGGTGAACTCGGTTTTGGTAAAAAATGACGGTTTTGACCCGAAACTCATTTTTTTACCCTGGTCGACATGGTTTGACCCGTATTGACCCGGTGAACTTGGTTTTGACCAGAAATGACGGTTTTGACCCGAAACGGCTCGAAACTCATTTTTTACCCTGGTCGACATGGTTTGACCCGTATTGACCCGGTAGACTCGGTTTTGATGGAAAGATGCGGTTGACTCGAGAAAAATATATTTTTGAATTTTTAAACTTTTTTTCTTAATTTTTTTGGATTTTTATAAAGAATAACAGAAATAAAATAACATTCGAGAAAATCTTGGTGGATCCAAAATTGGGTTACAACAGAGCTAATGAAAATGATTGTATTATCCCTAACAACAAGGCGCCTAATTTTTTCTTTGAAAGGGCAAAACTATAATTTTAATGGAGTAATGAATAATTTTTTATGTCTGTGTGTACAATGATTTTAACATGTTTTTAGAGTTTTGGTAATGAGTTACTGCATTTATATTGTCAAGATTTTTTTTTAATTTATCATGTTCATAATTGAACTTTTTTTTAAAAAAAAAAAAACTTATATGCCATTGATTCATTCTATAAACCCCTAACCCAAAAAATTGGTGAACCAATGCTAGATATGATTATTTTCAATTGAGAAATGATAATTAAGAAAAAAAATTGTTATAGATGGGGATAAGAACTCTTAGTAGTTTAATTTAAATTTTGGTTGAAATAATATGATAAAAAAAAACAATATGTGAGATGTTAATTAGTGATAAATTGTGTAAACTTCTTGATCGGGTGAAATAATTATTATAATGTAATAATTCTTGTAAATTTAGGGTGAAACCATTTGTAAAAATAAAAGGGTAATCCAAAGAAATTAATGTATGACTTTACACATAAATAACGTTAGTTGTTGGTATAGGCCTTATGTATAATTACACATTTTCTAACCAAAAAGGAAGAAAATTTGAAAGGAGATTTTTTTATTATGAATAGGGATAAAAGTACCCAATAAATTAGTTTGAAAATATTTATGCTTTAAGTAAATAAAATAGTAAACAAATTTGGATTTTTTACAAGAAATTACATACTGTTCAGTTTTACGATATCAAGAATAATTCTCGATCTGATTGTTGGACTGGGCTGAGATTTTATAAGAAGCCTCTTGATATAGTTTTCTATATTGGGTTAAAATTTTAGGTGAATTGGAGTTTAGAAAGGTTTTATGAGAATGCCAATGGTCGGACAAAAAAAAAAGAGTAGTGGTTTTGTAATTATATAAAGAGCAGTAGCAATTTTGGAATATAAAAAATAAACAGCCCCTCTCCTTTTTAATTTAGCTGACCAATGTTCAGAGAAGAAAACCAAAGAGGAGAGCTTCATTCTTCACAATTGTTTAAAAAACTTGGTGATTCTCTTAACACTTAGGACCTTGACAATGTGTAAAGCCAAAATTCATTAGAAGAAAACAACTCCTTTTTTAAAAGGGTTATAGCTAATAGGTTTGACAACAAAGGAAGAAGAAAAACAATCATCCAAGCAAAAGAGGAGGAGGAATTGGAGAGAAGTTGCAAAATAACACAACAAATGGTTTCCAAATATTATAGGTAAGGTGACCCTTATAAGTTAATTGTGTATTATTTGTGTTTCTGGTGAACAAGATGAACCCGTAATTGTTAGCAATTCTAGGGTTCATCATAAATTTTAGGGAAATGATTATTTTTTAGAAATATAGGTTTATTTGCATGATAATAGGTAGGATAACAACAAATAGATGGAAAATTTTGAATGGGAACAACGGAGTTTTAGAAGGTGTAGGCCGACTATGTGAAGAAAACATGGGAAATGAGAGATGTTTCTGAATTTTGTGATGTTGGTAATTAGAAACTAATATGAGAACTTACGATACTAAGACAAAATTTTTAAACTAAGTAGAAATAACGTATGCTTTGTATGTGGTAAGAAATAATAGATTATGAAATTAAAAAGGAAGAGGATTTAACATATAAATGTATAGGAAATCAAATAAATATTGTGGGTTGATGGTGTGAAAAATAATTAATGAAATAAAACAAATGAAACAAATAGAAGAATAGAACACAAAATATTTGCCTACCAAAGGCCAACCATAGATAGGAAGAAAATGGGGATTAAATTGTGTATAAATTGACTAGTTGGACTTGTATGTCGTGTTAGTGTTGAAACAATTATGCTTAAGAATGGAATTTAGGACAAATCATAAATGGGATAGAATGAACTTAAATACTTAGTTAATATATAATGTTCTAAGTTTTGTAAGTTGATAAGAGAAATAAAGGAATATATGAAGTTAGGTGTATAATGGGAATTATTAATGGTTATTGAAATGAATTTAAAGGAAAATATAAATTGTTGTGTTTTATGAAACATGCAAAAGTTTAGGCTAAATATTTAATAAAAGAGGGAAAAAATCAAAATAAGAGTATGAAACTTCGTGTGTCGAAATTTATAGGAACAATGGAGATTTTGGAATGCTTATAAAGCGCAAAGTCTTATAGACATGAATGAAAATTCTTGAAGAAAAATAAATAATATGCTAAGTTAAGGAATCTCCTTTTATGAACAAGATAAGCAACTGAAGGAGCAAGACTTGTAAGAATAAGAGCTTGGTTAGCAGGAGTGTTCACCACCATTATGATTCATATGAATGCAATTGATTCTTTTTCTCAAGTAAGGTTCAAAATACTACAAGGTAAGTGCAAAAATATCTTCAACAATACAAGTCTCGTGTATCCAATCCTCAACATAAGCTTTGCTTTTAACCTTTTTTTTTTAAGGATGAACAAGTATTTACATGAAAGTAATTAAAGTTAAATATCTAAATGTTGAGATAAATAATGGACAATTACTAAGGTTGTCATTCTTTACTTTGTAGATGGATACATCTATATATATTGCATAGGACCTCTTACTTTTTCCTCATATGCTAAAAGTATAGGTAAATGCTCTATTTAATCAAATAAAGAGGGAGAAAAGATCATTTCAAGTTTGCAAATATTCTTAAAAATGTTCTTTTTAAGTTGCTTTATATGTTGGGTATATAACTTATTCGAACAAATATCCATAAGAAAATGATTAATGCTTGTGAATGTATCTCATGTCCTTTTTAGAAATAAATCCAATAAAACAATGGGAAAGAAGGTTTATATAAACACATAGCAGTTATGACTCTTCATCCTATTCAATCTACCTTCCCCTAATATCACCAATCTAGATATATTTGATGCATAACTATCAGGAAATTGCAGACTTTTTAGCCTTTCGTAGATAAAAAGTTATGCATCTTTCTCTAAAATAAAGGTAGCTTTATGATTTGTAACACAAAACCCATTATTAATCAACTCCATATTCTCACAGTCATGATACAAAGTTAATCCAATTAACTTTCATATTGTTCTTTGTTTTTCCTTTCACATCCATAACTATGTTAAAAAAACTTTATCAAACACATTCTTCTCAATGTGCATAACAACCAAATTATAATAGGTGATATTAGTCTTTCAATAAGAAAGCTCTCAAAAAATAGTTTGTTTGACCTAATTATGGATCACATAAAAACGAAGAAACTTTTGCTTTGTTGGATGAAAAACTAAAAACAATGCTTTCATATTAAAAATTTCATCATATGATTCTTCACTCGACAATACTAGTGGTGCAACATCCCTTTCAGCTTTACCTTTCAAGAAGTCCTTTTTATTATCTTTAAATTGGTGAAAACTTGACAAGAATCTTTAATGGAAAAAAAAAAGTTTTACCATAATTGAATGAGACAAAGGCCTTATTTTGATGTATGCAATGCGGACAAGGTAATTTTTCATATGTGCTCTAAACCTTCCTATACGTAGGAAAATTATTTATAGTCCATATCAATGTTGTCCTTATTTAAAGATTATATTTCTTTGAGACATCTCATGTCAAAGCCCCAACTCACTATAACAACTCATCAATCAACGGTTGAAAACAAACATCTATATTCCTACCTGAATTATAAGGACCAAGTATAATTATATTTAAAAACATGAACTTTAGCTTCATACACATCCTTAATGTAAGTTGTAAGCTGTTAAGATAACTAACCAACAAGAATTGATGTGAACATTACTAGGTTATGCAAACCCGAAGGATAAGAACTCTTGAACCCACACACAAGAAAGAACAAATCGTGGAAAGCTAAAATCAGATTTAAAGATACCAAAAAAACTTGATACAATGATTATCTAAACAAAAAATGCTCAAATAACCTTGAAATTAATAGTAAAACTATATATATATATATATATATATATATGCTATTAAATTTGACAATAATGAAATTCAAATAACTTTTTTACTATACTGCTATAATTTTTAGATTGAAGAAAACACTAAAACTAACATGGAAATTTAAAGAAAAAAGATATAACCTGATTTTAGAGTCTTGTTGTGATAACAACTTATGCAAACATGTTGGGTAAGAACTCTTGAATCCACATGCAAGAAAGAACTAAGCCAATAAAGCTAAAATCTTATTAAAGGATATCAAAAACTCGACACAATGATTACTTGAATCAACGCACCAAAGTTATTGGAATAAAGACTTTAATCCAATGGTTTTAAGGAATCATGATCTAGAAGTATAAGAAGAATATCACAAAGACAATTGATCTTTGATACGTCTAAGAAAAGTTCAACAAAGAATCAAAAGTATAACCAACCTCTCATACACAAAATATTATTTTGAAATCAAAGTTTGTAAAAAAAAACAAAATACAAGCTAAATAACCCTCTTTATAATAAGTAAAAATGTCCTAAGGAAGGCTGAAAAAATAATAAAAGATTACTAATCCAAATAGAAAAACAAAATCGAATAGGAAAATAATGTAAATCTTGTACAGTATCTCCTGTACCTTATTGTAATGAATTTCTATTGTCCGATCGCTATGAAAGTTTAACCCTATATAAAACAAGGCACATGGAATCGTTTGACACAATTTCAACTCGATCCAACGGTTGACTCAAAAGTTATATTTGTTAGTGCAAAACTATGTATTAGAAAAACTAAAGTTTGAAACTGACTTAAGCTTGTCCAACTTTTGCATGGATCATATTAATTAAAGCCTGATCATTTATTGTTGAAGTTTAAAAGCTTGACTTGGTTTAAATATCATAAATAAATCTATTGAGTACCTCTTTAATCTTCTTACTCCCTGACTTTGTAATTAACCCAAGTAACTCCTCTAATAAATCATTTGATGATGCTTGTTGATTCTCATCAAAAATAGGGTGCAACAAAGGACCTAAATGGATTAACTTCATCATTATACAAGCCAAGTTATATGTTTCATGGCTTAAGTGAAAACTCAAAATGCACCTTATTGAACTGTTTCCAAACTTCACCATCGAAAGGGTGCACCATGACTCCATCCACCTCGTCGTATGAATGGTGTCGTATCATGTACTCAACAGTTTCTGGAGACATAAATAACCTTTGCAACCTAGGATTAGTTAGGAAGTATTTTAATTTTTTTTTATATGCAATAAGTGTCCTTCCACTATTAGGCTTATACTGAGCATGCTTACATGTTTTATACTTAGTAATATTTGCATATTCACTATCATACCTGACATCGTGGTGAACTTTAAAATTTCTTGAAACAAAAGAACATATATCTAACATTTTGTTCTTAAAGGGGAAAAGATCTAATTTAAGGAGTCGTCGCCTAGTATTATGGTCACTAAAAATCCTAACTAGTCGACAAAGATTCTATTATATAGGACTCATTATGCAAAAGAAAAGATATTATCACCATTTAATCGTTCCACCTAAGGTAGGCTGCATTGCTAGTTTTGTTTTAAATTTGCGAAGGATTTGTTGTTTTATGCTTTTAATGGTCTGCCTATAATATTTCTGACTCTAACACCAGCAAATATCAAACTACAAATATTTCCAACTCTGGCGTTGATAAATATTATGTGAAGAAAAGGTATGATATTCCTGACTTTGACTCTAGTGAATATTGGGATTGATAATTTTTACTCTAGCGTCAATAAATATCAAAGTTGATATTCCCGACTTTGGCGTTAGTGAATGTCAGGATTGATACTCGTCGTAAATCCAATTACCTCGAACACTTTTGGATTGAGTTTTTTTAAAATGGTCATTTGACTAGCGAGAATGACAAAAGTGGGCTTTAGACTCTTTCAAGAGAGATGAGTTTTTGGCATGGTGCATGTGGGCCCAATGGGCCATTATATTTAGACCAAGCTTTTCATAAGCTTGATAAAACTTGTTCTCAAACCTAGAAATAGATGCAAAAACAATACTTTTTTTTTGCTATAAACACAAAATGATTTCTTTGTTCTATTGTTTTATTTAAAAAAAAAATTCTTATGCTAATCATCGTATTTATTTTTTATGCTAAATTATACAAAGAGATATTTTTTTTTTACTTGGCCAAATGTAATGTTTTAAAGAAAAGTAGATGGTTAAAATTTTTTGTTGTTTTTATTTTAAAACTTGCTAAAAAATAAATTCATGCATCACACATATTTGTTTTTACTAATTTTACACACACCCTTCCAAGCACATAATTCCAATTTACACTATAATTGAACAGATTTCAACCTTCATTGATAGATAAAACTTCCAGATTCAAACAAAGAACCGCTTGAACAGTGGCAGAGTGTGGTGGCACGTAGATAACACACGCTTTCATGATTGGAGGCGCGTGTAGGTGACGCTCCGGTATCTTGGGAGGTACGTGATGATGTGGATCAAGAAGCTCTTCCTCTCCTCTTCAATCTTGTGCTAATGGTAAAGTTCATCATACCCTATAAACAAAAAAAACACACAAGCAAATTTGTTCTCATTTTTCAAATCTACTTGATGTAACCATATTATTCGATAGTTTCACCCACATTTAACTAGTGTTTAGCCTATGTTATATATATAAAATGCCTTGATATTCTTTATTTTATGTTTTGAAGGCACCTTTAGATGAAAGATGCAAAAAGGAGTAAATTGAAGATAATTGGCAGATTTGATATTCAGTCGATGTTTTGTGCAGAGCGTGAGTTCTAAACGTCAAAACGAAGTGATTCCAGTGGCATTAGAAAGATAACATCCATACCTTTCTGGAAATCCAAGTGAAGAAAAATAAAATGACAAAGAGCATGGAAATCACATCCTTCAAAGTCAAAACTCGCATTCTGCCAGTGTTGACCTTTGTCCATTAAAAATTCCATATCTGGAGCTGTAGATATCCAATTAATTCAAACTCGATTGTTTTGGATTCCTGACTCAAAGGTATATAAACGCTCCAAATTGCAGCCAAAAACGATGTCATATGAGGGAGATATGATTTTTCAAAGAGGACAGCTGAATTCTGCCAGCAAACAGGTTTCGTGAAGAAACGAGTCCAAATTACATTCCGAAGCATCAAAACCGACATCCAAGTTTTAATTTCAGCAATTTAGCTCCTCAAGTAAATCAATCCAGAAGGTCAAGGAAGGCAGCCACCAACCTCAAGCCACCAACCTCAAACCACCAACCAGCTGCCAGCCACCAGCCACCACCACCACCGACCACCCGCCAGCCGCCCGCCAATGCCTTCACACTACCACCATCTCTTGATGTTCACACTTGAACTTTGATTTTTCTTACTTACAATTTGTGTATAAATAGGCAGCTAAGTTCATGATATTAAGAGAGAGCCAAGAGAGAGCCAAGAGAGAGGGAGAGAGAGTGCAGTAGAATCAAAGAAAGAAGGGTGGCAGCCATAAGAGAAGAAACACAAACTCTCCCCTCTACAAATCAGAAATCATGTATTCTTTCATCTTTAGGAGTAGTTGTTCAATAGATATGCAAGGCTAAGCTCGTTTTCTTGGTTGCAAGGACGCAAACACCTTCGATTTCAAGAACTGTGAGATTTATTCTTCCATTTATTTTCGCTTGTATTATGAATGAGTATGTTTGTTTTCCTATGCATATTTTCTATGATTGTTTATCTTAATTGCTAGAGCGGACTCTAAGTTATTATTGTGAACAATCTATTGCTAAGTTTGATATCAAAACCGGAGTTGTGGTATATAAACTTGTGAAGCAACTAAGCTTGATAATTGTAGCGGAACTACGTTATTAAACTTAGGGAGAACATTCGATCAAAGCAACACAAGCTGACAACTTGGTTGTTAAGATTAATGAATTTATCTAGATCTTAAGGCTGCCATCGGATTAAATCATTAGTGCGGACACCGTGATTATTTGTTGGTTAGGGTTAGTTATACTGGGGATCCGTTAATTAACCAATTTTAAGAAAAGATAAAAATTCAGAATATAAGCTGAAGTTTCGTTTCAAGGATCGGTTCCGATTTACGTAGGTGGATGTGTGCTTGCGACCAAGGTTTGTTTTCTTGATATATTTCAATTTCAATTGATTTTATTTGCTATTGTAATTTCTACCATAGTTTAGATCATTGCAAATCAAACCCCCCCCCAATTACATAACGTATAGCATAAAAATCTGAACTAAACCTTCCTCGTGGGATCGACCCCTTGCTTGCTCTATACTATCTTGTGTGTTTTAAGTTAGGGTAATTAATTTGTGCGACCACGACATCGCAACACTACTTCTCTTTTTTTCCTCACATTTTATTTTTCTTTTCTTCTTCTTCAAGTGGCTACCACTGCCATCATAGATGAAGGACGTTAGGTGTTGCTAAGGAATGGCTGGTGATGGTGGCTGTTGTAACCCATTTTTGGGTCCCCCACAAAATATATATATAAAAATATATATATATAGCCGAAGGAGGTTAAGAAAAAATAACAGGAGGCAGAAGCGCTTAGAAAATTGTCGGAAAATTGGTCAATGAGGTTAAAGATACGAAGATTGGATTTTTGACAGTATATTCTTGAAGGAGGGGAGCCCTGTTAAGAAGGAAAATTTGAAATTTGAGGAGAAAAACCCAAATTTGGATGTTTGTGGATTTAATTGGATTTTTAAATGATTTTATAGGGGATTTGATTGCAAGAAAAATTGATTTTTAAGTCAATTTGGGCTTTAATTAGAAGAAATTTAAGTTCTGGGGCTAAAATATATTTTTTAGGAATTTATTGGGTCAAATCAGGGGCTTAATTGCATAAATATTGAAGTTTAAGGGCCAATTAGGGACTTAATTGAAGAAATCCGAAAACAAGGACCAAATTGGAGAAGGCGCGCAAGTAGGGGGGCTGGAATTAATTGATTCGGGGCCTAATTGAAGAAATTGGAAGTTTATTGATCAATTAAGGGCTCAATTGCATAATTCGGAGGCCAAGGACCAAAGTGAAAAACGCCGCCAAATATAGGGACGGGGTTCGAATTTGGCGGGGATGCAATTGAAGAAAAAAAAAGATGATTAAGGGCGATCTGGAATTTGGCGCGTTCTGGCACCACATTTAAATGAAACGGCGCATTTTCTCCAAAACACCATTGAGAGCTATAAAAAGCCACTCACTTGGCTCTATAAAGGGGACAAAAAAAAACGCAGCAGAAAGGGGGAGAAAAAAGAAGAAGAGGGGGAACGGGGGAGAAAACGAAAAACAGAGGAGAGAAAGGGAGGAAGAACCGAAAGAAGAGAGAGACCGAGAGGAGAGAAAAACATAAAAAAAAACACAGAGGAAAGAAAAGACAGACCGAGAGAAGAGAGGGAAGGGAAGAAAAGAAAAAAAAGAAGAAGACCGAACCATAGGAGAAGGGAGGGGAAAGCTGGAAACGGGTAGAAGGCTAGAAAAGGAGCAAGAGCACCGCCAGACGTTCGGAACGCCCGCAGCGCCGCTGAAGCCGCCGCAAGACCGCCGAAGCCGCCGCAAGACCGCCCGAAGCCGCCGCAAAGACCGCCGCCGAAGCCAACAGACCAGCAACGCTCCGCCACGGCCCCCGCCAGTGACCCTTCTTCCCCTATATCTCCAGCGTTTCTTTTTTCCTTCTCTGCATGCAGAACGAATAGCGTTCTGCATGCAGGGGTGGGGGGAAATTAATTCCCCCCCGCCCGTTTTAGGCCGGGCCGGGCGGGCGGATCTTGGCTCAGACCATCTCTTCCGGGCGGCCCGGCCCGTAAGAGGATAATTTTTTTTTCGGGCCGAGATCGGCCCAATCCATGTTGGGCCGAAATCGGCCCAACACCTTTTAGGGCTGAGTCCGGCCCAACCCAGTTGGTTGGGCCGGCCCGGCCGATTTAATATTATATATTATATATATTATATTTTGTATTATTTATATATATATATATATATATATATATGAAACAATTTAAGAAAATTCTGAAAAACATTATTTCAAAAATATGTGATTTTCTGTATTTTTATTATTATCTTTTTTTTTTTATTAATATCGGTTTGTATTTTTATACTGCAAAGATACAAATCCGGCATTAAAATACCCGGTTTTCGTCAAAGCGTCAAATATTTTCAAAAAAAAAATGTCTTTTGCTTTCCAAAAATTCCCTAAATATCTTTAAAAATATTTTTGATTTTTCTGCATATTTTCATCAAAGTGGATTAATATTTGGTTGTATTTTTATACCGTTAGGATACCAACCCAGTATTAAAATACCCGATTTGCGTCAAAACATCAAAAAAATATATATACATAATTAAAAAATGTTTTGTTTTAAAATACGGCCTAGTCTCTCCAAAATATATATATAAATATTATAACATCATATTTTTCATTCAACAAAGAAAATTTCAAAACAATATATGTATTAGCATGCATTTTGGCTTTAATAACCAGTTTATTCAAGCCATGAGAACTAGGCCAATATTTCAAAAATTCTAAAAAATCTTTTTGTTTCATTTTAGTATATGGGATTATGAATTTATACATAAAACATTTTCCTGCCATTAAAAATTTGTTTTACATAGATATTAGAACGGTTAGGTTTTACCCGATAAGATAAGGACCTCCTTATTAAGGAGGACTTTTCTTGAACCATAGAGAGCCAACAACTAGAAAACACAACGAGACCTTGAATTTTATCAGACAAATAAACAAAGCAGCTTACCTTAGGTAGGGCGTATTTGGGGTGCTAATACCTTCCCTTTACGCAACCGGTCCCCGTGCCCGATCTCTCGAGACCAGTTAGGGTTCCTAGTGACCAAAATACTAGGTGGCGACTCCCACACCATTTTTCACCGCTAAGAGACAAAGAACTCCTTGTCTCACCATATTTACCAGATATATACCCCCCCAGTACACAGTTTGAGGGTGGACGATCACCGCGACGTCGCGCACCCCGCGACAGAATGGCGACTCCACTGGGGACCTTGTGGACTAAGCTTTGTTTTTGTCTGATTTATTTGTGTTTTCATGCGTTATTGTTAATTTACCTTTCCTTTGGTTATCTGCTTATATGCTTTAAATATTTTTACGCAATATTGTTCATGCATTTGTATAGAACTGTTTCATGCATTTGTATAGAACTGTCACATGCATCACATACTTTGTTTTTTGAGAGCACACAAACTTTAAGTTAAGTGGGGGACTAACAGCTTACCTTACGACTTTTAGTCAAGGTTTAAGTTTGCGTAAACCCCAACTCTTCGCCGAGTGCTTAGGCGGCAATAGTTGGTACATGTGCCATCTCATTGCCTACAAGCCCCCATATTGCCTCCACGAGGGCAATCATTGAGACAAAGAAGAGACCCTTTTAGAGACCGAATAGCTAACCCACCCTCGTCAAGCATAAAGACTTAGAACCGGCTATAGGGTGTATGCTCCACAAAATACATTTTGCATAAAGCAATCTAAACCGTAAAGCATTTGGTTTTCGGTATTTTGAAACGATAAGATGGCCATCATTACCAAATTTTCTATCGTGGAATATGAGCGAATTCACTGAATTGTCACAACTATCGAAGGAGACTGCTCTAGATATGATGCAAGGAAGCTTCCGGTAGTCAAAGACCTGAATTGCGTAGCATATGAGATGAAGAAAATATTGGGCCATAGTCGAACATTGATGAGGCGGCATTTTTTGGGAAGTATGGGCGATTGTTAGAAATTGCAAGGATAGAAGTATTGAACCCAAGAATCAAAGCCTTGATTAATTTTTGGGATCCCAATTACAGATGCTTTTCCTTTGGAAATGTGGATTTGTGTCCCACTATAGAGGAGTATGGAATGTTGGTGGAGTTTCCCAAACACCTACACTGGGTTTACTTTCCTTTGAGAAATGACAAGGTGATTCCCGAGTTGTCGAAATTATTGAAGATTCCACATCCGAGAGCAGATTTTTAGAGAAGAATGGCGGCGGTTTAAAGTGGAAATTTTTGGAAGTTGAATTAGAAAGGAAAAAAGAGCAATACGACTCGGTCTTTGGAAAGAGACAGGTTAATCGCTCCGGGGATCTATGGTCTCGTGTTATTTCCAAGCTTAAAAGGGGTTATAAGTCTAGAAGCTCAACTGCTTGCATTCGTGGAATATGAAAATACTCATGTCAACCCTACAACCGCCATATTAGCCGAGACCTTGCCGACCCTCAACCATTTTAGAAAGACGGGAAAAGGCGCAGTAAGATGTTGCACTCGGTTATTATACATCCGGATGGTAAGCCATGTTGAAACCAAGAAGCCGATCTTTAATAATTTTTGGTGGTTTAACCAAAAATCCTTGAAGATAGTGGAGGAAGAAGAATGGGGAATCTTGGGTGATCAGGGTTGGATGAAAAAAACTACAAGAGTTACCTAGTAGCAGTTTTAGTTGGAAGGCCCCTTGGGTTAAATCAGTTGATGTCATAGTAAGTTGTGGACAAAAATGATGGGTACCTTTAATTGGGATCACAGGTTATGTCAGCTATGCTCCGGCTCTGGTGATAAGACAATTAGGTGGCATACAACACATCCCAAGAACTGTGGGACTTGCTGAATTTTTCGGGTTTTTCAAGGATCAATCCGCGAGAGAAGTTCTTGAGACCATCAAACAAGATTGGTGCCATTTGACTGTAATTCAAAAGGAGTCAGAAAGTTTGAGAGACCCAAGCTCAAGTGAAGGATATGAAAAGTGGAGGAATTTGACCCCGATTGTCGCTCCGAAAAAACCATATCCTGAAGATGGGCCTTCACGAATTGAAGAAGGGTCATTGAAAAGAAAAAAAGGTCAGTAATGAGGAAGACCTTATGGAGCAATTAGAAAGGCTCCAAATAGAATTGGGAAAGAGTAAGGGAGATAAAGCAGCATTAGAAAGGATGATGATGGAACGAGATAAAAGCAGAGTGTTTCTAAACGAACAGCTTGAATCTAGGGATGCGAAAATAGGGGTGTTGGAGCTGCAATTGAGCAAAGAAAAGGCCGTAATAGAAGAATCTGAGAAAGAAAGAGGAAGACTGCTTTTGGATTGGATGCAAAGCAGCTCTGAATTGGAAGCATTGAAAGCCGACTTCAACGACTATCAAGAGAATGTCGAGGACAAATTCTTGCATGTTCAAGCAGAGTTGTTGGACCGAATTGAGAAGTATGATGAGTTAAACAAGAAATATATGACGAGAGAAGGTCGCCTAGCTGAATTGCAAGAATTCGAAAGAAAGGGGAATAAAGAGGAGGTTTTGAAGGCAGATTTAGCAGCTAGGAAAATTGAAATTAGAACGCTGAAGGCAAAGTTTGACAAAGAACGAGAAAAGGTGAAACAGTTGACCAAAAAGTTGGAAGTTTCAGAAAAACATAAAGAACAAATCGACACCAACAACCATACCTTGAATCGGAACAACATGTTACTTATAGAGAAGATGGCCAAAGTAGATGAGCAAATGGATGAAGCCGCCATTCACGCACGGATTATTAGAGCCAATGCTCGAAGGGTAGGAAGGGACATCTTTCGTTATCGACAAAGCTTGGCCGAGACGGATGCCTTCTTAGAGAAAATTGAGAATCGAGGCCTCGCTTTCCTACCAGTGGCTAGAGATATGGATGAAGAGGAAGATTGATGTATTTTTCTTTTTATTATTTTGTACCCTCTTTTTAAGGGATATATTGGCCAATATTAATGAAAAGGGGCTTTGACCCATCTTTTGTAAAAAAATATAAGCCTACCAAAGTAGCAGCTTGAGCAGAACTACTCCTGATAAGGAATGCGACAAAAAGAGTCCATGCCCATTACACAAGAGGAATGTTGGCCATCGATCGTTTTTTTTGAAAAAAAAAAACTCATTACATATGCATTCATACATTGTTTCTTTATCATACATTCATTTACATTTCTCCATGCATCCCGCACCGTGAAACATAGGTCCCACATCCAAAATCCACAACACCCGATCTCGAGCGAGAATGGAGAACGAAGAGAGAGCTCACTTAGAGTCACATTATCGAGACCGAGTTGGAGTCTCGTAAAGAATGAAGTTTCTCGGCTAACCGACTTACTTGAGCAGCTTCTTCTAAGAGCTAAGAATGGGGAGGGAACATCAAGACAACAACTTGAAGGAGCGCTAGCGGCTCACATCCCTCAAGCATCTCAAAACCGGGGGGCAAACTCGGCCAATGGACAGCGGTTGTGACTATTACTCCTATCCTACCAACTCATACTCCCATCCTGTTGACTTAACAGCGGAAGGAACCCCGGATAATAGGTCTCCCAATCTGATGGACCAGGACAAGTTGTTTGCCTTGGAAGAAAGATTAAGGGCAGTTGAGGGTAATGACTGGTTTGACCCTATGCGAGCAAATGAAGCATGTCCGGTACCAAACATCGTGGTACCAAAAGATTTCAGGATACCGAGTTCATTAAGTACACTGGTTTGGAATGCCCAAACACTCACCTTCGTTCCTACTGCAATAAAATGGCAGAAGTAATCCGTGATGATAAATTGCTAATATATTTCTTTCAAGATAGCCTAGCAGGATCCGCTTTAAGCTGGTACATGAGGTTAGACAAAGATCGGGATCAAGAGCCGGAGAGATTTGGTGGAGGCTTTCCTTAAGCAGTACAAGTTTAACATGGAAATCGCTCCCGATCGAACAAGTCTAATGGCAATGGAGAAAAGGAGCCGGGAGTCGAAGGGGCTTATGCGCAAAGATGGAGGGATGAGGCAATGCATGTCCAACCCCTTTGATAGAAACAGAGATGGTGAGCTTGTTTGCTAATACCTTCAAGGCACCTTATTATGAGCACCTAATGGGTAGCTCATCTCAGCATTTCTATGATGCGGTACGCATAGCTGAAAGGATAGAGCAAGGGATTAAAGCTGACGTATAGCTGAGCCATTGGAGAAGAAGGGTTTTATTGGAAGAAAGAGAGAAGGCGATATTAACAACTTGGAAGGCGGGTATAAGGGCAAGAAAGTAGATTCCCACAATCCACAAGTACCTACCTCTCAATTCTCACACATGAACTTTAACCAACCTTTTTTCCCTAATCGAACAAATAACCAGTCAAACAACCAAAATCACTACTAAAGAGCCCACACAAGATACACTTCAGAACAACTGTCGTCGTTACCCATGCCTTTGAAAGACATGTACGCCAAACTGTTGAGCATTGGGCACATAGCTCCTATCCCTACACTACCATTACAACCACCATTCCTAATTTGGTACAAGCCCGAGTTGACTTGTGAGTACCACGCAGGTAATCCCGGGCATGGGATTGAAACCTGTTACGCTTTCAAGAAAAGATTGTTGGAGCTTATTAAGATAGGATGGGTATCCTTTGAAGACAAGCCCAATATTAATTCAAACCCGTTGCCTAAACATGCCTCAAGTAGTAGTGGAATAGGCATGATAGAAGTTGGAAATCAATGCAAGGTGTTGAAGGTGTCTATGGAAAAGATGTACGACATGTTAGTACAATCGGGATTTCTAGAGGCAAATGTGGAAAGCCATCTGGAGGGAGGTAGTTATTGTAAGTTCCATGGAAGAAATGGACACCATATTGAGGATTGCATCGAATTTCGTGAAAAGATTGCAAAAATGTTAAAAATGGGGCAATTGAGAATTGAACCCATGAAGAGCAGGGGTGAGGTGAGTATGATGGAAGGTCAAGATGAGATGACAGGAATTAAAAGAAGAGAGCTTGAGGAAGAAAAGCTAGAAATCCCTCCTCTTAGCGTGTCATTCCCAAAAGCCGCATACATAATACAACATGATAAAGAAGCCGAAAGCCTTGATCAAGAGCCGTCAAACATGAGCATAAATACCTTGGAAGAAAACAAGGTGGAAGAAGATGACATGAAGACAAGTAGCAAGAAAGGGAGATGAAGCACTCCCACAACCGACGGTCTACACCATAGAAGAAGTCTCCGCCAAGACCTTTGTGCGCCGCTTGGCTCCGGACGAGAAGTTTCGTAACCTGGGTGATCCAAGAAGCTCCGGTAGTTTTTAAAATGTAAACCCACTTTGGTTGTCTTAACATGCTTTTGTCATTGCTTTGTTTGGTTTTTTTATTTTCTCTCTAGTTGACAATCAAGGCTCAATTGTCAGCTAGATTTCGTGTTTGTCATGGAGCCTACGTTTTCTTTAAATAAATTGTGAGATCATGCACTTTTCACAAATTGCCTTCTTTTTTATGCATTTACACCAAACACTTTCCGCTTTCGGGAATCCCGAAAGCGGATCTCCTACAACATCACATACATTTAGCATCAAGAATAAATGGCCAAACTTGAACGAGCATGTGATAGCTATGGAAAAAGAAGAGTGGGATATCGGTGAATTCACCAGGCTAGTAGAACAACAGAACGGACTTGGAAACCTGCCGCGGAGGAACTCGAAACCATCAATGTAGGCGGTGATCGGTTCAAGAAGGAGTTGAAAATAGGTACCCTAATTACTTCCGAACAAAGGATAAAAATGATCACCCTATTACAAGAATATTCGGATGTCTTTGCTTGGTCCTATGAAGATATGCCTGGTTTGGATACAAATATTGTAGTACACAAGATACCGTTGGAAGAAGGTCAGTAAGCCTGTCAAGCGAAGCCGAGGAGGGCCACCCGGATGTCCGGATGAAGGTCAAGACGGAACTCGAGAAGCAATGGGATGCTGGTTTTTTAGAAGTAGTTAGGTATCCACAATGGGTATCTAACATTGTTGTGGTGCCTAAGAAAGAGGGGAAGATTAGAGTGTGCGTGGATTTTCGAGAATTTGAATAAAGCTAGTCCCAAGGATGATTTTCCGCCGCCACACATAGATGTTTTAATGGACAACGCCGCCCGGAGTTCCACATATTCCTTTATGGATGGTTTTTCAGATACAACCGGATAAAAATGGCTCCGGAGCATAAGGCGAAAACAACTTTTGTCACACCTTGGGGGACGTTCGCTACAAGGTCATGCCATTTGGATTGAAGAATGCGGGAGCAACCTATCAAAGAGCAATGGTGACTTTGTTCCACGACATGATGCACAAGGAAATTGAGGTGTATGTAGATGACATGATTGCCAAGTCTAAAAGGGGAGAGGATCATGTTGAAGTTTTGAGGAAGTTGTTTGAGAGGTTAAGGAAGTATGAATTAAGGCTCAATCCTACAAAATGTTCATTCGGAGTTAAATCGGGTAAGCTGTTAGGATTTGTGGTAAGTGATAGAGGTATAGAGGTGGATCCAGATATAGTAAGGGCCATCCAAGCTATGTCATCCCCTAAGATGGAGAAAGAAGTAAGAGGATTCTTGGGAAGGTTAAACTACATTGCTCGGTTTATAGCTCAGCTAACAACGACGTGTGAACCTATATTCCGACTACTAAGGAAAAAGAATCCTGGAACCTGGAATGAGGAGTGTGAGGAGGCATTCAATAAAATCAAGCATTATTTACAAAATCCACCTTTACCGGTTCCTCCGGTATCGGAAAACCTCTAGTATTATATCTAACAATGAAGCGAGCCATGGGATGTGTATTGGGTCGCATGATGAAACCGGAAGGAAGGAAAGAGCTATTTATTACTTAAGTAAGAAATTCACCGAATGTGAGTCCGGATACACGGAGATAGAAAGGCTTTGTTGTGCATTGGTGTGGGCGGCAAAGAGGTTGCGACATTATATGTTATACTATACCACTTGGTTGATTTCAAAAGTGGATCCTCTGAGGTATATTTGCAACAAGCCCTTTCTCTCAAGTCGAATTGCAAGGTGCCAAGTTTTATTAGCAGAATATGACATAGTATATATAACAAGGAAAGCCATAAAAGGAAGTGCAATCGCGGACCATCTGGCCGATAATGTTGTTGAAGATTACGAACCTTTGGATTTTGACTTCCCCGATGAAGATATATTGTCAATAGAGAAAGAAGAAGAGAAGACAGATTGGTGGACGATGTTTTTTGATGGTGCGATAAATGTATATGGTAACGGGGCCGATGCGGTAATAATCTCTCCGATAAGAAACGATATCCGGTTCGGTTAAACGCATTTCGAGTGCACCAACAATACAGTGAGTATGAAGCTTGTATCCTCGGTTTAGAAGCGGCATTAGAGTTGAAGATAAAGAAGTTAGATGTATATGGAGACTCAATGTTGATTATTTGTCGTGTTAAAGGGGAATGGCAGACCAAGGAGGAAAAGTTGAGGCCGTACCAGGAATACCTATCCACACTAGCAAAGGAATTTGAAGAAATTAGATTCACCCATCTGGGAAGGGAAGGGAACCATTTTGCGGATGCTTTGGCCACGTTAGGCGCTATGACTACCATTGATCTCAAGTGCAAGGTACAACCGGTACACATCGACATTAGAAATGACCCGACTCACTTGTTGCTTAGTTGAAGGAGAGATAGACGGACAACCTTGGTATTATGATATCAAGAACCTTGTGCAAAATCATGAATATCCAATGGGAGCTTCCAAAACGGATAAGAAAACCTTGAGAAGGTTGGCTACGACTTCTATTTAGATGGAGAGATTTTGTACAAAAGATCATTTGATGGAACCTTGCTAAGGTGTTTGAATGAGGCGAGATGCTAGAAAGGCATTACGGGAGGTCCATGAGGGGATTTGTTCAACCCATGCTAGCGGGCATATGATAGCGAGGAAAATCCAAAGGGCTGGTTACTTTTGGATGACACTAGAGAAAGACCGTATCGACTATGTCGGGAAATGTCATAAATGTCAAGTTTACAAGTGACAAGGTCAATATGCCGCCGCTCCGCTATTTAATCCGATATCTCCTTGACCATTTGCAATGTGGGGAATCGACATGATCGGACTCGTTAACCCAAAAGCTAGCAATGGTCATAGATTCATCCTCGTAGCTATCGACTACTTCACAAAATGGGTAGAAGCTAATTCATATGCCCACGTAACACAGAACGTAATGAAGAAGTTTATAGAAAGAGACTTGATTTGCCGATATGGTCCTCTAGAAAAGATAGTGACAGATAATGCACAGAATTTCAATGGCAAAATGATAGCGGAGCTGTGTACTAAATGGAAAATTAAGCATTCGAATTCTTCACCATACCGACCAAAGATGAATGGCGCAGTGGAAGCCGCCAACAAGAACATCAAGAAGATTATTCAGAAAATGGTAGTCACATATAGAGATTGGCATGAGATGTTGTCATTTGCTCTTCATGCATACCGCACTACGATCGGGACCTCGACAGGGACTACCCCATATTCTCTCGGTGTACGGTATGGAAGCGGTGATGCCTTTGGAAGTAGAAATCCCGTCGTTAAGAGTGTTGATGGACTCCGGATTAGAAGAGGCCGAGTGGGCCAAAGTGAGATATGAGCAACCGAACCTTGATCGGTGAAAAGAGGATGGCCGCAATATGTCATCACCAACTTTACCGAAAACGAATGGCCAAGGCGTATGATAAGAAGGTTAGACCTCGGTTGTTTCAAGAAGGGGATCTAGTATTGAAGAAAATATTGTCGTTGCCCGGAGACGATCAAAGCAAATGGGCACCGAATTACGAGGGTCCTTACATAGTAAAGAAGGCATTCTCGGGAGGAGCGGCCGAAGTTGGCTAGAATGGATGGAGAAGACCTAGCTCAACCCTGTGAATTCCGATTACCGTAAAAAGATATTATGCTTGATGTAAGCTCCTAAATCAATAAAGCGAGTTTGGCCATTGACTTCTTTCTCTTTTGCATTGATCTCACAACAATCATTTTTGCATTAATCCCAACAAGTGCATGTCTTGTTGTTATCGCACCTAAAAAGTTTAGCATCGGTGAACGAATTTCTTCTCTATACAAAAGCCTAGACTAGAATCACACCCCTACACTGGGGGCAACAAGAGATGTTTTCATGAAAGGTTTTACTGGTTTAAAATGTATAAAAGCCTATATATTTGAAAACCAAGCTAAAGCATTTGACAAAAGCATGACAAAGAGGCAATGACAAGTCATACATTTTGGGAAAAGGACTACTTGAAGAAAGTCAAAGACTTCTTCTCCAAGAATCTGATAGGAGGCAACACGAGAGATGAATCCAAGATACGACTTCAAAAGCAAGCTCATGTTAAGAGGGAGTCTCATGAACTATGAAGAAGAGGATGGGGCCTATGTTTCAAAACCAGTACGAATGCATGCATGACATCTAATCATAAATCATTGCATATATGCTTTTTGGATCATTACAGGAGGAGTTCTTAATACATTCCAGCAAGATTGGAGACGAAGAAAGAATCATAGTGGATGATAGCCAAGAATCACAGTTTCAAACCGTAGTGGATTCGGAACAACAAGAAGAACAAGAAAAAGAGAGAAAATGAAAAGTTTTGAACCCCGCCATCGGAAGAACGACATCGTATTTCGGCTTTGAATAAAAGGAATCGCCGGATGGGATTCCAAGATTGAAGGAGATCGCCGAGAAGGGATCTCGTATTTCGCTATTGGGAGGTCGCCAGATGGGACCTCATATTTCGTATTTCAGCTTTGAATAAAAGGAATCGCCAGACGGGATTCCAAGTTGATGGAGATCGCCGGAAGGGATCTCGTATTTCGCTCTTTGGAGGTCGCGATGGGACCTCATATTTCGTTTGAATAAAAGGAATCGCCGATGGGATTCCAAGATTGAAGGAGATCGCCGAAGGGATCTCGTGTTTTGCTATTTGGAGGTCGCCGGATGGGACCTCGTATTTCGTTTGAATAAAAGGAATCGCCGATGGGATTCCAAGTTGAAGGAGATCGCCGAAGGGATCTCGTGTTTCGCTATTTGGAGGTCGCGAGATGGGACCTCGTTTTTTCATGTTGGTTAATAAAAGGAATCGCCGGATGGGATTCCAAGTTAAAGGAGATCGCCGAAGGGATCTCGTGTTTATTTGTTTGGAGGTCGCCGAGATGGGACCTCGTTTTTTCATGTTGGTTATAAAAGGAATCGCCGGATGGGATTCCAAGTTGATTAAAAGAGATCGCCGAAGGGATCTCGTGTTTCGCTATTCGGAGGTCGCGGATGGGACCCCGTATTACATGTTGAATAAAAGGAATCGCCAGATGGGATTCCGAGTTGATTAAAGGAGATCGCCAGAAGGGATCTCGTGTTTTGCTATTTGAGGTCGCCAAATGGGACCTCGTATTACATGTTGGTTAAAAGGAATCGCCAGATGGGATTTCAAGTTGAATAAAAGAGATCGCCAGAAGGGATCTCGCATTTCGCTATTTGGAGGTCGCCAGATGGGACCTCGTATTACATGTTGAATAAAAGGAATTGCCAGATGGGATTCCAAGATTGAAGGAGATCGCCAAAAGGGATCTCGTAATTCGTTGTTTGGAGGTCGCCAGATGGGACCTCATATTTCGTTTGTATAAAAGAGGGAATCGCCAGATGGGATTCCAAGTTGATTAAAGGAGATCGCCAGAAGGGATCTCGTATTTCGCTATTTGGGGGTCGCGGATGGGACCTCATATTTCATTTGAATAAAAGGAATCGCCGGATGGGATTCCAAGTTGAAGGAGATCGCCGGAGGGATCTCGTGTTTCGCTATTTGGAGGTCGCCGGATGGGACCTCGTATTTTCATGTTGGTAAAAAAGAAAAAAGAGAAGATAAATAAAGGAATCGCCGAGATGGGATTCCAAGTTGAGATTGCTATAAAAGACAAGTATCGGATCAATCAAGCTTCAACCGGATCGGTTCCGGAGTTCTGTTTTGGGGTTTATCTTTATAAAACTTACTGCGCAAAATCCCTGCTCCGTAAGCATTATAAAGAGGGGGCATCTGTTGTAACCCATTTTTGGGTCCCCCACAAAATATATATATATATATAAATATATATATAGCCAAAGGAGGTTAAGAAAAAATAACGGAGAGGCGTAAGCGCTCGAAAATTGTCGAAAATTGGTCAATGAGGTTAAAGATACGAAGATTGGATTTTTGACAAGATATTCTTGAAGGAGGGGAGCCCCGTTAAGAAGGAAAATTTGAAATTTGAGGAGAAAAGCCCAAATTTGGATGTTTGTGGATTTAATTGGATTTTTAAATGATTTTATAGGGGATTTGATTGCAAGAAAAATTGATTTTTAAGTCAATTTGGGCTTTAATTAGAAGAAATTTAAGTTCGGGGCTAAAATATATTTTTTAGGAATTTATTGGGTCAAATCGGGGCTTAATTGCATAAATATTGAAGTTTAAGGGCCAATTAGGGACTTAATTGAAGAAATCCGAAAACAAGGACCAAATTGGAGAAGGCGCGCAAGTAGGGGGGCTGGAATTAATTGATTCAGGGGCCTAATTGAAGAAATTGGAAGTTTATTGATCAATTAAGGGCTCAATTGCATAATTCAGAGGCCAAGGACCAAAGTGAAAAACACGGCCAAATATAGGGACGGGGTTCGAATTTGGCGGGGATGCAATTGAAGAAAAAAAAAAGATGATTAAGGGCGATCTGGAATTTGGCGCGTTCTGGCGCCACATTTAAATGAAACGGCGTGTTTTCTCCAAAACGACGCCGTTTCACGCATTCAAAAAAAAAATGATGTTGTTCATCTTTCTTCTTCCCCCCCGAACATGCAGCGGGGAAGAAGGAAAAATGATGCTTTTGTTTGAATTTTGCCGGCCACTCTCTCCCCTGGAGCCCCCCGACCGAGCACACCGGCCGACCACCCGCCGCGCACTCGCGCCGAAAGCCGGGGAAAGGGGGAACCTCGGCTCGCGCCCATGGTCGACCAGCCGGCCGCCCCCATTGAGAGCTATAAAAAGCCACTCACTTGGCTCTATAAAGGGGACCAAAAAAAACGCAGCAGAAAGGGGGAGAAAAAAAAAGAAGAGGGGGAACGGGGTAGAAAACGAAAAACAGAGGAGAGAAAGGGAGGAAGAACCGAAAGAAAAGAGAGACCGAGAGGAGAGAAAAACATAAAAAAAAAAACACGAGGAAAGAAAAGACAGACCGAGAGAAGAGAGGGAAGGGAAGAAAAGAAAAAGAAGAAGAAGACCGAACCATAGGAGAAGGGAGGGGAAAGCTGGAAACGGGTAGAAGGCCGGAAAAGGAGCGCAGCACCGCCGGACGTTCGAACAGCCGCAGCGAGCGCCGCTCGGAGCCGCGCAAGACCGCCGCCGAAGCCGACGGACCAAGCAACGCTCCGCCACGCCCCCGCCAGTGACCCTTCTTCCCCTATATCTCCAGCGTTTCTTTTTTCCTTCTACGCATGCAGAACGAATAGCGTTCTGCATGCAGGGGTGGGGGGAAATTAATTCCCCCCGCCCGTTTTAGGCCGTCGGGTCGGGCGGATCTTGGCCAGCCATCTCTTCCGGGCCGGCCCGGCCCAGAAGAGGATAATTTTTTTTTCGGGCCGAAATCGGCCCAACACCTTTTAGGGCTGAGTCTGGCCCAACCCAGTTGGTTGGGCCGGCCCAGCCCGATTTAATATTATATATTATATTTTGTATTATTTATATATATATATATATATATGAAACAATTTAAGAAAATTCTGAAAAAAATTATTTCAAAAATATGTGATTTTCTGTATTTTTATTATTATCTTCTTCTTTTTTTATTAATATCGGTTTGTATTTTTATACTGCAAAGATACAAATCCGGCATTAAAATACCCGGTTTTCGTCAAAGCGTCAAATATTTTCAAAAAAAAAAAAGTCTTTTGCTTTCCAAAAATTCCCTAAATATCTTTAAAAATATTTTTGATTTTTCTGCATATTTTCATCAAAGTGGATTAATATTTGGTTGTATTTTTATACCGTTAGGATACCAACCCAGTATTAAAATACCCGATTTGCATCAAAACATCAAAAAAAAAATATATACATAATTAAAAAATATTTTGTTTTAAAATACGGCCTAGTCTCTCCAATATATATATATAAATATTATAACATCATATTTTTCATTCAACAAAGAAAATTTCAAAACAATATATGTATTAGCATGCATTTTGGCTTTAATAACCAGTTTATTCAAGTCATGAGAACTAGGCCAATATTTCAAAAATTCTAAAAAATCTTTTTGTTTCATTTTAGTATATGGGATTATGAATTTATACATAAAACATTTTCCCGCCATTAAAAATTTGTTTTACATAGATATTAGAACGGTTAGGTTTTACCCGATAAGATAAGGACCTCCTTATTAAGGAGGACTTTTCTTGAACCATAGAGGGCCAACAACTAGAAAACATAACGAGACCTTGAATTTTATCGACAAATAAACAAAGCAAACTTACCTTAGGTAGGGCGTATTTGGGGTGCTAATACCTTCCCTTTACGCAACCAGTCCCCGTGCCCGATCTCTGAGACCAAAATACTAGGTGGTGACTCCCACACCATTTTTCACTGCTAAGAGACAAAGAACTCCTTGTCTCACCATATTTACCAGATATATACCCCCCCAGTACACAGTTTGAGGGTGGACGATCGCCGCGACGTCGCGCACCCCGCGACAGTGACTAAAAAGGAGTTGATGGGTTGAGAGAAATAGGATTTTAGAGAGCAAATCTGTTGGGTCTTCGATTGGAACATTAATTTTAAACAAGGCTTTTGGATTTTGATGCCAATGAGAGGGGATGTTGTAGACTAGTGGGTGTTGTCGTGTGTAGGCTGGGAGTGGCTACTGAGTTTAGAATTGTTAGATCTGTGTGAGAGATGGGTTAAGGGAGAGAAGTAGGCTGGTGTTACTATTCACGATGCGAGGCTTCAGTTAGCAAAAGATGGTTTTGGGTTTTATAAAATGAATGTTGGCATGGAGAAAAAAGGTGAAGCTGCTGTTATGGCTAGTGCATGCTTATAGTGGTTGAGGAGCTGCGATTGTCGATGGATGCATGCTAATGCAGGACGAGGAGAAAGCAAATGTTCAAATTAGCTTGTGAGGGGTAGGCTGGCCTTGTATGGTCTCGTCGGTTTGAGACCTTAAAGGGTTTAGAAAAGATCTGGTGGCTGACGACTTCCCTTTGAAAATAGGTTTGGTTTTTTTTTTTTTTGTCTTAAGTGGGTGTGTATTAAATGTTTTTTTTTTTTTTTTTTTTTTTTTGCTAATGCTTCCCCTCTCTTTTGTATACACTAGGATTTATATTTATAATACAGGAGTGTCATAACATATGAAAAATAAAATCTCAAACAAACTCATTCTCTTTTTTGAAATTTAAATTTGATTAGAATTAAAAATTATATTTTGAAAATTGATAACTATTATTATCTTGATGATATTTTTAACCTAAAGATTATAAGAGAATGACAAAAATACATTATAGTATTTAGTTTTTTCACAAGCTGACAAATCACACCTTTAATCGAAATCAATCCCTGATCTTTTAATATCTAATTTTAACCCCTCTATAAATTAAATTAAAAGAAAATAGGTCAAAATTTAGGTTATATCATGTGCTCAGCAGTGTTCCAAGACATAAATAACCTTTGCAACCTAGGATTAATTAGGAAGTCTTTTAACTTTTTATATGCAATAAGTGTCGTTCAAGTATGAGGCTTATATTGAGCATGCTTACATGTTTTATACTTAGTAATATTTGCATATTCATCATAGCACAACATGAAAAAAATTTGGACACATAATTTTTTAGTATTCTAAAATAAGAGGTTTCATCATGGATTTGGCTATATAAAAATTATCTTTCAGATTTTTTTCTTTTGAGAACATGTTATCTTTCAGTTTATTCTCTTCTGGGAACATGTTTTTTCCCGGATCTGATCATAATCAGCCTCACTAAGCCCTAAATCAAACTTAATGGTAAACACTTGTATTATGATCGATAACTTGTTGTGAGTTGTGCACTCATCCCATAATGGTTCATTCAAATATTTCTAAAGTTCAAAAAACCTAGTTATATTTATATTTGGTTCTTCATCTAAAGGAATTTTAATTTTAACTTTTACTTAAATAATCCTAATTCATTTCCATTGCATTCATTTCCATACTACTATAAGAATTTATATTTCCCCTCACAAACACATGTATATTGTTAGAACTAGAAGTTGAACCAACCATCATTTTTAACATGGTTTCATAAGAAACATACTGTTTTAGATGTGCAAATCAATCTAAGTATTTTTCGACAAACTCTTTTTTAAATAAATACATTGTCACGACATCTTTATGGTGAACCTTTTATTTTTTCACTTTGCACATGGATATCAAGTTGAACTATCACTAATATTCTTTGGATTAGAAATTACAAAATTAATAAAATCTTCAACTTCTTTAAGAAACTTTTGCCTATACAATCTATCATTTGACTCTCAATACATCAAAGAACGATTATCTATTATTTATGAAACCTATATAATATATTAATACCAATAATTTTTTTAGATTAACAAAGATTATCACCCTAATATTATTAACCAAACACATTAGGGAGGTTTAATAGAAAGTTATTATGTAATGTAAAATTTGGAACTAATAACTTACAAATACTAAAATGCTAGTAAAACATACCAATAACAAATTCAACTATTTATTAAAAAAAATCACAATTAACCTACACAAACCAACTAGTAATTCACCATCATGTCTTAAATTCCAAATATTCAATTCTCTCAATTTAGAAAAATATAATTCACGATGCAATAACCATCAATCACTTCATAAGTTGAAACATGCTTAACTCTAATTGTTATCAATTCCACACTAATTTAATTTCACTAAATTTTTAACTAAACCATAAAATTAACAAATAAAATAATTGGTACCCAACTAACTACTTATTATTTATTCAATTCAAGAATAAGTAACTTTAATTAACACCCAAATTATTATCAATTTCACATAAATTGAATTTTCTCTAAATTTTCAACTTAACTATAAAATTGATAAAAAAAATAATTGGTACCCATTAAATTACCCATCATTTTTTTAATTCTAACATGTCTAAATTACAAAATCACACTCAATTTCATCATGTGAAAATTATCCAAGTTCCAAACAAACCCTAAAATACAAATTCTACATTAATTCACTAAAGTTTGAACTGCACAACAAGGAAAACACTTAAATATAAAGGTAAATTACAAATACTACAAAACATTTTTAATAGATTAACTTAAAATATAAATGGGGCGGGTTTGCGGCTTGGTTAAGTGAAGCTTGACATGAAAAGAAACCAAAGAAGGTTGTGTTTGAATAGGCCTTAATTGGGAGAGTTGTTGCGCTGGCACTGGCGAGTTATGGTGGCACAATTTGTGGAGATTGGTGGAGGTTTTAGGGAGAGAAAGACAGAGTGGAGGTTCTGGCTTGGAGATCAATAAATTTGTGGAGGTTGTGTTTGAATAAGAGTTGTTAGATTTTTTTCAAATCACCAACAAAATTTCTTTCAGTATTTTCGTTGGGTGATTTGACAAGTCAGAAATGCAGATGAAATTTTTTTAATTTTTTTTTGTTGGAAATTATTGATGAAAATTTTTTGTGAATTAATAAACTGCGACATAATATTTTCTGTCAGCATTTCTGTTATTACTTTCTTTGATTTTTTTAATAGTGCAATTAATTATAATTAGCTTTTAATTATTATCACCCTTTGTCTTCTTGAACTCTAACATACTTTCATCCGTAGGTAAATGCATTCTAGAATCTTCCATTTCCAAGAACAAGTTCAATATCTTCTTTCTAAAATAAAAACAACTATTTCCGAACAAATCTCAATATTGCAGACTTGATTGTTCACAAAATTGTACTATAGTAGCTCCAACGATATATAATTTACAATATCAGTGATTAACAAAACAAGGTAAATGCATTAATCTAGAATCTTCCATTTCCAAATTTTGTGGTTGGAATTGAATGGAAAAAAGATACATAGTGCACCCAAATGAACTGAACACATAAGTAGCTAGGACAACTATTGCTTGCAATACAAGACTCATTATGGAAGATGACTTTTCTTGGCAGCGAGTGAGTGGATCGTGAACTCAGTTGGTGAAGTTGACGGTAAGGAAAGATAAGACTGCATGCCGCGATGCTATACTCTTTTGTCCCATACAGAATTTAATTTGTGAACATATTAAACTGCAAAATGCTCAAGTATCTAGCCCTTCCACGCACAAAAATAAATAAATAAAAACTATTTTTTATAATCTTTTGATTAAATATGCTAGATAGTATCTCCTAATAGGTCCATATGCCCTCCTACCTACTTGTCTCCCATGTAATTTTGATAATCTTTTTATAAAATAACACAGCACGTAAGCATAAAAGATTATCATAATAATCAATATATGTGAATATTCTATCTCAAATAATTTATCCTTTGAGGCAAATGATACTATTCCATCTATCCATCGTCTTCTCCTTGGCATATTTAACATGTTTAAGCATTTTTCTATATATTTCTTCAATGCAACATCAACAGTACAGTACAATCCAATCAAACAAGCTCCATGCACTATCTATAGTGGGTTTGAAATTCATGGACGGTAGGCACCATCTTTCAAAAACTCATGTCCAACGCACATTGCAATCCAATTCGCAGCTTTTTTTAGCCACAAACTTTGGTCAAACACTAATTTAAAAAATGTTCATATCGCATACACTTGGCAATGCATGAAATATAATTCATAAATAAAGAAAATTAATTAGCACGTCCCCAGCTTCCACCAATTTTCTGCTACAGTCTGCACGCCTACCAACTTTAATTTTATGCGCTACCATAAACACCACCAAACCTCACTATCTACAAGTATAAATATAGCTCTATCTTTCCATTCTCCCCTCACAAAAAACTTGCGAGTGTAATATATATATATATAGCTAAAACAACATTCCTCTTACATATAGTATACATCTAGGATCTGATAATTTTGGACCTGTGGTTGCTAGGCTTAAGAAATGGGCAATTCGAAGTGTTTAGCAATTATTGTTCTCCTTGTTGCAACTTCGGCTGTGAGTGAAAGCCGGGTTGCGAGAAAAGACTTGGGCCTGGACCTTGGAGGGCTAGGGGTAGGGCTGGGTGTTGGAGTGGGTATAGGGCTGGGTGGTGGTGGATCAGGCTCTGGTGCAGGAGCGGGTTCGGGTTCGGGTTCTAGGTCTGGGTCTAGTTCAAGTTCAAGCTCATCTTCTTCTTCGTCAAGTTCTGGCTCCGGGTCGGGTGGTGGTTCTAGTGCTGGGTCAGAAGCTGGTTCATATGCTGGTTCTAGGGCTGGCTCCGGGTCGGGTGGTGGTTCTGGTGCTGGGTCAGAAGCTAGTTCATATGCTGGTTCTAGGGCTGGCTCCGGTTCAAGAAACGGTCAGGGTTAAAGAGCATGGAGGACTTGGTATGTTGAAAGAAGAATAATGGAGTATTGCATATGGTAGTGTGACTATTTGCGCTCCTACAAATGGATTGTACTCTCTTTGTACCTTATCTACTCTCTGTACTGCTTTATTTAAGAATGGTGGTTGAAATCATCGTGGTGTTTTGTGATTTGTTGCTCTATGCTCCTTTTTCGTTTTTCTTGTTCTTTTAATAAACTCTAGATTGATTTAATAATAAGATTAAAAATATCATATTGATAGTAAATAAAATGAACAAAAAAAATAACAATAACTAATATAAAAAATAAAAGATAAAATTGAAAGAACATGAGCTTAAAAAAAGACAAACAAAGCAAGCAAACCCGGATAAAACTCTTAAACTTGGTTAATCTTCTAAACTCACAATCCATGAAATTCTAAACCCGGACTCAATTAAGAAACTCAATTCTCAACCAATTTAATGTTCAAGGATGAAACTAACAAAAATTATCAATTGAAAAAAATTCCAAATATAAAAAAATAGTAATCAAAAGAATAAGGATCAAATGTGATAGGGAAAAAAATTTGAGGATGAAATCATTAAAAAAATCAAATTTAAAAATTATATCAAATATATCAAATATAAGTTAAAAAAATGAAGACCAAAAATATGACAGATGAAAAAATTAGAGGATCAAATTGAAAAAAAATCAAATTTTATAAATTATTTTAAATAAAATAAATAATAATCAAAAGAACAATGACAGAATATGAAAGAAAAAAAATTAAGGGTTGCTTTGGAAATTTAGAGGGAGGTGCGGAAATCAAGGATAGAGAAGGAGAGAGAAAAGGATGTTAGTGTCAAATCGGATGTCAATAAGCTACAAGTAATGTCTATGGATGGAAGGCCTATCAAGATGATTCAAATACTACCCTGGAAGCCACTATTTGATCGTTGAATGCGTCCTTACATAAGGCTCGAATGACACGACCGCAACCAATGCGTTGACGCGTCAATACACGCATCAATATTTTTTTAAGATAATATTTATATTTGTTAAATTACCAAATTACCTTATGTCAACTTGATTATAACAAAAAAAAAACTATGATGAAAATACAAAAAAACCCTTAGATGTGGTTAAAGAAATTTTGTTTTTAAGGATAATTAAATAATTTGAATGTGCTTTGAATAGTGAAAATATGAAAAGTCCTTGAACGCCAGTTTAAAAAAATATTTTTTTCAAAAATAATTTAGTTATTTTACTATCGTTTTAAAATGTTTAAAAAACTTATTTGTCCCTTGTCAATCTAATAATGATTAATTTCACCATTGTGAAAAGATCATACTACCCCTAATAACAAGTTCATTGGTTTTTTTAGAATGATAACATGACTATTACACTATTTTAATCCACAATATAATATGTCTTGGTCTATAATGAAAGACTAAGCCATATTAATTAATTTATTTTTAATTTAACAATATGGGTAAATAAAGGAAGCTCCTTATAATTAAATAAAAGAAACTAATGATTATATCTCAAAACTTTAACTTGGACGGTTAAATATTTGATTTTTTTTTCAATTTCAGTATTGGATTGATTGAGAATTGAGTTTTGTATTTTTTTTATTTGCTTTATACAGAATTATTCTAAAATAAAAACAAATATTTACAAAATTGTTAATTTCCAACACAAGGTAAATGCATTAATCTAGAATCTTCCATTTCCAAATTTTGTGGTTGCAATTGACAGAAAAAAAAAGATACATAGTGCACCCAAATGAATTGAACACATAAGTAGCTAGGACAACTATTGCTTGCAATACAAGACTCATTATGGAAGATGACTTTTCTTGGCAGCGAGTGAGTGGATCGTGAACTCAGTTGGTGAAGTTGACGGTAAGGAAAGATAAGACTGCTTGCCGCGATGCTATACTCTTTTGTCCCATACAGAATTTAATTTGTGAACATATTAAACTGCAAAATGCTCAAGTATCTAGCCCTTCCACGCACAAAAATAAATAAATAAAAACTATTTTTTATAATCTTTTGATTAAATATGCTAGATAGTATCTCCTAATAGGTCCATATGCCCTCCTACCTACTTGTCTCCCATATAATTTTGATAATCTTTTTATTAAATAACACAGCACGTAAGCATAAAAGATTATCATAATAATCAATATATGTGAATATTCTATCTCAAATAATTTATCCTTTGAGGCAAATGATACTATTCTATCTATCCATCGTCTTCATCTTGGCATATTTAACATGTTTAAGCATTTTTCTATATATTTCTTCAATGCAACATCAACAGTACAGTACAATCCAATCAAACAAGCTCCATGCACTATCTATAGTGGGTTTGAAATTCATGGACGGTAGGCACCATCTTTCAAAAACTCATGTCCAACGCACATTGCAATCCAATTCGCAGCTTTTTTTAGCCACAAACTTTGGTCAAACACTAATTTAAAAAATGTTCATATCGCATACACTTGGCAATGCATGAAATATAATTCATAAATAAAGAAAATTAATTAGCACGTCCCCAGCTTCCACCAATTTTCTGCTACAGTCTGCACGCCTACCAACTTTAATTTTATGCGCTACCATAAACACCACCAAACCTCACTATCTACAAGTATAAATATAGCTCTATCTTTCCATTCTCCCCTCACAAAAAACTTGCGAGTGTAATATATATATATATAGCTAAAACAACATTCCTCTTACATATAGTATACATCTAGTATCTGATAATTTTGGACCTGTGGTTGCTAGGCTTAAGAAATGGGCAATTCGAAGTGTTTAGCAATTATTGTTCTCCTTGTTGCAACTTCGGCTGTGAGTGAAAGCCGGGTTGCGAGAAAAGACTTGGGCCTGGACCTTGGAGGGCTAGGGGTAGGGCTGGGTGTTGGAGTGGGTATAGGGCTGGGTGGTGGTGGATCAGGCTCTGGTGCTGGAGCGGGTTCAGGTTCGGGTTCGGGTTCTGAGTCTGGGTCTAGTTCAAGCTCAAGCTCATCGTCTTCTTCGTCAAGTTCTAGCTCCGGGTCGGGTGGTGGTTCTGGTGCTGGGTCAGAAGCTGGTTCATATGCTGGTTCTAGGGCTGGCTCCGGTTCAAGAAACGGTCGGGGTTAAAGAGCATGGAGGACTTGGTTTGTTGAAAGAGGAATAAATGAGTACTGCATATGGTAGTGTGACTGTTTGTGCTCCTATGAATGGATTGTACTCTCTTTGTACCTTATCTACTATCTGTACTATTTTATTTAAGAATGTTGGTTGAAAATCATCGTAATGTTTTGTGCTTTGTTGCTCTATGCTCCTTTTTTGTTTTTATATTTGTATCGTTTTTCTTTTTCTATCAATAAACTCTCGATTGATTTAATAATAAGATTAAATGTATAGTATTGATAGTAAATAAAATGAACAAAAAATTGACAATAACTAATATAAAAAATAAATTGTTAATATTATACTTGGAAGGAGGAAAAAAAATGCATTGAAGACTCATCGACATTCTGTTGTATACATCTCCCCATCATCAGAAGAACGTATTGAGACGGTTCTAATGCCACTGTGAAAGGCTACACGGTGACACAAAAAGAAATTGCATGTATCGTTAGAGTAATGACCTAGAAAACAAATCAAACTATTTGAAAGAACATACATCATTAGAGCAATGAAGTGAGTATCTCATGTTTATATTTAATCAATCAATTCAATTTAATTTAAAAATAATTTTTTTTTAAAAAAAGTTAAATTTAACAAAGAATGACAAATAAAAAAAATCGACATAGCTCGGGTCATTTTCAAAACCAATGAAAAAAATTTATAGAAAGCAAATAAAAATAGAACCAAATAAGTATAAAAAAAATAGTAATAAAAAAAAATAAGAATCAAATGTGATAGGAAAAAAAATTTTGAGGATGAAATCATTAAAAAAATTAATTTTAAAAATTATCTCAAATAAAGAAAATAGGAGTCAAAAGAATAGGACCAAATATGACAGATGAAAAAAATTAGAGGATGAAATTGAAAAAAAATACAATTTTATAAATTATTTTAAATAAAACAAATAATAATAAAAAGAACAAGGATCAAATATGATTGCTTTGGAAATTTAGAGAGAGGTGCGGAAATCAAGGATAAAGAAGAAGGAGAGAGAAAAAGGTTGTTAGCATCAAATCAGAAGTCAATAAGCTATAAGTAATGTCTAGGGATGGAGGGCCCATCAAGACGATTCAAATACTGCCCTGAAAGCCACTGTTTGGTCGTTGAATGCCTCCTTACACAAGGCTCGAATGACAATACCACAACCAACGCGCTGACGCATGCAATATACGCTGTCGCACGTCAATAAAAAATCCGCGCGGCGTCGGCTTGGCGATTTTTCGTTATGTTGATTTGATTTGTTCGTTGGAGTCGCCACCTAGTAATTGATTGCGGGCTACTAGGAAACCGGATGTATTGGTCTTGTCAGAGATTCATGGGTAAGAGACTGGTTGTGGTTAGGGAAGGTATTAGCACCCCTAACACACCCTACCTGAGGTAAGCTGCTTCGTGGACTTGATGTGTTTAAAAAATAAAATTTTAGCCCAATTCTAAGGCTTCGATAAATCAGTTATTAGTTCCCAAAATATATGTAGATACATGTTCTACATTTTCATGGGAAATACAACATGATTTTTATCTGTCCTTTAGATATTTGTGCATATAAATTAAAATATTAAATTCATTTTTTTTATTCAATAACATACATAAAAAATAAACAACACACACACGTCTCTTTTTCTATTATTATTTTCTTTTTCTTTTCTTTTCTTTTCCTTTTTCTTTTTGTACATCACATTACAAAATACAAATTCAAAACTAAACAAAAAAACAAAAACAATACATTAAACAAATATTCAAAAATTACAAAAAATAGCCTACAAAACAATCGTAATCATAGGGAGAGCCTCCTACAACCGCTGAAACGCCGGCGGCGCATCTGCCCCACGCGCCGCCGCCGAACCCCCAGGCAGAACAGGGGTCAGCTGCAGCTTCCTCCCCTCTTCCCGTCCTTGCCGGTGTGACCTGCAAAACACCCAAAAACGCAACTGGCAGTAGATTTTAGTTCTTAATTTCCTTTGTTTTTTTTTGTGTTTTCTGTCTTCCTTTCGGTTCATTTCTTCTCCCTTCCAGGATCTGCTTCTTGGGGCCTCCCCGTCTTCTCCTCTGCTTCAGATAGTTGGGCGGCGGCTGATGGAGATCTAGATCGGTGGCAGAGGGGAAATGGCTTGATGCACGGCTGCCCGAATGAGAGAGATCTATTGTGGAGGCTACGGGGCCGTTGTTTAGGCTGCGTCGCCCGCGTCCCCGTGGCCGAATGGAAGGGAGGCCCGATCCGGTGGAGGAAATGGAGGTGCGGCCGGCTTCGGTGGTGGATGGAGATGAAAAGATCAGTTGAGGAAAAGCAGGCGGCCGGTGAGAGGGGACTGAGAGTGGCTCTGAAATGGCCGGCCTCAAAGGGAGAAAAGCGAGAGGAAGCCGGGGACCTTTGTTCTCTCGGTTTTGGTCGGGGAAAGGAGCGGCCGCTTTGGATGAGAGTTGAGGGGCTGTCTTGTGGCTAAAAGGGAGGGGGCTGCCCCGGTTTGTGTGAGGTAAGGAGAAGATGTGGCTGTCCGGTTGAGGGAGAAGAGAAAAACATCCCAGATGGGGGGAAGGCTTTGTTCTGTGGGAAGGTGGGGGCCGATCTGCGCCGTGAGTGCGGGGGAAAAGAGGGTTGGTGTTCGTTGGGCTGAAAAAGTATGGGGAACGACTGAGAGGGAAAGATTTGTGGGAATCGGGTGGCTCTGGTTTTGATTTTGCAAGAGAGGGGCCGCTGCTTGTGCCGGCTGCTGCTGGTTGAGGGAGAAGAGGCCTGTGGGAAAGCTGGAGAGGCAGAGAGGGAAGAAGAAACTGAAGGGAAAACTTGGGGAAAAGGGGAGCAGCGACTTGTAAGGAAAATGGAGTGGGAGCAACTGCTGGAAAAATGAATGGGGTTTTGTGTTGTTGGCTGGCCAAGGAGAAGAAAATGGGGGAACCGACTGGAAAATGAAAGGAAATGGAGCGCCGGTTGGAGTGGTGCAATGCGGGCTGAAAGGAGAAGAAAATTCTCAACCGGGGGCGGCGGCTCCGGAGAAAAAGATGGGTTTACGGTTAGGTATTTTTTGTATTCTTTTTCTGATGTTTCCAAAATTGCCCCCCTTGAAAATTCAGTGTAGCATGGTATTTATAGGAAACGTTTTGCTAGGTTTTCAAATTAGTCCCTCAACTTTTCCTTTCCTTCTCTTTTCCTCTTTTTTTTTGTAAATTTTGATCTTTTCTTATTTTTTTTGTATTTTTGAAAACGAGCAATATCAACGTCGACTCAATGAGGAAAATCAATGATTTTAAAAATAACGCGTTAAAAGTTGAACGCGTTCCAAATATCTTTGAAAATTTAAATTCTTTTGAGACGATGCTAAAAATGATAAAAACAATGCAAATGTATTAAAAACATATTTTTTGGATTTTCAAATGCTTTTTCGCTATTTTTGGATTTTTTTGAAAATTTATCAAAAACATGGGTCAAAAATTGGGTAGCAACATACGCAACAATAGTTTTTTAAGATAATATTTATATTTGTTAGAATACCAAATTATCTTAAGTCAACTTGATTATAACTAAAAAACCATGATGAAAATATAAAAAAACCCTTAAACACGAGTTAAAGAAATTTTGTTTTTAAGGGTAACTAAATAATTTGAATGTGCTTTGAATAGTGAAAATGTGAAAAGTCCTTGGACACCAGTTTAAAAAAATATTTCTTTTAAAAATAATTTAGTTATTTTAATATCGTTTAAAAATATTTAAAAAGCTTATTTGTTCCTTGTCAATCTGATAATGACTAATTTCATCCTTATAAAAAGATCATATTACCCCCAATAATTATTTCATTGGTTTTTTTAGAATGACAAAATAACTATCATCTTGTTTCAATCCATAATATGACATGTGTTGATCTATAGTAAAAGACCAAGTCGTATTATTTAATTTATTTTTAATTTAACAATGTGGGTAAATAAAGGAAACTCCTTTCGAGTAAATAAAAGAAACTAATGATTATATCTCAAAACTTTCACTTAGGCTATTAAATAATTGATTTTTTTTTCACTTTCAGCATTCAGCATTGGGTTGATTGAGAATTGAGTTTTGTATTTTTTTTATTTGCTTTATATGGGATTATCCTGATCCCACAACCTGGGTCACGGGTTTGGTAAGTTGACCTAGGTTGACTCTGTAAATTTTTTATTTTTTATTAATTGTGTTTTATAATTTTTTTATTTGTTTTCCATTGAGTTATCTCGATCTCATAACAAGGAAAATGGATTTGGTAGGTTGACTCGAATTTTTTTTAGTTTTAATTGAATATTTTTTTTCAATTTTATTCTCCAACAACTCAATATTCTTTTTTTTTTTAATTTTATATTTCAATATTAAGTTGTTTCAGAATTCGACCGCATAATTTTTTCAACTTATTTATCCCAATCTCATGAATTTATTTATTTTCTCAATTTTTATCTTCAACATTAGATCTGTTGGAAATTGATATTTGTAATTTTTTTTATTTGTTTTTTATGAAGTTATTTTGGTTTCATAACCTAGGTCACAAGTTTAACAGGTTAACTCGGGTTGACTTAGGTTTTTTTTATCCTTTTGTTTAATTGATCTTTTTTTTTATTTCATTCTTTAATATTGGATTAGTTGGAAATTGAGTTTCATAATTTTTTTCAATTTGCTTTTTATACATGGTTATCCTGATCTCATACCCTGGTTTGTGGGTTTGACAGATTATTTCTTCTTTTAACATTGGGTTAATTATCTTCATAATTTATTTAATTTGCTTTTTATAGAGCTCTTATGATTTCATGACTTAAGTTATGGATTTAATAAGTTAATCTAGTCGATCCAGTATTTTCTAGTCCTAATATTTATAAAACAAATATAATTCAATGTGTTTCTATATCAATATTTAAAAATAATATTATTTAATATGCTTTGAATTTTAAGTTTATAATTAAAAATAATTATTAGAGAATGCCTGTACGTAAGTAAGTAAGAAAAAATGATATGACAAGGAGCACAAGAGGGGCCAATAATCTAGTCCATGCTACAGCAAATATATATCTGTTCCATATACACAAAAATCAAAATTAAATTCACTTATGAGTAATCATTTATTGTAACCAGTTTCTTAGTATGTGCTTCATCGCACATGTTTTCATTAACTAATTTATAACATTTTTGCTACTTTCTAATATATTGTTTAAAATTATTTACACTACTAAAAAATTAAAAAAATAAAACAAAAAACACCAAAGGAAAATATCTTTTCATGGTTTCCAACAAAATTTACAACAAAAAATTTATGTCAATAATTTTATACGTTATTAAATCCTAAGGTGAAATTCATTAAATTATTTTAATTTTTAAAATACATAAAATGTATGGTGAGGAAAAGCATTCATTAAATTATGTAAAACTTTTATTCGGGGCTCCATTTAACTTTTAACCTAATCATATTACATTCTAGTTATTAAATCCTTTTATTTTAATGAATTTTATTTTAATTATATGTGAGGAAAATATTAAAAATATAAGCATGTATAAAAATTTATGTTATTTTTTATAATAGCCAATGGTCCCTTATAAGATAACAACTAAGGTGAAATTTGATAATTTACTAAATTTTGATATAATTTAATTAATTTTAAAATTTTAATTATATGTGGGTAAATAAATATTAAGAATATGGGATAAATAAATAAAAATTACGAATCTTTTCGTTTAAAGGAGTCTTTTCAAAATTAGAAACATCTATAACAAATAAAATATAATAATTCATAATATAAGTTTTTTAAATTTTTTATTTTGGTTAGTTATATTTATAAATATCTATAATTGAAAACTCTTAAAAAACCCTACGAAAAGTAAAACTTAATAAAAATATAGTGGATCTCCAATACTAATATTTATATTCTAATATATAAAATTAAAATAACTTCTCCTGTTACAATCACTATAACATTACATTATTAGTGAGTTTTTTTATGTCTGAAGGAGTTGTTTTTATTCAAATAATATATATAGCACAAATGTTTATCTACTTAGTTATATATTTTTAATAAATATTGGGCAAGTATTAAAGAGTTTATTTTTAATAAATGTGAGGAGAGTACCAAAAATATAGATACACATAAATATTTTATGCTATCTTTTAATGAAGATTTTCTTTAATAGAAAGTGTTTCTCAAACGAAATAAATAATTTAATCTAATAATATCAAATATAAGATAAGACTATAGCTAAATGTCTTTTTTTTTAAAAAAAATATTAAGATCTAATTTAATAATATTTTAAATTTTAATTTAATTTATTATTTTAGAGTCATAATTATATGTCGAATGATAAAAATAAAAAAATATATAAGCAAGAATAGAAATGGTTTAAATTGTTTTGTTTAAATGAGTTTTTAAAAATATTTATAGCTATTGTTAATCATCATAATCATAATCATCATCATCATCATCATCATTATTTTTTTCTTCTTCTTTTTCTTTTTCTTCTTTTTCTACAGGAGTCAAGGATAATTTGAAAAAATATTTATAAAAAATCCAACTCATCTAAAAGATTAAATATTACTATCTAACACCTATCATCAAGTAAAAGTTCTTTAAATTTAAAACATGCATATATCTACCATTATATAATATTTGATTATTTAATTTTAATAAGAAGAGAGTGAGAATGTTACAATTCTTGATCATTTAGTTAATTCAAACTATGATATAATATTAAAGAATGATTTGAACTTAAAATGTTAAATTATCATATCCTAAAAAGGTTTTATATTACCATGCAATAATAACCAAAGATCCTATATTATTATTATTATTATTATTATTATTATTATTATTATTATTATTATTATTATTAAAACTAATCATATGATTTATTATTTTTCAACTTTTAATTATTGGATTTTGTTGTCCTATTTTTAAACAATTTTGAAGTTTTCATAGTCAACATACAATTCCAATAAAATACTATAATTTATGAGCGATATAAGTATGTGTGTGTATATACTAACTTTGTTGATCCACTAAGTTGACTAATAACACTCCAGTCATTATCTTCTCTAGCATATCTAACATGTGTGAAGCAATACTTTTTTTAATTTCCTCCATAATCAGCGGCATTCGACCGTACAGATCGATAACACTCCACGATCTATAATGGGACGGCACCTTCATAATGTTGTGTCCAGCGTATCAGACTCCAAAATCATCTCCCAGCTATGCAATCCATTTCTCAGCTTTTTTGTCCACAAATTTTTAATGGAATTTACAAAAAGAATGTTCACATTACACATGGCAATGCGTAATAATTCATGAAGAAAATTAGCACATGATGTCCCCTCCTCTACTTTCTGATACAATCCCCACGCCTCCACCTTTTATCATGCCCACTACCATGTCCCAAACCTCACTATCTACAAGTGTAAATATAGCTCCATCTTTCAATTCGCCTCCCACAAAAACTTGTAATCTCTAATAACTAAAAGAATACTCACTCTTATATAGGATACACATGCATACATAGTACTTGGTACTTTGGACCTTTGGTTTCTCGGCTTAAAATATGGGCAATTTGAAGCGTTTAGCAATTCTAGGCCTCCATGTTGCATCTTTTGCTGTCGGTGAAAGCCGGGCTGCAAGAAAGGACTTGGGCATGGACCTTGGAGGGTCGGGAGTTGGTTTGGGTAATGGGCTGGGTGGTGGTGGATGAGGATCTTGTGCTGGAGCAGGTTCAGGTTCTAGATCCTCTCGTTGCAATTCCAGTTCATCATCTTCTTCATCTGGGTCGGGTGATGGTTCTGGTGCTGGGTTAGAAGCTAGTTCATATTCTAGTTCTAGGGCTGGGTTCGAGTCATGGAACATGCGTGGTAAATGAAACAAAATGATTTCCTTTATTGAAAGAAGAAACTACGACTGCTATGAATATTAATAAGGGTCCATCTAGCAGTGTTGTAAAGTATGGTTGAAAGTCTCAATTCATTATGTCATAAATTTATTCTCTGGAGATTATTAATTCGAGTCCTACAAATCTCAGGGTCATTGAAAGTTTACATAGCCGTTAACTTCAAAATCCATGAGATTAGTTGATATATACATAAGCTGATCTAAACACTCGTGTTAATAAAAAAAAATAGTTAAAAAGTTATAACCACATTGTTGAAAGTACATATCACAATTTGTTAGAGATTATAAAGATAACCGAATGGAAAACACGAAAAAATAGTTTTAATAAAATTATTTAGGTTACTAACTTAAGACATAAACATGTTGTTTTCTTGAGATGATATACATCGTTCGCATAAATTTTGATGTATCGAATCAAGAAAGTATTGCAAGACATCTTAGAGATACAAAAAGCTTACCCACTTTGTCTAGTCTCACAAGCTTGCACCACTTGGAAAACTGAAACTCTAGAAAGAATAGCACCGGTCTTGCTCAAATGGTACAACAAAATAAAATTGTTTAACATGGCTTTGGTTTGTTGGGAGAAAGATTTTGTAGATAATATAATGAATAGATATTTAAGATGTTGTATATTTATATATAGGTAAGAGAGTACAAGTATTTAAATTCTAAACTATTAAAGATTTAATGACCAATTTTTAAAGAAAATGATTGTTATGCATAATGTCTTATAACTTGCAATTAAACGCATATAACATTTTGTAACATGAAAATAAAAGAATTAATGCTTTGTAACTTATAATTAAAAATCATATAATGTTTTGTAAATGCATGTAATTAAAAGACAATTAAAAGGCATATAAAGTATTGTAAGTGAAAAAAATTAAAAGGGTAATTATTTTCTTATAACAACTCCTTAAAATTTTGAACTTTTATAAAAATATTCTAACAATTCCCCACTTATTTTTTAAAAAATAATAGTCATATGTTTGGGCAAGGAAACAAATGTATTATATAATAAAGGTGCTAATAGCTTGAACCCTTACTTAGTACTTCAACAATATTACTATTAAGTCAGCGGTGAACCTTTTCTTGGATTAAGGTTTTTTTATGAAAGATAAATATTGTATAACTCAAAAACAATATTTATATATTTTGTGATGAGTTTCAAAGCCAGCACATTGCGACCTTGTGCTTGATCTTGACTTTCATGAACAATTTAAAGAACCCACCCAATTCTCAAAGGAAAAGGTCCTATTTTCATGGTCATATAATGTGTTTATCAAGAATGTTCTCATGACTTTAACATCCTAATAGAATATATTAAAATTTTCATTAAAGAAACTTAATCTTATTTCGTTTGGTGATACGTGCATTTGCACCATAGGGATGGATATAAATAGATTAGTGCATGTTAATCCGTTACTTTATGATTTGTTTTTCCATTTGCACCTAGATCTTGGAATCTATAGTCAACTAGGTAAGGTATCCTCATAGGTAGTTTATATTTCTTTGAGCTTAAAACATATCTACCTTGATGTTATCTAGATCATATCTTTGGCCAAAACTTTTGTAAAATGATCAACAATATAATTCTTTGTACTAATATAGTTAACATTTATGGTACTATTGTTCATAAATGATTTCACAATACTATGCTTTCTTTTAATATATCTGGAATAACCATTGTAATATTTATTATGCATTGCTCCAATAATAGCAATGCTTTCACAATGAATTAAGATAGGTGGTATTGGCTTTTCCCACGTAGAGATTTCAGATATAAAATCATGTAACTAGCCCACTTCATCATTGGTCGTGACTAAAGCTATCAACTCCGCCTCCATAGTAGATTTGGAAATGATTGATTGTTTTTTTTTTTCAACATATTGCTCCTCCATCTAAAGTGAAAACATAGCCAGTGGTAAATAAAGAATCATCTGATAAGGTATTCCAATCACCATCATTGTACCCTTCAAGTACAACGAGATACTTTTAATATAATATTATGCCTTAGTGTATTTTTCCTTTCAAATATCTCATTAAACAAGTTATATCATTCCAATGAATATTGGGTTTGCTAGTAAACCTTGTTAGAACCCCAACATTAAAAGTGATATCAAGCCTTATATAACCAATAGCATACCTAAGACTTCTAATAATACTAGCATGTTTCTTTTGGTAGCAAACATCATTATCAGTTTTCTATAGGAAGCAAATGCGCAATGCAATTAAATAGAGTTCTATATGTTTAAAATCTATAAAATTATATTTTTTTCAAGAAAATTTCAATGTAATGAGATTGATCAATAAAAATATCATGAGAAGTTCTGGTAATTCTCATTCCAATAATCATATTTGCTTCACTCAAATTCTTCATATCAAAATTATTTTGAAGCAATAATATAGTACTATCAATAATATCTTTATTAGAACCAAAAATTAAAAGATCATCTATGTATGGGTATATAATCACATAAATATTATTGAAAGATTTATAATATATGCAATTGTCACTTTCATTAGTTTTGAAACCATTATCAAGTAAACATGCACCAAATTTTTCATTTTTAAATCTTCATAAAGTTGGTTTAATATTTTCTTGAAAATTTTTATCCCCACTATTTTCTATTTTAAAAAGAATTTTTTTTTATGAAAAATAGCATCTATAGATTCAATGATAGTTTTATTATCAAGATCAAAAAATCTATAAGCTTTATTATTCAAGGAATAACCTAAAAAAACACAAGCAGAAGTTTACCAAGTTTTGGCCTTTTAGGATCATAAAGTTTAACAAAAGATAAACAACCCTAAACTCTTAAAAAATCTAATTTTAGTTCATAACCTCTCCATAATTCATAAAGAGTTAAAATAGATGTTTAGTATGGAATTCTATTTAAAATAAAATTTACGGATAAAACAGCTTCTTCACAAAACATTTTAGGAGCATTAAAACTTATAAGCATAAGATTTACCAAATAAATTAAGGTCTTACTTTTCCTTCCGACTGCACCTTTTGAAGAAGGCGAATATAGAGCTATAACTTTATACACAATATCATGAGATTGAATAAAATTATTAAAATCAATAGAACCATATTCCATACCCCTATCACTTTGAAACCTTTAATCTTTTTGCTAGTTTTATTTTCAACTTCTTTAAGAAAAATAATAAATATTTCAAAAGCCTCACTTTTATGTTTCATAAGAAAAACATATGAATATTTGAAAAAATTACCAATGAAAGTTATAAAATAATGATTACCACCACGAGTTAAAATACCTTTTAAATCACATATATCAGTATGTATAAGTTCTAATAATTCAAAATTATACTCAATACTTTCAAAAGGTTTTCTTGAAATTTTAATCATGCTACAAGATTCAAATTATATTTTTCAAATTCATTCTTAAGTTTTGGAATTAAGCCAAGATTACTTGAGTTTCTCACATATTTAGAATTTATATAAGATTATCTAATATACCAAACATTCACACAAGAAACAATGTAACCAAAAATAACAATTTCATTCAATTCAATATTAAGTTTAAATATTCTATCATATGCATAATCTTTTCCAATAAATAGGCCCTTTTTTTAGAAAATACATATTGATCAGCCTCAATAACTTGTTTAAAACCAGCCTTATTCAAATGAAACCAGAAACTAAATTCTTGTGAATTTCAAGAGCATGCAATACATCCTTAAGAGTGACTTCTTTTTCAGATGTAAATTTGATAAGAACATCTCTACCCCCTACCACATCAATAGTGTGTGAATCACTAAGCAGGATTTTTTTTCTCATTTAATTGAACAAGGTTTTGTTATTAGAGGCATATCTATTAGCTCCCGAATCAATCAATCATGCATCTGAACCTTCAAGATTTATTAATCTCATAAATCATAGGCACAACTGGCTCTTTAGTAATGTTAGTTTATGCAACAAGCCCATGTTTTAAGAAACAACAAGTTCTAGAACCATACTCAGGTTACAAATAAAACAAGTATAATTATTTTTATCATAGTTGTGGTTGCCATTATTTGATGGTATTTTAGGACATGTTCCATTATTTCTTGCTTGGTTGGAATGAAAATGGTTTTCATAAGGTATTTTCTTGAAATATTTTTTCTTTGGCCTAAACTTTCCATGGGTTTTTTCTATATGAGGGGGATTTTTATGAGAAGTGATTAAATTTATCTTTGTACCATTTGAACCATTGAGTTTAATTACTTTGTCTTGGTTCCTTACTTTTTATTCTACTCTTAGACGGGTAACAAGAGCTTTAATTGAGAGTTCATTTTGTTTATGCCTCATACCTTTGGCAAAGCCTTTCTGAGATTCAAACAACTTAACAATGATGGCTGTAACTTGCATTTGTTCATCTACTTGGATGTCTTCGTTACATATCTATTGAGAAATCATTTGGAATTCATAGGCTTGATCAACCATGAGCTTTTCTTCATTTATTTAGAACTTAAAAATCAACTACAAGCATACTTTTTGAAAATAGCTTCTTTGGTATCATATTTTTTATGAAGTGCCTTCCAAATCTTCTTGACAGAAGTAAAATCTTAATCAGAATAATCATAAAGCTCATTAGAAAGACAATATAGTAAATAATTGTTACAATTATTATTATTATCTTTCTCCTATTTTTTAACTTCTCTCTCTTGTTGAGTTAACTCTTCTTTACTCATATTTTCATTCTTTTTTTCTTAGGATTTTTTTTTTGTTAAGACATAGCTAACATTCAATAGAATAAGATAAACCAAAGTTTTTATCCTCCATCTTTTGAAGTTTGCTTTATAGAAACAAAATGGATTGTTAAGGTCACCCATTTTGATGGAGATTTGCCCATTGATAACATTAGAGTTCTCCGTAACCGATATCATCTCAAATTGTTGGAGATTAGAAAGAAATTACCTGATAATACAAATGGAATAAAAACAAAAAGTATCTTTACCAAAATTATTTAGGTAATTGACTTGAGGCATAACTAGGTTTCTTTTTTTAGAAGATACATGTCGTCCATAGAAATTATAATGCAATGGATCAACTTGACATTTGGCTGATTGAGAATTTAGTTTTCTAAGTTTGTAGAGTTGGCCTTCTATGAGGTGATTCCAACATCATAACCTATATCATGGGTTTGGATGATTAACCCGAGTTAACTTTAGTCTTTTTTTTAGGTCCTTTTAAAAAATTATTTTTTTTTCAATTTTGTTAGCATATCCATAGCATATTCTGTCATAATTTTATTTTTAAAATGCATATCCATGTTTTTATAGGTGAGAGGAGTACAACCTTTCATATCATACGATAACATATTCATATCTTGTATTCTTATTTATGCTTCCCAGCTTTCAATAGAGTTTAAAGAAAACAATTGATAAATGATTCAAAATGATAATCAATGGCAGGGATAAAACTGAAGAATGTTGTTTTTTACAAAATGATCCTCTCCAAACCAAATACATTCTATACATGCCTTCCCCTTATTCTAGATCTACTCTGCTCATTGATCCATGACTATTCTCCACACAAGCATATAGAAGAAGTTAAATGTCCTAGACCACTTGTAATGATATCCTTGTTAGTTTTGACACTTGTGATGATGTGGGGTTGAGCATTGGGTGTCAGAGGTGTTGTTGAAAATCATGGTGTTGGGAGATTCACAGTTTGTGCAAGAGGAGATGTTACCAATTGTAGAGGCTACTAGGCATAGTGCCTGTGTACTGTCGATGGCATTTTTATTTTTTATTTTTTCATTAAGTTTGCTTTTAAAGGGGAATTGTTAAGGGGAAAGAAATGAGTGATTATCAAACATAAAATTGATGGAATAGCAAGTGAAATGGTAGTTATCGTAACTCAATTTTTTAATTTAAAAAAAAAATGAATGAATGAAAAATAAATCGAAATTTGAGTCAAGATAACATAAATTGGAAGTTTGAAGACTAATAGGGATAGAATTATAAATTTGAAAATCAATTTTGGTAGAAATTGATAAGTTTGGGACTTAATTAAGCTTTGGATTAGTTTAATTAATGAAATCAAGAGCTTAATTGAAGAATTGATAAGTTTAAGGACTTAATTGAACTTGGAATTAGTTTAATTAATGAAACCAGGGGCTTAAAATTGCAAGATATTAAAGTCCAAAGACCAAAGTGAAAAGACAGGAGTACTATAGGGAGTTTAATTTATTTTTCCAAAGGGTAATTTTGAAAGAATTAAAAGTTGAAGAGCCAATTAAGAACTGAATTGATTAAATTGAAAATCAAAGATTGTTTTGTAAATGGTGTCGAAATCCAGGGTTCAATTGCAATTGATCCAGGGACAAAAATTTAAAAAAAAAGATTTTCCATGAATGCGGATTCAATTACTAAATGTTAGAACTTCAATGGGGCTAATCACGGAAAATCATTAAAAAAAAATGAAACATGACAAACACACAATCTATAATCATGAAAGGAAGCTGGAATTGCAGAAGCAATTATTCAAAATAATAATGAGTACTTCTCAAATATGCATTGCTAGACTGCTTTAGTTTGTATAAAACCCAACATCATGATAAAAGAATGAGGTTATTCTTAGTTTAAGATAAGACATCTTTTAAGTGATTTATAGAAGCGCAAAGGTGACATTTAGGTAGCGTTTGTTTACGCTGTTGCGGCTGCGTTTCAATGCGTTTCGCTTGAAACGCAGCGCCTGCATGTTTGGTTAAGAAAAAAAGGGATTTACTATTCATGGGCCCCACCTTTTACTGCGTTTGCAACACAGGGACGATCGAAGCAGCTTGGGGCTCGCTTTTGTTGCAACCGTGTTACAAAACGGTAAACAATGGCGCGCCTTGCAGCAGAGGAATAACCAGTCCTTCCCCTTCCCCTTCCCCTTCCCCTTCTCCTTCTCCTTATTCTCCTTCTTCGAAACAGCTTGGGGCTGCTTTTGTTGCAACTGTGTTCCAACATAGTAACAATGGCGCGTTACGCGAGAGGAATAATCAGTGCTTCCCCTTTCTCTTCTTCTTCTCCTTTTTCTTCTTCTTCTTCTTCTGCACCATGTCTCCACTGTTCTGCAACGTGAACAGTGGAGACTCCACTGTTCACGTTGAAGAACAGTGGAGCGCAGCTCCCTCACCACCACCCAGGGCCGCCGCCCCTTCTCCTTCTCCTTCTGCACCATGTCTCCACTGTTCACGTTGAAGAACAGTATAGCGCAGCTCCCTCACCACTGCCCAGGGCCGCCGCCCCTTCCCCTTCCCCTTCCCCTTCTCGTTCTCCTTCTCGTTCTCGTTCTCCTTCTCCTTCTCCTTCTTCTTCTGCACTTCTCCATGTCTCCACTATTCAGCTACGTGAACAGTGGAGATCAGCTCCATTGTTAATGGGCCGGATCGGGTCCGGCCCAAGCCTAAATGCATCAAACCGGGTCCGTCCCAAACTTAAATGCATTGAACCGGATGTGACCCCGTAAAATAAAAAAAATCCAAAACTTTTTCTCAATATTGTGTTTTATTTGAAAAACTAATGTTTAACATGATTCAATGGCACTACATAATTACATTTGAAGGAGATCGTATGAAGGCATAGCATTTGCAGAATTTGATCGCAATCTCAATTTTATTCCTGATGATATTTTACCTTATGTTGTTGCACGCTCAGGAAACCATGGAAACTGTAGTTCTTGTTGAATAGATTTCATACATGATGAAATTGAACATATTTTAATCTGACAATAAAAATACTTTATATAAAGTATTGTTATTTCATGATGTAATAGCAGTAGTGAAATCGTTAATATTTCAATTAAAACCCATCAATATTAATATATGTTTTTTTTAATTATTTTATAACCTCAATTTGAAAAGCATTTTTTAACCAAACACATTAAACTATTTTTTGTTCAACCTCAATTTCAACCACAGTTTTAACCAAACATATATTTTTCCAAACTAACCTCAACTAAAAGTATTTTTTATAAAACAATGTTTTTCAAATCATAACCGCAACAGTTACCACAATATCAAACACACTATCATGATCTAGCTTCAATTAATTATGTGTATTTAATCTGAGTTTCAAACTCCCATTCATGTCCCCGTATCTTTTCTTATATCTGACTCGTTAATTATGCTCGTGGTCCTTCTTCGATTTGAAAATGGTTGTCATCATCCTTTCGTTCTCATCTTTTCCAACAAATTCATTGTTTCTTCCACTCTACCATCTTATATATGATTTAGCTTTTCTATTAACAGGCATCAGTGTTTTTGTCAGACAAGGAGCGGTTTTGTTTTTCTTTCTTCTTCTTCTGTTTTTTTGTACGTGAATAATGGATGTATTCAAAATTATGGTATTGGGAGCTGTTGTCATGTAAATTTTGTTTTCGTCTGATAGTTGAATTCCCGCTTTTACTTTAACAATGAAAGAAAAACCGTTCTAGACCACTTAAAAATGACCTCTAATTCATGCTCTTCCTTGTTGGGATGAATGGGCTTTTCCCTTCGGAAAATCTGTCCCAGAAGGTTTAGACTGAGTGCACTTCAAGTCTCAATATACTCAGCCAGTGGTCCAGCTTCTGCAAAAGTTTTTACTTGCTCTTCAAGCTCCCAAATACTTTAATTATGCAACACGCAGCTACTACATTAACCAAGTGCTCGGATCTCTGTCTGTATCCTCGAAGATTGGCATCTATAAAGACTGGTCCTGTAGACTTACATTTGATGTGTTCATAGTTGAAGGACGCAAGGGATATGTATGAAGATGGTGCCGAAGACTGCTTGGATACCTAACACACCGAGGATCCAAATTGGCAAATACTTGCTTTGACTATACTTTTCTCCTGCAATCCAATCTAGCCTAGGGGATACTCACACTCAGTTAAAGTCCGAACCAGGCCAAGATCTTGATGACAAAGTGAGTTATCTTCTTACCAGGTTAAATTTAGCACATCAGTCTAGGCCTCGAACTTGTGCTCCACTTAAGCCATCATTCACGAAGCCCATTTGACCATCCACAGCGAGGCTTATCTACTGTTTGCGAGCAAAGTATATCTTGGATCTTATGCGTGACCAGATATAGTGCTCTGGAAAAGTTTGAGATAGCTCTAGTTTTGAACAAAGATGAGGTGAGGTCTGTGAAAAGGAAGGAGACACCACAGATCGAGCAACAAATTCTTTCATTCGAAGGCATGTCTTTCAATCTAATCACGGCACATTGTCATGCTAAACTAGTTTGTTGTTCGTGGCACTGCAATGGGCCATGAAAAAATATGCTAAAAATTTACCAAAGTTTTTTACTCAAATTCTGCTTTCATTTAATTATATTATAATTAAATACTAATGGGATATAATTAAATATGATAAATAAATACTCGGTTTTGGGAGAGAACTTACTTGTTGATATTTAGTGTTTGAATATGAATGAAATGCTTGACTATTTGGTAATTACAAAATGAGTGCTATAAAATTCATTATTATGCTATTACCTTTATTATTTTTTAAATTTTATTTAAAATAAATAGAAACTATGCTTATCATCTAGCACATCACATGACCACCTGTAATTGCTTATTTTCCATAGATTCACCAACCTGATTGATAGACAAAACTGAATTAAGGTAATTGTATGAGAAAATGAAAACTTAAAAAATGTACCTGTCCGAGGTCCAAGGTTGGGTATATTTTTAAATAAAAAAATATTTTAAAAAATAATTATTATCACAAGTAAACTCTATCCTAGACAAGTGCTTCGTCTAGCACAAACCCCGTATGATTTCAAAGGGCTTCCTCAGGCACAGAGTGGATCTTGCAATTTTCGCATCTCAGAACTCAAAGCTTTTTGTGAAGTCTTTTGAAACCCTAATTGTTACTTGTTGGTAATCAGGTAAATAAATATATCATTAGATCAATGTCATCGGAAAAATACAAACTCAATAACAACAATCGTCAATTAATGCCATCGTAAAATATATTTACAACAAAGTCTTCAAAAAATATTCATAGCTATATACAATTTTATAGGTTAAATATTACAATTTTATCATTAAATTAAAAAATATTTAAGCCATGCATCCATAGTTTTTAGACTCGGTCCGGTTTAAGACCCGGGTTTCGGGTTTTGACCGAGTCACCGGGTCATTCGGGTCAATTTAAAAAAAATCAAAACGACGTCGTTTTAGTAAAAAAATAAAACAAAACAAAAGTTAACGGGTTACAACCAGGTTTTTGATCGGGTCTTACCAAGTCGCCTGGTCACACTAGATTTTTTCTTCCCCTGTTTTTTGTTTTTTTTTTAACTCGATCCAGTTGTAGTCTTGGATCAGCCGGATCCCCGGTTTTAAAACTAGGCGCACATCGCTATCCTAACCTATAATAGCTCTAACGATGAAGTTAGAATTCAACGCGCAAGGCAACAATTATATCTAATCTCTTTTTGTTGTTTTCGATATTTCAAGGTGAGATTCATATAGTTCCCAACCTCTAATGGTGAAAGAGCGACCAAGTTTTTCAATCAAAAAATTCAAAATTCAATAAGGTTTGAAGTTTTCAACGATAGAAATTCAGATTCCATTAATATAAATATATATATACACGCACACACACACAACTATTTTGTGCTGTTGATTTTGAAATTGAACTTTTTTTTATTAAAATTTGAATTTTTTTTAAATTAAATTTTTAAATATTTTTAAATCATTTTAATATATTGATATAAAAAATAAATTTTAAAAAATAAAAAAAATATTATTTTAATATATTTTCAAATAAAAAAATATTTTAAAAAACAATATTTATCATATACTTAAACACTTCTTTTACTTGACAATGTTTATATAATTATCAAATGTTTATATATATATATATATATATATATATATAAACAATGTTAAATAGAATCTATTACGACTGTATGAGTTATTATAAATGTCAATCAAAGGAGTGGCATGATCTGGACGTGCAATATAAACAAAAATAAATAAATAAAATTGCCAATTGTCCTACCAATCAAATTAAATTGCAAGTATGGCAACGAAGAACATGTTCGTGATAAATGGGCTCCTTGTGATGTATTGATAATATTTTTCTGCGTCGTTGCCCTTAATTCACTGAAAGAAGGAAGAGGAAAAACAGAATCGTGTTGAGAAATCGTGTATTATTAAACATAGAGCTGATCATTTTCAGTTTGTTATGATTTTTATTTATAAAAATAATTAAATTAAAATTTTATAAAATATAAAAGTAAAACTGAAATCGGTTTTAATTGACTATTTTCAGTTTGATTTGGTTATTTTATATTAAAAACCAAAACTTAACTTATTGGTTTCGGTTCGTTTCGGTTCGATTATTTTATATTAAAAAGAAAAAACAATATTATTTTTTGAGCTTTTTTTGGACTTTCTAATGAGTTTTATGATAGGCTTGGTTTCGGTTCGGTTCAGTTTTTTTTAGTTTAGTTATTTTATATTTTTTTTATTTCAAGCTTATGAAACCAAAACTGAATTGAACCGAATATTTTTTTAAATATTTTAATCGGTTTAATTGATTTTTTTTCTTGGTTCGGTTTTTTCGGTGTATTCAGTTTTTTAGTTTTTTTGTTCACCCTATTATTAAGGGTGCTTCACGCTAACATTCACGACATTACCAGTCTTAATTCACATTAAATTAAATTAATTTTACACGTGAAGCTAAAACGTGTGGTGTTTTTATTATTCATAAAAACATTGTTCATTCTCTCATATATTTACCGTGGATTATAATAGTATAATTTTTAAAAAAATTTAATTTGGTCCTCAAACTATTTTTTGCGCAATTGGACCATTTTGAAACCAAATTAGAACTTAATTGGATGTATTTTTTTTTTTTTTGTAAGGGAGGGTTGAATTGAAAGAAATGGTACTTAAGTGGAAAAGAAGAGTAACATAGGTGGCGGATTGAAAATTTATGTCAAAAATTCATTCGAGTCTCTCATCTTTTTTAGTTATTAGGTGACCGGACCCTTGACTTTTTTCAATTTAATTTTGGTACCAAACTTTATTTTTTTTATTTTTCAGTTTTTTTTAGTTGGAGGAGAGAGAGGTCGTCGAATTCCAGTTTAGAAAGAGAAAGTGTATGTTGGTAAAGAGTCTGACCACCAAAACAATCATTTTTGTGTCAAATGGTTCCATATGAAAAGGATGGTACGGATAAATGTTTTTTACCTTGAAAACACCTAAAAAATCAGATTTGAGCTCAAGAAGTTTTTTTTTTTGTTTCAGGTGGATTTTGGGTTTTAAGACAGTTTTTTGCATTTTTCATGGCTATAGATTAGTTTAACATGGTCTCTAGAGTGTTTCCTAGATGTTTTGGGCCAAAAATAGGTTGAAATGAATTTTTGGGTAAAAAAACAAAGGACCTAGCTTTTTTGTTCACCATAATAGCCAAATTCTAAGGATGAACAAACGAAGTGTCGTCTGCTGATAAAGGCGAGGCATCAACTTTTTTTTATGCAATGGGCAGATGATGTGTCATCCTACAAGCCCACACGTGAGTCGTTGCTTGATTGGGTGAGGCCTAGTAGCGCCTAGCCTAATTCTTTTTTTTTTATTATTATTATTTTAAAAACAATAATGCATTAGTTGATATTTGTTTTCAAATAAATTTTGGGTTTATTTTTTTAATTAGTTTCTTATGATTGTTTTAATGATATCGGGTGTGTTTAGTTTTTAAAGAGGTAGGTATGATTTATCTGTAATTTTTTCTTGATTTTATATGGATTAAATTTCTTTTAATATTGATTTTTTTATTTCATATGTGCAGCCTTGTATTTTTTTTTATTCAATAACTTTTATGTGTTTGTCGGTTTCTATTATAAATTTTATGTGTTTTTCTATTACAAATATTTTGAAAGAGAAATTAATAAAACATAACAAAGTAAATTACTCATGTTATGATGTTAAATATTTTGATCTTTATTTGTCACGGGTTTGGTGTGCTAGCTTGGGTTACTCGAGTCATAGGTTTGATGAGTTCACCCATTGGTCAGATATGTTTTTTTCTTTTGTTTTTGGTTCGTTAATTTTTTTTAACAGTTTTTTTCTTGATTTTATTCTTCAATATTGGATTGGTTGATAAATAAATTACATTATTTATTTATTTATTTTATTTGCTTTTTTTTTTGTTATCATTGTCTCAAATAATTTTTTATTTTTAAGTTGGTGCTCAATTTTGTGACCATATATTTTTATCATATAATTAACAAAATATTTTATAAAAAACAAATTATTAAACTCAATAGAGTTCATGACATGGTTTGTATGGAGACTAATATCGATATAATTTGTCATTGTCTTAATAGTTTTGTGAAAAAAGTTATCATTTTAAAATTTTGTTAAAAGTTAAGTCATGTTTTTATTAATTATAAAGATTACATTTTGATCCATAAAATTAATCAATTTAATTTAAGTTAACTCTTACACAATTTAATTTAAAACTCGACTTAAATAAAAATTTAAATTATAAAATTTCAAGATTAATTCATTAAACCAAATTTAATAACAGTCTTAACCTATTTTTTTTCAACATAATTTACGACTACTATTTCATTTTTCAACATAATTTAGTGCAAGTTCACTCTCTCTAGGCAATCTCCCAAGCGGTGTGTTCACACTCGCACCCCTACGACAACAATTTTTCGAGAGTGGTCTCCCTTTATCTACTTTTCTCTCTGTTAAAAGTCCAAAACAAAAACAAAATACAAGGTAACAATAATTTCTTGCTGTTTATCTTCTGTCTCTTTACAGTCTCTCTCTGTTTCTTTCTATTCCAATCTGGCTGGCCGTCCCTTGACGCGTTCACGCGTATTACTTGTTGCCTCTTTGTGGATTACCACTATATATATCCCTTCCTTCCCCTTCCTTCCATTAGCAGGTGCAGTTCCCATTATTTTCTCTGCATCTGTATTTCTCCATTTGTATTTCTTTTTTATTATTATTTCATCTTCTCTAATCAAAATAAAAACCACCCCATTTTCTTTTCAAATCAAGACAACCAATACCTGTTTCAAGAAACTCCAAGTATCACCCAAGAAACACGTAATAGAACCCCCAAGGAGATCGAAAGAAAATGCCAGCACTAGAGGATGAGCTATTCCCTTCAACACCTGGTAAGTTCAAGATCGATCGAGCCCACACCATGAATCGCCACTTCCACCGTTGCTTCGGTTCCACGAGCACCATGTTCTTGTGGGCACTTTTTTTGGTTGCTTTAACGGCGTCGTATTTGAGTTTCCAATCTTTTGTCTATACCGGTAGCCGGTATCTCACCGCTTCTTGGGGTGGTATTCAGTGGGAGAAACAAATCCGCCATTCTGCCCAGATACACCGTTCTAACGGCATGTCTGTTCTTGTTACCGGAGCAGCCGGTTTCGTTGGAAGCCACGTTTCTTTAGCTCTCAAGAAACGCGGAGACGGCGTCGTCGGGATAGACAATTTTAACAACTACTACGACCCGTCGTTGAAGAGAGCCCGAAAATCTCTCCTTAACAACCAAGGGATTTTTATCGTCGAAGGAGATATAAACGACGCGCGGTTAATAGCTAAGCTTTTTGATACTGTGGCTTTCACTCACGTGATGCATTTGGCGGCTCAAGCTGGAGTCAGATACGCCATGGAGAATCCACACTCTTACGTGCATTCTAATATAGCCGGCCTGGTCACTCTTCTTGAAGCTTGTAAATCGGCTAACCCTCAGCCATCTGTCGTTTGGGCTTCATCAAGTTCTGTGTACGGTTTAAATGAAAAGGTTCCTTTCTCTGAGTCTGATCGGACGGACCAGCCCGCTAGTCTTTATGCGGCTACAAAAAAGGCGGGTGAGGAAATTACTCATACCTACAATCATATTTACGGTCTGTCAATTACTGGCTTAAGGTTTTTTACTGTGTACGGTCCATGGGGAAGACCCGATATGGCGTACTTTTCTTTCACGAGAAACATTTTACAAGGGAAACCGATCACAGTTTATCGTGGCAAGGATCGGGCTGACTTGGCTCGGGATTTTACTTTTATTGATGATATTGTGAAAGGTTGTGTTGGGTCATTGGATACTTCGGGTAAAAGCACCGGGTCTGGTGGGAAGAAGCGGGGACCCGCTCCTTATCGGATCTTTAATTTGGGTAACACGTCTCCTGTTACTGTACCGACACTCGTGAGCTTACTGGAGAGGCATTTGAAGGTTAAAGCGAAAAGAAATTTTGTGGATATGCCTGGAAACGGTGACGTACCGTTTACTCATGCGAATATTAGTTTGGCCCACAGAGAACTTGGGTATAAACCGACTACTGATTTGGCAACCGGGTTGAAGAAGTTTGTTAAGTGGTATCTCTCTTACTACGGATATAATCATGGGAAAGCTGTAAATTAGATTTTTTTTTTTTTTTTTTTTTTTTTTGGCTGCTTCGCTGTTTTTCCATTAAAAAAAAAGACAAATGGGAAACAGAAAATCTGACAAGGTCGAAAAAGTAAAAAAAGGGAAAAGACACGTTATTCTTTCCTTGGAGGGGCAAACCTCAATTTTGTTGTTTGTTTTATTTTTTTTAATGTAAAGGAAGATTATTCACTTGACACATTCGATAGTAATATTTCTTTTCCTTTTTCACTGCGTGGAGGACATTAGTGAAAATTAATTGGGTTATTTTTGGTTTATTGCAACGAAATAATGGAATAGAAAGGTAACATTTTAAAGAAAATTAGCACAATATTGGAAAACAAGACTTTTTTTTTTTTTACTGATCAGAATATTGATATTTAAAAATTTATTAAATAGGCATAAGAGAGGAGAGAATTCAAAAAAAATCTTGGAAACACACAATATCACATTATCAATTTCATCTGAAAATTTTTGAAGAGATAAATATAACTACATTAAAAAAATTACTAACTGTAACCCAGACACATTTATCATAAAAAACAAGTAAATTGCCTGTTATTTTTTTATGATAAGTGTGACACTTGGGTTATACGTAAGTCGTCAACCAATATTAAGATTTTTTTAAAGTATTAATAGTATTGCAATCGGAGTTTTAACATGTTTTTGAGTTTTTTTTTTCCTCTTGTTTATTTAATTATTTTTTCAGATATTGCTGTTTTAAAATAATAATAAAAGACTATAAATATCATGTTTTTCTGTTATTTCACTTATTTTTTTTTGAAACAGTATTAAAAAAAAATATATAAGCTAATAAGTAAGAATAACAAAATCTATGTTGGGTCCCACTTTTGTCGACCAAAATGACAACGTACGGCATCAACTGGGTTAAATTCAAGGTCTCGGTTCGCATAGCTGTAAAGCCTGTACTAGCCAATGAAAGCGTTTGATGGATGGGTTTGTTTTAGTGTACTTATGGGACGTGGGCTTTGTTGTGGGTCCTTTTGTACTGTTATTGTCACATTTTTTTTTTTTTTTGTTTTATTTAAAATTAATATATTTTTAGTGTTTTTTAAATTGTTTTAATATACCGATATTAAAAAATAATTTTTTTAAAAAATATATATTTTTTTAATATATTTTTAAATAAACACTTTATCTTGTCGGCAAATCTTTCTTGGCCTCTTTATATTGTCTAAATCAGCAATTATTAATGGTGCTAATACACTCCAACTAAACACCACAATGATAGCTGCAGCTCTTTTGGATTTTTTTAGTGAAGAAGAAGAATCCAATGAAAGGTAGCCGAAACAGTGCGTGGAATTGCTAATAAAAAAGAAATAAAAGAAAAAGGAGAAAAGCCACCGACAGTTTTGATTGGCTAGCATGTGGGAATGTCTGGGAGGAGTATGGATAAACAATTATAAAAGGATGGTTCTCCACTTGTTTTTTGTGAGGCAGTTTCTGTACAGTCATGGTGAAGACATCTAATCCACCGACAGAGTTTGAGCACGAACTCTTTGTAAGACGTGGGTTCCTTAAATCTTGAGATTTTCCTTTTATAAAATCTTGAATTTTGATTTCTTCTATGGTGTGCAAATTGATCGCTGTTTCGGAGATTTATTAGCCTTTGAACATAAATATAGCAAAAGAAACCACACATCCATTCAAGTGCTGCATGAAGAATCACTCCTAGAAAATTAATAAAAATAAAAATAAAAATACTAATGGAAAATATTTTGTTCTTTAGATTAATAATTTCATATGAAAATGATGATGGAATAAAATAAATATCTATAAATAATTTTATTGGCATTATTAACATGTCAAATTACAAACAAAATTTCATTAACAATTTAATAATGAATTAAAACTCGATAGTTCTCTCCGCTCCATACTTCTTCTTCTTCATTCAATTGGAATTACAACAACCTCTCTCTCTCTCTCTCTTTCACTCTCTCTCTCTTTCTCTCTCTCTCACACACACACACATTTTATCCCAACCCACCGACACCAATGTAATTTTTGTCCAGTAGCGTTAGCTTCTCTCTCTCTCTCTCTCTCTCTTTTTCTCTCTCCCAAACACATTTTATTAATTTCGGTGCCCCACCAATCCAGCCACCCAACCTGCCGACACCAATGTAATTTTTGTCCAGTAGCGTTAGCTTTCCTTTCTTAATTCTATTTTTTATCAAGTTTCACTCCACCAAGTAAGCTAACCCACTTATTTTTGTTGTAACTCATTTATATTTTAAGTTGATTTATTGAAATTTATCTGTAGTATTTGTAATTTGCTTGAATATTTAAGTGTTTTACTTGTTTTATAATGATAATTTTGTTGTATTAATGTATGATTTGTATTTTAGGGTTTGTTTGCGATTTGGGATAAATGGTTTTAATTTTTCACTTGATGAGATTGGGAGTGATTTTATGACTTAGATGTGTTAGAATTGAAAAAAGAGATGGATAATTTAATGGGTACCAATTGATTTTTGTCAATTTTATATATGTTTAAGTTGAAAATTTTGGGAAAATTAAATATGTGTGGAATTGATAACATATCTTTATCCTATTTTTCACACTGATGCTCAGTGTATTTTGATTTAATTTTTGAATTGTGTTCATTGTTTTGTTAGGTACTACTTCATCATCAAGAAATGGTGTCAATGCATACTGTGAATTTAGGTGACAATTATAAAGAGGCACTCAATATAGAGGTTACAGACCAAGGCTAAATCACTAAGAATAAGGTATTTCAAGCAAATGGATAGTAGACTAGAAGGATGGCTTTTTTTATATAATATTTTTTTGTCTTATGGTGTTATTTTTTCTAGAGTTATTTTAAGTTTTAAATTTATTTGAAAATAGGTTCCTTGAATTGATTTTCAGACTTACCAATATTGAAGCTCCTTGTTTTATCACCTCTACGATGAAGTGATCATTCGAAGAGCCATTGTTTTAATAAAGTAAGCTTTATGACCATCATGAATGGATATATATGATAGATGTTTGACGGGGAAAGCTTAAGATTAGATAAATAATCTTTAATTGGAGTTACTAGTTTTTTTAAATTTTGAAAACTATTTCTTGTAGCTAATCAATTAAGGAAAGGTTTTGCTAAAACAAGAGCAATGAGGCACTTGTCAAGAGAGTGATGGAAAACCATAGTGCAACTAGATAATTTTAAATCAATTAATGTTATATTATTGTAAAATGGTATTCTTTTATTTCATTACCTAATTATTGTTAATAAATTTATGTACAAGGTTGGGTGATTTTTGGTACAATACCTATTAACAAGCAATTAAAAAGGTTGGGTTAGATCACATAGAGAAGTGGAAAAACTATAAAACGAGGCATGTTACATAGCACAATTAGGATTGTATTAACAATTTGTGATTTCAAAAACTTTTACAAAGCGCTCATGATCTGGTACATAAAATAAAAATAAAGAAACTCATGTTTCGATAAACAAACACACCAAATGAGTGATTTCATTCATCAATCATGCAAAACGCCTAATAATAGCTTTTTGTTATATATTTTATTATTTTCTTGGATTTTAATTATATGTTTATCTGTGAGACTTTTAAAAAACTAATTGATTTTAAAAAAAAATCTTGGGTGAGAATCGACTCTAATGGAGTTACATGAGAAAAATCATATAAAATAAAATGATAGGGAAAAAGAAAAAAAATATCGATATAAGAGCGAAAGTGTTTTTGTAAGTTGTTTTTTTTTATAGTTATCATTGGTTTAAGATTGTTTATTTGCATTAACAATATGGAATATAATTGAATTTGGGAAATTTACTCTCTTTTTTTCATTTTATATGAGACATATAATGCCGACATGGTTGAAAAATTTAGTAAAGACACTTCCACTCATCCTCTTCATGGTTCTCAAGTGTGGTTGGAGAATCAACTTCAGTGGAGTTACATGAGAAAACTCATATAAAAAAGAAGGATAAGGAAAAAGAGAAAAAAATAATCGATACAAAGGAAGAAGTGTTGTTATAAGTTTTTTAATAGTTATTATTGGTTTATGATTATTTATTTGTATTAATAATATGAAATATAATTGAATTTATAAAATTTACTTTATTTTATATGAGATATATAATGCTAACATGGTTGCAAAATTTGGCAAAGACAATTTCACCCATCCTTTTCATGATTCTCAAGTGTGGTTGGAGGCTACTGCAAGTGATAGACCTAATAAAAATCGAGTTTATGATTTGCTTATAGCATCAGCTCAAGAATTGAAGGCGGAATGTATTGTTTTAATTGTAGTCACACCATATTTTAGCCCAAGCTATACATCACAGGAATTTGATGAGATTGTCCGTAAATGAGTTTAGGAATAAATACTTGTTGAGATGGAGAATATAAGAGTAAAACACCTATAAGAAAAGAAGATGTATTGGGCTCAACGAAGTGTAACTATAAGTGTACTTTTTCCTCATCTTCTTAAATCTTTCGATTAATAATCTTTTCATCCCTCTTCACCTTCATCTTTTTATCACCTTTAATGTGATGTACCAGGTATATATAATTCACATTGTTGATTTGATTGTATTTTAATTTGAATTTTAATGGTTTCTTACTCGAATTTTAATATATTATTTATATTTATTTTTTGCTTTAAAAGCATTTATATATGGAATTTTATCTATCTCATTATTGTGCACTATTTATATGAATTTGTTAGTGAAAACTCATAGATCTATGTAGTCCATTTTAGCATTACTCATTGTGAAATTTGTATAAGATAATTTTTAGAGATGCTTTTTCATTGTGATTGTGAGTTTGTTATGAGCAACTAATTGTTGGTTTGTGGATTATAGAAATCTCTTATGGAATTGCCAATGAAAATGTAGTTCCAACGACATTTTCACTGGAAATTTCACACCTATTTTAGAATTTTTTTTTAGACTTATAGAATGTGTAGCAACTTACCGATGGAATAACCGATGAACAATTCTATTAAGAAAATAAATGTTGATGGAATTGCTGATAAAATAGAAAATCAGACGAGATGTTTTTTGACAATAGTATTTCATTATTGATTTTGTTAACATTTTTCAATGCTAACAAAATCTTCATTATACGTCGACGGAATATTCCATCTATATTTTCTAGGTTTCTAGTAGTGAGTGGTATAACTAACAAAATAAGAAAGGTACTTAATTTTATAAAGATGATTTTATATAAAATTAATCATTTTTATAATTAAATTTCATGCCAAAAATGCAATTTTCTTATATAAAATGGAAATGCTAAAACATGACCCTATATGATGCTAGGCATCTCTTTGAAAACAAAAACATTTAGCAAACTATTATTCATTTTTCATCTCCTTCACTATTTTTTTATTATATATTTTAGTTTACTCAAACCTTGTATTGCATGTGATAATCATTGAAACTTCAAATGAATTTTGGACTTCTCACAATTGATTATGGATTGAAGTATCTAGGCTTAATTATTGGGCTAAGGTATTCGGGCTTGGTATTCCGTACAAAAAAGAGGTCTTCTATGCACTTAGGGGAACTTTTGATTTAGTAAAACATAGAGAAAATAGGTGAGCTAAAAGGAAATATAAGTATGAGAATAAATTTAAAGTAAAGGTTATGCACATGTTTTTTTCAATGATCTCATGTGTTGATTGTCCTAGGTATTTATACGCCCTAGTCAACGAGGTTATGTGACTTACTTGATAAAGTATGTGTAGCTTACTTGATAAAGAGTAGGGTAACAGACTTGTATTTTTATAAGAGAAATCATGACAAGAAGTTATGTTGCTATTAAAGATCGTTGTTCTGACCAAAGAAAATAACAATAAGTCGTATAGTTCAACAAATAAAATGATTTGATTACATAGTTTAACATGTAGCCAAAATAATATTCTTCTAACCAAGATGCAAGCCAATAAAGTGATTAGTACAAGAATTAACATGTGAAGATGCTACAAGCTTTGATGGCTTCTAAAGCAAGTAATTATGCGGTGTTATACTAACATCTTTGAGACTGTAACAACACATGAGTATGCATTGCTTTGCGTGCCAGAGACTCATTTGGGCTTATTTGGAATTTATATGGGGTTGGGTTTTGGCCAACCTATGTTTGACCGTGCATCTTTATTTTTTTCTAGCCTAGGGCTAAGATGTAGCCCAACTAGAGTAACTAAAGGTTAGACTGAGGCCAAACCCAAGTGACTGGACACCTTTGCTACCTAGTTTAGTTGTTGTTCTTAGTCCTAATCAATATGACCTAACAGCAAAGTTACACAGTTTGTGGGGTGGTCAAGCTTACCTAAACATATCGAACAACAAAGTTTTCGGATACATGTTGGGCCAAGACCCATATTAGACAACTTGTTATCTAATTTATCTTCTTTTTAAAATGAATAGAATTATCATTATAGATTCATAAAAAAGATAAATTACTCTAAACATTTTATTGTTTGGTCCTTTTTTTTAACTTCGTAACCAACTTTTTGAATATTATACTTTGCAACTTTTGTCAAAGTAAATTTTAAAAATCAATGAAAAAATAATAATGCCTTCGTATATATTAAAACATGAAAGTTAATCATTACCACACAATTCATTCTCTCTCTTTTTGCTAGCCTTCTCTTCTCTCTCATGCTCTCTCTATCAAACACATATCTAGTAAGAAATTCAAACACAAATCCACTAGATGAGATTGTAAGAACTAGTTAAAGTTAGATGAGGTTTGGTTTTAAGGTTTTGAGGAAAATAAGAAAGTCAATTACATCTGCTGCCACGAAATTGTCAATAGTTATGTCGTCTTTGATTTAAACTTTAGGTATCTAATAATGCATTCTACTTTAAAAATACCATCCTCATCCTTTAAATGATATAGTTGACCACTATAAAATTTCTAGTATACAAAGGTTGATGTGTAAAAGCTAACAATTTTAGTACTATAGATCTTAGTTTTATTTGGTTGGTGAGGGAAATGATGGTATGGGTCTTAGTTATAGTTTGATAGTTGTCAATTGAGAGAGAAAGACAAGGGGCTTACCACTATAAGGAGAGATGGGCTAGGGGGTTGACAACTATGCAGGAGAGATAGGGGAAGATGATATAAAATAATGAAGTCTAGGTTTTTTATTTTTTATTTTTTTTTGTTTATACGTTACCATGTTTTGAAAACAAATAGCTCTTTAGTCATTATTTCAAATATAATGGTAATCTTGTAAATAAATACACATTTGTTTTTACTTTTTTTTCTAGCACCAACTTTTAAGGATATAAAGTATTATTTGCCTTAAGATTTCAGGTTACGAAGTGTAATATTTGAAAGCTTGATTGTAAAGTGAAAAAAATGACCAAGCCATGATGTTTAGAGTAATTTACTTAAAAAAAACCCTTGTATTATAAAAACTTTTACAATGTTGGTCTTGTTTTAGTGATGTAATTTTTTTTTTATCAAATGAAGTATATATAAAAGATCAAAAATTTACAACTCTTGAACCTGTAGGAAACCAGAATATAAAACAAAGATTGAAACAAAGGGAACAGGCTCCCAACACAATGTTGGTCTTGTTTCAGTGATGTAATTGATTGATGTACTTCTAGCTATTACCATAACATTACAAAAAGATGCATGTCACGTATAAGATATTGACTTTATACATGCTATAATGTCATTTAATAAGAAGAAGAAAAAAAATAGTAATAGATAATAAAAATATTATAAATCATCTAATTGGTAAATTTATCAATAATTTTCATATTAATTGTATGATTATATCGTTCATAATTTTTCTAATGATCTACATATGTTAATTTATCTTCTAAATAATATGTGTGTGTGTGTGTGTGTGTGTGAAATAAAATAAAAATTATTAAACATGCAAACATGCATAATCAATACTCAATGTCTTATAAATTCGCATCTTGTAACTTATTTATCTATTTATATGTACTTTGATAATTCTCATGATTTTAAAAAACCACATAAATATGTAAGGTGCTTGTATTTTAAAGGCTTCAATATAAAAGTGAAATATAAATTCTCATGAAAACTATAAAGTATGAATTAAAAAATCCAATAAATAAAATTTATATGGATCAAGAAGATTGAGAGCATTTCCTATTTTGCTAATAATGCACTTGAAAAACAAATTCCATATAAGGAGGTTATTATTATCTCCATATCTATTCCATACATAAAGATGTAAGTAGTACCTAACCTAATATATAGCATAACAAGAAACAAAAGAAAGGGATACCCCAATGCTATAAAAATCATTATAATTTCTAGAGAAACACCATTATCTTCCTTTGTGATTGAAAAAGGGCTAAAAGAAAAAGGAGAGAGAGAGAGAGAGAGAGGAGAGTGAGTTGTTTAGGAAGGGACAAATAAGAGAAAAAAAAAGACCAGCTGAGAAATCAATAAAAAGAGAAAGGGAAAGGGAGGCCACTAAAGTGCTATCGTGGCTCCTCTAGCTATATGCATTGGATAAAAGAAAAGATCTTGTTAAGATAAATCTAATAAAAACCACCATTAAAGATAAGAAGAATCCACATGTGTTGCCTAAAAATAATGATTATCCTACTCACTATCATGTTTATTGCACACATCAAGCCCAATTTCTTTTCCTTTTCTCCAATTTAATCTTTAGTCCTTTAGCAAATCTTTAATTGAATCTCTAAATTAGCTTAACTAGATAACATGCAAGAAAGATTATTTTTCCTTGATTTAGTCCCTAATTATTCACTGACTTTTCAATTTAATCCTCAAATTATCTTAATTGGAAAACATGCAAGGGATACAAAAAGAAATAAAAAAAATATTGTCACACATATGTTCACACTACGTAACCAGTTGATAGTATTATATAACACTCACTTGATTCTTCATTCTATAAGTTATTAGTGCGAGCATATAAATCATCATTATGATGCCTACCATAAAATTGTTATTAGAAGCCTAAATTATCTCACAAGTTATTAGTGAAGCACTTGCACAAATTAACTATTCTCTCTAATTACTTTGTTGGTATGTTTGTGGCTCTGCTCTCTATGAGATAATTTTATATGAATTGTGGTGTGTAAATACCTAACATCACCAGGTAACAACCACAATAATACAAAACCACATACAATAATATATATATATATATATATATATATATATATATGCTTTTATTCTTTTTACTATACATGTTTGTTAAATTAGACATCAGAGGGTCCTTTATCTTGATAAAGAACTTTTTTTTTTTTTGCAAGAATTCATAAGCCACAAGCTTAGCCTAATTTAAAAGAAATGTTACAAAACTCATAGCACCAATCTTAGAAAAGCCCAATTTCAATTTAAAGGTTTTTTTAACTTCATCAATGGTGTTATTTGTAGGAAATTAAAGAAAGGTTAGTTTATTCTCTTTTTAAATATCACTAAGTTTTTCCGTGACCAATAACTTAAAAACACTATAATATGAGAGAGTAATTGACGTCCTTATCATAAATACATCAGCTCTTCCACATCTCCAACAAATTATTTATAAAATAAAAGTTTTAATAAAAATAGTTCTAACTACTCTAAAACATCTTTGAACTTTGTCACTCCCTTAACAAATGACACTACAACTAGCTCCATTATATGTGCCATAAAGTGTTTGTAGAAAACTTTATTTCATTAAAGAAATGTCTAGACTGACGTATAGGAAAGTAGAAATAAGAACAGCCATACTCTAACCCTATGTAAAAACAACTCCTACCTTGAAATTCATTCTCAAGCTAGATGCTCCAGGCTTGGACTCCAAAGATCTAAAAATAAAGTGTCTATAAATCCTAGCTAAAAAAATGATTATAGCCATCAATCCACATCCAAATCTTACTCATGTACTCTTTATAAAAAAAGATCCCAATACGAGATTAGGTCAATAATAATATGAGCTTTTGAGAATAAATATTATTTCCATCAAGTGGAAGATTATCTACTTTCTAATCGAGTGTTGCACACCTATCTCTCTTAGGATTGCATGTCTAAGAAGAAGGATTTAAACAACTATAATGGACTTATAGACCTAAGAGAACACATACAAAATACATGAAGCAACCTAGAGCCTGTAATACAAGATAATGGTGCTATGTACAAAATACTTTTGATGATGTTTTGTGGGTCTACTTTGGCATAATATCATAAACTAAAGTTTGACTCTATTATTGACTTTTGTGATCTCTGTACCAAACTCACCTCCCACTTTTGCATAAACATACTTGTTAAAACAATAATATTTAAGTTTTTTTTGTCATCACACAGCAAGAAGATGAGAGCATTAAAGCATACCTAAAAACATTTGACGAGGAAATTCTAAATATGGAAGATCTACTCCAACCTATTACCATAAATGCCCTAATTAATAGGGTCCATAACTATATTCTATGGGAACGACTATACATGTTCCCTAGTCAAAGTCCCTTTAAAGTTAAACAATCAATCAAAAACTACTACATTCTTGTAAAAGAGATAAGCATGACCAAACAGGGACACTTTTGGTTCTGATAACAAATAAATAAAAAAATCCTCCAAGCACCATTGGTCTCTTACCAAACCTATGGCATCTAAAAAGATTCCAAAAGGGTTCATTCATAATTAATTGATGTTTCTTGAGCTCATGACCATGCTTTTAAACACCACGCAAATTAAGGCATTGGTTATCATTAAAGGAAGAAAACTTATGCAATATTCCCCTCCTATGACGAGCGATGTGAACATACAAAGCTATAATAAATTTTATCTTTTTCATCGTGATAATAGACATGATACCAAGGATTGTTATACCCTAAAAAGATATAGAAAGATCAATTGTTAAGGGTTACTTCTAATAGTTTGCCAGGAGAGAAATACAACCCAAAAAAAAAATAGAGGTTGGTTTATCCCATAATGCATTACTATAAATTAGATAATTTTCAGGAATTATACCTCAATTTGCATAACAAAATTATTTAATTTTTTCAATAAAAAAGGAATATTGTCTCTCCTATTAGTCTTCATATGTTTTCTTTCATAGTATTGTTCATCACTGAGTATCCATACAAATTCTCCAAATGATTTATAGTTAAAGCATAAACAATTTTTTTTTATTACAAACACGTCATTCTAGCACATACAATTACTCATTCCATATACTATGATCTTTCTTCTAGTATAGGACTTGTCTGGCATAATTTTTAGACATTTTTCATCAAAAAAATAATCTTCATGATAAATCTTTATATCTTTAAATGAAATCTCCATGTCTTCATATAATTATCTTCCAAGACATCCATCATTCATCTTAAATGCGAAAACATTTAATAAGACCTAAGAATACTAGGGATCATCTTACCCAGAGGTTTAAAAAATTTCTAAGTAACTAGAAAGTTTTTATAAAAATTCTCCATGCTTGTTTTATCATCTCTATCTAATTTTTCATTCGGGTATGAGCAACCTCTTTAACAATACTTTTTATTCAAACCAAAAAACTAAAAGGAGCCTAATGTTACTCTCTTAACTTGACTCTTTACAAATATATGTTTTTACTTATTAATTTTTAATTTTGTCACTTTTAATTTTTAATTTTTGAAAGTATGTTAACAAAAAAAAGATATCACTAATATAAATACATAATGTCACACCAATTGTGAAAAGACTCAAATTCAATTCTGAAGGCCACTTTTTTTCCTTTTCTTCTAGCAATCGAAAAGCTAATAATCATGTGATAAAGGTAAATCATTCTTGTCAAAAGCTGGCGATCTTTTCCATTTGCATGCCAGAAGAATTAAATGTGAACCTTAAAACGCAACCAATCATGCGATCAAGAGAAAACTATAACGTGGAGAATGTGGCGGAAGAGGAAACAGGCTTGCTCCAATGATTGCACTATTGCAGCGGTCGTTCTCTGCAAAGGGGACCGCTCTTTATTATTGATGAGCTTGCCAGTACGATTCAACACCGAACCAAGCACTTCGGTAGCTCACTGAGTGTGCTCGCCACACAGACCAATTTTGTGTGCATATATTTATGTGTACTTATTTGCTATTTATTGATTGAACTTGTATGTTCTCTCATTTCGTGTGTGTGTGTATAACAATCACTTTAGCTTCTTCTTTTTTGTATTGTATCCTCCTAAGCAAAAATAAAAGTATGATTTATTAAATTATAACATATACTAAAACGTTTGTAGTTTCTTTTTTGTGTTCTTAATTGTTTTTTCTATGCAAAAATAAAAGTATAATTTGTTAAGTTTGAGAAAAATTAAAACATAAAAAATGAAGATATAAAACACGAAGAAATCCCATTAATAATTAAAATTTTTATTGAACTAAAATGCCTGCAACAATTATTGTAGCTTTTTTTTTTTAATTGTATCCTTCTATGCAGAAATAAAAGTATGGTTTCTTAAAATTTGTTAAGTATGGGAAAAATTAAAACATAGAGAACTAAAATGTAAAACACAGAGAAATCCAATTACAAATTAATTTTTTTATTGAAAATTTTATTTTTATCCTCGTGCTTTCTCTTTTCAACCTTCACAACCCCTTTTCAATTTCAATCCAAAAGTTTATTTTACCTTATTTTTCAATCCTTGAATTTAAAAAAGGAGAGAAAAAATCACTAGATTGAAATGAGAAGAGAAAAGGTTATCGATTGACATCAATTTTGGGCAAAAAAAAAAAAGGGTTGGTTTTAGTGTCAATAGGTTCTATTATACAAAAGAAGTTTGATGGTGAGTGTTTTCAATCTCAATATTGTCTAAAAAACATATCGAAGCCGAGAAATGAAATTTTTATCCAATTTGATTTTATGTTCTTGAACCATTTTTTAGCTTGAAAAACAGTTTTATGATGTTATAATTGTCATTTAAGTGTTTTTTAGGCAAAAATGGGTTGAAAGATCGATTTTTAACCTAAAAAACCAACCCATGATTTTCTAACCACCACTAGTAATTGCAATCTAGGTAAAAACAAATAATGCATTGTCTATCTTTTTTTTTAAAAAAAAAAGAAGCACACGGACTTTGGTTGAAAACCCGTGCTCCTAGTTTTTATTTTTATTTTTTTGTCCTTCAATTTTGTTCCTTCCAATTACATCCTTTAACTTTTAAAAAAGAATTTTTTTTTCCCTCTATTTTTGTTTTCATATATTTAGAAAAAATATAAAATTAAAAATAAATTTATTAAACTCAATGAAGTCTATGATCCAGGTTGTGGGTTTGATAGATAAAGCTACAAAACCATATTAATCCATTATGTTATAATCTCTTTTTTTCATTTAATTTTTTTTTCTTTCAATTGTTTTAAAAATAAAATTTCTCTATTTTTGTTATCATATATTTAGGTAAAAACAATTTATAAAAAAATATTTAAACTAATAGAGTCCACGACCTAGATCGCGAGTTTGACGAGTTAAGCCACGACATAAAGATCGATCCAATATATTGTCGTCTTAAGTGTTTCTTATATATATATATATATTTTGATTTAGAATTTGTTATATATTTTGTTTTTTGTTTCTATATGATTAATTTATTCCGATTTGTTTTTTTATAGAGTCATTATGGTCTTAATATCTGGATCACGAGTTTTTCAAATTAATTAGGGTTAACTTAAAATAATTCAATATGTCACCGTGACAAATTATTTTTGAATCCATGTTCTTGGATTGTTTTTGTCATATAGGATTTTTTTGCTTTAAAAGAAATTTAGTCAACCCACAATGTAACTTAAGGCAATAACCTAATACACACACACCCTCCAAGATTGTGCCATATAACCCAAAGTCCAAACTATATACCTTTAATATACCTCCAAGATTGTATTTTTTAAATAAAAGAAGAAAGTTTATAATTCATAACTATATATAAAAGCATAACAGCACCAGATCCTTCAAATTCTTTATTAACTATTATACCTTTAATACATTATAACATATCTCCAAAACTAATATACAAATCTCACCTCACCTCTAAGTAGGAGAAAAAAGACTGAATGAAAATTTTAAAACCTAAAAAGTTTTAGGTAATCCCCTTTTTTTCATTATTTTCCAATTTATTAACCATCTAAAACCTTAAAAAACATAAAATAAAATTTTTAAATCACTCCTAACCTATATTTTATATTATTAGCGTTTTATTTGCCTATAAAAAACTAAACATACTTAAAAATAACCCAAAAAATAATATTAAATTCAAACAAAACTATATCAAAGTTCATCAAATTATTAAATTGTATTCTTATTTCTTATAGAAAATGTTTTGTTATTGTCTTGTATTAATTTTTACTCCAAAGGAATAAATTATCCATAAAATTTATGTTATTCATTTGAGAAATTATTTTTACTTATAAAACGAATTAAAACAAAGATTTATAATATTGGTTGATGGGAGAGGCTGTGGAGAGTGTCAAAGGAGATTTGGTTGATCTTTAATATAAAATAGCTTTCCTTTCGTCGACATGTCTAGAAAGCAAGGAAGGAATTTGGTTTCAATTGTGACAAAAAGAAGTCCCTGGGATCAACTCAAGGAGGAACTGGGTTTTCAGATTGTTAAAAGGGTTCAATTTTTTTTACGCAGTGGATTAGTGTAGCCTACAAGGTTGGTTTCATAACCTTAGTACTCCATGGAATTCACTTGAATAGAAATCGATGCACTCTGAGTCTTAGAACGAAATGGCCAAAATCTAGAATCCACATTTTCTTCCTCTTGCTTTGGATGTTCTATCTAGCAACATTGATGTATCAGATTGCAAATTTCTTTAGAACCCGGTGAAAGATCAATGAAGCTCGTTTTTCCAATAATTTCATGATGTGGGAGTGGTCAAACCACCATGCCATGGAAGACCTTGGCGAGTCCCAACCTAGCTCCATTTGTTTTATAACCCATCAACACAAGTGTTGTCTGAGCCGCACAATTGGGGCTGGTTCAACGACACAAGCACGTATCACACCAACACCTTGGAAGAAGCATGTTTAGTTTTAAATAATATTTGAAGAAGCTGACAAAGTTATCATTTGGTGGCTTTAACAACATAATATACCATCTAAGTCTTGGTTTTTAAGATTTTTATCGTGGCTTTAACCACAAAGCTGTTCTAGCTCTAGAGCTATGCTATCAGCTTCTTTCAATAGTCTGAGTTCATTGAGAGAACTAGATCTAAGGTATTCTAGTTTGTTCGAAGCTACAAGTTCCGTTGATCTTAGGAGTTTATCCTTTCTTGAAAGATTGAATTTTTCTGGAAACCACTTCTTCATTCCGCCTTCTGGCATTAGCCACCTTCCTAAGCTTCAATCTTTGATTGTTGAGAAATGTCAGAATGCTTCGTTTCAAGCACGCATACAAGCTGTTTGTTAAAATGCTTCTTTAACCACCACAATACGTTATTTTGATGAGGCTCTGGGCTCCGGTGGCTTTTTAAATATTAAATTGAATATAAAGGCAAACATGTAAATATTTAGATATATTTTTTTGCCCTGAGAATGCAAACTATAATTAGTATAACGTGAAAGTAAAATGCAATTAAACTATGGACTATAGGAGAGTTTTTATAATTACCCCTTTATATTTTCATTTTTTCTTTTATAGCTAATATAAATAAATTGTATTTGTATTATATATTCTTAAAAAAAGTTTATTCTTGATGAAAAAAATAATCTCTAAAATAAAATAAATAAACCCACATAATTTCAAAAAAAAAAAAGTGGTTGTTACATATTTACATACTCATCTTTTTTTTCTTTTAAAAGAAATATTGACTTAATAACTTAATATTTAATTAACTTTAACAACTCTTTCATAGTTTATTGATTCATTATTTTTTTTTAATTTAGTTTATTAAATATAAATATATTATTTGCATTTTTTATTTTTAAAAAATGATTCAATAAAACTAATCTATAACATTGATCCATTTTTCTATTATGTTAAAAAATAATTTAAAATTCTACATGTAGCATAACATGGGTTTTAAAGCTAGTAATTTTTACATTAAAGAAAAAACTAAAAGGCATAAACTTTTTACTATACATTGCGAGGCAATGCACTTTTTATCAGCGTGTTTTTTCTATACTTAATTTTTTTTTGATTTGGTCCTTTTTCATTTGATTAATTTGTGATTGGACTTAATTATTTATTTTTTTATTTTTTTGCTTTGTTTTGGCTACTCGTGATGTCAGAAAATTTTTTTTGACTCTCCATTGATGCTTGATTTGAAAATAAAATAAAATTAGATTGAATTAGAACAATTAAAGCAATTAGGATTTATTTGAATAATGGACAAGCATTAAGTTTTTTTTTTTTTTGCCTAAATCTGAACTTATTTTACAAACATCGGGAGCTAAATTGCATTTGGAAAGATTCAATATTCATTTTTTCTTATTCCTCGAATTTTCTTTTTTAATTTTTTTTTTTGCCTAAATATAGGGATCCAGCAATGTGGAGAAAAAAGTTTGACATGTGTTTAATGCTTGATTTTGTAAAATCAAATATATTTTATTGACCTAAAAAATTAAAGCTCGGGGTGATGTGAACTTTGAGAGTAAGAACCTTTGAACCCATACACAAGAAACAAAAACTAGAGAAAGCTAAAATTAGATTATGATAAAGAACCCGACATAATGATTACCTGAACTAAGACATCGAAATTATTGGATAAAAAACCTCGACCCGATGATTATAATGAACTAAGAACCAAATGTATAAGGACAAAACCTCGAGCCATGGATTATAATGAACTAAAAACGGTAGGTTAAGGATGAACTTCACAAAAACAATTAATCTTTGATAAGTTCTTGAATTTTTTTGATGATAAAGCAAAAGTAAAAATAAATTATCACACATAAGTTTTATTTTTGAATAATCAATCCATCTCTTATATTAAAACCTAAATATAAGATAAATAACCCATATTCACACTAGGTAAAACATCCTAAACAAGACTGAAAAAATAATAAAAGAGTTTCGAATAAAATAAAAAAATAATCCTAAATCAACTAGGAAACTAATGTAATTTCCGCACGATAATTTCTAGTCTTTATCGCAAGGCTTTTTTTTATGTCTAATTGTTATGAAATTTTAACTCTATAGGAAAAAAAAGGCTTTTAGAATCATCCGATAAAATATCATCCAAATCCAACGGTCGGATCGAAAGATATGTCTAACATAAAACTATATATTACAAAATTAAGCACAATCTGCATGTAAGTAGGAAAATAAATTGAATTTGAAGTCTTGTAAGAAATAAGGGTCAAATATCTCTGAATTAACCAATGCCTTTTCAACCTTCTTAGCTTTTAACCTTCTCATGTAATGAATCATGCAGTGTTGCTTGATGACTCTCATCAAACGGGATCTAATTTTTTTTTTAAATAACAAGGACCGAAAAAGTCAGGACGGGCAACTAGGCTGGCATGCCACACTTTTGTGATATATGTGACCTGTTCCAATGTCATTGTGTTGCCTTTCATGGTGGCGTAGAACTGTATCAGCGAGCTCTATCTAGTGGTGGAACATATGTCCATGGTATATCAACAATGAGTTTCTGGTGGCTTTTTCTTTCTTCTCCTTTATTTTCTCTCTCATCTCCTCAAAATTCAAGCTAAGCATGCCAAATTTTAAAGGCATTGTCATTTTTTTTTATTAAATTTAGTCCTCAATGTTTTGATTTCTATTTGTTTTGAATACTTTTTAAATTGATTTTTTCCTAGTTTTTTCCCTTAGTATTTGGTATAATTTGATTTTTATATAAAATTTAGTTCTTATTCTTTTAATTGCTATTTATTTTGTTTCGAATCCTTTTCTTAATTGATTTTTTTCTTTTAATTTTACCCCTCAATATTTGGTTCCATTTTATTTTTATGTGAAATTTGGTTCTCATTCTTTTTATTGCTATCTGTTTTGTTTTAGATTCCTTTTTATTGATATTTTTCCAATTTCATCCTTGAACATTTTGTTGATTAGGAATTTGACTTCATGATTTTTTTCGGGTTTGCCTTCTATGGGGTAAATCCCAACCTCATAAGCCAAGTTACACATTTAGAAAGTTAGCCTAAGTTGATTTCGATATTTTTAGGTTATTTTTTAAAATTGATTTTTTTTTAATTTCATCATTTAATATTAGATTTGTTGGGGATTATGATTCGTGATTTTTTTTCATTTTCTTTTCTAAAGGATTATCTCCATCTCATATCCCAAGTAAAGGGCTTGATGGATTAACTCGAGTTGACTCATGTGTTTTTGTAGTTGTTTTTTTTTTTAAATAAAATTTTAAGTTTTGTTTCTCAACATTGAGTTGATTTAATAAATGAGTTTCAATTTTTATTCAATTTGATTTCTAAAGGATTATACTAATTTTATGACCAGATCATGCATTTGGCAGGTTAGCTTAGGTTGACTCGGGTCAATTTGTTTTGTTTTTTTTTATTTTTTTTTAAATTTCATCCTTTAATATTTGATTTGCTAGGAATTAAGTTTAAAAATTATTTTTTATTTTTCTTTATATAGGGTTACCCCTTCTAATTTAAGTTATCAAATAAAATTATCGAGTCATTTTAAAAATATTAAATATATTTTCATGAACGGAGCTTACTAAAGTATATTAGCAACTTAAGCAAGGGTCCAAATCCCTCGCTTAACAAAAAAAGCTACAAAAATAAGTAAAATAAATTTATCGATTATAATTTATGAAATGAAGACTTTCTTCACTTAACAAAAGACCCCAAATACAAAATGAAAATTGCTCAAGACCCATTTGTCAGACATATATAAAAAATAATAAAAAAATATTTTTAAAATATTTTAAAAGAACTCATTTATAATTTTATCCAAAATCTCTATTAATCTTAAGGTGACTTTAATCCTAAATAACATGGACCACCATATTTCTATATGCTAGAAATCTAAAAGACTGAATGTTGGACCACCAATTAGTGTATTTCTATATGCTATAACTGTATATGACTGGATAACGTTAAAGTACTATCTCTTGGAGGCGTGAACGATCCAGATTTAATCAATACAAGCCCCTTATGTAGTGTGGTATATACGGATTCTCTGTCTGTCTTTTCCTCTTTTTCAATTTTTTTTGGTTAAAGAAAATACTCGCACAGTATTATTATAAACAATTTCCAAAAAAGAAAAAAAAAAGGAAAAGAAATCCAAAAATGGGAAGTAGAAGCCGAAATTTACTCTGTAAATCATCATCATCCGCGCTACTCTTCCTCTCTCCGTCTTTCACTTCAGCTCAACTCCGTTTCAATTCCTTCACTCCCTCCAAACTCCGCCGTATGGCCACCCAACCTTCCTCCTCTCCCTCTTCCCTCACCACAAACGACACCGCTTCTCCTTCTCCTTCGCCCTCCCCTTCCTCCACGATTGATTTTCTCTCTCTTTGTCACCGCCTCAAGGTGAGAACTGAGAATCAAAATAAATCGATAGATGTTTATTAACTGGCTCAAAAAGTTGTTGTTCTGTTTGCATATGCTATAATTTTTTGTTTTGATTTTTTGAAATAAATAGACTACGAAGAGAGCAGGATGGGTAAAGAGGGGCATAAAAGGACCAGAGTCAATATCAGATCATATGTACAGAATGGGATTAATGGCTCTGATTGCTCCTGATATTCCCGGCATTGATCGTGACAAGTTAGTTTTTTTTTTTTTCTTTTTGGTTACTGCTTGCATTTGATAGTTTTTGGTAATTATTATTATTTTTTGTTTTTTCAGATGTATAAAAATGGCGATAGTTCATGATATCGCTGAGGCAATTGTTGGAGACATAACGCCCTCGGATGGGGTTCCTAAGGCTGAAAAAAGCAGAAAAGAGAGGGAAGCATTGGAGCATATGTGCAAATTGCTTGGCGCTGAGTCAAGAGGTTGTAGTTTGTTTTATTGCTATATTTTCTTTTTGTTTGTGTGATTGTTTAATGGCGAACTAATTGATATTGTGAATTTGTAGCGAAGGAAATGAGTGAGTTGTGGAATGAGTACGAGGAGAATTCGACACCAGAAGCAAAAATTGTTAAGGATTTTGATAAGGTATTAGCGTTTATTAATGTCTTTATTGTGGGAGTGTTTCGAGATTTTGTTAACGTGGAAACTGTTTTGGATATTGTAAAATTCTGTACAAGAAACAATCTGCTAGGAAGGAATATCAAATAAGGAATCTATGATGTAGCTTAAAAATCATGATTTTGATTCATTGCACGGAAAATGCCAGTGTCAAATTAGAATGTCATATGTGCTGTGTTAATGGATGAGTTGTGTTTGATCACTGGTACTTTTAAGGAATTCGACAACGGATGGTCTGATTCTGCTCTTTTCCTTTTGTTTCTACTAGGTGGAGATGATCCTTCAAGCTTTAGAATATGAAAATGGTGAGGCTTCTTGTTTCCCTTTCCTTCATGTATTCATAAGTGCAGAGCTGTATCAAGCACCTGCTTATTGTTTATAAGGATCTGGAAATTGTTTTAGATAAAGCCTGTGTCTTGTTCTTACAGTTATATGGCCTTCTTTTGTGTAGCAGTCTGTATTATAGGGTCATATATTCTTCTGTATTTAAAATACAAGCAGCCGCATGTAGTTGTCTTATATAGTGCATACATCTCATAACCATTTGCCTAATTGTATGGATATTATTTGACATTGTTGCCCTTTCTTTGTAGTATTTCACTAAATTATTATTTTCATTGGGTTAAAACCTAAAAAAAATACAATGGAATCTGAAGTCATTTCTGGTTTTCTGCAGAGCAAGGGAAAGACTTGGAAGAATTTTTCCAGTCAACCGCTGGTATGTAAATTTCCGAGCTCATCTTTTGGCTGTTTTATATTTTCTATATGATTTTAATGGAGGATTCAATTTTTCTGAGAAGAGCTAAATCTAATTCCAAGCTAACCTGGGCAATGTTGACTAGCAAATACAACCTACGTGCATATGATAGTACCATTTCTAATTTTTTTTTGTTCTTTGTTAAATTTCATCATGGACAAAAGAAAATGAAAGAGTATTCATTTTTTCGGTGAAGTAGAAGTAAGCATTGATGCTGTAAGAATCTAGTAAAACAATTGTTTTTCTGAAGGGAACCTCTAATATTATCTGTAAGGTCTGAGGCAACAGTTACCTTAAGATAAAAAAACTTCTTGATAATTGGGTGTTGTTTAAAGAAGGCCTAGGTTTATATATTGGTCGGGGTTTGAAAAGTTGAAGGTTTGGGCAAGAACATACGAGTCAAGAAATTGGTTGCTGGATCAGTGGGTTAATAGCAAAGCAAAGGGCTTAATTAAAGTGGTAATGTGGAGGACCCAGCTGACTCGTAGAATATCATCTGAAGCAGTTTGCAGTAATAAACAGTTATCCATAAATAAAATTTCATAACCTACGTCGCTGGAGGACTAAAGACTTTGAGGAATTTATTCAATGATCAAATTTTCCAATGTGGCTATGTTTATTTTCTGGGAGTGTAGGTGATACTTTAATGTGCACAGTGTTCCCTTTCATGGCACCATGTTATCATACTTCAATGCATTTCAGTTTTGGCTTCATTTAATGCCTCAGGTCGTAGAAAAAGAATAGAGAATCGTTTCTTAAAAATAAGAAGGGATTGAAATTGTAAAATTCTCAAAACTCCACTGCTTTTATTATTATAACTTGAATTCGAAGTCTTGCACACATGCGTTCATGTTGGGGAAAAAAACATAGTGGTGAGACTATATCATGTGTCATTTGTCGCAGCCATCAGGGCCTTAGCAATTCTTTTCAAAAAATTTGCAGGGAAGTTCCAGACTGAAGTGGGGAAAGCATGGGCCTTAGAGATAGCATCAAGAAGAAGGAAGGAACGCTAGTTTCTAGCTTTGAGATTTTCAGATGTTGAGGTACTTGTTTTGTTTCCTGGACCTTGAATTGTCTAATTAGATCCCGGGGATTGATTAGATTTGGAAAATCATCTCCATAGTTTCCCCTCGTCTTATTGCTTAAAACATCTTCAATCAAGATTCTACAACCTAAACATTTGTTTCAGTTTGACCAATAATAATGCAGGTCCTACATTTTCCTCCCATTTATCCCACCTTAACCTCCATGAGTTGCGCTAGCAAGAAGCAGCGGAGGAGAGAAATCGTCCACCTCATGGTTTATGCCTACCCAGCATGGGAGAGGCAAGATTTCTGGTTACAATGTTGGATGGGTTGGCACGAACATGCACTGACTTGTTCTTGTGATTGGATGAGGCATGAGCAAATGCAATTTGTTTTTTCTATCTGATTTCTTTAGGGTGCCAGCATGAATGAATTACTTCCTATATCGGGAAATTCACTTTCCAACCTTGTTCAAGTGGAGCACAGAAGCATTATTTTTGTTCAGTGTCAAAAAAGATGATCGAGTCTCCTTTAAACCAGGTGTCAAGTTTAACATGGAGGCAGCGAGGCTGCCATCGAAGGAAGCCACCCTTACCTCCTATAGTAGTAGAATGTTGCAACTAGCCATCAATTTCATATCTAGATTGTGATTTTTTTTCAAGCTGATCAACCATCAAATACACTTCCTACATGATTCCAGTCAAATAACTAGAAGATGTACACACTCCATTATCACAAAGCTGGCGGAAAACTTTACTTTTTACAAACAAAGGTAGGCAAAAATAAACCAGGATTGATGCAGGCCCGACCTGAACTCGACCTTGCCTTGCCCATGAACAAGTCTATGCAGCACCCTCGACCAGCTTGTTCAACTTCTTTGTCCTAAGCCTCTCAGCGTGCACTTCATTACCTTGGTATTCATACCTGTAGATGATTAATTAAAGTGCAAAATGAGCCCAAATTGATCAATCTTTTCCGTCAACGGAAACCCTTCATTTTATTACAATTACCTTGGCGGTAATGATATTAAAGGGTTCAGGCTTTGTGCAAGCTTGACAGCTTCTTCCTCGGTAGTGACCGTCTGATTGAAGCAGAAGTATCGGCCACATGTGGACCGATCCTGGAAAGCTCGAATATGGACATCAGCCAGGAAGTTCACATCTACATAGGCCAGCACCCCATTTTCATACATTTGAGCTGCCCCTGTTACATGTTTGGTGGCTTGAGGATCATTTCAGAATCTTACAGTAAGATGCCACTTTTTGTTTTTTAATGAATATGTCGTGCCATACATGTTTACCTCTGAGGTATGACATGGTTGATAAAGGGTTCTGCTTTGAGACACCAGGACCCAGAACTAGGCCGGCATTTATGGAAACCATGTTAAGCATACGGTCCATGGCTAAAGCCCAAGCAGCCTGCTCAGAGAGTGTCTTTGCCAGGGCATGCCATAACTGTAAATTAAACAAGAGATGGCAAAAGATGTAGTTATAGTACATAGATTTACATAGCTATCCAAATAAATAAATAAATAAATAAATAAATCAGTAAATAATTATTTAATCCCAATGTTTTCAGCAATATAATAACTAGAAAAATACCTGATTACTGATAAGTTTCTTTTAATTAATATATCTCAAGAGGGTATTTTGGGAAGAAAAACATCTAAATTGGTGACAATTCAGCACTTCATTATTACTAAACACTCAAGGAAAGGGTAATGGTACAGACAAAAATACAATCATAAGAATGTGATTTTGAGATTTTCAAACCAGAAGAACTAACTAATTAATTTGCCGAGAAAACACGAGGAAGAAACAATAATTTACTCAATAGTAAAGATCATCAGGTCTTGGTTATTAATTTTTTTTTTTATTAATGTGGGTGTTTGGGTCAGCTTATGTGTGTATCTCGATTAATCCCACGGGCCCTGATATTAACGATCATGTAAACCTTTAATAACCATCATATTATTAACAACTATAGGGCTCAAACCTGAGACTATAGAGAAATTAAATTTCTTAATTTTAAATTTTTATCACTAGACCACCTACTAAATGTTTCATTAGAGCTTGGTTATTAAACTTATGAAGTTGTTTTCAAAGCAATATAGAATTAATCATAACTTAATCTCTTTAGTTTTATCAAAACATATTAATTATTTTATGAATTATTAAGACTTAATTAAATAGTCTTCTTACCACTATTAACTACGCTTAATTTAGTATTATCTTATTCTGAGAAATTTATTACTTTCTCATCAACCTTCTCATATAATCTTTGATTTGTTTTATCTTTCAAAGTTTAGAAAAAAACAAAGTAATGTGAAATTAAAATGAGTTGAGCAAAATTTAATGTGTTTTTCAAACTTGAAAATAAATTAAAATGAGTTTCGTAGGTATAGAGGACGCTTACTATGGGAAATTGTGAGTAGAAAGGTTCATCATCATCACAAGTCTATTATTTCAAGGTGCTCGCTAGCGGAGAAAAAGAAAGATAAACAGAGGCATTAAGCACAATCAAGATAGATAGTGAAATCTTTCAGAGATCCAAACCTTCAATTTCCTGCAAAATTCTTGATCACTCCAAGACCTCTCGTCTACATCCTTCTCTGAACAAATGCTCTCTTTCCATATCGCTGCAGTTAGTGAAGAACTGAATATAATCTTTTCAATGGTATCGGTCTGTGCGCAAGCCTCCGCTACATTGATTGCTCCTCTAATTTCCGAATCAACCATTTTTTCCTGCCCAAATTAACCATGAAAACAATCACTCCTAATCACAAAATGTAATTACTTTGAGATACAATGGATAAGCTAGCAAGTCTAGTAGACAATTAATCAGCATACATCGTAGCCGTCTCTACTGTCCAAGCAGCAGAACATAGCAGAACAACCCTTCAAAGCAATTAGAATGCTATGGTAATCCAAGACATCGACTTCAAATACCACCAATCTTTCCTCCTCTCTCCCCATGCCCCTTATTTCCTTCTCTATCTCAGTCTCTCCTGAACAAAAACCACCCAAAACAGAAAAACTGATTAACAAAATCATCAAAGACAGCAGGTAATTATTATGAAGATAAGCACTTGCCGTTGTTCTTTTGTATGGCTGCATGAACCGTGTATCCTCTACTCAACAGCCCCTTGAGGATCCAAGAACCCACATAGGTTGAGGCATCAAGAACACAAACTGAGGGTAGCTCTTCAATATCCATTCTAGCTTTCTCTCGATTTTCTTTCTGTTGATGTTTCTTTGCTGCTAGCTAGCTCCTTCTTTAATGAGCTTTTATATACACATGTCGCAATGTTTATGGGAGAATGTGAAGGTGAGAGAATAGAAGAAGAGTTGGTGAACTATTTTCCTACACGTTCCCATCTACTCACCATCTTTGCGTTTGAAAGACCTATCTATGTTTCGATTTCTTCGTCAAGGGTAAATTGCACGAAAACCCTCGAATTTTTCTGTAAAAATGCTATTAGACGTCACTAAATTATAAGTTTTGTACAAGTTAACTTTTTTTATTAGTCAATAATGCTAAGGAAGGAAGGGTAGGTTTTCGAAGTCCCTGAAATTGAGCGTTCATGTGTCAAGAGTGTGTCTAGACGTGGAATGCTTGTTAAAATATACCTTGTACATAGGTAGTTAAAGAAAAATTTATTCTATATTGAAAAAATAAAAGGATTTGTTATATCTCCTAATGTGAAGAAAATCAAATTAATAGATTTAAATGTTGGAGAAAAAAATTAAAGGAAAAGTCATAAGTAATATAAATGTTTTATTTTTATTTTTTAAATTTATTAATTTAAGATAATCAATTAAATTTTTAGAATCAGTTAATCTAATAATTATACATGACATCTTTACCAAATTGTTTAAATAATCTGAATGAAAAATTACTTTTTAAACTTTATATACATATTAGTCTGAAAAGGTGTGTATCTACACTTTACATATACATTAATCTGAAATGATGTTATTTTATTTATAAATACAAGTTTGATGTTGATAGAAAAAAATAAGAAATAATTTTTTTCTCTCCCTAATTTTTTTCTACAAATTCTCTATTTATGTTTATCAGAAATAAAACATAACTTTTTAATAAATTTATAGAAGTTGTTGTCTATAAATTTAAATTTTTACTATATTCTAAAGATATATTATTTTAACCATGCAACAAATATAATAAAAACAATTAATATCTTAAATATAGTGATTTTCATGCCTCAAAACCTATTTATTATACCACTAGAATTACATGAATTTCCCTTTGTTTTCTTGGGTGTAATAAATTAAAAAGCATCGTTTAATTTAAGTAGGTAGAAAACGTGCATTTGTGTTTGGGAGGAATATACTGATGTTGAGGTTGGACAAGTAAACATGCTCTGTTGTGACGAGTTTGATGTGAAATAATATTTGGTAATCGTCGACCATGTGCTCTGCAGATAGCTAGCTAGGTGATAACAATACAAGGGGACATGTGGGCATGAAACTTGTTAAGAAACCTTGAATCATTGGGTTTTGTTCACTTTGAGCACACAATTCATCCAATTTGATGGATGGAGCTGCATGATCAAACTAACTTCACCACTAGGAGAAACTTGATTGACTTTACCTTTTTCAGATGTTAGTATGATCTTGCTTGCCTCGCCTCATTACTTACGTGGGAGTAATTTGATTATGTTATTAAAGCTTAATTAGGGTTAGTTTGAAAAATCAACTCCTGAAGATAATATTGAAGGCGGGCATGCTAGGTTGCCACTCTTGGACAAGGTTTCCATGAAAGGAAGAAGGGTTTGCGTGCGGAAACAAGGTGGAAAAAAGAACGCACCAGAAAGTAGTCGTTCCCTAGAGAAGGAGAAAGCTTTATGCTTTTGCAGTTTTGGTTAACCACGAACCTAACGGTATGAAGGAGTCCTGCGTTGCCGTCATTTATTACTTTGATATGGCCACAAGTAGGCGATCCACTCGTATTTCATTGACTTATCTACTTGGGTATCTACTTGTTGACCTCATAATCCACAGCTTTGTTGATGTAGTTGAGACGTAGAGTACTGTATAGCAGGTATTATACATCATTATGCGAACTAACAATTAAACAGAAGATTTCATGACCCTCCATCCAACTGAAAAGGCGTTTCAGATACCCAAAGGAGAACAAAAAATAGAGGAAGGGAACAAAAGAGAGGTAAATCATCGAGAATGGAATTAATGAACCTCTTTTTGCATATGAAATCATAAACAAATTCAGTGCAATAGAAATTTGTATCAAATGTTGTTATAACCTACTTCCAAGTAATCTAATTTCAAGGATAATGAGCTATATATATATTTAGCTTATAGTAAGGTTGTCAAAAACGTTTTTTTGACATGACACGGAATATATAATATAAACTCAAATCGTAAATTCGAATCGTAAAATCATAAGTAAAATATTTTAACTAATTATATATTAACAATTTCAATCAAGTAGTAATTAACAATATAACACAATTAAAATAAACAATAGAAAAGTCCAAACACTTTTATTTTATTCACATTGATTCCTCTACTTCTTGGACAAATCGACCCAATTACTTTGTCATTTACAATAAACGAGTTCCTTCAAATTTTGATAGACCATTTAACATTAATTACTCCAAGGGTCAAGCATGTCAATTTACAACTTTTATTCTATATATTTGCCAGCTAAAACAGAGTAATATATTAATTGATATGTTAATAGTTTATATAAGAAATTATGAAGAATGAATATGTATTTTAATTTTACAGAAATATTAAAATTCACAAATAACTTATATCATTAAAAAAATTATAATAATTATAGTCAAAATCAAGCCTTTGATTATCAAATTGCACAAGTTTTGCAAGATATAAATTTAAAACCATGAAAATGTTAAGGTACAGATTACTAGAATGCACAATTTAATATTTTTTTCAAACTTGTAAAATTGGTCTGATTTTACCAAGTTTAAACGAGTTTGATTAATTTTATTATTTTTTAAATTTTAATTTAATTTAACACATACATGTTAATTTGTAAAATTATAAAATTTTAATAATCAACTCGTTTTCAAGGACATAGAATGATAATGCTCAAGCCACCAGGCCCATTGTTGGAGAAGAAGGGGTTTGCATGAAGAATTTTAGGTTGACCGAAGAACCAAAATCCAGTCCTACTAGTAGCTTGAGAGTTTTTCAGCTTATCTGGGCTGGGTTAGCTGTATCAATTGGATTATAGATTGTTTTTAAAGTATATTTTTTTATTTAACTTTGCAGATCACTCAAATTTCCGATATCTTAAAGGCTACAGTACATACATGCATGCATGCAAATTTAGGAAATACAACCTTTTCGTATCTACATCCACACCAGAATATTCCTCGTAAAGTCACATATTACGCATTAAAAAAAAACACAACTAAAATGGAAGGTAAATTCTGTAGCCATAAACACATTTTTCTATTCACTGTTATAGTGTAAAGTTAAAATGTGTAAAGATGCTTTTTTTCTTCTAAACAAATTCATAAGTCTTGGTTTTAGGATATTTTGGTATTTTTACATAATTCATTAATCATTTAATGATTATAAAGAGGTATGCATGTCTTTTCTTAAAAATTTTAAACAGTTAAATAACTTAATTATTTTTAGTTTTAAAAATATTAAAACGGCTGATAAAAGATGTTTTGTTTTTTAAAATATGGTGGAAAATCCACTTTGCCCTTGCAATAAATGAATCATGAGCCTTTTGGTCTTTTAAAACGGGTTTTGTTGTAATCTCATAAATATAAAGGGTAATTTAGTATTTTTATCTTGAAGTTTTAATCTTTTAATCAATAAAGCTGCTAGTGTGTGGTTATCACACTTTAGTGTGTGAGAGGTACTTGTGCTTTTTGGGAGGTGTGTGTGGTGTCTCCTGGTGGCCGGATAAGCCCTTCTAATGTTGCGCGCGTGGTTGCAGGTGAGATGATTTGTTATCATTGGATCTTTCTTCTTTTTATTTTTTTTTCTCTCCTCACCTAAAAAATACAATCTGTCCTATTTTTAGTATTTTAATTACAGTCCTTATTGTTTTGATTTTTAATTTTTTGACCCTTTTATAGATTTTTTTTTCAATTAGTTTTTTTATTTCCAATTTAACATATTTTATTTTTCTAATTTGGTTCTTATTGTTTTGATTTATAATTTTTTTCCTTTGCCTTTTTATGAAAGTTTTATTTATTTTCAATTTAATTCTCAATTCTAATTTGTTGTTTATAATATTTTTTAATTTGATCTTTCTTATTTTAATTTTTTACTTGGCTCTTTTGTCAAGGTTTTAGTAATTTTCAATTTCATTGTTCAATCCATATTTATTGTGTTTTTTTTTCTAAACAAAATGATCAGGTGGGTTTGCTCGGGTTAACTCGGACAACCCTATTTTTTATTTTATAAAAATGATATCATTTTGAAAAAAAATTAAAAAAGTCAACAGGTTTGACTAGGTTTTACGTGGGTTGATTGAGTTGCGAGTCAACCTGGTGTTTTGACCGGATCAACCCGCATCAATTGTCCCCCTATTTTTTTAAAAAACTTAGCTTGGCCCAGGACCCGGATCACTTGGGTCATTCGTAAAACCACTAGGTCGGGTCGAGTTTTAAAATAGTGATTTATCAGGTTATCGCAATCTCATTACCTAAGCCACATATTTGGAATGTTAATGCGTGTTGACATTTTGTTTTCACTGTTCTTATCATATATTTTTTTTTTCATTTTGTCTTTTTTTTTATTTACTATTTTTTTCCTTGGCTTTCTTATAGAAGTTTTATTAGTTTTTAATTTCATCATTCAATTCAAATTTATGGTATGTTATTTTTTACAATTTAGTTATGATTTTTTTGGTTTTTTTATCAATGTTATTATTCTTTTCAATTTAACACTTGTTATTCTCTAATTTACTTTTTATTTTGATTTTAACTTTTATTTTTTTAATTGCTATTTTTTATTTCGAATCTTTTTGTGTGATTTTTTTTATTTTGTCTTTCAGTGTTTCATTTCTTGGGGATTTGACTTCACAGGTTTTCCATGCATAGTACTTATAGTATGATGACTTGAATCACATATTTAAAAAGTTAATTGGGGTAGCATATTTTTTTTAACTTTTTTTTTTCTAGTTTTGTCATTCAACATTAATTTTTTATTAAAAAAATTAGTTTTGATGTTTGCTTCAATTTCTTTTCTGTTAGGTTATCCCGTCCTTATGACCTAGAATGCGAGTTTGACGGGTTAACATGTACTAGCTTGCCTCTTTATCCACAAATTATATGTCTATCATGCTAGTATAGGTTGACTTATACTGATTTTTTATTTTTATTTTATTTTATTTTATCTTTTTATATTTAATTAATTAAGAATTAAACATAGTTTTTCGCTATTGAATAAATATTCTTTTCCCTGCTTATCATGATGCTTTTTGTGATTTTTATCCATTTACTATTGTTACTTCTCTTTTTTATATATATTATTTAAATAAAACCAACTTATTTAACCAGTAAAAACCATTACCCGGATTATTAGATTTTTCTTCTTTAAAACACTCCCAGCAGCTAAACATTCTTTAAGGAAAAAAATAGTAGTGGTAACTGGTAACTACTAACTATAGGAATGTGACACGGGTACAGTGACAACTAACAACCATCAGGGAAAAGAATCCAACGGTGTATTCCAAGTTGCAGTTCAAGGCACAAATCTTAGTTATTATGAACTGCCCGAGAGTGTTTCAACTGGCACATTCTGCTCGTAAGAGATTGCAAATAATGGAAACTGCAGAACCAAGAACAGATTTTAAAGAATATATTATTGTAGACTTAACTACGATGGACGGCGGCACTCTTCTCCGGGTTCAAGAAAGTCACCTAATCTCATTGCAACGTCAAACTACAACTCCTCACATACATAAGGGCATGTTCTGCATCTTCAGATGCAACCAAAGAAGAAATAATCCTGTGTTCCTAGTCCCTACCAGAATAACTGAAAGGTTGCTGTCATGTCCTCATTTCTGAAACATCATTGTCTGAACAAACTTTAGAGTCATCATCCAAATACGTGAGTCAGATGCTTAAAAGTGCCAAAACCAGCCCCAGATAACCATGTTGAAAATGAAAATCTATTGATTCTTGAATGAGCTTGATGGAATTAACCTAGGAAAATAAAAATCACATTATAAGCATAGAAGTAGATAGATATTTCTGGATGGCATTTGACAAAAAACAAAAAGCAGAGATTGGTTCAAGAGATCATAATGCATAATTGCTATCTATGAAGTTCCGTGAGAAATATCATGCTCCTTGTTCTTTATCTATTCTGATTTGGGTTCCCCAAAACGAAAAAAAGAAAGTTCCCAAGTGCAAAACGCTAAACTTCCAGCTTCTGTGCCACTAGTCTTTATAATTCGAGGTCACTAGTCTTTAGACGATGTCTTGACAAAGTGCTTCACCTCATACAGATAGATACAAAGGAGACTGGTGAAGAAAAGCAGGAGACAAAGTGCTAAAAGCAGAGACGTGAACTGGAAAGAAGAAAATATTTCTTTTCTCCAGAATTGAAATCTAGCATCATTCCCTCAATGGAACAGTCTTGAGTGACAATCACATCCACAAGAAAGATGATGGGACATCTAGATCCAACATTTAGCAGAAAAATAATAAGTTCTATTCCTTTGGACAGAAAACAAAAACAAGAAATACAATCTGTTTCTGAGTTCCGACAACCCTGCATGATTTATAAAATGAAATGTAACATATGGTGAGGCAGCCATGTACACAGCATCCAGGATATAATGAAGAAAGCCTCAAGTTAGCACACAGAACACCAATATACTGTCATTTTCTATTCATTAAGGAAGAGACAAATGAAAGTTTTTCTGAAGAAAATGTGAGCATACCTTCACATGATGTGGCATGATCTTGATATGAAAAGGTACATGAAGCCATGCTTCAGGCGGATAGAGCAAAAAGTTCTCAGGCTTGCTTGTATAGACATCTGCATATTGATGGATGTGGTATGCAAAAGCTGATTCTTGACCTGTGCCAGTTAGGAAAGTTGCTCCAAAAGACTTGTTAAACATTTTTTTCATCTTCTCCCTTGCCTTCAGCCTCTCAATATGCAAAAGCTGATTCTTTTTTTTTTTTCAAGGTAAGTTCTGCCATTGCACTAGAGAGACTTAGTTGATCATTTCCAAGGTAAATTGTGCAATCATACTAGAAAGACTGAGTCCATCCCATCCTTTGAAGGTTGTGAGATCATTGCCTCGAAGAGATGTCATGTCAATCTCATCATTAGAGAGTTATGCAATTGCACTAGGGAGGCTTTAGATCCATCCATCCAAGGTAAATTGTGCAATCGCGATAGTAAGACTAAATCTGTTCATTCTTGGAAGGTTGTGAGGTCATTGCCCTGGATATCATTTAAAAAAAAAACATTGTTATTGTGAATAATTTAATTCACATATAAGAAACTTATATTCTTAGTATATGACCATGATACATTTTTATTGCCCATTTAAGGCATAATAATCGCTTGATGACATTTCTATTGAGATAATTGTTTCAGCTCCAAAAGAGGAGAATAGAGTTTATCTAGTTGATATCTTATGAATGCTTGACAAACAAACTTCACATGTTTTACGGTCTGAATCAACATTCCACTTGTACTTATTGAAAGCTTTTTAAAATCTCGAGGCTCTAATTGCATTCGTGAAGTTGAAAAACAACTAGCCTAAATTTGGTTGTCTTATTAAGCCTATGGGCAAGTAGAAAAACCATATTAACTCAGGCGATTAAATTGCTACATAGCCTTTTTCTTTATTAAAGAGTTGCTGAAGTTTTAATGGAACAAATGTGCCAACAAATGTAGAAATGGCCATAACATATCCCATTTAAGAGGTGTTTTGATTATCTGTATTTGATGGTGATTGGAGACGTTGATAAACCAATTTTGAAAGAAATATCGATGACTTTTTGATTAGTTTTTCATAGATGGTGTTATTGATGATGTCCTAAAAAATTCAAGTAGCTTAAGGGCAAGGTTTATGTCTTGGATAATTGGTTAATCTCTTGGTTTTGGCAATCTGATCCATCATCCTTAGCCAAGGTGGCTGGTAATTGGTGTCTGATACCTGCAAAAGGTTCTTTTTGATGAATTTAAAGATTCTCCAATGCTTAAATAAGTATCTCTTTAAAAGAAAATACATTAATATTTTAAAAAGACTCTAAAATAAAATATGTCATGGAGAGTGGAGATTCAAAACCTTGTCTTCTAAGAATTCAATAGGTCATTATAATTCATCCTCATCTTTTTCTCGATCACTTTCCCCCCTCTTCTATGTTATAGAAAAAATAATCTCCAACTTAATAAGAGGAAAAATATCTTTTACTTAATCCGAGAAAAAATATAATTGACTTAATTATATCGTCAGACCCATACATGCTTGGGCTTAGTGTTTGACTGAGTCCAGGGGTGCTGAGTCTGGTAGATTGCTGGACTCATACATGCATGGGCTTAACACTTGACTGAGCTTAGAGGTGTCAGGTCTAGTGGGTCGTTAGATCTATATATACGTGGGCTCAACATTTGGCTGAGTCCAAGGATATTAAGTTATCACCTAGTCTCCGGTTCTTTTAAATAAAAATCCAAATAAATAAAAAATAAAAACAAAACATGATTAACCCATACATGCTTGTTTAATATTATCAAACAACTAAGTTAAAAAAGAGGCTCCACTGCACCTCGCCCCAAACCCATCTTTAATGGGTTTATTAACCTATACTAGGCATAACAATTAACATTAAAAAATGTGGAATACTTTTAGGCTAACATGGCTTAAATCAGTAGTTAGGAGGAAGTTTCATCTTCTAAAAACTTTTATGAAAAATATAAAATATCTCAGCCAGTTCTACTGTAGCAATAAATGATGTGTCTTAGAGCTAAACTAGCTAGTTAACCTGCACTCCGCTAGAGATCAAATATTTTATTTTTAATAAAAAAAATTGGATATGCTAGCTTTTCATATGTTTTTTTTTTTACATAAAAAATTATAAGTATAAATTAAAAAGCTTATGTAAGTATCAAATTGAATAAATTGATAACCATCTATAAAAAAAAATCATTAACGATAACTAAAAATAAAATTGAAAAAATAAGAGATAGATGTAAATCAATATATTTGATTTTGTAATATGGAATATTTACCAGATTGTGTTTACTGAATTTTTTTTATTAAAATCAGATTTTTATTTAATTAAATGATAATAGAAATATATACACACATGAAGTTGATTGAATAAGGTAAAAGAAAAAAAATATCATGCAAAACTACACATATTAAAAATATTATTTAAAAATAAATATTTTTTATTTTAAAAATAAATTTCATCTATGTGGAAACATATTAATAATTATAGAGGAAGGATATTAATTGAAACATAAATTAAAAAAAAATCATTTAAAAAAGAAAACATGTTAAAAAAAATCACTTGAAATAAAAACCAAAATTAGAATAAGAAAATAAGAAAAAGACAACAATAGTCTAGGTGCCACAAATGCCTTCAAAAGAAATAAGAAAAACAAACGACTCGGATTACAACCATGATCGAGTTTAATAAGTTAGTTTTATTTTAATTAAATGATAAAAAAGATAATGGAAGTATGAAATTGGATCTAAAAGTGTGTATATATAAAAGGCTTGAGTCAACATGAGTTAGTTTGATAGACATGTGACCTGAGTAATAAGAGACAAGCTAACCCGGGTTAACCTGCAAAACCTGTTTTCCAGGTCATTAGACCAGAATAACATGATAGAAAAGAAATTGAAGAAAACTAGAAAGTCAATCTAAAAAAAAAAACTAATATCAAACGATGAAACCGAAAAAAAAGTAAGTAAAAAAAGGATGTCGACCCCATTAAATTTTTAAACCTGTAACCTAAGTCATTAGACTAGAAGCACCATAAATAGAAAAACTACGAAACACAATCTCTAGCAAATCAAATGTTGAAGGATGAAACCATAAAAAAAAAATCAATTACACAAAATTATCTCAAATAAAAAATTATAATTAAAAGAATGAGGGAGAAAATCAAAATAAAAAATAAACTAGAGGGCAACCCAACATTTTAGATTAGAGGGTTAAATTGAAAAGAAAAATAACTTTAACAGAAGAAAAAAATCAAAAGAATAAGAACCAAATTGAAGAAAATATAACACACCATGAACTTGGATTGAATGATAAAATTGAAAAATAATAAAACTTTAATAGAAAGGTAAAAAACAATTAAAAATCAAAAGAATAAGAATCAAATTAGAAAATAAAAATATGATAAATTGTGATTATAAGGACTAAATTGAAAACAAATAAAACATTTATAAAAGAGTCAAGAATAAAAATTAGAAATCAAAAGAATAAGAACTGAAATCGAAATACCAAAAACAAAAAGAGTCAACCAATACTTTTTTGAGATGAGAGAGAAAGAAAAGAAAAAAAAAAAGTACAAACACATGCGACAAACCACTTTACCGTCGTTGACATGCATCATACAAAGAGGAACATGACACAAAATCACTTCTAACAACACAACATAAGAGCTTGTTTAGCCATTAAAAGAAGTCACACGTGCTGTTCAAAAAATACAAGTGCCTCCCATGCACCGGCTAATGGAGAGCACACACTAGCAAGTTTTTGAATATTTATATTAACTATTCAAAATGTAAGACCAAAATGCCCTCCATTAATCTTAATTAAAAAAAAAAAAGAATTGTTGTGATAGGACGAAAAAATCCCTAGATGTATAACTTATTTTTTCTTGAATCTAGAGATAAAAATATCTTTTTATTGTTTTATAAAAAATAAAAAAACAGAAACACCGTTGATCAAATGTTCATATTTTTTTTACTTGGAATCATTTTATTATTTTCAAAAGTTAAAAAGAACAAATATACCCTTGGTAATCCTTCTAAGCCATACAAAAAGACTAAAATACCCATGTTAGAAAGGCTTCTTAATTTTTATTCCAAGAACAAAAAAAAGTAATTTTACTATATGACCCGTATTTTTTAGACCCGGCCTAGTGGTCGGCCCGGTCCAAGGCTCGAGTTTCAAATTTTGATCGGGTTACCGGGTTGCCCGAGTTAATTTTTTTTTTAATCAAAACGACGTCGTTTTAGTTAGAAAAAAAACAAAAGTTATCAGGTTGCAACCGGGTTTTGACCGGGTCTTGCCGGGTTACACTAGATTTTATTTTTTTATTTTTTTTAACCCGGTTCGATTTCAATTCCAAATTGACCAGATCCTAAATCAACGTGCCAGATCAAATTTCAAAACTATGATATCTCCCGTGCGTTCTAGAGTTTGGGTAATGGATAGCACCAATTACTATCAATCTATCATCAATAAAAGGGTAAATGATAGTCGTTAAAATGATTGAAAAGAGAGTTCGAGAACATTTGGATGCTTTGCTTTGCTTCCTTCCTTCCTTGTGGGGCGGGTAGAAAGAGAGAGTTGATCAAATAAATAAATAAAATAAAATAATCATAGCTTGTGTTTCTCTCGTAGAAACAAAACAATGGTGATGATCCAACCAGAAGAAGAAAACGAAGAGACCGTACTACAAAATCTACCAAAGCCTCAACCAACAGCTTCAACATCAAAAACCACCACCAGCGACACCACCACAACAAAAGAGAACGGAAGCGACTCCGATGGGTTTGAAACGGCAAGCGAGCGCGGAGTCAGCGACAACGAAGAAGAAGATATTGTCAATAAGGGAATCAACCCCGAAAACAGCGCTGAGGATCAACAACAACAACAACAACAACAACAACATACTCAAAACGACGCCGAATTGATTCAGGTTTTTCACTCTCTTTTTTTAATTAGCTGAATAACAAGGCAAGATTGATGTTACTTGTCCACTTATTTAGGTTTTTGGATTTGGTTGTGAAACAGAGAGGTGTAGAAGAAGGAAATGAAGCAAAATTGGAAGGCAATAGATTGTTTGGGAACGGGCAGTATGAGGAGGCATTACTACAGTATGAACTTGCTTTGCAAGTTGCCCCACAGGACGTGCCATCATCCGTCGAGTTGCGTTCCATTTGCCATTTCAATCGTGGCGTTTGCTTCTTGAGATTGGTATTTTCTTGTGATTGTCAATTTACCTGTCGATGCTGCCACTATTAAAGAAAGCCTAATCAAGATGGTAATTGCGTGATTTTAAATATATTTTTTTAGGGAAAATACGAGGACACAATCAAGGAATGCTCAAGAGCGTTAGAATTGAATCCTTCTTACATGAAAGCTCTTGTTAGAAGAGGAGAGGCTCATGAAAAGCTCGAGCATTTTGAGGAGGCTATTGCTGGTTAGTGTGGGTTCTTGCACTTGTTATCTTCTCATTTAAAACAAGATTCTGTTTGTCAGGAGAGGAAACTTTTTAATTATATTTTTGTATTTTCAGATATGAAAAAAACCTTGGAATTCGATCCTTCAAATGACCAAGCAAAGAAAACCATTCGCCGCTTGGAGCCACTTGCTGCAGAAAAGCGAGAAAAGATGAAGGAAGAGATGATTGGTGAGCTGAAAGGAGCAGCTACCTTCTTCTTCTTTTTCTCGTACTTGAATACATTTCTTTTCTTTTGATAGAAACGTATTTAATTGGAATTACACTGCAATCACCAATTTTATGTTGGATATTGGAAGATGATTCTTTCAATTTCAATAGGATAAAACTTGTGCTTTCTTCCTTTTACTCTTCCCATCAACATATACTCCCACTCATAGAGCCATGCCTTCTATAGAAAGTAGAGGAAATAAGAAAAAAAGTGAGGTTGAAACACCTCTTGCTCCCCTAAGATCTTCAAAACAATTGAAACTACTAGTGGCAAGGCAGTGGCTAGATTCTGTCTCTTCAATTGTCCATCATTTGTTAAATAATACTGTCAATGTTTCTTTTTTTTTTCCTTGGTGATTATATCAACCCAGTGGTGTTATCATGTGTTTTGCCTTCTAATTTCTGATGTTGACGGATGGATGCCAAAGCCAGGAGAGGCAATGCTCATGCGGCAAGAAGATATAAAATGGATAGAAAGACTTGATAGTGTATACTTTGGATTCTCAATTACAGATAATGTTTTTAGGTCCGCATGACCATATAAAATGAAAGCGTTTTCAAGTTTAAATTTTCATTGCTTAGACATTTTTTTGCACTTGTCCTAGTCTGTCATTTGCTCTTTTCTGGCTGCTCATTAGAAGCAAGGTGAATAAGAAAATTTTTAATCTATGTGATGACATCTTGAAAGATTTGTTCTTATCGAAATCATGGAGCATGCAATCATTTTGTTAAAGGAGCTTAGGTGCTTTATAGTCATGGAGTCATGCCATTGTATTAGTCTTTGGCTATATACACTTTATTCTGTGTGAAATCCTCTCCTCTTCTTGGCTATGTACTCTTTATTCTTGGTTATAAACTTCGTTGTCTTCTCCACCACCGCGCAGCACACGTGTGTGTCTAATTTGAATTTTTTCTTTGTGAGCAGGAAAGCTGAAAGAGATGGGAAACTCTTTGCTAGGCCGCTTTGGCATGAGCGTTGACAACTTCAAAGCTGTTCAAGATCCGAATACGGGTTCCTATTCCATTTCATTCCAACGTTAGTTTCTGGCTCGGTCTGGTGCAACGAGGACAACATCTTCAGCTCCTGGAAGAAAGAATGAAGGCTGTCAGATAAAAAGATAGGAAAAACCAATCCTATACTTCAGATTGTGTGCAGAATCTACGAATACAAGTAGGACAAAGTTTATAAAGGAGTAAGTGCAAGGGTTCTTTCTGTTCTCTTAACGACAGTATCAAGTGATGAAGTTTCATATTTTGGCAGTGGAAGTTTACATTTTAAATCATGTATTGCTTGATTTTGTGGTTGAAGTAATTGCCATCTCTCTCTCTCCGTTGATTTTGTAACAGCGAAGCACACTGATCTACAGCACTCGGCGATCTTAACTTTTATGTGATGAACGAACATTGGTTATTGCTTTGTAAATCTTCTTTCACCCACTCTTCCTTCAGTATTCTTTAAGCAGATGATCAACTAGCGGTCATTGGCTCATCACTTGGATGAATGGTAGCCATGAAAGTTTTCACAAAACTAAAGCCTGCCTTGTTAAACTTTGGGCTATTTAGGCCTCGACTTTCATATGGGTGTAACTCTTTGTTATTATTCTATTACTTTTGCAAATCTCATTCATGAAGACTATACTCGTATTTTTCTCCATTACGCGTGAGAGATGGAGGATTGTATCTCCCACTGTATAACAATGGATGACTTAACTATTCAATGTAAACTGCATTTCCCTACTTCGGAGTGCAAAAGGGAGTGCTGCTTACGCTTTTAAACCTGTCAGCTCCTCTCCTGTCATTTCGGCTACAAACTTGTTGACTGAAATGTCTTAATCCTGTGATCTCTAAATTAGGCTATGGTTTGAGCTGGATAGGATGGCTACTTTTTATCTTCATAGGGATTCCCAAAAGGATTAGTAGAACTTGAATCATGGCCAACCATACTCGACTGCTGCTGCTTCAATATCAGGTAAGGCTGTTCTTGGCTCATGGCTGCCGTTTGCACAGTACTTGGCAGTGCAGTGTTACTGGATGCATAAAATGGAGGAGAAGAACAAGCTCATGATGCCAAGGTGTATACCTTGCCCAAATGAAGAGAAGACTGAGGGAAGTTCTGATTCGAAAGGGAAAATCGAAGTAAAGTTACATGAATTGAAATCCAACCCTTATAAATTGGAAAGCTTTGACAGCTCCTTGAAAAGTTGCAAGCAAGTAGGCGAGAATGTAGTTGTTGCATGATTGAGAATGTAGTTGTTGCAAGTAGGCGAGAAAGTTGCAAGCAAGTAGGCGAGAAAGTTACAGCTCCTTGAAAAGTTGCAAATGCTCAAGCAAGTATGGGGTATCAAGCTCTTTAGTTATCTGTTGAGAATCCGTCATGAGAAAAAGCCTTAGTATCTTCTATGAACAAGAATCATGGGAAATCCTTACTTTAAAAGGAAAAATAAAGTAAAGGAACAAGGGACATAAAGCACAAATCAAGTTAAGCACCTCACCATTTCTAGACTTTTGCTGGGAAATTTTCTGTAAACCATAGGTCATATATGACGCACTGAATAATAGCTTCCACCCACTTTACACGAAAGCACCCATAACTTTCAGGTTATTGTATATTGTGGGCTAGGGTTGGACGAAATCCAAACCAGAATTTTACAAGCAACTGAAAAAACAGCGACAATCACTGTTCAATGGAACACTTGCACTTCTATCAGAATTATATAATGCACATTCCACTGTAATTTTAACCAACCATCTTGCATATTTTCTTGAAACATTGCAGAGAATCGTAAGAAATTGATGTCAGCAAAGATGATCAAGAGCATACCGTCCAATTATGTGTTTTAGCAAGACGTTTGGTAAGACCATGTATGCAATAAGCAACGTCAGCACGAGGACTTGAGGCCGAAAGTGCAGCGAATATAGCTGACAACATACAAGAACAGGTATATACGGTGCACTATTGTAACGAAGACAATAACAGAAATTCTGACAATGTAACAGATTTATTGCAGCATGCTACAAGATCAGACTGAATATTCTATATTTGATTAGAATACCAATAAGAAGTAAACTATACTTTTGAACATTAAGCAAATAAATGGTTGAAATTGACTGATTTTGGCACGTTCCAGCATGCATTTGTGTTCTTCTTCAATGAATGTGGAAAAGACAATACATGTTCATTAATTTTAACCAACTTTCACGCTAATGAGAACTAGTAAGAAGGAGATTAAGAAGGTATCTGCACTCACTCTTGATATGTTTTTCTTTGGACAATACTTCATCATGCAACCATGGCCTTCACGATAGCAACATCAATCCCCTAGAGCACATGACAATCTCTTTGTAATTACAATTGACTAACATCCAAGACAGCGAATGAGCAATATAACGAGCTTAATTAGAATTTTCAGCCATAAACATCACCTTGTTTTCACTATTTACTTTTGCCAATCCGACTGTTGGGGAGTCCTTCAAAGCTCCGATATCTTTTCTTATGGACTACTGCGGGCCTCCGCCAGCTGCCATTCTATAATTCGTGAAAAAAAAAAAAAACAGAGTTTCTTAAAACCCAAAGAAGCTACATTGATCCAACTGATAAGCAGGGCTTTTCTTATGCCCTGCCCTGTGTGTATGCAATCAAGAAAAGAAAAGAAAAAAGGGGAATTTGGGGGGATTACAATTACATGTCTATGCATAAATGGGTGAAATTCAAGGAGCGTTGCCATTGGTGAAGATATTGCATGCATTGAGATACAAAGAAAAAAGAAAAAAATTGTCAATATAATAGGTCCAATTAATAAAATATTGTCAAATTTTTGCACCTTTTACATTAAGAACATTTCATAAACGTATAATATATATATATATATATATATATATATATATATATCCCATTCCAGATCTTGTGCACTGACTAGATGTCCCTTGCATCAGGCTTAAGAAAACTTGTAACAAGATAGAAATCTTCGCATAGGAACTGAATAGGAGGGAAGGAAATGGATCTTGCACCAGTCCGTAACTCCAATAACAAGCTCTTACTAGGATGATGAATTATTGGGAAAGCTTCTGGTCTGCAACAATGACCAAGGTTTTTATTACAATCAAGCTACTATAAATACTCCACAGATGATGGATTACATTTATTCAAACATTTAGCGAAACCATGTGCAATTTGGCACCAAAACGACCAGCCCGTCAGTTGTCTGCCGATCCTTAAGCATATAACGTGCATGGTTCTACTTTTAGTTTGCTAAGTTTAGGTGAGGATGGATCCTCCCCCTACTCTCGCTAAGACAGCATCGGTGTTGCTAGCTTCCTGTGAGAGCTGCTTCACTGCTCTAGGTATTGTTAGCGCTGTTTGTTGAAAGAATGGCTTAGAAAGCTGCAGTAGATTAGGAGACTTTGCTGCCGAAGATCTCTACTTCAAGATCAAGTCTCGAGGAATAAAATCTAATTATATTTGATTTGTTTCTTATGTAATTTTCAAATTTAATAGTCTTAGTTTCAAATCAAAACTTTTTTTTATTTAAGAGTGTTTTGCAATCAATAAAATTATCCTTCTTAATTTCTTTCATTATGCTATTCTTTTTATGTTCATGTTTTGCACTTAGTGTAAAACAATTAATAAATTGGTATCAGAGTATTATTATCTTGAGGGACTTGTGAGTTAAGAGAACCACAACATAAACCAAACCAAACCACAAATACAAAACCAAAAAGAACACTAGATATTGAAACTAATTCCATCACCTCACACGGTTCATCACCAGTCTTCAATTGTGATAACTTCATTGAGCTATCAGAATGACAGTTCATCTTGAAGCATTAGATCTCTGGAAAGCTGTAGAAGAAAACTATGTTGTTTTTGATTTACCAGCAAATCCAACAATAGCTCAACTAAAGATCCACAAGGAAAAGAAGACAAGGAAGTCCAAAGCTAAAGGCTGCTTATATGCTGCAGTGTTAAACAAAATATTCACAAGAATCATGAATTTGGAATCTGTAAAAGGTATTTGGAACTATCTTAAAAAAGAATATGAGGACAATGAAAGAGCTAAAAATATGCAGACTTTCAACTTAATCAGAGAATTTGAAATGCAGAAGATGAAGGAGACAAAAAAGCATCAAAGATTATGCTAACAAATTACTAAGCATAATAAACAAAGTAAGATTGCTTGGAAAAGAATTTTCTAATGATAAAATTGTGCAAAAAATACTGGTAACCATGCCTAAAAAATATGAGTCTAAGATTTCTTCATTAGAAGAGTTATAAGACTTAACCAATATATCTTTTAGAGAATTGGTAAATGCTTTGCAGGCACAAGAGCAGAGAAGATTGATGAGACATGAGGAATCAATGCAGGGGACTTTTCAAGCAAGTGCTCAATACCCAAGAGGAGACAAAGACAAGAGATTCAATAAAAAGAAAAAGGCTAAAAATTATAGAAACAAGTTGGAGACATATCCACCATGTTCTTACTGTTAAAAAACAAATCACCAAAGAAAGAAAATGTTGGTGGAGACCAGACATTAAATGCAGAAAATATGGTCAGACTAGACACTTTGAAAGAATTTGCAGATCACAACAACATCAACATGAAGAAAAAATGAATCCTATTGCTCAACAACCTGAAGAGAAGCAATTGTTTGTTGCATCATGTTTTACAACAAGCTACAACTCAAACGATTCCTTGTTAATTGATAGTGGTTTCATAAAGCACATGACAAATTATTAGGAATTGTTCAAGAAATTTGACAAAACTGCTATTTCCAAAGTCAAAATTAGAAATGATGATTATATTGCTGTTAAAGGCAAAGGAATTGTTGCTATAAACAGTCTGTCAGGTTTGAAGTACATTTCAGATGTATTATATGTGCCTGACATTGATCAAAATTTGCTAAGTGTTGGACAACTTATGAAAAATGATTTCAAGGTGATATTTGAAGACAAATGGTGTTTAATCAAAGACAACATAGGCAACAACATTTTCAAAGTAAAAATGAAAACAAAAGGTTTTACTTTAAATCTTATGGAGGAGCAGAGTGTTTTTTCCATAAAAACATGCAATGACGAATTGTGGCATAGAAGGCTTGAGCGTTTTCATTATGCTGGGCTAATATATATGTAGAAACACAATCTTGTAAGAGGTTTTCCACAACTGAAGAACAGATCTACCAACTGTGCAGCGTGTCAATATGGAAAGCAGGCTAGAAAACCTTTTCCTCAATCTATATAAAAAGCAACACATAAACTTCAACTGGTACATACAGATGTTAGAGGTCCCTAGAGAACAGCTTCACTAAATGGTAACAGCTACTACATAACCTTTATAGATGATTATTCCAGATTTTGCTGGATTTTGCTTCTTAAATTCAAATCTCAAGTTGCTAATATATTCTGGAAGTATAAAACATGGGTGGAAAACCAAAGTGGATGTAGGATTTGGACTTTAAGGTCCAACAATGGAAAGAAATATACTAGTGAAAGATTTCAAAAATTTTGTGATGAATCCGAGATTGAACACCAACTTACAACACCTTACACACCACAACAGAATGGTGTGAGTGAGAAAAAACAAGAGCATTATGAAAATGACTAGATATATGTTGCATGTAAAAGAGATACCAAAGAAATTATAGGCTGAAGGTGCAAACACATCAATGTATTTACATAACAGAATGCCAACCAGTACGTTGCAGAAAAGAACTTTATTTGAAGCTTAGTTTGGATACAAACCAGACCTAAAACATTTGATTTGGTTGCCTTTGTTTCACTTATATGCCACAGGTTAAAAGAGACAAGCTGGATAAAAAGGCCGAACCAGGAGTGTTCATTGGATACAACAACCCATCAAAAGCTTATAGAATATTCCAACCGTAAAATGGGAAAATTCTAGTAAGCAGAGATGTTAACTTTATGGAAGATAAATAATGGAAATGGGAGGAACCAGAAGAGAAGCAGGAATCATCAACAGAGAAGCAGGAATCATCAACTTGGGAGATTATTAACGACAATATTGATGATGAGCCAATCAGAGGTACACGATCATTTTCTAAGATTTATGAAAGTAGTAATATTGCTATTTGTGAGCTAGCAGAATTTGAAGAGGCAATGAAGAATAATGAATGGATTAAACAATGGAAGAGGAATTTAGAATGATTGAAAAAAATGATACCTAGGTGCTGATGGACACGCCTTTACATAAAAAGATCGTAGGAGTCAAATGAGTTTATAGAACCAAACAAAATGCGAGATGGTTCTATAAACAAATACAAAGTCAGATTAGTTGTGAAGGGCTATGCTCAAGTGTTTGGAGTGGATTTCTCAGAAACTTTTGCACTGGTAGCACTGCTTGATACAATCAGATTGCTACTTGCATTGTCTACACAAAATGATTGGAAAGTTTACTAGTTAGATGTAAAATCTGTCTTTTTGAATGGATATGTGCAGGAGGAGATTTTCATAACCAAAAGGTTATGAAGTCAATGGACAAGAGTAAAAGGTCTACTTATTGAAGAAGGAATTATATGGCCTTAAACAGGCTCCTAGAGCATGATATAGCAGAATTGATGAGTATCCACATAAACTTGGCTTTGTTAAAAGTCTGAGTAAGGCCACATTATATGTAAAAGGAAATGATGCAAACTTAATTATTATATCTGTTTAAATTGATGACTTACTTGTAACAGGAAGTGATAAGATACTAATAGAAGAGTTCGAGGCTAAAATGCTCATGTATTTGAGATGATCGATCTCAGTTTGATGTCTTACATTCTTGGAATGAAGGTGAAACAAAGCAATGATGGAATCTTCATATGTCAGAAGAAGTATGCTAAAGAGATCTTGAAAAAGTTTCACATGAAGAATTGAAAAAACACAAGCACTCCTATGAATTTGAAGGAAAAATTCAGCAAGAATGATGGAATAAACAAAGTAGATGAAGGTCAATACAGAATTCTAATTAGATGTTTGATGTATCTTACAACAATAAGATCTGACATTGCATTTGTTGTAAGTTTGCTCTCACGATTCATGCATTGTACAAGTGAATTACATCTTCAAGGTGCAAAAAGGATAGTAAAACATATCAAAGGTATAATAAACTATGGTATAAAATTCTCTCATCTTTATAATTTTAAGCTTCATGGCTATTCTAATAGTGACTGGGTAAGAATTGCGGATGATATGAAAAGCAGTTCGGGCTATTATTTTAGATTTGGATCAGGCATGTTCTCTTGGTGTTCAAGGAAGCAAGACATTATTGCTCAAAGCAAAACTGAAGCTGAATGTGCAGCAGCTACCGTTGCCGTAAATCAAATAATTTGGATAAGGAAAATACTTGTAGATTTGTATATGAATCAACTTGAGCCAACACAGATTTATGTTGACGATAAAGCTGTAATTTTTATTGCAAATAATCCTATTTTTCATGGAAAAACTAAGCACTTTAAAATCAAAGTTATATTTTTTAAGAGAAGTTAAGAAAGAAGGAGAAATTACTCTACTATATTGCAGAACTAATGACCAGATTGTAGATGTTCTAACTAAAGCTCTTTCAAAGCAAGTTTTGAAGAACTAAGAAGCAAGCTTTGGTGTCTGCTACTTTTAAGACAAAAAGGAGTGTTGAAAGAATGTCATTGACCTTCAGAAGACCTGTTAAAGATCAAGATATTTTGCTAATAAAGGTCTTTGCTTGAAGACCAAGTCTTTAGGAATAAAATATGATGATATTTAATTTGTTTGTTATGTAATTTTCAAATTTGATAGTATTTGTTTCAAACTAAAACTTTATCTTTATTTAAGAGTTTTTTTCAATCAATAAGATTGTACTCCTTAATTTCTTTCATTCTGTTATTCTTTTTATGTTCATGTTCTGCACTTAGTGTAAAACAATGTTCATCTATGTTAATCTGCATTGCTTGGCAGTTTGATCACTTAGGAATATGTCATAAGAACGTCCAAGTTAACTGCTCTTATTAGAAAAAATAAAAACTACTAAGCTCTTATGGAAGGATTCTGCTGTAAAAGCTTCAAAATGAAAGATGTGAGAACAAAACAAAAAAGGAAAAGAAGCATCACTCTCAACAAGCAGAAAACAAAAACCTAGATCATTGAATGAATATGGCATTTAAAGTAGTTCAACAATTCAAATTGAACCTGACATGGAATTTGTTTCAAAATAATGAAAATAAGAGATATTTTATCCCTAAACCGTACAATTAGTATCCTATTTATCTGGATTTCTTTCTTCCTTTTCTTTTACCAACTTGCAAGGTATTGATTTGGTTCTGCCAACTCTACCAAGCCCTTTTAGAGCTTGAGCCAACTGCCTAGTGACAATCGAGAGTTGGCGCTGCATGTTTTTAAACTTCTATGATACAAGCCAACGGTATCCCATACATAAGTTTTGGAGCATGTTTTCGCTGCCTCTTTCAAAAATATTATATCAGACTCAATTAACTATCACACTATTTGAATCTGGTTGTTACTTAGATAATATTTCAAATGAAAACTGAAGAAATGCATTGCACTTCCATTTTCCATTGCATAGTTCAAGGTAATGAACTTCACAAAGAATGCATGAATATAAAACATATCATGCAAGGAAATCATACCAACTGCTCATTGTCCTATTAGATCACACCCACGTGTATGCACTATCCCCTCCACTTTAAAGTTTAACTTGAAATCAAGAGAAGAATGTAAGCTAACATTTGAGTTTTTTAAAATGCTTCAAAACGCATCCATAACTAGTATGTTTACTAGAATGACAACTATCATTAATAATTTAGATGCACTTGGTAGGACTTATACTAATATCGATATCGTGAGCAAAATTCTTAGGTCTTTGCCAAAGACTTGAAAAATAAAGGTGATGGCAATCCAAAAGCTAAGGACCTCACCTAACTTCCATTGGAAGAACTTATCGAATCACTTATGACTCACAAAATCATCATGGAAAATCAAGAACTAGAAGTGAAGTCAAGGAAAAATTTGACATTCAAAACCATACACCATGATGATGATGAAGTGGAGGATGACATTGCACTTATCACAAGATAATTCTGAAACTTCCTAAGAAAAAAGCAAGGGAACAAAAAGTCCTCAAACTTAAAAAAGGATGGAAATAAGAAAGAATCTAGCAGGGAAGCACTTAGAAGCTATAAATGCAACAAGACAAGACATACAAAGGTTGATTGTCCTCTCTTTCAAAATAAGAAGAAAAATCATCATCACATGGTGGAAGAATTATTATTGAATTAGTGTAGGACAAGCCTCAATTAATTGTCTATGCATTCTAGATTCTTTTTTAATAAAGATACTTATAAAGACAAGGTGGAAGACTTGTTATAGATTTTGCTTCACCAATTTAGGGAAGCAAAAAAAAAAGCATTGTTGTAGTGAGCTATGACGTAGTTTTTTTAATACGTTATGGTCTTTCAACTTTCTAGATTGAACAATTTATTCAAACAAGTCAGTTAAACAAACCTTTTTTACCTTATTTTTTTTACCATGATCTTTTTCTAACATCAATTTTTTATTTTTTATATTTGTAAAAGAAAATAAACTTTCAAAGTGAAAATTGTATTGTTAATTTTTTGAAAATAATAAAAAGTCTAATAATCACTTTGATGTTCCTTATTTTTAAAAGGAATTTCTTTAATTAAAGACCGATAAACTTTGTTATTACTTTTCCATAGAAATGGATTTTATTTGATTCTTATCACAATCTTAGTCTAGAGATTAATCTTTTAAAGATTTGAGATCAAAACATTTTCTTATTAATTAAAAGTATCCATGAATCTATGTGTCATGTTATGGTTGTATGATAAATTATTGGACCTTGTGATGACTTAAAATATATTAATCCATCCATTTTGAGAATAAAATTTTAGAATTTTATTCATTCAAAAATGTGAAAAACAATTTAACATATTGTCCATATATTTTGGTAAGGTAATTTGAAACTTTCTTCATAAAAAAATATGAAAACAACTTAACACATTAACCCGTATATTTTGAGAAAAAAAGATTTAGGATTTTGACTCATCCAAAAATAAGGAAAAAATATATAAAATGGTTCATTAATTTATCATGCAAACTAACTCCCATTTTACTTAGTGTTAATAATGACATTTTCTCATGTAAATCTTGAAAGCATGTAATGATTAGGCTTTTTGGGATCTATATTTGTATGCTTTGCCCATCATAATAGGAGCTTATTAGCTTCATTCTCAAAATAATAAAGATGTTTCAGATCAAGAAGCCTATGTTGAAATCCTTTAATTAGACAATCCTGCTATAGTTTTCAGATTCTATTGAAACTTTTCTTGAGTGTATTTTATGACATTTATTGTCTTGTCACTCATTTTATAAAATTTTATACATAATATATATATATATATATATATATATATATATATATATATATATAAGGCTTACCTGGTAATATTATAGGGAGATATCCTAGGAAAAGACTTAGCTATTACATATGGGTAAGTTAGATAACCTATTGGTCTCAATGGGTCCCTCGTCACTCGAGTAAAAACTTTAATAAGCTAATTCAAGGCCTTTGAGTTGCAAAGAGTATAGATTAGAAATTGTATCATCTATTAATCATGACCTCATAATCTTTTGATGAGAATATGATGTTTCATGAGTGCTAGTCCAAATCAAAGCCTATCAGGGCACCACTAATTTTCTATGATAACCTAAGGCAATCTGTGTGAATGAGAAGGTGTCATATAGAAAGTGTATGATTATAAGTCCATATCTAATTTAGACAGATGAAAAAAAAAGACCCATGAAATACAAGCACACAATAGCCATACAAATACACACACACACACACACACACACATATGAAATTAGACAATAACAAACAATCAATACACATTAAGAAAGTTAGGCAAATAAGCACAATAAAGACATTCATCGCTGTCTAAGCATAAATATACATTACTATAAAATCAAACAAACGAAGCTAAACCTTGAACAAGTTACCAATAGAGTTTCCATTTTATCGTCAAGGATATCTCAACGAGTTGTTTAGGGTAAAATTAAAAATATAAGTCACTACTTAGTTTTATGATAACTAAAAACATTAACTAATCTTTAGAGATTTTTGGATAAAGGCTAGTTATGCCAAGGAAAAGATAAAATCAATCACCCTAAGACATCACACCTAAGATAAGCTATTTTATATATATATTTTTTTTAATGATAACATACCTATTGTAATAAGAGTGTGCCTAAACCAGTATACCCATGTTTTTTATTATGGAAGAAAAATATTAAGATATAAGATAATGAATTGGGATAGTATGTTCAGCCATAAGGTTCAATCTTCACTTTTAAAATATAGGAGTAAGACTTGAGAGGATGGTAATGATCAATTTGGGACCTGACCCATTCTATTTTTATTATGTCTAAAATGGATACGAAGACCGCCACATACACTCGACAAGCTTTTACTGGGCCACATTGACCCAATCCAAAATCAGTGATAGTGATAGAGTAATGTGTACTAAAACCTAAAAAAAAAATCATAAATAAACATTCTTACAAGAAACAAAAAAGCAATAATAAAATAATATTTATAGATAAATATTAAAAGAATATGATATGTTTTTTTATAAAATCAAACGTCATCATCTTGAATGTGACTTTGTTGGTAGGATAATAGTTTACTATATTGATGATTGATGGAGAAGTGAATTAAAAATATATTGTTAAATGAAGTTTTTAATATGGTAAGTTTTTGCTATTCTTTTTTCTATTTTCATCTGCTAATTTTTTTTTTAATATTTCTGTAATTTCTCCCATGTGGTTTTTCTTCGTTTCTCTCGTGGGTTATTTTTTTCGTTCTCTTGTTTATTTATATCTTGTTCTTTACTTATCTTTTCATCTTTTTCTTTTACTTTATTTTCTTATCTGTCTATCTTTCTATCTTTTTATCTCTTAATTCTATAGATGGTTGGAAACGGGCCTCAAAGTTTCTTGTTTTTCCTTACTCTTTTTTATTCCCATTGCTTATTATTTTAATAGCTATATTGTTGTTGTTGTTAAAATAATATTTTAAAAAATAAAAAATAAATCATGACAAAAATATTGGAAAAGACCCCATTTCGCACTCAGTGTGGTCTCATCATGAGAAAATCTTCTTTTTAGTATGTTTTTTTTTGCTTTCCTCTCTGACAAGAGAGAGAGATAAAGGTTGCCTCTGCCATTGTAGTATGCACTCTGCAGGTTTGTGGCCCAACCAGGCCTTTTTCCTAAAGTTCTTACATCACCCTTTTTCTCTTTTCTCCATCTTTCCTTTGTGGCCTCAGCGGCTCAGACTTCACATTTCCTTTCCTCTCTTTTAACTCCCTCTTGTTACTGCGTTGTGTTTATCCTGTAGTTTGAAGAATTATATCACAACACAGCCTCAAACATGAAAATAAATTGCCTTGGACATGCTAGAAATTACATCCATGGTTTATTTAGGATCCCAGCCACAGTGAAATAACATTTCCATTATCGTTTTACCCAAATTAATATCAATGAACGATTTGAGCCCATAACACAGCACACCCTCCAGCTCTTCTCAGTTCCTTAAACATGATGGTTAAATCTTGGCTATAAAATTTAAATAAATGGCTATGAATATCTTTACTGCTTAATTTCCCTCCTCGATACAACTCTTTTGTGGAATCTGATCTTACAAACACAAAGCCTCATCTTGCTATAACCCTAGTACGTGCTATGTTTTGCTAGTATGGATCCAGGGATTTCTAGGGTTAGGGTCCAGAGCAAAACAAAGATAAGCACACAACCTAATCGAGGGACAGGGAAGCCTCCTTTGGTTCCTCGTAGACAAGACAATTTGAGAAGAATAGCTGACCACGACATATCACCAAATTTCTTTCTCTCTTTCTTTTCTTTTTTCTTTTCCCCCCATAGGACCAACTTTTTTAGACGACAAAAATTGCTGTCAAATTGGAGGGACATGTTAGTTTTATCTTGAAAAAGAATTAGCTTACTTGTTTTTATAATTTAGATCTTCTAATCTGTCCTTGCAAGCCTAATAAATCTCATTTTATTCCTGTATTTTAAATCATTCTTTAATATAAAATATTGTCACTCAATTGGATGGATATATTCTCATATAAGAAACTCAATTTCAACCTTTTATATATATATAAGTTGTCACGGGGTGTAAAACTCATTTTATTTCGGGTTTGAGTTTTTCGTATGAGTGCATTTTAGTCCATTTGAATTGAAAAATTCAATAGGATGGAAGAATGACGAAAAACTACAAGCAAATGAATAGTGGGCACAAAAGCCGATCACAGAAAATCTACTTTGAACCCAGAATTAAAGCTGAGTCCTAAACTGAGTCTTGGACCTCCACCATCATTATTTCTGAGGTAGCAATTTTAATTGAGAATGACATTTAACAATATGGTGGCAGTCTTTGTAGCTAAAGCCAGAAAAAGGGTCCACGAGTTTTTATTCAATCAAGGCTTTGAATGAACTAGCTATTTAACCTGTCTTATACTGCAATATCATGTCCCATGTAAAATATTGTTTAATATATATTAAAAGAAAACAATATTTTACATGTGACATGATATTGCAGTATAAGACAGGTTAAATAGCTAGTTCATTCAAAGCCTTGATTGAATAAAAACTCGTGGACCCTTTTTCTGGCTTTAGCTACAAATTCAGGTTTTTTGGATGTAATTTTGTAGTTAAAAAATTATAAGTATAAATAAAAAAATTTATGTATACATGTAATCAAATAATTGAGAACTATATAATATATATGTTAATATATAAATAAATAAATAAGTCATCAATGATAACTAAAAATAAAATTGAAAAAATTAAGAAACAAATATAGATCAAGATAATTAATCTCGCAAGATGAGATATTTATCATGTTGTGTTTGTTAAATTTTATTTATTCAAATATTTTTTTTATTTAATCAAACTATAATAGAAATAGACACCTATATTAGATTAATTGAATAAAAAAAAGAAAAAATAATTATGCAAGGTTGTGCATTTCAGAAATATTATCTGAAAAAAATAATTTTATTTTAAAAAGTAAGTTCATCTATGCAAAAGATAAAAAGAAAATTATAGATGAATTGGAAAAATCTCTTCAAAAATTAAATACATATAAAATTATTTTTAAAAAATATCTATCCAAAGAAAGGTATCAATAAAAAAAAATAAGAAAAAAATAATAGTCCGGGAGTTGTGGTTTAACTTGTTAAACCTATGATTCGGGTCATGAAATCAGCCAGGAAAAAATAATCTTTTTATGTTAAATTTATATCTAGCATATATATATATATATATATATATATATATATATATATATATATATATATATATATATATATATATAAAAAGAGGGCAAAAAAACAGCTCGGATGTGCTAGGCCATAGGCCTACACACGTGGGTGGGCATTCAAGCCCAAGCCCGCACACCCGAGCTTGTTTTCATGTTTTTATATTGTAAAGGGTCGTCCGCCCCTATTTATCATGGAAAAGGAAAACAAAACGTAGTCGACACATCATCTGCCAAGGCAGATGACGTTTCATCTACAAGCCAATATTTTGACCACAATTGTGCTGCCTAGATAATCAAGGTGGAGCTTTTTTGTTCAAAAAATCCATTTTTCAAGTTATTTCAACTCAAAAACGCCTCACTAACACCCTTGAAACACTCAGAAATCAATCTATCAACTCAAAATACCGAAAAAGAGTTCAAAAACATGAAATCAAATCGGGTTTGTTGATACCAAAAAAATTCATTTTGGTGGTCTAAAATGGTTTGAACGATGACTTTCTTTTTCATCGATAGAATCCAGCGACTCTTCTCTTTCTAACTAGAGACTGAAAAATAATACAAATAATTTTTTGTTCCAAAACTGATTTTATTGATATTTTAAGGAACTTAAATCATATAATTTGTATTATTTTTAATGTTTGAGAACCTAAGTGTATTTTTCATATAATCTCCGGCACGTCATCCATATTTGACGCCTTTTAAATTTCAATCCCTAATTTTCCATTTTCACTCTGGCCTAAGAAATTCAAATTAATTGGTCCTTAATTATAATTAAATAGTCTAAAATAAAAATTTTAAGAACCAAAATAAATTATAAAAAATACACATTATCATTCACAATATTTTGTATATGTGTAAACAGTGCCAGCTGCAAAATAAACACCCCATGCTTTTTAGTTTTTTATCTAATAATTTTGTCTCGTAAATCATGGGGCCGCTAGAAAAAAGAGAGCGGCACCACCTGCTTTTCTCATAAAAGCCCATAAACCTCACCGCATTTATGATTTTGCATTTTATAATCATCACCTGCTCTACTCTCTCACTTTATTAATTAGTGACCAAAAAAAGAATGCTGACGTCAAAAAGCCTCTAGAAATTTTAAGAAATTGAACTGCAGACCTTTTGCTTTCTTAAGACTGCATGTAGAGCATGTCATTTAAATAAATAATTTCTTTTTATGAAAATGAATGACTTTAATATATACATTATATTATATATTATATAACAAAACTAGAAGAAATCGTTTGTTTTTCATAACCCACAAAACACTGTTGACAACACTGTTCAATGTGCTATAAGTATGTTTAAGATAAATTTTTTTTTTGTCTTTGTATATTATTGAGATTTCTAGATATTTGATAATATTTTAGAGTAGAATTAGAGACTAATTTGATGAAATATAGTTTTAATTTGTACTAAAAAACAATTAAAAATAAACAAAACAAAGGAGTGTTTTTTCAAATTCAAGTGAAAAAATTTAATTTCATCTAAAAATTCTTTATTATATTATTTTTTATCCATTTAAATTTAAAATTTTACATTCTAAACTTTACCTCATAATCTTGACAGCTGGACAATATATCACCCATTTTCTTGTGCCCCTGGATCCACAAGCGCTTGTGAAGGGGACATGTGTAGTCCATCTATTAAAAAAAGCATGGGAGGGGATGCATGCGTGAGCTTCTTTGTATAGCGTCTCCTGTGCAAAGTTTTGAAACCCGGTTTGATGGTCGACCGATACAAGACTCAAGACGATATTGTTTGATGGTCATAGATTTTTCTTGGATCATCAAATTTTGACCGGGTTATCTGGATCAATCTTATTTTTTTATAGATCAAAATGATATTATTTTAATAAAAAACAAAAAAAAGTCACCGGGTCAATCAACCGGATCACCCCGAGTTGTGACTTTTTCTATTTTGTTTTAAACCCGACTCAGTTCCAGCCCCTAGTCAACCCGCCAGGCCGGACCGGGTTTCAAAACTATACTCATGTGTATACTTTTTTTTTCATAATTCTTAATTAAAATTATTTATAAACAAAATAATTTAAATTATATTTAAAATATTATTGCATTAAATACGATTCAATTTTGTTTTTGTTTTCAAATAAGAGCAAAACATTTTTCTTATAATATTAAAAATAATTTCATTAATTATGAATCAAATATTTTTTTTAATTTGTTTTCATGAATATTCAATGAAAATAAAACTTATATATTATTATGTTTTATTCTAAATTTCTTACATGGTTTCTCAAATTCATTATTAATTTTTATTTAATTGCATATAAAATATCAAGATATAATTTCCAATGTTTTTTTTCTAATAGAAACTTGATTTTTATATCATGATAAGTTTTTTTAATTTTAAAACAATGCTTCTAGAAAAGAAAATTTATTTGAGCTAAAAATATTCCTTAATTAAAAAATACAATTTAGATTGAAAAGATATATTATTTTCAACTTATTTTAAATTATTGAAATGCTTACAAAAGATTATTTGAATTTTCTTTATTTTTAGTTAAAAAACAATTTCCAATAAAAAGATTTGGTAAAAAAAACATCTATTATAAAAAATAATTCGTTTAATAAAATATATTTTTTATTTAAAAAATTAAGTCATCACGTTTTATACAAATATCAATTTTAATTATAAATTTTAAAAACTACCTCGTTTTATTATACGAGTGATAAATAGTACTAGTCATTTAACCCGCGCTTTGCCGCGGGTAATAATTTGTTTTCAAAAAATACCAGCTATGTAAGCTATTTCAATGTATTTTTTAATATAAAAAAAATAAAAAAGTATAAATTAAAAAGCTTGTGCAAGTATCTCATTAAATAAATTAATAATCATTTATGTAAATAAATGGGAAAACAATTTGTTAACAATAACCAAAAGAGAAATTGAGAAAATTGAGAAATGTAAATCAAGATATTCAACCACACAAATGAGACATTTACCTTATTGTGTTTACTGAACTTGTTTATTAAAATCAATAAAAGATAAATTCACAACCTAAAAAACTCATGACTTTAAAGATAAACACAAATGAAACTGATAAATAAACTCATGCAAAAAATAAATAAATTATGCAAGGCCAAAGACATCATCAATATTATTTATTTTTAAAAATCAACTTCATTTGTCTAAAACACAAAAAAAGTTCTAAATGACTTACAATAACACCTTGAAAAAAAAACATGTTAAAAAAAAATATTAAAAAAAAACAAATGCAGAGTGATAAGATCGTATGAAGCCAAATCTCTAACAAATTAAATGTCGAAAGATAAAATCAATAAAAAAATCAATTACACAAAATAATATAAAAAATAAGAGTGAAAAAAAAACATTAACTAGAGGGTAACTAAAAATTTGATTTGGTATTCGTTTTTGTAGCGGGTTGTAATTTTTCTTTTTTAAAAAAACTTGAGTATACAAACTATTTTGATGTGTGTTTTTTTTACATGATATAAATTATAAGTATAAATCGAAAAGTTTATTTAAATATCTAATAATTATCTCTGTAAATAAATAAATAAGTTTGTTAATAATAACTCTAAGAGAAACAGAAAAAAATAAAAGATGAATATAGATCACGATATTTGATCTCGCAAAAAGAAATCATTTACCTATTTGTGTTCACTAAATTGGTCATTACAATCAATAAAAGACAATAAAAATAAAAACACATATGAAACAGAGTGAATAAAATAAAAAGACAAAAAATATGCATGGTCGAAGAAATAAATATTTTTTGTACAAAACAAAACCTACTTGTATGAAGTAAAATAAAAATAAGCAAAAATTAAACATAAAACAAAACAGCTCATTTTAAAAAAATCTTTATCCAAAAACAACTTGCAAAACTCAAACTAATAGGAAAAAAATACAGTTAACCACTAACAATTTTTTTAAAATAATATAGAATGATAAAATCACAAAATATAATGAGGAAAAAAAGAATTCCTAACTATATTAACACTTAAAACTTGTGACTCATGTCATTAAATTGAAAGCATTACAAATGAAAAAACCGCGAAGCTCAATCTTAAATAAATCAAACACCGAATGATGTATCCGGAAAAAAATCAACCATATAAAAATCTTTAATTAAAAAATAAGGGTGGAAACCATAATAAAAAAATAAATTTGAGGGCATTTAAAAATTAAATTGTAGAGTTAAATCAAAAGGAAAAAATAATTAACAAAAGAAAAAAAAATAAAAAAAATGAAGGTTAAATTGAAAAAAAAAACCAATATAAACTTTGATTTAAGGATACAATTGAACACTAATAAAAATTTAATAAAAGATCCAAGGGTAACAATGACAAATCAAAAGAATAAGGACCGAATTGGTAAAACCAATATATGACCAATTGTAATTTAAGGACTGAATTGAAAACATAAAAAACTTTTTTAAGAGGGACAACGATGAAAAGAAGTAATAAAAAAACATAAGGACTGAAATTAAAAAAAAAAAGGGGGACAAACATGCACTTCAACCGGAAGAGAGAGAAAAGTAGGCAGAAAAAAAAAAAAATGACCACCGGTGATAAACTATCGGACCATCATCGACATGCTCTATACTGGGAGAAAGATCACGTGACGATGCTCCTAGTAACATGGCAGAAGGCCATTTTTTAACAAACAATAGCTGTTGAAAGAGTGTGAATGCCACCACCACGCTAGCCCGTGGACAACATACACTAATAGCTTTTTAGAATTTAATATTAAAAAATAATGTTAAATTATTAAACAGTCCCCTCAAAACCTTGAAAATAACAAATAAATCATGGTGAAAATACCAAAATACCTCCACATATATAAAAAGCTAATTGTCTTATATACAGAGACAATAATATTCATGTTCAATATTTTAATAATCAATAAATCAGCGTAAAAACACAAATACTCATCACCCAGCCTTCCAACTTTTCCACCGAGGGATAAAAGGATAAATTCACTAAAACAATCCACAGTAAACTGAGTGTATTGATACAGTGAATTCTTCAAACGATTTAGAGTTTTGGTTAATTATTGCAATAAATTCTTCCTCCACGTGATATCCTGAATCTTTTGCATACTTTTTCCAACTAAAATTAATGTCATGAAGAATATTTAAATACACACACACACTTACTCGCATACACTTGTGCCCCTCTCATTTCTCTTGCGTGTTTCAGCAATAAAAAATCAAGAAGTTGGGCTCCTGAAGCAGAATTTGCTTGCATTCAACAGCAAAAACAGCTACTAAGCTCTCTGATCTTTCTCATTCTCTCAAAAGAGCAAGGGTGTTTTAGGTTGTCATTTGCAAGCTTAATGAAGAAATTTGGTAAATATAAGCTGTTTCTGCTTCCGTCAAGGTGGTTACAGTAGTAATGCCAAGAAAAATAGAGTACTAGTATGATATTTGAATACCTTGGTTGAAAACGATCGATATCTTAGCTTCTTATTATCCTGTCTTCTTATTGCATGGAGATGCTTCAAATATATACTTCAAATATTTTCAATTTCGAAAACCCTTTAAAATTTATATTCTTTCTCTGCTGCGTTTGTTTCCTTCTCTTTTTTCTTCTTATGATCTGCTTTTGCTTTTGTGCTATAACAATTTCTAAACGCTAAAAAATGGGTTATATTTATATTTCTGTTGTTTTTATTTGGCTGTGTTTTTCTTTAATGAGGATAGATTACTGATGATCAATCCTTGTCTTGGTTTAAGAACTGCCCTACTTTCTCTTGAGGCACCCCCCCCTCTCTCTCTCTCTCTCTCAATTTTCCCTTGAAAAATCCTTTCCTCTTTCTCTGATGTCTGGCTTTACCTCAGACATTCTGTCTCCTGCTGTTTATGATGGTTTAGAAACACTCAATGTACCATATGAAGGTGCATTGTGCTACTGATGCACCCTAATCCCATCACCATTCATGCATCCAAATCCACCGTTCTGCTTGATCCCCGACACCCCAGCTTCCTGCGCTGTACTGTAGTGTATTGTGATTCCCAATATCATTGAACTTGGACATACTTGAAGGGCAATCTTGTCACTCTGAACTTCTAATCGAATGATCAAAAGTGCACTAAAGTTTACACACAGGTCGCTCTGTTGCCATTTCTTGCAAAGCACCAAAACGGGCTTGGTCGGGGTTTCTTTATTATTAGTATTATTATCCTCCCCGTTGCCCCGAAGAAGGTTAAGGCATATTTTTGGCAACCATTACAAGTAAGGCTGCAAAAGACCTCCATAAAGGGCAATTCACATCACATGACACTTTCTGTTAACATGAAGACGTAAAATCCGGGGTACTTTTACCATTCTTCGACCAAATGACCAAAGCACCCCTGCTGCTTCTCACAAAATAGCCATGGAAGATGGAGCTGCCTTTCAGCCATGAAAGTGGACCACCCAAAAGTAGTAGCAATATTTGACCAAAGGGTCAAAGCTGAAAGCCCCATTCATGTACAGTACTGATTACATTTGGCCCCATAATTTCTCTAGACCCTATGGAAGAAGAGAAGCTGGTTAAGGTAACTCCCTAGAATCCACAAACGAATGTTAGGCCTAGCTAGAAGCACCGTTGTGGAGGTTTTCGGTGGCTGTCTCGAGAAATTTAACCTCGACCCTGGTGCCTGTTTGGTCAGGAGTCTCTTAGTCTTAAATAATTTGTACACAACTTTAATAAACTAGGGGGGGATGATGCATTAAAAAATAATTACTTTGCTTAAGTCATGGATCCCGACATGGAGAAGGGTAATAGTGGAATTTTGAAAAGAAGATATAGAGGAGGCATGGAAAAAGGAAGAAAGAGGACAGAGATTGCTTGCGCAAATCTAGCTAATCTGGGCTTCTGATACAAGCAAGTGAAGTGAAGTGAATGGAGGGTGTTGAGGCAGAGAAGTGCATGCTACTACAACCAAGAATCCCATGTTGAAAACCGTACAAAAAAAAAAACACACACCACTCTCTTTACTTCTTGGCCACATTATGTTTTAGACAAGACTCTCGCTAACTATTGTAGCCAGTAAGTAGATGTACTCGCGAGGTAAAGCCCTCATGTTTTCAGCTTCTTTGCACCATCGCGTTCCTTCTTTATATCTTTTTAAGATAGGACAAGAGAACCCGTCAAGCGCTTTTCTCAGAGGACAGAAGAAATTAGAAGAGAAAACGTACAGACAACCAATCCCATGTCCATGTTGTCACTCTTCTCTGATTTCATCTTCTTTTTGGCCATTTGCACCCACTCACAAATTGTTTTTCTTGCTTTAATTTACTTTCTTTGTTTTCTTTTTCTTTTACCCTTCTTCTTTTGTAGTGGTAAAGTTTTAAATACCAAACTTTTGCTCATTGGTTTTGCGCTTTATGTAATGATAGGGTTTTGCTGCTGCTGCTGGTGGTGGTGGTGCTGCTGCTTCTGCTGCGGGTGGAACATGGTTAGGGATGTTGGTGCTGTATTTACTTGGGGCACTGAGGCATGTGTGGCCTTTGTCATGAGAATATTTGCTAAGCAAATGGGAGTTTTAGGCTTGAGTGGCAGCTGGTCTGGATACGCAAGAAAAATCATTTCTTCTGTCCAATCATTGCAAAATACTCTCTTCTTCTTCTTCTTTTTCGTCTTCTGCTTCCTTGGCTTTTGGTAAATGGTGTCGGGGTTTGGTGGTGATATTGGCTAGAAGGCTCAATCTCTCTATTGTTATGATAAAGGACTACTTCCTAATCTCTTGCTTTCACTTTTGTTACTAGCTTTTCTTTGTATTTCTTCTTTGGCTGATGATATTGTTGATATGTAATTGGCATCCAAATGTTCTTGTGGAAGTGCAACAACAAGTTAATTGGCATGGTACCTTTTGATTATTATTTCTTCCAAGCAATACTAGCTGTCTGGTGTTCCAAGTTTTGTGCCTAATTGACTGCTCGTTCAAGCATAGAACAAACCCCCATAGAGAAAGGGGAGAGAATTTAATTGCAGCAAATGGAGGGCACCTAACTCAACAAATTCGGTGAGTAGAGCTTTAAAATCTCAGGGTCCCCTAAAGCTACAGACTTCAATGTTTCAACACTGTTTCGTTGTCAGTCTTTGCTTCTGTCCCTTTTGTTAATTAATTTTTCTCGGGAAATGTAGGGGCTTGATAGTTGTAGTATATGTTCAAATCCTCAAGGAATTGTTATGTCACCTTCATCCATGTGTACATACAATCGAGGAAAAACATCAGTTATATAGTAAAATTTATTAATGAAATTTCCCCTTGCATGATACTCTGTCTGTGTAGTTTAGTTTAGTTCTAATGGTGTTGTTGTTTCTGGGATTGGATTGTGAGGTGGACAATACATCATTTCTATGGTCCAGGGAACACTGAAACTCTAGGGCCCCTGGAGATGGGCATGCTCTATCGTAGGGTTACAGTGTGTGTGATTGTATGAATCAAAAAAGACAGAGCAAGAAAAAAAAAGGCAAAGACGAGGAGGTATGAGGTCTGATAAGGGACGAAACCAGGAAAGGCCCTCACAGCTACACATCTGGTAATAGGGTTGCATGTGAAATGAGTTTTCCTAGCTAGGTCAATTATATTTTACAAGATTAATGCCTTGAACAAGGTGGGAGTGGGACCTGGAATGATGGTGGGCTCCTGGAAAAGTGAAACAGGCTTTGGCATGTCCTAACTAACCTCAATAATCCCCGGAGAGGGCTAGGGAGAAGGGAGGGAATGCGGGGAGGGGAGGTTGAAGGGCTTGGAATGTGCCTTCATATTCGATTAGTAATGAATAAATAAACAGGACTGGCCTCCTGGGAAATAACACTAGCAATGAGCAAAACCCAAGTTCTCAACTTCCAGCTGCCCCATGTATTAGACCATTTGGCTCAGCGTTTGCGGTAATGTTTTTATTTAATACTTACAATATATCGTTTGGTTATAAAACAAGTTGTAATTTTCATGCATAGCCCCACCACTATCTGCGTTCAAAACTCAGTTTTATTGAAGTAAAAATTGCATGCTTTTCCCAATTCTTCGTTTCCTCCAACTTGCAACTATGTTTATAAACATAGTATAAAATCGTTCTGCTCTTCCTTCCTTGACCAGTGCTTCAGGTATGAGTGGATCTTTTATCCAGATGAGAAAACCACGAGGGCTGTTGGAGAGCGTTGGAGGTTGTGGCGGTGGTATATGGTTGTTTGGGTCTAGGTTCTTTTGATTGGGCTGGTGCGTGTTGGGTCGATGGGGGATAATAAGCTGATCGTTGGTTAGGGGAATCTAATGGGTTGATGGTTTGAAACAGAGATGCAGATGGGTTTTAGGTGACTAGGTGAAATGGGTTTTCGGGTCTGTTTGAGGGAGACATAAGGCTGGCTATGTGGTGGTTTGATGGTTAGGTCGGTTCACTATGGGTGTGTTGGTAGTGGAGGATGTGAGAGGCTACTGGGTTTGTGAGGGAGAGGGCTTATTCGTGGAGGTAAATAGGTGAGGGCTAGTCTTGATGAGGGGGTTGGTTAATGGCAGTGTTGGTTTTGGTTCCAGTAGAGGTGCTGGCAAGAGAGGGACACGGTGGAAGGAGGAGATGGTAGTGAAGAGAGACGCCTTTTATGGTGATTGATTTCAGCTTAAGGTAGGGGTTGCAAGAATGGAACAATATAAAACTATCGAATGTGGTGGTGCGTGTCAACCATCATATTTATGAATTTGTTGCACGCTCAATAAGTCATGAAAACTATAATTCTTGTCAGATGGATTTTATACATAATAGAATTGTAAATAGTTTAATAAAACAATAAAAAATATTTTATATAAAGTATTGTTTATTTCATGATGTAATAACAATAATTAAATATATAATATTTTAATTAAAAACTATTAATATTAATATATGTTTTTTTTAGTTATTTTATAACCTGAAAAACATTTTTAACATGTTAAACTATTTTTTGTTCAACCTCAATTTCAACCACAGTTTTAACCAAACATATATTTTTCCAAACCAATCTTAATTAAAAGTACTTTTTATAAAACAAATTTTTTCAAATCACAAACACAATAGCTACCACAATACCAACCATAATTACTATTACTGTTTCTGATAACCCGTGAACGTTTGTTGCCAACGTAAGATTATGGTAACTTTATGAGATTTGCAGCAATAGTAATTGAATATGATCATAACCGATGTCTACCAAATTCAGGGTTAAGTGTCATGAACAACAGTAATAACTGAATTGTACTTGTCAGAATGTCTTGCACCTCATGGGGAAGAACAGGGAGTTTCCTGTTCAAGCCTAGGGCCACTACCCAGCAGTTGGTGGATCGTCCACTTCAATTACATTTTCCTAAAATTGCTAGCGAGCAGCAACTTGTGTTAAGATTCTCTGGTTTGTTTGCAATCCTAAACAAGGCTCTAACGTGTTCACTTTAACAAGGCAAACTTTTCCTTACCTGCCTTAAATGGCTGTCTGGTTCTTTTGTTTGGCCAACCTAGACTGCTCCTCACTCCGAATCTCTCTTTTTTACACGCACCATGTATCAGCATACAAGTGCAATTAAGACCAGGTCCCATCCCAGCCCATGGATGCTGTAGCACTTGGTGCCAATGTTTTTCTCGTACCCTCGTTCATGAGGACCAGATCAAGTGCATGGAATTGGCAGCTAGCTAGCTGGCATCCGTAGGGTCTTTAAGAGGCCAGAGAGAAGCTGCTTGAAAGGAGCTGGGATAAAGCTTGTTCTGGTGAAGTTTCTGAAAGGAAAATGACAGAGACACTGTTTCATTTCAGTAAAGCAACAACGTTATCGAAACTTATTCTCAGATAAACAGTGTTATCAAACTTCAAAACTGCTACAACTCAAGTCAGGTTTCTTCATTCTCACGACTAGATACCTGTAACCAGGAAGAACATTGGGACTCTTTCGTTCACATTTCAGTTGGGCACCTGTGTATTTGACGTCAGAGACCCTTGCCAATATTAGCTTCCATATCTGTCTTAATGAATTATTGCCCCAAAGTGGAAAGTCATGATCATGAATTAAAGGACCAACTAGTGCTAGGTTAGGTGGTGAAGGCATGAGGTTTGGGAGGGGCATATCCTAGGTTCGAGCCAGTGCTCTCCATTATTACCCCAAAAAACAAAAAATTATGAAAAATAAAGAAGTGACCACTGACCACATAACATGGAAGCGCATTAACACACCACTACCCCTCCCGTAATCCTCCTACAGGTCAATTGGGCTCCATTCAAGGCAACAAAAATAACTTAATTCCTTGTCATGTCCTCTAAGAAGTGTGTTTTTGGTTCATTATACATATCCTTCCCTGTTATCCAATCACGTTGAAATTCCACAAAATCTTGACTGTTATTCAAACTGTCAATCTTCTATGCATCTAAAGGTATGATATGGTAGCAATCCATAAATTCCAAACAACAAAATCAAACTCCTTCTCACCTTGGATTAAAACTTTTAGCTGTCAATTGTCCTGGATCTTCATTATGTCTTCATGGAATACATGTCATGTAAACCGCAATTATTTTTCCAGCATCATACCTTTCTCAATCATCTATCTAAAAATCAAATGTTCCAAGCATATATCAAGTGAACAAGGGCATGCATATGCTAGGTTATCATAATAGAAGTAAATCACTTAAGTTGTAGACAAATTAATATAGAGTTGGAAAAAATTCGGTGGACCAGCTGTCTTGAAACAACAACACTCAGATGTTGCAAATTGATAAGCCTTTCCCGATCAATTAACAGCATGCTTCAGAAGTGGTAACTAGTAGTTAAGAAACCATCTTTCCTTTTGTTGCCTTACTTTCTATGATAAATTGATCTAAGCAGAGAAGTACTCATGCAAGAGTTGTATAAGAGCACCAGACCTTCAGAACATAACTCAGTGCTAATGTACCACAGGAAACACAGAAAAAGCAACCTTCTATTCACAATCAACCTAGTTTTAAGGGAACCAGTATCAAAGTCATGAACTCAAAATTGCCTCAAACAAGCCCCAATTCTTCTTCGGAGTCAACATAGCATAGGACAGGAGCATGAATTTCATAATGCCAGTGATCTGGGAACAGAAAAGATAGTTAATTCACAGAACCACAGTCAAACCAACTCCCAAGATGCACACATATCTTACAACTAAAGGTCTCAAAAGGAAAACAATGAATAACTTGAAAGTGAGGTGGAAAAATCTCCAAGACTATCCATCGAAGAGAATAACTCGATAGCAAGTCTATTAGTTAGAAGAGAATTCCTCTACAATGGAAAAGGACAAGAGGAAATGTCAGAGATGTACTTTCAGTCTCCACTTCCACTTTCTTTTAAAATGTTAAATTGGGATTCTGCATCCTGGGAGAGGAACGGATGTATCTAAACATGCAGTTTTCAATTTAACATACTCACTGAGGATTAAGCTTTTATACACCAAATCCCTGCACTGGAGTTTTACATGGTCTATCACTAGATCGATGCAAGGATTTTGTGTTAAACCTGAACACATGGTCATCAATTAGAAGCACAGTTAGCCTGAATAAAAACAGACCCTCAAGGAGAGAGAACCCATAAGTAGCAAGCTGAAGAGTTGCCCCTAGTAACAAATACGATGACTTATATCCATTTGCATCCTGAGGATTCAGTGACCTTGAGTGAATAACAAGTGTTCCATATGTTACTACTTCTTACTAATTAGCTCTATTTTTCAACATTCCAAAAATCAGTCATAGACACTTCGGTATCAAATATAGTTCAGACCTAGTATCAATTTTGGCACTGCCAAACATCACAGATCAAACAAAACTTTTAACCGCTTCACTAAATAAGAAAAATAAAACATTTGAATATCTATGCGAAATCTACATGTCAATGTAAAAACTCCACTAGTAATCGGCATTTAGACTGCCAAGGATTGAGTACTTGCTGATCCTGAACTCCAATTAAAAACATTATCTAATACAAAACCATCATAGAAAAAGAAAACCTGCACATCTGCTTTTATCTAAGATTTTCTCCAACATACCAGAGGGTTACAGCATAGAAGTTGATGCATGATCACATCCTTACATGAATATACCCAACTTCTGCTAATCAGCAAAATAAATTAAATTTGCATAGTTTAAAGAGAAATCCTTCGTTTTAATTATCACTTTTGTTTCCATCCATCAAAGCTTTATTCAGGAAAATCATAGTTTTTAGTTGCCAAAATTATTCCTGAGTGCAGAAATTATTCCTGTATACTATTTAGGCAACACAAAAAATGTACTCATGACCCTCGAGCATAGTACCCATAAACCAGGTATACCTAAAGAGAAACAAATTTCCAGAAGGAAAATATTTGAGCTAGTAATCAAGCACCCCAAACTGGTACAAAGCATTTCTTATTCTTCTTTTATATTTAATGATATCTTCAACAAAAACCAGAAAAGGAGGCACAACCAAGTATCAGGAGCACAAGTAAATGCATGTTATGTGGTTGTTTATTCATTAACTACCATCTCAGAGATGACAAATCATAGGATGTGAATTCGGTCTTGTTGAAGAAGCAAGTTCTGCAGGTAAACAGGCTCCCCTTCCCCCACATGAACCCCCCCGTGAAGAATTGAATACCTTGGAGCAGGCAAATCATGGATTGGGTTTAAGTGAATCAAAAACAGAATTGGTAGTTCCAAAAACAACACTATTTTATCCAGGGTTCAAGAAATTGAATTGAGAAGGTAATCACATCAACACTAGCAAATAGGTTCTTGATTCCAAAGGATAAAGATCCATTCTATTCCACATCATCATATCTTCATTTTTTGGTCCTAAAGAATACAAATGAAAGGAAATGTTCAACACAAAAGAAGCAGACAGATAATGCAGTACAGTCTCTTTTTGTTACCTTCCGGCTCAAATACGTTCTGTATTATCATTTTGGTCTCCCCTGTCCTATAATTCTATTAGCTCTAAAATCTACAGTATGCTGAGCTTTCCTATTGGACTGAGTTTTATTTGACATTGCAATTGACCTTCAAATATAAGAAAGACAATGAACTCGTCAATGATATCAGGACTCAGATGCTCAGTGTAGGGTGATTACAATTGCAGGGTAGAACAACTACAATTCATAACAAGTATACGAAATGAAGAAAGTTGTGTTACCATTGGGAATCAAGGTTAAACTAGAACAGGATAGCACTAGCTTCTATATCAATTGAGATAGTCATGCCTTGCTCGAGCTTGTGTACAAGAAGTCAGGGGGGAAATAAAATATATAAAAAGCAGGGGAAAACAAAATAAAGATTAGAGAAAGAATGGAAGATCAGATATCTCAGGCAGAAGAGGAGTTTATAATGAAATAGTCGCAGAATAACACAGCATCAGTACCAGATTTCTAAACAAGCTAGATTAATTACTGGTAGGAAACCATAACCAATTGGGACAGGCATTAGAAACAAGAAAGCATATATCATGTTACCAACGAAGCAACACAGCACTTGCCACACTATATATAATTGCCTACATTGCAGACAAATGGAAACTCGATGTTGAATTCAAAGCATGTTTCGTGGAAAAATAAAATTAGCAAATTGACATAGATAAAAGGCAGATCCACATTAGAAAGTGTAAATCAAGCAATGCTCGTGCAAGAGGTCGGACAAGATATAAAGACAAGCATATGAATTTTGATTATCAATGTTATCATGCCTAATCCAGCAAATAAAAAGCCACAAGCACCAACCACATTCATGTAATAATCCTCAGAATGAGCTACTCAACATAAAATAATAGTACACTGAAACAACAACAGCATTCGGAGTTCCTAGACAAAAATAACTAGTGAACTAGAGGCAAATGCATATGTAAGGTAACCGATACACAATGAGTGTTGAAATTATTTCAATGTAAGCATAACATATATAGTTGCAATCATTAGACCGACAGCCAATAATCTTCAATAGAAAACACATTAAACGTTGTAGTAATCACCTGCATCATTGCCCCACCACATTCTCCACATACCACTTATAAGTATCAACAAGCCCATCCTTAAGTGAAATCTTCGGTGTCCAACCCAACCCCAACAACTTAGAATTATCCATTAACTTCCTCGGAGTCCCATCTGGCTTTGATGTATCCCAAACAAGATCACCTTCAAACCCTACAACCTCCTTCACCAACTCTGCCAAATCCTTTATAGTAACCTCCTTCCCACTGCCCACATTTAAATGCTCCAACCCACTATACTTGTCCATCAAAAACACCACCGCATCCGCCAAATCATCAACATGCAAAAACTCCCTCAACGGACTCCCAGTTCCCCAGACCACCACTTGTTTTGCATTATTCACCTTCGCCTCGTGAAACCTCCTCATCAATGCCGGCAAAACATGAGAATTCTCCGGATGAAAATTATCATTCCGACCATATAAGTTGGTCGGCATTCCAGAAATAGCATCCCAACTATACTGAATCCTGTAAGCCTGGCACATCTTAATCCCAGCTATCTTCGCAATTGCGTACCACTCATTCGTAGGCTCTAAAGGCCCAGTAAGCAGTGCATTTTCAGGAATGGGCTGCGGTGCTAACTTAGGGTAAATACATGAAGATCCCAAAAACAAAAATTTCTTAACTCCGTGGCGAAATGAGGAGTCAATCACATTAGTTTGGATCTGGAGATTTATAGCAATGAAATCGGCAGGGTACGTATTGTTAGCGTGGATCCCGCCGACTTTAGCAGCGGCTAGGATAACAAATCGGGGCTTCTCGGCGGCAAAGAAGGAGTCCACATCAAATTGGCGAGTGAGATCGAGCTCGCAGTGGGACCGAAGGACAAGATTGGTGAAGCCAAGGGATTGAAGTTTACGGACGATTGCCGAGCCGACTAGACCGCGGTGTCCAGCCACAAAGATTTTAGCCGATTTGTCGGTGAGGAAATCGGAGGAGTCTGTAGAGAAATGTTAGAGATTAGAATAAGAAAAGAAAAATAAGAGAGAATAGAATTTAAGAAATGCGATGTGAGAGAAGGGTGTCTGGTTGATGAGAAAATGTGGGAAAATTGAGAGAGTTTACCATAGGTGGGGTCGCCCATTTGGAGGAGGATCTGGGGAGTGGCGCGGCGGGATGGAGCTTTATTAGAAGACAGGAAAGCAGTTATGAAGAAAGTCTTACAGGTTCAACCGCTTGTTGCCGTTAGGCCTATTAACAGGTTTAAATAGCGGTATTTTACCGAGTAAATTTTTTTTACAATACAGGATAAGATAGAAAAGCACTGGGAAATAGTAAATTTTTATATAACCACCAATACGAGAATCGTGATTTTATTGATGAATGCTGACAAAAATAACATTGTATTAAACAATTATTATAAAAAAATTACGAGGCATGGAAAATCCCTGAAAATTAAGAGATTTTTAATTGTGAATTGTAATAATAGTTTTATTTTTAATATTTTTTTACGAGATATTTTTTTAGCCTTTTCTTTTCTTTTCAAGCGAATGGATGACGCCTGCACCATTAAAAAAACACGCGTAACGCTTTCCAGTGGCCAAATCTGGTCATCCGCCGTCTCACTGGATACACAGTCATGCCTTCTTCTACATGGTGTGGCATGTGTAGACAGATAATAATTGGATTGCTGTCGATAATGGATTATTTGTGTTTTTTTCTTTCTTTTTTCTCTCATGACAATTAAAGTGCACAATTGTCCTCTTTGTTTGTTGTTTGTCAAATCCAGTATGGCTGTCATACCCAGACCCAAGTGACAACCATGCCAAAACCGTGCGCCTGAGTCCCGATTATATTAATTTTATGTTTTCATCCAAGTGTTTGACAGTTTTTTAAACGGTTTATGCTTTTTTAAAATTTGAGATGTTGTTGCATGATTTAATTGTCAAAGTTTGTTGCAAGGAGAGTTTATTTTACATTATAACTATTAGTATATACAAAAAATTAAAATATACGATCATAAGAGAAAACTTTTGAACTTTTGAATTGATATATTATGTTGTAGGAAAAGAAAATACTGTATATGTAAAAGATTTATTGTCTTTTTTACTATCTTAATTTGTGCAATTTTATAGATGATTTCTTCACTAAAATTAGAGATTAATAAAAAAAAATTGAGTGAATTTTAGGGATGCGTGTGGTTAATGTCCCAAAATAGAAGAAAGAAATATAGAGAAGATAAAAATATATTTGGTTAAAAAGACAAAGATGAAAATACAAAATAAATATATTTTTAGAACAATTATAAGTGAATATATATATATATATATATTTTTAAAAAAGCGCTTGAGTCTGGCATGGTTACCAAACTCAAGCGCTTGGGTCATGCTAGATCCAAGTGCATGGGTCTGGCATAGCAGCCATACCCAAGGTGCTTGGGTCTGGCAGTCCAGCCATACCCAAGGCGCTTCTAGATCTCAAGTATCTTAGGTCTGGCATGGTAGCCACACACAAGGCGCTTGGGTCATGCCAGACCCAGGGATATTGGGTCTAGCTGCCATGCCAGACCCAAGGATCTTAATTTGGCAATTTTCAACATCAACCAATTTTAAAATTAACATTGCAATTTATTATAACATACCTGATTTGACTACTGTTTATCTAACTCACTATGATAAAATGACAAAATATTTGTTGGATTATTTTCAAAGCATCTACTCTCACACCATCTGTTAATAAATAACCAATGAAACTTAGTAAATATGGTTACAATAAAAAATATACTTAATATAAATAACATCATTTGCATTATCAATAACGTATTACACGTATCCTAATGGAGGTTGTAGCTCTACCTCCAAGACCTGAAAAGACATAATATGTTTGGACTTAATTCTTGGTCGCCCATGTGTAAATGCTCTCATAACCATATTTTTATGTAAAAAAACATACAACAATTAATAACCAACTCAAACATTTGATATGTAATATAATTAAAACAAAACTTTATACATTGTTTTACCTGTGTAAAAGAAATAAACATTGTAAACCCCTGTGTAAAGGGTCAAAGATAATAAAACTTCAATAAGAAATGGCAACTCGGGATGAAATAAAATGGATAAATAATGAGAAAAATAATAATTTGATGTGTATTGGAGGGGATAAAATCCATAAATGAATTTAAATGTTTTTTTTTAAGTTAAAATGAGGACTAAGAAATTTAGTTAAAAATTCATAATGTTGGAGAAATCGGTAATGAGTTTTGTTGGATAGAAGAATTAGGAAAAGTTAAAATAAATGTGTTTTGAGAATGAAAAAATAAGTCCAACAATTATAATAGAGTGGAGGAATAAAAAGTTAAGAAAGAACTGTATGAAAAAGTGTTGGTGTAAACCCTAGTTAAAAATAAATAATGTTACTGCAAAATAGTAATAAGTCCGTTAATAAAATAATTAATATATAAATAAATAAATTAATATAAATATTTAGTAAAATAATTGATATGATTGATGCAAGGGTTGAATAAGAAAATTCAAATTTCTGACAAAAAATCACAAATTGACCAATTTTACAGTATCAAGCATAACTCTCAATCCGACAATTGGATTGGGCTAAACTTTTACGAGGAATCTCTCGACTTGATGTCATACATTGGGCTATATTTTCATGACAACCAGAATTTAGAATAAAGACTCGTCATTTAGGCAGCAACCAGGTAATTTACACAAAAAACAAATACAAGGGACATTAAATAAAGGGCAAAAATGTAATTAAACATAAAATCAGCCTACAAGAGGTTGTTTCCAGCAGCCATGGATGGACCTTCTCTCTTTTATTTTCTTAAAATTTCCTTAGGATATTCACTAAAAATGGAGAGATTAAATGAAATGATGGAAGAAAAGAGTGAAAGGAAGGATCTATTGGCAAGGGTTTATAAGAAATAATAGAGAGAAAGTGGCAGCTAGAAAGAGAAACAAAAGTTTTAAGAGGGAGAAGAAGAAGAAGGTTGGAGACCTTGGAATTTCTCCTTGGTTTGGTGTGGGTAAGTGATGGATAAACCTTTTTTTTTTTTAGCTTTAATGAGTTCTTGCATGATTTTCATGAATGTTAGTTTATGGATTTATGATTAAACTTAGTGTTTGATTGGATGGTGAGTTATTGATGCTAAACTTGTTATGAGTTATGTTCTTGGGCATAGAAAATTAATGGGTAATGTAGAATTAGGTAAAAAATTGAAAGGAAAAGCATGTTTCCCTTTGAACACATATTTGGTTAACTATAAAATGAAAAGGGTTTGATGTTGCTTAAATTCTTAATTGAAATGAATTAATTATGAATTGGTTGATATAAACTATATATATTCTATTTTAATCACATGAAATTTTAAAAAGGAACCTTTGACTCTTCAAATGGTAAGCTTTGGCCTAGACTATAAAAAAGAGAGGTTGATTTGGTTGATGTAATTGTTGTAATAATTGCATTGAATTGTGTTAGGCCAAATGTTAAATGATTGAGTTTGATAGGATTGTTAAGAAATTTAAAAGAAAATTCATGCCTTTCTTTTGGATAGTTTCGACTAAAGTCATAATAGGAGGATTTTTGAGTTGTTGCTTCGAATTGCCATGAAAGTTGTGTTGAATGGTGATTATGTCATGCCCTATGAAGCGTTGAGAAAGGCGAGTCTGCGTCCCGAGACATTGTTAAGAAATTTAAAAGAAAACTCATACCTTTCTTTTGGATAGATTCGACTAAAGTTATAATAGGAGGATTTTTGAGTTGTTGCTTTGAATTGCCATGAAAGTTGTGTTAAATGGTGATTATTGTCGTGCCCCATGAAGCATTGAGAAAGGCGAGTCTGCCTCCTGAGATATTGGTGAAAAGGGGTTTTGGGTTTAATCATAAAATTATGATTATAAGGTTCAGGAGTTGCCACCTAGTGTTATGGTCACTTGGAAACCTAATGGAATGCGAGAGTCCGAGTAAGGAATTGGTTGTGCAAGGAAAAGACGCATCACTCGTAGTGCACCCTACCTAAGGTAAGCTGCATTGTTGGTTGATTGTTTTTTTAGGTCATGTTTCTATCCATTAGTCTTTTCCAAGGTTCAAGACAGATCTCCCTTGGTGAGGAAGTCTCTATCTTATTGGGTTAAATCCTAACTGCTCTAAAGTTTAAATTTTAGCATTGCATTTTTTTTTTGTATCTTTAATATCTGAGGGTATACTTTATGGTGTAGTTTTATACCTCCAAATACTAAATTCTACAACCAAGTCTTAACACTTTAAAAATAAAAGTGAACAAAATGATTAGTGAAGGATTTTTTATATTTTGACCAAACCCTAACGGATAATCATAAATTGGTTATGATACTCATTTTACATTTTAAAATATGAGAAAGTTGTAATTTTTTTTTTTTTGAAAATATGCTTGGAAAACTTTTAGGATTCAGCCGTTTACAAGAAAACAAAACATTTTTTTTGTTCTTTGAAATGATTTTTTTTTTTAATTTTTAATTTTTTTTTGAAATTTTTTAAGAACTAGTTATTTTTAATACCGAATCTATATCTTACAATATAAACATACAACCCAATATTATGAAAAATTATTGGAAAAATATGCAGGGAACCCACAAATATTTTTAAAATACCCTTTGAAAAATTTGAAGTTTTTTTCTTTAAAAAAACTATTTTTTTATTATTATTGTATGTTGGGCTGGACCCGACCCAGCCATCCGGACTGGGCTGAAATGGGTCCAGCCCGACTCAGTCGGGTTGGGTGGACTAGCAGCGTAACAATGTTTTTTTTTGGAGTTTGGGCTGGGTTGGACTGGCCCACCATCCGAGCTGGGCTAAAACAGGTTCAGCCCAAGCCTACATTATTGTTAGCCTAGCCCAGCGACCATGTTAATTATACTTACCTCCTCCATACAAAACAAATTCTCGTTTTGCATGCAATGGCTGACTGTAGCAGGGAGAAAGAGAGTAAAAAGATTACTTGGGCAAGGGAGTGCTGCTTGGTTGTTAGTGTTGGGAGGTTCGACGTGACGATGGTGGAGATGCTGGTGGAAGAATTGATGGTCGGTGTTGGTTGTTGGAGAATAAGAAACCTGCGATGGAGAAGGAGAAGAGGAAGTTAGCGGTGGTTGTCACTATTACCAATGAGCAGATGAGTTGGTGGAGAAGGTTGGTCCACTCTTGGTTGGCGGTGTTGAGGTGGTGGCGGCAAAAAACATGGCAAAGAAAGAGGAGAAAAAACATCAATGGCAGGAGAAAAACCGAGGGGGGTGATTTCCCCCCCCCAACTTTTGGCTCAAATGTGTCATCATGGTCTATCAAAAGTTAGCAGTGAAAGGCTACCTGAGTTGGTCACTTTCGGCCAGCGCCACGGCCACTGTGGTGTCAATCAATCGGAAAGAACCATATTGGGGTATGTTCAAATGTCAGGTCATCATGGTGGTGTATGTTTTGTTAAATTTGGTGAAGAGATGAAGCATTAAATTCCCCTGAAAAGTAGCCACCCGGACAACTTTTTAGGGTGAAAAAAGAAGATGATGATGAGCATTAACCAGACGACGTGTCATTTGGTTTGTTCCTTTTTTTTTAACTGTTCAACACGACGTTGTTTTATATTTTTTAAGGTTTTAATTTAGAGGTTTGGTCAAAGTTCAATTTGGGCCCCCGTCTTTTTATTTCTTTCAATTGCACCATTAATTGACCTCAAACTTTTGATTTTATACAATTTTTCCCTCGTTGAACTTCAATGTCAACTCTGGATTTCAACGTCTTTTTCATTTTGATCCTTGGTCTTTGATTTATACAGATTGACTCTGAATTAACTATTAAACTTTATATTTTCTTCAATTTCACCCATGATTTCAATCAATTAAGTCTTTAGAGTTCGACACCTTTTTCAAAATAGTCCTTCATTGTGAATTTCTTCAATTAGCCTTTAATTAACCCCAAACTTTCAATTCTCTTCAATTTTACACTTGATTTCAACCAATTATCTTGGTAAAAATTAAATTTGATACTCTAAAATTCTAATATTTACAATTAAACCCAAATAGGGTTTCCAAACTTATTTTTTCACCAATTAAGTCCCTAATAAAATTAGTTTGACCCATTTAAAATATAATTAAGTTCTTGCACCTAATTAAATACTTTAATTGGACCAAAATTAATTCTTAAACACAATTAAACTTTAATTTGGCCCATGAGTAAATAAAATTGGCCTATTAAAAATCCAATTATGTCTTTAGACTTAATTTTTATGCAGATTCATCCAATAATCATTATTTCCGACTTTGAATCTCATTTGTTTCTCCAGTCTTGAGTACAATGAGGTACAATTAAGCTCTCAATTCATCCAAAATTACAGCTTGACCTTCCTCTATATTTGAAATCCATTTTAGCTAGTTTTTGCCAAGTTACTCGTCTCCTTGCTACTATTATTTATTTTTTTTATGGGGAAGGGAAAAAGGGTAAATTATTTATGAATAGCTCAAAAATAGATTATGACAATTATATGATGTGCTTAAATGATTTGATTAAAAAACATAGAGCAGAAACTCATGGAATTAATCCATGAGGTTTCGCCCAAGTGAGAGGGAAATGTATAAATTGTGTTAAATGGTATTATGGGATGTTTAAACATGTTTTAACATGTGTTTTAATTGTATTAGGAGTGGATTTTTGTTATGAAAAGGGGGGGTATGTATATACCTAAGATCGACTAAAATAGAATGTTAAAGAGGGGAGAGATTTAAATTGAATTTATGAGCTATAAATTGTTAGATTATGATTGAAAGTATGTGATTAGATGAGAATATGCAAAAAAGATAAAGGAATACTCATAGATTGCATCATGAGTGTTTTGGCCTAAGGATAAAGGTTAAAGAAATGAAGGGTGTTTATGTGGTTTACGTGTTTAAATATTGGCTACGTGTTGTCTGGAAATAGATGAATATGACTTGAGTATATGAAAGGCTTGGATTTTTCAGGATGTGCATTACTTATATGAATTTCTTTATTATTGGTTTGAAAATATAAATTGAGTGGGAAATTGGAATGGAATTCCTATGATACTTGATATGTTCATGATAAGTTGTGTCCCTAATGGAATAGAGGAGGTTCTTTGAATCAAGACAACAATTGAGAGTGGCGAGAACACACTCAGGCTCAAGGTAGGTGTTCGACACCCTGACTCTTGAAATTTTTAACTATTGCTTAGATAGTTATTATTTTATTGTAGTATGAAATAATTATGTTATGGAAAAATAATATAGTGGATAAAAAAGAAATGTAAAGTTCGTATTGGATGTGATACGTTTATTTGAAATTCAATGTTCGTATGAGGGGTTAATATAACTAATTGGAATATAAAATTGGAGTTGTAACGAAAATTGTATGCATACTTGAAAAAATGAGATGGTGGATACACAATATAGACTTTGGATTTTAGGAGTGTAAAGTTGCATGTAGTCATCGAAAAAGGTATTTGAAAGGGTAATTGACACGACCAAAAGATTGATGTCTTCTCCCAAGTGTAGGAGTGTCGAAGTAATAAATAACCTGGCAAGACCGGGGTCGAACCACATGAATGTTAACTATATAAATTATAAATAATAATAATAAGTTGAAGAGAGCTTTGAGATGTGATATTGATATAAAGATTAAACAATGATAAAAACAATTGTCAAGGTTAGAGGATCCACTAATGGTATTTCAAACAAATATAGTATAAACACTTATTACTCAACTGGAAACCACACACAAAGGAGGTTCCAATCGGATTATAAATTGTTAACATGATTACATTAGTTATCTTATTCGAATAATGTTAATACTTGTAAATGTTGTCAGGTATTCATGATTATAACTTATGTTAACAACAAATCAAGTTCTTGTCATAGCACAGGTGTCGGTTATACCATACGGTTTGGGCTATGAAAGTTCCAAGTATTTGTTGTACTAAGGTTATACAACATAAATCTAGATTAACCATTTAACAAACAAAGTATTAAGAGTGAATAAGATAACAAATACAAAACATGTTAGTATAAAACATTAAAATCCATGTTGAGTTTGTACTATACTTATTCTTACACTATTAGTGTAACCTTTTCACCTTGACATAATAAACTTAACTAAACATAATGAAGACGAGAAACATAAATAAACAAGATAAGAACATAAATAAGATATAAGTTAAGTAAAGGAAAAGAAATGAAAAACATAAACAAGAGATTAATATAAACAAAACTTAAGCATTAAAAAATATAAAAAGAGAGAGCAAGAACATGATCTTGATCTGAAAACCAAGATGCCAAAATGCATGGCAAATGCCTCCTTTTATAGGCCAAAATTTGGAACTATTGATTTGATGACTAATTGTTGAGTGGGTGGCCATATCTTGACTTGGTGACAATCCTTATCTTCTTGTCTGAACAAAACGTCAGAATTTGAATAGATTGTCCGCATAAAAGTTCTAGGAAATTGTCTCAGCTTTCCAACAAAAAAAGAATCGGTGCATTTGGACTTCTAGAACTCGAGATATGGGCTGAACAATGAACGATTATGCGGGAACAGACGATTTCGACTTCTCCATTGTTGCTAAGATTTGGACTTCCAAACAGCAGAATTGAGTCTTGAACTCCCATGAATGTTTTAGGCCTATGTCTTAGCTTTCTAGCCATATAAACTAAATTGAAATCCAAGATCGACAGCTCTAAATATGACCCAATGACTGAACAATGTTCCAGTTTGGACTGAACCAACATCTCTTTTCTAAGCTTAACCCTCTCGTTGTCTTCTCAATTTCGTAGTTAAACTCATCAATCAATCCTTTGATTTATGTGATAGGCCTGCATTTAAGATGAACATTTACCATAAATTAAAGGTATCTTATAGTATCGAGACTTGTTATTATAAAACATGCTTTAGTTAAGGAGTTATTGATACTTCAAGTGCAAAATGATGATATAAAACCTTGATAAAAATGCACTTTTAAGTACTAATCAGTAATGTTACTCTAGGTTATTGATGCAAGTATTTGAAATAGAAAAATGGTGCAAGTATTCAGAATGGGTTGTTGATAGTATAATAATGATAAATTACACTTGGAAATGAGGGAAAAAAAAAAGGAAACAAGAAGACAAATGAAAGAAAGTAAAGTATGGATGAACTGGATATAAGGTTTATAGTCCACCATGAGATGGGGACTAATTGCATCCGTGGTTACTGATGACCTGCATAATTGATTTTTTTTTATCAATGGTAAGAAAATATATATCAGATAAAAAAATATACAAGGCTGGAGAACCAGCAAGTTCATATACAAGATTTACAAAAAAAAAAGAGGAACATTTGGAGAACCAGCAAGAAAGGAACATACTCCTTGAACCTGTTAGCTGACAATGGTTAGATGAGGAACCTAATCAAGGACAAGGTGCCGAGCCTAACACATAACACAAAAAAACAAAAACAACGAGAATGACTAAAACTGCAACCAGAACAAAAAAGAGCTCTTAGCTACAGCACCAAAGCAAGACAAGTAACACAACCAGACTACCAAAGGATGCACAACAGCCATACAAACAAGTTTCCCCAATCAAAAGATACCAGCAGCTAAGAAACTATTCATGAAAGTGTAAAATCATGTAGAACAAAACCTGGAATCTGCGAAAAACAAAAGGGACTGGATTGCAAGAGTTATCAAAGACTCTTTTGCTTCTCTTTTCCCAAATCAAGTAGATAAGAATACCAAGGGAGACTCTTCGCATTCTGCTAGCAATGTTGTTTCGCGAGAAGAAAGACCGTGAATTGCACCATTAATGGTCGACATTCTTTTATGCAGATGAAGCCAAGATTTTATCATCCTTCAAATAAAAGAGGTCCATGGACAACTGAAAAATAGATGATTGTGGGACTCTTCATCAACCCGACAGAAAACACATAAAGGGTCGAGTTGCAAGAAGCGAAGCCTGTCACAAGTTCGCAGCTTGCCCACAACCGCCAGCCATAAAATGAAGTTATATCTGGGTATAGACCAAGATTCCCAGGCCACCTTAGCCGTAGGAACCAGATCAGATTTGAAACGTAGGAAATCATAGGATTGGGCAGTGAAAGAAAATTCACCATAGCCCCAAATAGACATTAAAGCAATTGCTTGATGCTGGCTACCACAAGCTGCAACTATCTGATCCTTAAGGGAAATAATAGCCTTCCATAATGACGAAGAAGTTCGCTGAGAAACAGCATCCCAAATAGAAACATTTGGAAGATAGTAGTGATGAATCCATTGAATCCAGACAGAATCAGATTTGAGGTGGATGTTCCATAGCTGTTTAGCAAGGAAACTTTTGTTACAAGCTTTGATATCAAACAAACCGAGACCCCCTTCTTTCTTGGCTAGGCAAACCACTTTCCAAGCAACCAGGGCAGAATTACTCTTCAAGACATTTCCAGTCCGCATAAAATTTCTACAAATGCAAATAATCTACTTAATAACTATGTTAGACAGCGGAAAAATGCTTAGCCAAAAGTGCATTATACCAAAGAGGACTGATTTAATCAATTCAACTCGCCCTGTATAGCTGAGATGCTTTCCCTGCTAGAACTGGACTGTAGATTCCAGCTTCTGCAATAAGGGAGAGTATTGGCTAGCCAAAGAACCTATGAGGACTGAGGGGAACACCAAGATAATGAAAAGGGAATAGACCTTCCACAAAACCCGTGTCCTAAAGAATAACCTGTTTCATCTGCTCTTCAACTCCGCTAAAATAAATAGAAGACTTTTCTCTGTTAATTGCCAAGCCAGAGATATTCCCAAATAATGAGCTGCTGATACAAATAGGCAACAGATTGCCTATCTCCCTGAGAAAGCAAGATGATGTCATCTGCAAAAGCAAGATGATTAATACCCAGAGGACGACACTTAGGATGAAATCTGAAATAAGAGTTTATAGAAGCCATCTTAAGCATCCTAGAAAGGTATTCTATGCAGGATATAAAGAGATAAGGAGACAAAGGATCACCCTGACGCACCTCATTCTTTCCTTGGAAGAAACCATAAATGTTGTCATTAACAACAATAGAAAAAGAAGTGGTTTCCACATACAGCATTATAAGATGCACAAACCGATTTGGAAAGCCATAAGACAGTAGGAGCTGCTGCAGAAAAGGCCATTGTACAGAGTCAAAGGCTTTTTTCAAATCAACTTTCATCAAACAACGAGGCGACACACGCTTATGCTCGTATAGCCGAAGAAGCTCTTGAATAATATGAATGTTATCAGCCATCACTTTACCTCCCAGGAAAGCATTTTGGAGAGGGCTAATAATATCTGCAAGGGCAATAACAAGTCTCACGAGAGAGGATCTTAGAAATCACTTTGTACACCACATTGCAACAAGAAATAGGTATGAAGTCAGCAGTCGAAGTAACATTGGCAGATTTGGGACTGAGAGCAATGATGGAGTGAATAATCTAATTAAGAAGTTTTTCAGAGACAAAGAAGTCACAGACTGCATGACAGAAATCACTACCAATAATATCCCAGGATTTTTTGAAGAAGAGGGAGGTGTATCCATCCATCCCAGAAGCCTTGTTATCATCAATGCTGAATAAAGCTTGTTTAATAACATCACAAGTGACTGGAGCCAGGAGAGATGCATGAGAGGCAGGATCAATATAAGGGCCAAACCGAGAAACTACAACATCCAAAGAAATTATGCCCTTAGAAGAGCCAAGCAAGTCCCTGAAATAGCAAACGAAAGCATCCCCTACTTCATCAATAGAAGTGGTAAGGGAACCGTTACTAAGCTGAATAGCAGGGATGAAATTCTTTCGATGTCGCTGACTCATGAGGGAATGGAAGAAAGATGAGCCCTTGTCACAATCTTTGAAGAATTTACATTTAAGCTTATAAGCAAAAAATAATCTTTCAGCAGATTTGAGATAGAAAAGTTTTGCCAAAGCTGCTTATCCAGAGCAAGATACTGAAGATTATCCTTATAATAGTGAAAGGCAGTTTGATGAGTTTCAAGTTCCATCTCTGATCTTGAAACCCTTTCTGAAATATGATTGAAATGAAGCTTATTAAGTTCCTTCAAGTAGCCCTTCAAGTGCTGGAGTTTCTTGCATAGAATAAACATGGTAGAACCATGGACGAAGAGAGACCATTTATCTGCCACCAGCTCTAGAAAACTGTCATGCTAAGCCCATATATTAAATAATTTAAAATATCTCTTACCTCTTGCATGCTGGTAGTCTAAGCGAATGATGGCAGGAGAATGGTCTGAGAAGGCTTCAGAGTTGCCAAAATGAACATGCACCTGGGATAACGACCAAAGAGGATTGGCTAGGACTCTGTCAATTTTACTCCACACCCTGCCATTAGTCCAGGAGAAATGACAACCAGTGTAATTTAAATCATACAAGCCAAGATCAGAGCAACAATTCCTGAAATCAGCAACTTCATAGGAAGAAACAGATACTTCATTATGCTTATCAGCTTGAGAGAGCATGGAGTTAAAATCACCCAAAATAAGCCAAGGAGCATTAGGACACCATTACCACAAGTTATCCTATAAGGGTCTCCTTGCTATAATAGTGTGATAGCCATATACAAAAGTGGTAAAAAAAGAGAACTGATGAATAAGACTGTAAATCAAAACATGAATACCTTGAGTCGAGAAATCTAATAAGTCAACTTTGACAGTAGAGGGGTTCCAGAAAACCACAATTCTAGCATTTAAAGCCGCAGAAGCATTGGACAGAAACTTCCAATTCTTAAGCCTGAATTTCTGCAACAAGGAAACCTTGAAAGAGCTAAGCTTGGTTTTCAAAAGACCACAAACATCCATATTATGGTTCCTTATGAGGTGAGCAACCTCATGTTGTTTCAGAGGGTTGTTTAACCCTTTGATATTCCAGCTATAGATTAACATCAAGAGGTAGTAGTGGCAGGCGACCCTTTACCACTCCCAGAAACTCTGCTAGCTCGATTCTTCACCCCCTTCCTAGGAGGCGGTGCAACTGGATCTAGCCACACCTGGACCCTTGAAAACAAACACTTTTTTGCCCTTAGCATTCACACAACCTTGCATAATAGCATTATCAACTCTAGCACATACCTAAAAAATTAGAGATTGTAGATGAGTTGATAGACCCTAGAACCAGCTCCTGAATCACCCACAAGAGTATCGACAAGAGTTATTGGATGAGAACTAGCAGCCACAGTCCCAGCATTGTCATTACCATTGTGTATCCCCTCATGAGCAGCATCAGTAGCTGCCAAGCTCCTAGTAGGAGAAGCTTAATGCTTACAACTGGATTTTTTGTTCCTAACTGTTACCCAACCATCATTAGCAGCTCTAATCTCTGACTATATTGGATCAACTCCACACCCAGTAGGCAAATATATATCTTGTTCATCCACCTCTAGAAAACATTGCCACGGTTGTTATGAGCGTTGACATTATTGACTTGGGACATTGGCTTGCTTTGCACAGCAGAGGAAGTGGTACAAGTGGAAGTGAGATGTCCAAGAACTCGGTAATGTTTGTAGAATCTTGGTAATGTTTCATAAACCACTTGTTGACGAAGAACATTCCCATTAGGTAGAGTAATATCAACAGAATAGGGCAGGTCAAAGAGTAAATTAACTTTTACTAGAACTCTAGCATACGGGAGTCTAGACATAGAAGAAGTAAGCATGTCACTTTGGAGTGGTTTACCAATTATGCTAGCAATTTTGGAAAGACATTTAGGAGACCAGCATTTTATCAGGAGGCTAGGAAACTTGACCCAAACCTGAATGGTGAGCATTTAAGAGGTAGAAAAATCAAAATATTCAGGTATTGCCCGTAGCATAAGGGGACGACCAAAAACCAGATAAAGTCCACCATTTAGAACATTAAGTTTATCATCCTCATTTGTAAACTTAAAGATCAACCAGCTAGTCTCATGGATGCTCAAAGTAACTTCACAGTTCCAAGAGTTAGCAACATTGTTAAAAGCTTTGAAACCTGGAGATTTACTAGCCACATAGCCTATAAGACTAAACTTCCATAAATCATATTTATTATCTAAATCATCATCCAAGAGATTGCAACCTCTAGTGTCAGTAAATCTAGAGTAATGCATCAACTTAGGGCAACTAACTGGATTGCGATTAGAGACAAATAAATTACGCCAATTACTAACAGCAGGTGTAGGCAAACTAGAAGTACCTCGAACAGTAACAACAGGTTGATGAGCTGTGACCAGAGGAGTTCCGGAATGAGGTTAAGCTCCTGCAGAAGGGGTTCTAGGAGGTACACCAGTTCCCTCAGGAATAGGGGAGTAAAAGAATTTAGAACCGCCGACTTGGTCATCCTCTGAGTCTTTATAATCTACCTCTTCTTCTTCATAAACATCATCATCATCATCAGAGCAGCATTCCTCCATTAAGACTTGTTCCAAACTAGAAGGGGCCCTATCAAATCGACGCAGAACCGATCCATCTTCATCACATAAGATAAGACGATTAGGGCTTGAATCGTCTGAGATAGGGATCCCAGTAGAGAGCTGGTTTGAAAGTATTGGGGGGAACAAGAGCAGGAGCAACAAGATTGGAAGAGGAAGCAACTAGGGCAGGCATCGTATTATCATTAATTTACACAGACTCCTTAAGCAAGTGCTGTTGTTTGGCTCGGGATCGAGTTTGAACAGTACCAGATTTTGTCTTAAGTTTAGCCATAGAGAAAGGATTAGGAAGAAACAAACAGATCAAAAGTCACTAAAACAAACAAAGGGAAGAAGCACACAGAGGACGGAGGTCGTGAACATGAGGGAAAGACTTCACAGTGAAGGAGAGCATCTCTCTCTACTTTCTCTCTCTAACCTCTTACTTGCTTGCTTTTTGACCTACATAATTGATTAGTCTGTCACGAGGTGGAGACTACTGGAATCAGTAGTTACTGATGACTAACATAACTAATTAGCCTACCACGAGGTGAAGACTAATGGCATCGTAGGTATTGATGACTAGCATAATTGATTAGTCTATCACAAGATGGAGACTAATGGTATTAGTGGTTACTAATGACCGACATAACTGATTAATTTAGTTTTTATAAACAATATTATCATAAAATAAATAAACTAAACAATTAGATAATGTGTTTAGATTTGACAAACAAGCATGAAGTACATAAACAAATAAATTTAGTATTAATATTGTAGGATATTTTAGAGATTGCAATTGTTTAGTTTAAACTACATGTAATTTTATAAATTAAACTAAAAGTACTTAAATTAAAACCATTGTAGATAAAAGGTACTTCCTTTTTTAAAATATATGGACAAATAAAGGAATATGTTGTTGTCAAGGATTAAGCTTTGTCCTTAAGACTAAAATGCTTATAACTTGGTGTAAATGATCTTGCAAATAGTCTTATAGGATTCCAACAATCTAACTTTTAAATGATGCAGTTTCTTTGAAATCTCTCTACAAAATACTAAAATCTAAGCTCTTGAATAGAAAGGAAAAAGAAGCTAAAAACCAAGGAATATTGGAGGAAAAAGAAGTTGGAAAAAGAAGAAGGAAAAAGAGCTACTGCAAGTTTGTACATGCAAATAGTCTTGTAGGATTTCAACAATCTAACTTTTAAATGATGTAGTTTCTTTAAAAGTCTACGAACTAAAAGAGTAATTGAATCTCTCAACAAAGTACCAAAATCTAAGTTCTTGAATATAAGGAAAGAGAAGCTAAAAATTAAGGAATACTAGAGGAAAAAAAATTGGAAAAAAAAGGAAGGAGAAAGAGCTACTACAAGTTTATGTAGAATATCTCCTCTTTTATCATTTTTATTCTGATTTTTTAAATCAAAATTGATTCTACCAGAATTAATTCTTGTTGTTTTCCTTAATTACCTCAAATAAAAAGAATAACAAATTATCAGATTTTTTACCTTAAAAACCAAATGATTTTCCTTTGAAAATAAATGATTTAAGAAGAGAAAGCTATTGTTTAGATTGTTTGTTTATAGGATGGCAAAAAAATATTTTTTTTGGATCATATTTTTTTTTACAGTAAATACAAGCCCTTAGGCCTCATGACAGAGCACAATCTCATGTCATGTCGAGCCAAACAAACACTCACTTGTGGCTTAAGCCTAGATCCTACTTAAACTAAGATTTCTTCTATTTAAAAACTTAGGTGCCTTAGTCTAATTTTGACTCTTCAACTTCTTCAAGATTAATAAAATCTTATAATATTTCAATATGAGATTGATGATTATTGAATTTATTAAATGTGTTAACTAAGAGTTTATTTGAGATTAATTTTTTATTCACTTATAATTCATTGAAAACAAGTTAATATTCTATGTTAAAGTATTTTTATTGAAAAATAATTTTCAATAAAATCTTAACCATAAAACAAAAGTAAATCTCACTTTTAATGTAATTTCAAATATGCTCGTTATCCATTTTTATATAAAACAAATTTCTAACATTTTGAAAAGAAATAGCTTAGGAGCCACTTTAGCAGTGATTAGGATGATATTTGAAAGTGTGAAGCCCCCTAGCTATCTCACGAAAGGAATTCAAGTCTCATAAATAGTTGTCGGGAACATGCTCATATTCTATTACTGAGATATTATGCTGCTCATTGTTTGGGAAAGTGGTGGCTTTTATGGTTTATTCCAGACATAATTTTTCAATGTTTGGTAACGAATTGAAATTCAGGTTTAGCTTATAGAACCCGTGTTAAAATAGTGGTATGGCCACACATAATGAAAAGCATTTTTCCCAGCTTTTCAAGTGAAAAGCTAGTCAGAAGACAATAACCAAACAATGAAGTTAACATGGGTGCTTAATATTGTTGCAACTATTGGACAAAACTATCCTCCCTATAGAACATGCAACACTGTAACCCGTCTCTCCTGAGCTTCTTTTTTTTGTTCACCATGGCCTCTAACCTTGCATAAGCCATCACTCTCCATGGAGATCTATTTTCCTTCTTTGTTGATCTACAAACCCAACAATTACTGGTAGCAAAAGCTCACTCAATTCAGTTACCATCATTGTCCCTGACTCACCTTGAATTTTACTATAATTCAGGTAATTCTATTTTGATTCATTCATTTATGATCAATTTTTTATACTGGGTTTTTAAATACTTCACCATTAACATGGTTTCCATGCTTTATTTGTGGGGGTAGGAGTAAAAGACCATACGTTTAAGATCTGCTATGTTTTTTTCCCTTCCCTTATTCTGCATTTAGATTGTTAAAAACTATTACCAATCAACGTTCATTTCATGGTCATAGATTTGTTAAATTAGAACTGGAATGCCTATCATTTGTAGTTCTTTTTTTCTAACCCTGCTTGCTTTGTAACATGGTTGTACAATCACTAATTTATTTGCATGTTGTAGAGCCCTTACAAAGTAACTAAAGTAATTACAAACTGATATTTGTTCTATATTTGCTTCTATGCATTTGCATTACAATTACATATCACGTTTATACACTTCATTCACACTTTGTGTTATATAGGTGATGTTTGTGAAATTACAAAGATAAAGATTTTCAAAGCTGTCTTAAGAATGAAAAATAACAATTCGTGTTAATTTTCCATGGATGTTATTGTCTAAAATCACTGCTTAAATTTAGCTTAAAATGTTTTGAAACGACTACTTCATCAACATTGTTTTGGTTAATTAATTCTCAACAACCAATAGTGTTAACACTGAACCACAATAAATATTGCTGCTAGTCATTATAACAATTGCATTGATTGCAGCAGTATAATACTTCTTTATATCTATTTATATGGAAAATATGAAAAATAAATACTCCATGTAATCATTATATTCTTTTTATAACATTGCAAAATTATATATAATTAATTTATAAAGGCATTGAATTTTTGTAAAAATTTAAAACTTACATATTAATTGAAACACTACTTCATACAGCCCAACACACACACACACACACACACGAACAATATAAAGTCAAACATTAATTAATATAAGCAAACAAAAAAAGCTTTAAAAATCGAGAAAACAATATGGCTTTATACATATAAAAAGATAAAGCAAGCTTTCACTAATTAGATATTACCTATTGTGTAAAGGATTGAGAGCTGTATAGATTATAACTTGGGTTGACATGTCTAGTTAAAGTGGAAATCGTTTTGTGTTTTAATTAATTGGCTTAGCTATGTTGTTAACAATAAAATTATTATTTGTTTTTTTTCATATGCACATGTAGCTTCTACTCAGTTTTGAAATGAAATTATTTCCTTGTGTAGGATATTTTTGTTAGACTGCTAATGTGTGCTACATCTTGATAGGTTATGTATTTTTTGTTATTGATCCGTGAATTGTAGTTTATCGATTACAATTAATAGGAATTTGAATATGTGGTTATGTGTAGTGTAATGGGTTTTTCATGATGCTGGAGCTTAATGATCAGAACTTAAAAGGGAAAAGTTAGGTGAGAAAGCTGAGTTATTATTATTGTGCTTATTATGATTCTGTCATGATTTCTTTATAGCTATCGAGTCTTGATGGAGAATTTTGACTTCAGGTTAATTTATCTACCATGTTAATCATTACGATTAGCATATATCTATTACATAAATAAACATAATAGAACACAATAGGGATAGGTACCACATCAATTGCATTGACGGCAGCATTATCATACTTTTTTAATATCAATCTTGTAAAAATTTATGTGCACATCACATCTTTAATACTTGTTACAAAGTTTAAATGCTCATGTGTCTTTTTATGGTTGATGAATAAGACTAGAAAAAAATAATCAATGGAATGTGTTGAAAGCTCGGATAAAGCATCTTGGACTAAAAAGATATTGCATATATTTTGTGATATTTGTATTGTCGCTATTGATAGAGGAATGAGGCCAAACACTCATTTCGATAAGGCTGGATGGAAATTTGTTATGGTTGTCTTTAAAGAGAAAACGAGTCATGCTATCAGTAAGACTCAACTTCAAAACAAATGGGATAGTGCAAAAAAGGACTGGAGGATTTGAAAAAAAATTATTTCCAAAATAGGAGTAGGATGAAATAGTAAAATGGGAACTATTAGTGTTAGTGATGAGTGGTGGAAGAAAAAAAACTTAGGTTAGTTATTGATAACTTGTTTGTCTGAATTCATCTTTGTCAAGTCCTAGTTCTTAAACTATTTAACATGTTCCATATGGTTTATGCATTTGATGTTTTCTATTTCTTTTATATAGGAAATTAGAGGGTCCATAAAGTTTAGATATGCTGGCATCAAAACATCACTTTGCTTGGACAATATGCATGGACTCCATCTTCCAGAACTTTATTTGATGTTGATACTATGAATCAAGGCACTCAAGATGTTAATGTTGATGAAAAAGAAAAACTGGAAGAAGGAAGTGGTGATTCAGAGGAGGATATCATTTCTAACTATGCAGACGATGTCTGTAAGTTGGTTACTAGGGTTAATATAGAAAACAACAGTACCACAAATAGTAGTGGAAAGAGAAAAGCAAGAGAACAATACGGTGGGCAAAGTAGAAAGAAAAACAAAAAACCTTATGGATTTGGAGCTCAATTGCTTTGATGTTGGGATCAACTACTTGATTGTGTTTCGACCAGGAATAAGAGTATGGATAAGTTAGGGTGTAGCATTAGTGAGGTGATGGCGGAGGTGAATTTCATACTTGGAATTACTTTCAGTGATGACTTATATTGTTTTGCTACTAAGTACTTGTCTAAAAGAAACAAAAAAGAGATGTAGGCGCTAATTGCAGATATTGATAAGAAGTATCATTGGCTTTAAAAAATGTATCAGCGAAGTAAAAAAAAAACTAAATCAAGGTTCATATTGTTTTAATGATGCTTATAGTTTTTGTTGTGTCCTAAACAATTATCTCATGGTTAATCGAAATTTTTTCTAATCAATTTTTTTATTTTAACTTACCTTAACAACTGGATGTTATGGGATTTTTGTTGTGGTGCCAAACGATGTACATGTTTGGACTAATGGGACAACGACTCTTGAGGTTGATGTATTAAAGCATGAAGAGTAGTGTTGATTCCAGTAAAGAACAACGTTTCTTAATTTTGTGTTTGTTATGCTTAATCATATTTTACTTTACCATAATAATTGGCAATCTGACATGCTTTACGTCTATAGCCATATTGGTTAATTTGTTATGTTGACTACTGTTATGTTGATGGAGAATTGTTATAAATGTTCTTATCCTTATAGTTGTGAAATGATTAATGTTGTATGCTTAGGGTACTAAATAAATTTGAAAATTGATAATTTTACTCTTTCAGGTTTTTGAATAAGGCTACAATGATAGAAAAAAATTTGACCTAAAACCAGATGGTTTATGTGTGAAGCAATGAAGACTATGCAATATCCAAGAGGTTGAAGAGGTGAAATGCCTGATAAAAATAGGTCCAATATAGGCATCAAGTATTGTTAGCTTCACTTCAATGGTATAATAAGGAACATTTATTGTTTCACAAGCCATGAAAATGGACAAACACATTGAAGAAAAAAATAAAATCCCAGCTAGTTCCATTATCATCATGTCGTTGATTGCCATAGGAATATGGCTCCTATTTTATGACAAAATCCCAATACCAACCCTTCAAAAAGTTATGAAACATGAAGGTGAAATCGCACTTCACAAAATAATTGGAATTGTTACGAATGTTTACATTGCTTGAAATCATAATATAATAGGATAAAAAGAACAATGAGATACAGGGGGTAAGGAACTGAAAAGCGGAGCATGAATAACTGCAACAAGTACATTGACTTGGTTCAGTTCTCTTTATAGCTTGAATAACTAATAGAGCTTGATCTTTGGTTCTCATCATAACAATTCTTTTGTTTTCATCATGTCCGGCTTCAGACAAAACAATATGATTAATGCTTGACTTTTATGACATGAATTATGTGAAATAAATGTATTCAAGTAATTATTTCCTTATAGTAATTATTTTCCCTGCAAATGGAATAGAAATTAGAGTGTATACAACTGAAAAACAAACCAAAATTTAATAATGCATTATTTATGACCTCATCAAAGCATCAAAAGAAATTGAGTGTACCAATATGAAATTCCAAATGGCTTTCAAACAAATAGGAATAGTGACAATAAAGCAGTGGACATAGTGCATGAAAAGATGGTGAAAAACATATACATGAGAATATATGTCAGGCATATTCGTAATTAGGGCTGACATATAATATGGCATCCTTTGTCAATTTTTAAAAAAATTTCATAGTACATTGATGCAGACTTTAATTTATATGTTATTTTTTTTATAATAATTCACTAAAACTTGCAAAAAGCACTCTTGTCAATTTTGTATCCTATAATACTAGTTGCACATTCCTATATAATGCATGTTGTAACTTCAATACGAGAATTAACCTTCATGAACGTTTCAATACACTACAACTAGCAAACTTTTAGTCTTAAGAGCTCCTACAAAAAATTATAGTTATAAGTTACTCTTATATCCTCTATTTTCTTTTTCCATAACTTACAATGCAAAACAAAGGCTCATTTGTTTTTAAATTCAGTAGTCTTTCATTACAAGCCCAATCATGCCTTTTAACATCAGAAGATTTGTCTATATTTTTTTACTAGACTTTGTTATCAAACTAGCTCTTTTAGGATGGTTTTTTTGCATACATGCATTTCAGTTATATACAACATCAAATGAACTTACAAGTCAACCCAAATATATAAGTTCAAGCCAGTTGACTGAATTTTTATTTCACATGAACAACCATGCATATAATCTAGTGCATATTTTTCTTTGTCATCCCTTGCTTACCATTTTCAAACCCGTAAAAAAAACATGAAGTTCAATTTTTTTTTCATTTTTATGTATGTATTGAATAAAATTGATGTTATTAATCTAAAACATGATATTATTTTCCATATCTTTCAAGCGAGAAATAATGTTGTCAATTGGTATTAAAAAGTGATGGATGACTTTTATGTTATCAATTGTAATGAACCAAAATGTTTGTCATTGAATCTATGTAGGTAGATATGGTAGATGAATGAGTTCATGCTATGTTTGATGTTAACTATGACGACAATTACGATCTTGTGTTGAATCGTATAATTGATCATAATAATTATAGTGGTACCGGTGATAGTGGTGGAGCTGGCAGTGATGGTAATAATGGTTGTAATGGAGGAGATAATGTTGGTGGTGATGATGAAGATGATTCCAGCGGAGCTAATGATGAAGATGACAATGATGATAATAATGATGAAATCGAAGATGAAATTTGTAATATTGATGAGGCTGAATCGTTTTGGCTGCGAGAGTTTGATCGTAAAAAACTATTATTATGCATCGCCGATGCTTTACACATGTATTATGCTACCTACATGCATAAGGAACCTTGTATGGTTTCATATAACACATGAATGAGATGGTTGAATGAAATCATACGAGGACACTAGAAATGATGTGTTAACATGTTTAGGATGGATGCAGCGACATTACAAAACATTTGTTATGACTTGGAAACATAGTATGGGTTGAAACCTTTAAAAAGGATGAGTGTTATTGAGAAGGTGGCGATGCTTTTGTACACCATTGTAATAGGTGTAACAAATAGGCAAGTTCAAGAAAGATTTCAACATTCTGGTGAAACTATGAGTCGATATTTTCATGAAGTGTTGAAGACAATTTGTTTGCTTGCGATAGATATAATTAAACTAGAGGACTCTGAATTTTTAAACACTCCATGAGAATTTGCGATGAATCTGAGATTTATGCCTCATTTTAAGGTCAGGTAAATGGTGTTTCTAGCAATTAATGACAAAGAAAAAATAGTGACTTTGGTTTCTTATTTATGAAATGTTAGTTATTGTTTTCTTTTGTTTTGTAGAATTGCATTGGTGCGATTGACAACACATATGTTCATTCTTCTGTATCTCAAGAAAATCAAATATCATTTATCGGTTGAAAAGGTGAGCCGACACAAAACATACTGGTCGCACGTAGTTTTGATATGCAATTCATATTTGTTTGGGAATGATGGGAAGGTAGCACCCATGATACTCGTATATTTTCTGGAGGCTATTGACAATCCAACTATAAAATTTTCAAAACCTCCTGAAGGTAAAATTATGACAATAATTAAATGTTATTTAAATTTAAAATATGTTTATTCTATATTTTTTTTCTTAAATTAGTTGCAATTTTCTTATTTGTCATCACAAGAAAATATTATTTGGTTAAAACTAGGTACCCAAATGAGTATGAATATCTAGGTCCATATAAAGGTGAGAAATATAACTTCTAAGATTTTTAGCGTCGAGGGCAACCAACAAGTCGGGAAAAGCGATTCAATCGTGCACACTCGTCACTTCACAATGTCTTTAAACGTGCCTTTAGAGTGTGGAAGCATTGATGGAGAATTTTACAGAATATGCCTGCATATCCGTACAAATCACAAGTGCAGATTGTAGTGGCATTAATGACACTACATAACTATATTAGGATGAAGTCACAAGAAGATGTTGCATTTACAGAATATGACCACAATCCTAATTTTATTGAAGAATCCGATGTTGTTCCACGTTCTCAAAACCAAGGCATCCAAAAGCCTTCTTAAATGGATTATGTCCGTGATGGAATAACAAATAGTTTAATGAGATAATTGAAGAACAACAGCAATGTAACATTTTTATTTTTTTTATGTATTACAAAAAACAAAACACACAAATGCTACTCACAACATGAAAATTCATACATGTCCAATTACTAAAAGCACTTACAAAAACAATTTAACCAAACACATATAAATTGTGTTTTAGACAATAACAATTTCAACTACAGTTTTAACCGAACACATATTTTATTATACCAAACCACAACAAAAAGTAATTATATATAACCTATATTTTACCAACTAATCACAAAAGCCAACACTCTCCCAAACTCACCCTCAGGAAGCAGAAGTTGAACAGTCAAGTTGATTGTTGTGCGATCAGGTCGGTCTTCCAATCGAGGGTCCGAGCTTCCCAATCTCTATGCTGTTGGGAGAAAGAGATACCCAACTGGGAGCGGAGAAGACCAGAGATTCCTTGATCCTAGGTCGTTAAGCTTTCCGCATTGATAAGCTCTCTAAATCTCAAAAAAGCTCTCTAAGCTTTCCGTATAGCTAGATTCAATCAAATGGTTACCACGCTCAACACTTGGAATTGGAAGTACTCTCATTGCAAGCAACCTCCGCAGACTGGGCACTGGTATCTGGTTAATGTATGTAGTAATTAGGCAGCAGTATGATAATGATGAGAAAACCAGGATTTTTTTTTAATAATTCATACCCCATATCCATGGCTATTAATAATAATAGAAACTGTGACAATAAAGAATATTATTTAGGGGGGGGGATTGAGAAGTAAGGATTAAAATAAAAAGAAACTGTTGTAATTCAAGTCCAAATCCCAAAAACCAAGATAGCGTGAAATACTATCATGGTGGGAAGTGGTGACAATTTTCCAAGGAAACAAGTTACATCACCACATCAATATTGAATTTCGTGGAAAAGATGTTTTGATTCCTTTCCGTGCTCTTGGTTCAACGTATCTAAAGTGCTTAAAGACTAAGCGTGGAAAAATGTGAGATCAAACGAAGAATGCACTAGGAAAATATGGCCAGACATTTCATATTTGTATCCAAAGTTTGGTTGGGAACAGGGTAAAAAATGGTCAGACATTTCACATTTCATATTTATAGGTGCTTTTTTGGGAACGTGTCCCAAAAAATATTTCATACAAAATTAATTTTTTTTTAAATCGTTTTAATTTACTAATATCAAAAATAATTTTTAAAATAAAAAAATAATATTTTGATATATTTTCCAAGAAAAAACATTGTCGCACGTGCATACATAGCATGGCGGGATGTCGGAATCGAGGAGTCGCCACCTAGTTATATTCAATTCCATCCTTAATTAACCATCAAAAATTTAATTTCTTTTTATTTGGCCCCTGATTTGATCAATTTCCACCCCTGAAATTGCGCACCACTTACAGGTTGATCCTTCGTTATGAGAATCTGCAATTAAGTCCTTAAATGGCCTCTAAACTTCAATTTTTTCATAATCAAGCCCATGATCTAACCAATTAAACCTACTAAAGTGTAATTTCAATCCCCCAAACTTCAATTTCTTTCAATTAACACCCAAATTGACACCAAAAACTTATTTTCCTTGCAAATAAGTCCTCAATAAAATTAATTAAGTCTTTCAAAATTGTCATTGATTTCTTAACCATCCAAATTTGTATTTCTTTACTCCAAATAAAAATATTTTCACCAATGAAACCTTTTGTCGGTCAGAATTAGGTTGTCAATTTTGTCAATCTTATACATTTTAGTTCTTCGATTTTTTCACTTGTCATCTTGATCCTCCACCACCAATCTTGAACAATCTTCTAGGATTTCTTAATATATGCTCTCTTGTATTTTTTATTTTTTATTATATATATATATATATATGAAAGAAATAAATAACAAGTATTTTTAAAAGCAATTTCTATCCTACTCTGGAAGACACCTTAAATGTTAAAAAGAGTGGTTAAACTGTAATTAAGTACTGTTTATTAGTGTTAAGACAGAATGAAGTGCGTTAGTTTGAAAGAGAACATGAAAAATCCAATGGGAACATAGACATAAGCAAAATGCAGTAATGGTCTTTCCATGTTTCGTAGAATTCTTTTCATTCTTCTACACTGAAGAACATGGAAATTTTAATTAACCGAACATAAAAGTATCTGCACTTCCTTTTTTTCTCCGCCTCTTTCCACGAAGGTGACAGCAAAGACTAGACAGACATTTTAGTCTAGAAGGGCAAAGTCAATTAATTTAAACCAATTATGAAAGTCACAGGCGGTTTGCTCTCTCATTAGTGAAGGGGGAGGGCCGGGCCCATGAAGGCTAAGCAAGGAAATGCACCCTTGTTTACTCCCCAAATGGAGGAAACCTGTTCTTGATAGGCAACTTCTTCTATAAATTAGCAGCTAGAAAGAGTCAGGTTTGCGCCACGAAATTACTTGGTCTTTTTTTCCTTAGACCTTAAAGAAGAAGAAATGGGTTATAAGATTGAATCAGTTTTTATAATGGTAGGCATTATAAAAACCTGAAGAATTATAAGGATGGTTATAGTTATAATTATAATCAGTTTTTATAATATTATAATCTCTCATTCATAGCTTTTCCAGTTGTTCTCCCAACTCTTCCTTGCTGTTAATACTCTTTCTTTTTGTTGGTTCCGACTTTAAATCCAAGAGTCATAAGGATGGTGACTAGTGATAGATTTCTTCATATTTGATACTTTTCACTAGTAAATGAATCTCTCAAACCATCTAATTCCTTCTTGACTAATACCAAAAGCTTATAATATTGCTTAATGTTTTTCATAACTTCCAAAGAAAATTAATCCTTGAATAACCTGAAGAATTGGGATAACTCAGATATCCTTGGCATATGTTATACACCCTCAAGTTGCCTCATAACCAAAACGGATGCGTAGCTGATATATGTAGCCACTCCCATCAGAGACACCCATCTTTTTTCCCATAACTCATCAAGCAATTTGTTGCTCTCATCCACAAGGATTTCCACTTCACTTCTCCTTGTGGGATTCCTTGCAATTTAACTTTTTTTTTGTCCTCGCTCAGGTCCTTTCATTCCTCTTCTTCAACTCTTTCCAATGGTTTTTGACTAAACCACTAGAAGTTGTTTAATACTTATTTCTTGGTTTCTATATAGCTAATCAGCCATATGTACAATAATTGTTCACAACATCTTATTGATCCTTTACCAACCCTCCTATAATGGTTGAGTTTTAAGATAGTTTCTGCTTGTATCATTGCGGTGGGATTTATCTAAGTGTTTTTATATGCAACAAAAGTTGCAGTTACCTCTAAACTGATTATTCCAATGAGTTTTGGAAATAACACCAACTCGAAGATTCCTAAAGCAACTATTCTGCCCTTTTCTTCTACAAATTTAGAGTCATTCTTTCTCCTTTTAAATAGTTCTTCGATCATCTTCCACTTTAGGCTAGTAGCACTTTTCTCCAATATCTTATAGAGGTCTGGAACTTTGATCAATTCATCCAATTCAGTTAGCACTTTGTAGCGCTTTTGATGAAAGTAGACTTCATATAGATTTTGAGGGAATTTAGTCAGTAAACCATATTCTCTAAAAGTAGAACACATGTCAACATTCCCAAAAGTGAAGCACCGATACTCGAGGTCCCAAAAATGTATCAAGGCTTTAATTGTTGAATTCTGTATGGAAACCTTCATGATTTCCATTATCTTCCCATATTTGTTTAAAAACTCATCCTCACGAATGTTTTACATGTGTGAGATGAGCTCTTCAAGTTATTTTTGGAGCAACTCACATTTCTAATGGATGAAAATTTACTATCATCCAGTCTCATGCAATCTCCTTCTAACAGCTATAAGGATTCAGAATCCAACTCGTATTCAACAAAGATCATCTCTTTAATGGTGGTCATGTTATCAGCCCCTAAGTACTGTAATTCAATATGCTTTGTAGAGTTAAGCATGTCTTAATGCAACAGTGTTTTTTTATGGAACATACATCCTATAAGCAGGTTCTATGTCTTTTTATGTGAGACATTGAGGTTGTCGTATGTGAATGTACGGCGTCAGAAGGTCATTAGAATCGTCACCTGGTTGTTTGCTTCAAGGTTGTTAGGAAACTCGACTATACTAGTTTTATCATAAATTCAAGGGTAAGGGACTAGTTATGGTTAGGAAAGGTATTAGCACCCCTAACGCACCCTACCTGAGGCAAGTTGTTTTGTGTGGTTTGATGTGGTTTAGAGATTTAGGATCAAGATTTACTCGTATGAATAAATCTGGTGTTAAGAATTTGTTATGGACTTGTGTACCCAAATAAATTCTTTGGAAAAAGATTTATCGTAATTTGTGTGATACGGTGAAAAATACTCCTAATTAAAATTGGTGAATATTTAGAATAAATCTGAGAATTTTCTAGTTAACTCCTGATATTTCAAATATCAACCTCACTTGTAAGTCCAGCATTCTATACCAAGATTTTTAACCATTAATTCTTATGAATTAAAAAAATAGAGATTTATAGAAATATTGGCTAAATTCTCCCAAAATGCATGCCAAAACATTTTTTTTGTTTTTGTATGGAAATACTAAATGATATGATTTTTTTATATTTTTGAGAAATTTGATCGTATGTAATTAAAACATTTAATTCTTTTTTTTTGTCTTTTTTATTTTAAACATATAAAGAAATACAAACACACACATTCTTTTTTACTATATTTTACTCACACACCCTATAATTACACTTTTCACAAATCATCAAAATTTAAAATAATTCAAACAACACATTAAAAAATTAAAATTTACAAAATAGACCCCCTAAAATTCAAAAACAGTGTTCGGAATATCCAGGGAAGTTTATAAGACATTGGTGGCACTTGGGTCTCACACACCGCCGTCACACGGCGCGCCCGTGAACCCACACCTTTGATCTTGATAAAGCAGAAAATGGGTGGATCGAGAGTAGCATTTCTTCCTCTTCCTTGCTATACTAGCGATGAAGTTCACCGTCACCTATAAAAACAAAAAAAATCCACAAGTTTTGTTTCTTTTGGCCTTTTCCTTCTTTTTCAGATCTGCATCTTCAATAGAGGCCGGAAGCAGCCAAAATTTGCTGGAACTTGTAGTGGCAATGTCAACAAGTGGGAGTAACATGTAGTCATGGATGACGACTTATGTAGCGGACGCTCTTACAACTTGGATGGCAAGTGACCCCCCATGGATCAGGTAGTCCACTTCTCCCTCTTCACGTCTATGTCGGTAGTGTAACTTCATATTCCCTAAATCAAAAGATAGGGGCATGGGAACATTTAGGAATTTTTTTTTGTTTTCTTTGGCTTCTCTACTGTTCATTGATGTCATTTGCTGCTATGAGGGAGGTTTGTCTTATTGTATGCGATGGTTGTTCGATTTGTTGAGGTGATGGTCAGCTGCTAGTCTAGAAGGGCAATAATAGTGATGGGGAAGAGAAGATGAAGGGGTAGATACGTCTGTTTCTTTGATTTGGTGAAGAGAAAATGATGGTGGAAAAGGCCCGGGAATAATGGTGATATTTGGCAGAGATCAGTGAGAGGGCTAGAGAAGTTGAATGGTAAATTGTCTGTTCTTATTGGATGACGAGTCGTTTTTAGGTATAATGAGGGTTATTGATTATGTTGGTTATGGTCACTGGCCAGGAGAGTGGTGGCTAGCTTGATGAGTTTTGTAAGAAATGGGTCAATGACGTCTCTCTGGTGTAGAGATAGGATCTAAGGTTTTTTCTGTTGTGTGGGTATGGGGAGAGTATGTGTGATTTTTTTTTGGTTTTTTTGAGGTAGCATTTCAACCTCCTCTTAGATTTTTAACTCTATCTGGAGTTCTAGGACTCTGTTTCAAGCAAGGTTGGTTGCGTTGGAAAGCTAAGACATGAGGCTACAAGTCCTCTAAAGGAAAGAGAACCCAATTTTGTCCTTAAGACAATCAAAATTGCTCATCAAGAAATCAGACTTACTGCCCTATAGGGTCTGTCATGAACTCCTCCCTTTTGTATGTGTGTGTAACCACCTATTTATAGATGAAAATTTTTCTTTGACTTGAAGGCAAAGCAAACTTATATCAACCATTAGATTTCAAGAATAAATCATAATCATTTATATGATGGGTTGCTTTGTGAGAGGGTTTCCAATTTCCAAATTGGTCATCTCCCTTCCACAATTACAGATCACTAAAAAATTAAATGTGTTTTTTCTTTTTTCTTTTTTTCTCTTTCTCACTTTTTTTTTATTTAAATTCTTTGGAAAACACGCCCAAACGACGCAAATACGTCAAAAACATATTTTTGGGTTTTTTTTGTTTTTTTTGCTTTTTTTGATATTTTTTTCATAAATTTATCAAATTTAAGGTAGTAACAGAGGTAGGCACTATCTAGTTTCAAAATGATCTCTTATTTTCCTAGTGATTACCCTCATGAATAGGGGCTCAGTAGGTAGTTGAATGGTACGTATACCAATCACTACATGTCCAAGCACTCAACAAAGAGTCAGACGCTTTCATAAATTTAAACACTAATTGAAAGTTATAGGGTAAATCGTTACACCTCCACCTAACCTGAAACATCCATGTGTGTGCATTTTGGAGCAATTTATCACAAATAAACTAACGATGCATCAAGACATTCATCCATATCCAACATACATTCATGAGCAGGATAAAATATGTTAAAGCATAAATAAGAAAAAAAAACATAGAAATAAGCCAAAAACAAAACTTTAAACACATCAAATCACATAAAACACACAAAGCCTTATCCAATACTGTAAAAAAAAATAAAAAGTCCCTAGTGGAATCGTCATTGTGTTGCACGTGCACACGCTGCGTGGCGAGATGTCGAGATCGAGGAGTTGTCTCCTAATTGTTTGGTTCAGGGTCACTAGGAGACCTAGGCGAAATGGTTTTATATGAAATTCTAGGGTAATGAACTGATTGTAATTAAAAAAAAGAAGATATTATCATTTCTCGTATATTTTACCTAAAGTAAGCTGTATTATATCTTTTTGATATGATTTAAAAAAAATTGGGATTCAAATTCACAAAGCAAAACAAAATGATAGAGATTTGTTAAGACATTATCAAGAATTCGTGCCCGTTTTATAATTGGCCATTACAGCTAGCGAACCATCTCTAGTAGCAAAATGATCAAGCATGTTTAAGCAATGTAACAATGATTATCTAAACCACAAATGTGGTGGTGATGACACTCTTCGGCAATAGAAATTTGAGATGACATTGCGGTTCCTGAAGGGATGGTTTGAAATAGCATTTTGTAGCTAACATTACCTATGCGGCTATGCCTATCTTATATTGTACGGACCAACAAATAAGCAAGTTATTTTAGCCATAAGGGGGGGATTGAGAAGTAAGGATTAACTAAAAAGAAACTGTTGTAATTCATGTCCAAATTCCAAAAACCGAGATATCGTGAAATACTATCAATGGTGGGAAGTGGTGACAATTTTCCAAGGAAACAAGTTACATCACCACATCAATATTGAATTTCGTGGAAAAGATGTTTTGATTCCTTTCCGTGTTCTTGGTTCAACGTATCTAAAGTGCTTAAAGACCAAGCGTGGAAAAATGTGAGATCAAACGAAGAATGCACTAGGAAAAAATGGTCAGACATTTCATATTTGTATCCAAAGTTTGGTTTGGAACAGGGTAAAAAATGGTCAGACATTTCACATTTCATATTTATATTTATAGGTGTTTTTTGGAAACGTGTCCCAAAAAATATTTCATACAAAATTATTTTTTTTAAAATTATTTTAATTTACAAATGTCAAAAATAATTTTTAAAATAAAAAAATATTATTTTAGTATATTTTTCAAGGAAAACCATTGTCGCACGTGCACGCATAGCATGGCGGGACATCGGAATCGATGAGTCGCCACCTAGTTATATTCAATTACATCCTTAATTGACCACCAAAAATTCAATTCTTTTTTATTTGGCCCCTGATTTGACCAATTTCCACCCCTGAAATTGCGCGCCACTTACATGTTGATCCTTCGTTATGAGAATATGCAATTAAGTCCTTTAATGGCCTCTAAACTTCAATTTTTTCACAATTAAGCCCATGATTTAACCAATTAAACCTACTAAAGTGTAATTTCAATCCTCCAAACTTCAATTTCTTCCAATTAACACCCAAATTGACACCAAAAACTTATTTTCCTTGTAAACAAGTCTTCAATAAAATTAATTAAGTCTTTCAAAATTGTCATTGATTTCTTAACCATCCAAATTTGTATTTCTTTACCCCAAATAAAAATATTTTCACCAATAAGACCTTTTGTCGGTCAGAATTAGGTTGTCAATTTTGTCAATCTTATACATTTTAGTTCTACGACTTTTTCACTTGTCATCTTGGTCCTCCACCACCAATCTTGAACAATCTTCTAGGATTTCTTAATATATGCTCTCTTGTATTTTTTATTTTTTTATTATATATATATATATATATGAAAGAAATAAATAACAAGTATTTTTAAAAGAAATTTCTATCCTACTCTGGAAGACACCTTAAATGTTAAAAAGAGTGGTTAAACTGTAATTAAGTACTGTTTATTAGTGTTAAGACAGAATGAAGTGCGTTAGTTTGAAAGAGAACATGAAAAAACCAATGGGAACATAGACATAAGCAAAATGCAGTAATGGTCTTTCCATGTTTCGTAGAATTCTTTTCATTCTTCTACACTGAAGAACATGGAAATTTTAATTAACCGAACATAAAAGTTTCTGCACTCCTTTTTTTCTCCGCCTCTTTCCACGAAGGTGACAGCAAAGGCTAGACAGACATTTCAGTCTAGAAGGGCACAGTCAATTAATTTAAACCAATTATGAAAGTCATAGGCGGTTTACTCTCTCCTTAGTGAAGGGGGAGGGCCGGGCCCATGAAGGCTAAGCAAGTAAATGCACCCTTGTTTACTCTCCAAATGGAGGAAACCTGTTCTGATAGGCAACTTCTTCTATAAATTAGCAGCTAGAAAGAGTCAGGTTTGCGCCACGAAATTACTTGGTCTTTTTTTCCTTAGACCTTAAAGAAGAAGAAATGGGTTATAAGATTGAATCAGTTTTTATAATGGTAGGCATTGTATCATGCCTTATCTCCGTTGCGCATGCTGCACAAGGAAATGCCGTTTTCTATGATCCTCCTTATACTCGTAAGTTATAAATCTCATGATTCCATGAACTACGTTTGCATCTATTGACAGTAAATTCACATCTGAGTTGCCAATTACTACAGGGTTTTGTTTTCCTTTATCTTGTTATTTAGAAATTCTTGAGCACATATTAATTTTCTTCACAGTAGGTATAATATCCTTCCGCGAGTCTTTGATGATGAGCTAGTTCTTGTGGCAAAAATTGAAGCCTTCTCCGACCATGGTTACTAATCAATTTTTGTAAATACTCTTTGTATTAATTTTGCAGCCTCTAAGTGTTACGGAAACAGGAACGATGGAGTTATGGTTGCTGGGGTGAGTGATGCTCTGTGGAATGGTGGAGCAGCATGCGGGAGAAAATACAGAGTGTCGTGCATACGAGGTGCAAATGAAGCTCCAAAACCATGCAAACAAGGTAGTGTCGTTGTAACAGTTGTCGATTATTGTAGAAGAGGATGTAATGGAGTCATCAATCTTTCGAAAGATGCTTTCTCCCGGATCGCTGATCCTAATGCTGGCAAAGTCGTAATTCAATACGACCAGTAAGTGTAACTGTAATTGTTCCTTGCTATCTATACCATTATAAATCTGTGATGATAACAACAGCTAAAAGGTATTATATGATGGGTTTTTTTTTTTTTTTTTTTTTTTTTTTGCAGGGTTTGAAGACTTCATTGTGGGAAAAAGCTGTTTCAAAGCCAAGCTGATTGTGATAGATCGAGTTAAAAATAAAATGGCTGATTATGGAACTAGTCTATTTCATGGATGATGTACAACTTATGTAGAACAAAATAAATCAATCAATCAATCAAATAAGAATTATCTCAAGTGAGAGACTTTTGAGATTGCACTGTAGTTCTTCAAATTCTGCCAAAAAATTTGCGAGTTTGTGAAATATATGAACTTAACTGCATGCCGTTTGCGCTACAAACTGGGAATTACGCATACGAAGATGCATGAATGCACACTCTAATAAATATATTTACCATTTAATTACCTTAATTAGTTGTCAAAGGCATAACTCTGTGTTGATCTTTAATCAAATATTATTCCCATGAAAACAAAACTGTTGGAGTTCCATTTACATATTTTGCTGGATGACTGACGTATCTAGGATTGAAGAGTTGAATGACCAAGAAATATACTAGAGAATAGCACAAATATATATATATATATATATATATATATATATATATATATATATGAAGGATGAAATTTGGGATTTCCTTTAGAACCCATTATATTCTATATGGGTATCTACAGGGACGGGTTTAATTTAGCATCCAATTTTAATAGGTCAAAATAATATAAGTATATAATTAAATTAATTAAGATTCAAAAAATCCAAAAATCATAAACTTCTAATATAAAGTTAAAAAATTTACATATATTATAAAAAGATGCTTCATAAAATTCTATTTTTTTATAATTCACAATTGCTCATTGAGACTTCATATGTTGAAAACATTATGGGATCTTCTCATTATCAACTCATTTTTAATATAAGTAATCAAACTATCATTCATCTAATCATCCACATAACCAATCACAAATTATTTATTTCAACCAACCAACACATAACAATATATTATTTATTTTATCAATTTCTCACAGTCTTTTTTCAAGTTATATTGAAAATTCAACTACAATTACAACTAAATAACATAATTAAATTCATTTTAATCATCATTAACACATGTTACACATACTTTTTTTTTTTGGATTCGAGGAAACCCCACCTCCCGGAAAGCGCACTTTGTGGGCCAAGATGAGTGAGTAAAACCCCGGTTGTCCCAGGCTCTTACAAGAGGTGCACGTCCTGACTCGAACTCGAGACCTGCTGTGCAGATCTCAAGCCCTTTGCCACCACGTTACGCTCCTTGAGGACATGTTACACATACTAAATACACATAACTAACAAACATTTACTTTGGTTCCAAAAGTTCCCATCCACCCAATAAATAGCTAGCTCTATTTTCACTGTAAACACCAAATTTTTCTTCTTTAATTATGCTTTATTAAGAGTCATTTACATCTTATTCCATCCCAAAAACATTTTATAATTTCACTTTTCCTCAATTTAACATTTAAAAACCCTAATTCAAAATTTAAAAATTTCGCATAAACTTTGTTAATCTTTACTTAAATTTGTACAAACGAGTTTATAACATCTTACCCGATAATGATATGAACTTCAAATGTTAAACAGGCAAAGTTTTATGGTCCTCCTCTTTTTTCCTCTTAATGTCGTGAGTTTTCTCTCTTTACTTTCTTTCTCTTACTTGATTTTCCACTTAATTCTTAAGTTAGATGTGTTCAATACTCACTTCCTCATCTATCTTGCCTTAAATCTTGGTTTCTCTCCAGGGTTTTAGTGAGGAAGCTTTTAAATCTTTTTTCTCTTCTAATTTTTTTCAGCACTGGCCGACAATTTAAAGTGGAAGAAGAAGCTGAATTTCTAGTTTTCCCAGTTTATTTACAAAAATATCATTAATGAGGCTACATGTTATTTTTGTCTGACTGTTGATATTCTCGCATGGCCTTTCCAAACTTAGATTATGTACAAAGTTTAACCCAAAATAAAGCAATGTGTAAAGAAGATCCTCATAAAATTTTAGCTCAATCTAACAGCCGGGTTAAGAGTTATGCTCGATAGCGTAAAATTAATTAGTAAGTGATTTTACATCAAAATCTAAATTTTCTTATTCAATCATTGCTAAAACCATATCAATTATTTTACTATGTACTCGAGATCATTTTTGTATTCCAAAATATATTTATTTTTTCTTTTCATCATTTCTTTTATTTACAGACTTACTATAGTTTCACACTAATGTTATTGATTTTTAATACGGATTTACATCAACACTTTTTTGCGCAGTTCTTTCTTAACTTTCATTTATCATTTCCATTATAATTCCTCAGAATTATTTTCTCATTCTCAAAATACATCTTTTTTAAATGTTTCCTAAATCTTTTATCTGTCGAAACCCATTACCGATTTCAACATGATATATACTTCATTTGATTTTTTTGGGCAGAGTGAGTAAGTGCCCACATTGCCTACATGTGATTTTTTTTTTTTTTTGCAGTGTGGGTAAGTTCCCACCCTGCCTATATGGTGGATCCATCCATAGGTATATACATGGTCCAACAAGACTATCTATGGATAAACTTTGCGTCCTCCCTAGGATATTGACCATAAGTTCCCTTGGACTCACCATACTATTGAAAGTAAATTGATTCTTGGAAATTAGTTAAACCGATCGATGGTTAGGAACAATTGTCGACCGGTTGAGACAGAGCAACCAGGTGGAATAACTTGAGACAGTCGACCGATTCAATCTGCAAAATACAATTCCTGTTCAGATTAGGATCACCTTGTATTAGTTTAATTCCTTGATTGTCTAAAACTTAATACCTATAAAAAGACTTGTAATTCAGCATTATTAAGTAGTACAAAAGAAAGAGAATAACTAAGAGAGCTTATACAAAAACACTTAATAAAAGTATATCTTCCTCTTAATCTTCTTCTTTTTCTTAAGTTTTTTACTTTTCGTTACTATTTTTTGATCTTCTACCACACCCATCCTTCTTCCAACAAGTGGTATTAGAGTTTGGTTTGATTATTTGACATGGCCAATCCAAACTTTCCACTTCAATGTTCTAGGTTGACAAAGGACAACTATAAAATTTGGTGTATTCGAGTAAACGCTTGGCTAGGTTCCCACGATGTATGAAAGATGATTGAAAAAGGCTTTAAAGAGCTATCAAAGGAATAATGTTGACTTCAGCCCCAAAAGAGGTCATGCAAAAGGATGAAAGAAGGATCAACAAGCATTAATAATCATCTACCAATGTTTGGATAATTCCACTTTTAATAGAGTGGTCAACACAACCATCGCCAAACAAGAATGAGAAGTTTTGCAAGAAACAAACCAATGAGCTAACAATGTAAGAAAGGTACGTTTACAAAAGTTACAAGGTAACTTTGAAAAGTTACATATGTTAGAATTGAAGAATATTTCAGATTACTTTGCTAGAATAGTGGTTATATACAATTAAATGAAAAGAAATGGGGAGAAGATGGAAGAAACACGTGTGATAGAGAAGATCTCACGCTCGCTGTAAAAGTTCTATTATGTGATGGTCCCGATAGAAGAGTCGCAAAATCTGGATGTTCTTTCAATACAAGATCTCATGGGAAAATTATAAGCCCATAAGGAAAAAGGTCAATGAGATTAAAGAGAATGTGGGTGTATAAGCACTTTTTTAAAGCAAGATTGTTCTGGATATTCTCAATAAGGTAGAGGACGTGGACAAAACAAATAAAAAAAAGGAAGAGGCAGATTTGGAAGAGGAGGTCGTGGTAGCCTTGACAGGTCGATCGGTCGATCGATTCAACTAACAAAAGTAATCTGAGACCCAGGTCTGAAAAATCAAAAGTTAAATGCTATAATTGTCAAAAGATAGGTCACTATACTAGGGATTACTGGAGTCCAACCAAAAAGGTTGAGGAGAATGCAAATCTAGTGATAGAAGAGGAGAAGGAAGCCATCATATTACTAGTGCGTGATAAGAGAATGCAAGATAAAGAGAACATATGGTATCTAGACAATAGAGCCAGCAACAACATGTGTGGAGACAAAGATAAGTTTATGGAACTTGACGAAGCAATTGGAGGTAATGTCACATTTATGAATCATTCAAAAGTTATCATCAAATGAAAATGTATGATTTTGAATAAATTGAAAGATGGAAGTCATTAATTTATTAGTGAAGTCTATTATATAGAAACGGTGAAAAGCAACATATTGAGCTTAGGATAATTTTTGGAGAATGGGTGTCGCACGTATGCGGCGTTGTGGTGAATATTCCACTTCATCAATGCAGGTTTAAGGTAATCAGGAAATGGGGCAGACAAGGAATTCTTGTTTTTTATCAGTGGAAAGCGAGAATGGAAGTCGTCACCTAGTATTTTGGCCACTAGAAACCCTAACTGGTCTCAGAGATCGGGTACGGGGACTGGTTGCACCCCAAATACGTCCTACCTAAGGTAAGCTGTATTATTTAATTGTCTGATAAAACACTAAGGTCTTATCGTGTTTTCTAATTGTTGGTCTATCTAATGTTTAAGAAAAATTCTTATCCGTAAGAATATTCTTATCTTATCGGGTAAAAGCCTATCCGTTCTAATGTATATATATATATATAAAAACTACCTTTTTAATATCAGAAATACATTTTACGTATAAATTCGTAATCCCAAATACTAAAAGAAAACAAAATATTTTTTGGAATTTTTCAAATATTGGCCTAGTTCTCATGTCTCTAATAAACTTGTTATTAAAGCCAAAATGCATGCTAAAACATATATTTGAATTTTTTTTATGTTTTATGTATAAAAAAATGATATGATTTTTTTTATCTTTGAGAGACTTGGCCGTATGCATGAAAACAAAATATTTTTTTTGTTTTATAATTTTTTTGCAATGTTTTGATGAAAACTGGGTATTTTAATACCGGATTTGTATCTTTACGGTATAAAAATACAAACCAATATTATGCAAAATAGATAGAAAAATACACAAGAAAATCACAAAAAAATTTAGAAAGCTTTTTTGGAATTTTTTTAATTTTTTTTCAATGAACAGTGGATTACTCTCTACTGTTCACATGCAACATGAACAATGGAGCACCTGCCAAAGAAGAAGAAGAAGAAGAAGAAGAAGAAAGGGAAGGGGAAGGAGGCTGACCTGCGGTGGAAGCTTGGCTACGACGAGGACATTCGGCTGGTGGCTCAGTAGGCTTCGGTGGAGGGAATGATGACCGATGTCGGTTGCTGGTAAAGGAAGAAGAAAAGTTGCAGAGGAGAGACTCAGCGATGCGCTCACTATATGAGGTGGTCAGGCAGTTTCTTGTGATGGAGATGGAGGTGTTCAAGCTGGTGGTGACGATGTTGGTGGCTAAACGCCGCGGTGGAGAGAGAGGGGGGGTTCTGCTGGCAGCAAAAATCAAGTGTTGGAGGCTGGTTTTTTGGCCTATTTTAGACCCCAATCTCTCCACCTCTGGAGCATGAAGATCAAATCTATTTATAGGCGGTGGAAGAGGGACACTTTGTCTCTTCTTGTGCAAAATATCATCCCTTGGTTCGACCTGAAAGCATCCCAACCATTGGTTCAAAGTAGCAATGATGAACTGTCAGTTTTGTGCATGAAAAATGGTTGGTCGGGTTGGCCACTTTGGGGCGGTTCCACCGCCTCTGAAGCCTCAATCAGCCTGAACAATTTATACTAGCGTGTAGTCAGGTGTCAGGAGATCGTTTTCGTGCAAGTTTCATCTAATTTGGAGAAGAAACAAGGCGTCAAGCACCTTGGGAAGAAGGCCCCTCGAGCAGGCCCTCTAAAGAAGAAGATGAGCGTACTAGCGTGTAGTCAGGTGTCAGGAGATCGTTTTCGTGCAAGTTTCATCTAATTTGGAGAAGAAACAAGGCGTCAAGCACCTTGGGAAGAAGGCCCCTCGAGCAGGCCCTCTAAAGAAGAAGATGAGCGGTGTCTTTTTCTGCCAATTACGCTTTAGTCCTTTAATTTATTATTTATCTCTAATGACACCTCCGATTGGCCTCAAACTTTAAATTTTGTTCAATTTCACCCCTAACGAACTTCAATTCAAACCCCATATTTCAACGTCTTTTCCCAGTTTGGTCCTTGGTTTTGAATTTATTTAATTAAGTCCTCAATTGACCATTAAACTTCAATATTTATGCAATTAAGCCCCTGATTTGACCAACTCAACTCTTAAAAATTATAATTTGACTCCTAAACTTTAATTTCTTCTAATTAGAACCCAAATTGTCTTAAAAAATCAATTTCTCTTGCAATCAAACCCTCTATAAATTCAATTAAACCTCCAATAAAATTTAATTGAGTCTATAAATATTTGTTTTTGAACCTTTCTTTCTTCAAATTGAATTTTCTTTGTCAACGGGGCTCTTTATCTGTAAAAAAATATAATGTCAAATTTCAATCTTTGTATTTTTGAACATCCTCAATAAATTTCTAGCCATTTTCTGGGTGCTCTGACATCCTTTTCTAACTATTATTATTTCTTTGGATTTTTTTGTTTTTAGTCCGAATATATTTTTTTATTTTTGGAAGAGAAAAAGTGAATTTAGGGAATAACCTAAAAATGGGTTATAACAATGGGTATGAGATTAAGATGAAATATCATACTTTGACATTACTTGACACTAAAGGAGTTGTGATTGAAAAGGTAGCCATAACAAAGAATAGAATGTTCTTGCTAAACATAGAGACGGATATGCCTAAATGCATGTGTGAAGGGTGAGACTTTGTTTTGGCATATGAGACTTGGACATGTAAACTTTGATAGCTTGAAAATGATGGCACAAAAAGAGATGTTAAAGGGTCTATCATCCATTATACATCTAAATCAATTGTGTGAAGGATGTTTAGTGGGCAAGCAATTTCGCAAGACCTTTCTGAAGGAGTCTATATCAAGAGCAAGTCAACCCCTATAAAAAATACATCTCGATGTTTATGGTCCTATCAAACCATGTTCATTTGGTAAAAATTTGCATTTCCTACTTTTTATTGATGATTATAATAGAAGAACATGGTTATATTTCTTTAAAAAAAGTCTAATGTATTTAATTTTTTTAAGAAGTTTATGGCATTAGTTGAAAAACAAAATGGTTACTCTATAAAATCATTATTTAAATTTTGTTCTAATGATTTTAATGAGTTTTGTGAAGATCGTGGTATAAAGAGACTCTTAAAGGTGATTAGATCCCCACAACAAAATGGCATGGTGGACAGAAAAAATATAAGCGTCCTTAACATGGCAAGAAGCATGCTCAAAACCAAGAAGATTCCTAAAGAGTTTTGGACCGAACTGTAGATTGTGCTATCTATTTTTCAAAGAGCTTTTCCACTAAAGGCTTGAATGACATGACACCATAGAAGCATGGAGTATAAGAAAGCCAAATATTTCTCATTTGAAAGTTTTTGGGAGCATTGGTTATGTGCATGTTGATGATCAAGTAAGGACCAAGTTAGATGACAAGAGCAAAAAGATGTTCTTTGTGGGCTATGAAAAAAAATCTAAATGAAAAAAAGATGCTAATTAATAGAGATATTGAGTTTTACAAATGAAAAAAAAAATTACGACTCACGTCGTTGACCGGATTAGGTCAAATAAGTTGATGATAAAAAAACAAAAAAATAATGACAACAAATAGATCAAATTAAAAAAAAATGATAATAATAACCTTAAAAAAAAACTATTTACTTTCAAAGAAAATAGAGAGATTTCAACAGCATGAGAAAAGAGAAATTTTATCTGAAAAAAATATGTTCTTCACTAGAAAAGGAAAAAATGATTAAAAACACTAGATTAGGTTTTGATTTGGGTTCATATCATTGAGAGAAAAGATAAATCATGTTTGAAGAAAGAGGAATTTTGTGTAATTGATATGTCAAGTGTTTTTTTATATAATATATATGAGGGTAATTTGATTATTTTGTTTGATTTTAAAAATTTTCTTGACATGTGATGTAAATAGTAATTTATCAAACTATAGCAAATAATTTTAATACGAGATGGCATGCCCACGCGCTGTCGCGGGCTTATAAAATACATGTACTTGATAGTATTATAATTGTGAACCAACGCTAGATAAGTAATAGAAACTAAAGGTATGATGAAGCCAATATTTCATGACGGAAAAAAAAGTTATGTTGTGATCAAAACTTAGAGACTGAACAAAATGATTTGTAGCAATCCACAGTGTTTTGGGAGGAAAGATACAGTGCTTTCATCACATGATTTAGCTTTTCTGTTAGTAAAAACCAAAAAAACTTGCAAAGCTAAATTCTCTACCAACTTAATATTAAAAAAAAAATCAACAAAGATAATTTTGGAAGGAAAAAAACCCATGAGAAAAAATGTTGTAGCAATTGACAATGTTTTGTGAGGAAAACTACAGTGCTTTCCCCAATAAAATAAAATAAAATACCATTTAGAGAAATACTGTAGCAATCCATAGTGTTTTGTGAGAAAACTACAACGCTTCCCATATGATTTAGCTTTATTGTAATTATAATTCTTAACCAACTCAATATTAAAAAAAATGGACAAAGATAATTTTGGAAAAAATTCTAAAAAAATCATATGGAAAAACACTGCAACAATTCACAGTGTTTTAAAGAAAGAAACTTATAAAGCTAAATTCTTAATCAGCTCAATATTAAAAAAATCAAATCGAGAGAGACAATTTTAGAATAAAAAATAACAAAAAAAAAACACCAAAAAAAGGGGAAAATCATGTTGGAAACACTGTAGCAATTCACAGTGTTTTGTGATGAAAGCTACAGTGCTTCCCCACATGATTTAGCCCTATTTGTAATGACTTCTAATTCTAATTCTCAACTAACTCAATATTAAAAAAAATAAAATTGACAAAGATAATTTAAAAAAAAAATCATAAGAAAAAAAAACCATGTGGAGAGACACTGTAGCAATCCACAATATTTTGTGAGGAAAGCTACAATGCTTTCCCCACATGATTAAGCTTTATTACAAAGTTAAATTCTAACCAACTCAATATTAAAAAAATAAAATCAACGAAGATAATTTTGGAAAAAAATATTACAAAAAAAGAAAACACAAAAAAAACTGGAAAAAAAACCTTGTGAGGAAAAACTGTAACAATCCATAGTGTTTTGTGAGGAAAAACTTGTATTCACTTGTAATTGTAATTCTTAACGAGCTTAATATTTTAAAAATAAAATTTACAAAGACAATTTTAGGGAAAAACATAACAAAACAGAAAAAAACCATGTGGGAAAAAACATTGTTGCAATCCAAAGTAATTTGCTAGGAAAGTTACAGTGTTTTCCTCACATATTGTAACTGTAATTTTTAACCAGCTCAATATTAAAAAATAAAATAAAAAAATATAATTTCAGAAAAAATCATAAAAAAAAACCTTGCGGAGAAACACTGTAGTGATCAACAATGTTTTAAAGAAAAAAGATTACAAAACTAAATTCTCAATCAGCTCAATATAAAAAAAATCGATAAATATAATTTTGAAAAATAAAAAAATAAAATAGAAAAACTATATGGGAAAATACCATAACAATCCACATTATTTTAAAGAAAAAATTACAAAAAGAAATTCTTAACCAACTCAATATTTAAAAAGTAAAATCAACAAAGATAATTTTGGATAAAAAAAATAAATGAAAAAAAAAGAAAAAAGAGGAAAGTTGGGGGGAAAAAAGTAATTTTGAAAAAAAAAGAAAAAAAAAAGAGGAAAGTTGAAAAAAAAATAAAAAAGTGAAAAAGAAAGTGAAAAAGAAAAAGAGGAAAGCACTGTGGATTACTGTTGTAATCCACGGTGCATTTGGGTGTGGGGAAACCATTGTTTTCCCCCACCCTTTAGTTTTATGTACGAGATGACATGTCTGCGCGCTATCGCGGGCTTATAAAACAAATATATTTAATAGTGTTATAATTGTGAATCAGTGCTAGATAAGTAATAGAAACTAAAGGTATGATGGAGTCAATATTTCATGATAGAAAAAAAAATTGTGTTGGTGATCAAAACTTAGACACTAAACAAAATGATTTGTAGCAATCCACAGTGTTTTAGGAGGAAAGATATAGTGCTTTCGCCACGTGATTTAGCTTTTCTGTTAGTAAAAAGCAAAAAAAAACTTACAAAGCTAAATTCTCTACCAACTTCATATTAAAAAAAAATCAACAAAGATAATTTTGGAAGGAAAAAAACCCATGAGAAAAAACATTGTAGCAATTGACAATGTTTTGTGAGGAAAACTACCGTGCTTTCCCCAATAAAATAAAATAAAAAATCATTTAAAGAAATACTGTAGCAATCCATAGTGTTTTGTGAGAAAATTACAACGCTTTCCCCATATGATTTAGCTTTATTGTAATTATAATTTTTAACCAACTCAATATTAAAAAAAAATAGACAAAGATAATTTTGGAAAAAATTATAAAAAAATCATATGGAAAAACACTGCAACAATTCACAGTGTTTTAAAGAAAGAAAATTATGAAGCTAAATTCTTAATCAGTTCAATATTAAAAAAAATCAAATTGAGAGAGACAATTTTAGAAGAAAAAAAATAACACAAAAAAAGGGAAAAACAAATCATGTTGGAAACACTGTAGCAATTCACAGTGTTTTGTAATGAAAGCTACAGTGCTTCCCCACATGATTTAGCCTTATTTCTAATGACTTCTAATTCTAATTCTCAACAATGTTTTGTGAGGAAAGCTATAGTGCTTTTCCCACATGATTAAGCTTTATTACAAAGTTAAATTCTAACCAACTCAATATTAAAAAAAATAAAATCGACGAAGATAATTTTTTAAAAAAATATTACAAAAAAAAACACAAAAAAATGGAAAAAAGCCATGTGAGGAAAAACTGTATCAATCCATAGTGTTTTGTGAGGAAAAACTTGTATTTACTTATAATTGCAATTCTTAACCAAATTTTAATATTTAAAAAATAAAATTGACAAAGATAATTTTAGGGAAAAACATAACAAAGCAAAAAAAAAAAACCATATGGGAAAAAACACCGTAGCAATCCACAATAATTTGCGAGGAAAGTTACAGTGTTTTCCTCACATATTGTAACTGTAATTTTTAACCAGCTCAATATTAAAAAATAAAATCAAAAAAGATAATTTCGAAAAAAATTATTAAAAAAAAAACATGCGGAGAAACACTATAGCAATCAATAATGTTTTAAAGAAAAAAATTACAAAATTAAATTCTCAATCAGTTCAATATAGAAAAAAATCAACAAATATAATTTTAAAAAATAAAATAGAAAAACTATGTGGAAAAACACCGTAGCAATCCATAGTATTTTAAAGAAAAAAATTACAAAACAAAATTTTTAACCAAATTTCAATATTTAAAAAGTAAAATCAACATAGATAAATTTAAAAAAAATGAAAAAAAAAAAAAAAAATAAAAGGAAAAGATGGAAAAAAATGAAAAATTACAAAAAAAAAATGAAAAAAAAAGGAATGTACCGTGGATTATGTAATAATCCACAGTGCATTTGGATGCGAGAAACAGTGATTTTCCCGTTACTTTTAGTTTTAGGTATAATAATTTATATTGAACCACCCTACTGGGAGAAGCACAACAAATCAAATTACATTACTTCTTGCAGCACAATTTGGTTACGCTAGCAACAATAACACAACCTGCATCATAGTCCTATTTTTTAATTTTAATTTTAATTTTCCAACCCTTAACACTTTGGAAGATTTGTGTTTCACGATCGATAAATTTGTTTTTCTCTTTAACAATACAGAAAGTTATTTTTTTCTCAAACAATATTAGACTGTGTGTCCTTGGTGCAACCAATCATAAGCGTTAACTTGAACCGGGTAACGGTCCAAGACCCGATCAAACATCCACCTTTGAGGTACATAATTTTGGTGCGCATGGTAAGGGGAGTGTATGCGTCCTTACACTCAAGGCGAGCAGTTTTATGAATTGTGGGACCCGAAGAGGATAAGGCCAAGGCACGGGCGTAACCTTTTGCTTTTTCCCATTCTCAAGCTTTTCTACTTTTGGAGAGCTGCACAGAGAAACAACACCGACCCATCGTGGAAGAATCAATCCATCCTCAGTTCGCATGGAAGAATAAAACGCACTCCAAGGAAGATTTGATCTTGATGAGCTTCCTCTACTTCCCCATATTGTTATTTCTTTCTTCTTTTATATATATAGTATTATAGTATGATTACCTTTATATATCCATGGTGTTCTTATTATAAACATTTCTATAAAATTTAGTATATAGATTAATGGGTTTGGTTTGGATTTTGAAATTTAGGCTATCTAGTTCATAAGTGTTTTTTGATATTGGTACTTTGTTTTTAATTTTTCTTTTTCTTAACAAAATAAAAGAAGCAATTTACTTTCAATTTGACTATAAAAAAATACAATTGAAAGATAAAGGGAAAAAAAATTTATAAATAAATTAAAAAAACAAATCATGGCGATAGTCCACAATAATAATGTGAATAATATAAGAGAGTGAAAAATGACGTGGGAAACAATATTTTGAAACATTAAAAGACATGAGAAAAACAAAGTTTGATAAATTTCTATATTTAAAAAAAAAATTACCTTCAATCTTAAACTGTGATGGGAAGTATCGTTCATTTGAACAATGCTTTTTTTTATATATCGGGAAAATTTATATATAAAAAAAATATAAACATCATCTAAGTATTCTTTTTTATATGTATATTGGGAAAATTTGGTTGAGCTCGCATAGCTCATGCCATCAATCTATTTAATTAAAAAATAAATTTTTTATTTGAATTTTAGACTTTTTCTAATTATTTCTAGAATAGTTTTATTTGTTCGGTAATTAATATCAAGATTTTCTAAAATTTTCTTTTAATTTTTTCGTGCATCTTAAGGATAAACTGATAATTTCTCCTAGAGAGGGGAGGAAGCAAAAAAAAAAAAAAAGAAAGATTAAAAAGCTCCTCAATAATAGCCAGTTGATCAACAAGCAGCAATGATCAGCATTGAGTGGCAACACTCAATGCTTATGAAACTGAGAATTAGAATATGCCCCACGATCATTTCGTTAAGTAAGTGTACATGATGAGGCATCCATGCATCAAGATAATTGCTCCAATTGTCCAGTTGGAATAGTGGTCCTAATTATTGTAGAATCCCTTTAAAATCATCGGCATGTCGGCATAGTGTTACCAAAAAAATAATAATAATCTGTATTTATGTTCATATCTATAATAAAAATAAAAATACGGTTCAGATTTATTAATTTCATTCGTTTTTAGTTTTTAATTGAAAAACATCAAAATGCTATTATTTTAAATTCTTTTCAATAAAAAAATCATCAAAATTCTTAAAACTAGAAAACATAGACCACAATCGTACTTGGAGTTTTCAAAAAAAAACTATCAGATTGTACATTAATTTATTGTTTTATTATTCTTAAGTTAATTATTGTACTATGATGAAATTGTGAAAATACTTCACATAAAAATCAAGTTTTTTATTGAATTCAATCATAGGTCAAAATATATGGTCTTGAATTGAAATTTGTATATGAGCTTGATTATTCTTAAGAAAACATAAGTCGTTTATGGAATAAGAGACCCTTCAATTGTTAAATTAACAAGTATACGAGAGAAAATAAAAAAAATTATATAAATTAATTGTTGAAGAGTAAAACATTGATTTTGAGAATTCATCTTTCATTATGTTTACTAGTGATTTAGGTATTTATAGACATTTATCATGTCAACTAGAAAAAATTTAGAATAGAAAAGGATGTTATTATTTGATAATTTAATATATATTTTACATTCAACTCGTATAAAGTTTATATAGTCATGCAACAAGACACATTAAGAAATATAATAAAATAAATTAATAAATTATAGAAAATACTTCATCATCTCTTTTCATTGAATGATTGAAATAATTTCCTGATTGCTTTAAATTGTTTAATTCCTTAATCTCTTCATTTTATTGATGAGGAGATAATCAAGAATATTTACCTTGATTATTTCCTGAACAAACTCAATCTGGGACGTAAAAAGTTGCATGACAGTTAATTGTTATAAATGTCAGTGCTCACCGTCTAGGCTTTCATGGGTGGATAATTTTTGGTAATGTTTAGTGACATGTTAGCTAAAAATAATTATTGGTCGAGAAAGGAGACGATAACCCTTTATAAAAGTATGTCATTGCAAAGAATTTGTTAGTAAAGCATAGAAAAGTTATGTGCATGAACAGTGTGCGGTGCTACATTCTGACTCCTTAGAACTCGAAAAAAATTTTAATACATACATACCAGATAGGATGTTAAAAAATTGAGAGGAGGATAAAAAAAAAAAACCTAATCAGGCCAGGATGGGTTTATCCATTTAGGTAAGGGCTTAAATGGTAATAAGGCAACTAAAATGGTGCCATAACCTTGAGCCTTGATTTATCCTCTATTTTCATGATCTTAACTCCATGCTCACCTTTCACTTTAGTATAAATATTTCAGCTAAAAAGAGCACTATCAAGCTCTTTTCCATCATATAATGAGAATATGAAAGCATTAGGGCATAACTCTAAATGTTCAATAAAGAAATGCTTAATGAGGAAAGACTTCTAAAACCGATTGCCACATAAACCTTGATTAATGAAGTCTACAACTATTTTCTTATGAGAAAGGATATATACTCTCTTTGACATTAAACAAGCAATGAAAAATTATATTAAGGTGGATGAAGGTAGCTTGGTTAGACAAGAACATCCTCGTTTCAATTCAAATAAAAAAAGTCTCTCTTACGCCATTAATCTCCTACCAAAGCATCCAAAAAAGCACTAGTAGACATATTTGTGATCACCTGACATCTCCTAATCTCCTAACTATGCCCGACATTACTCGAGTTCCTAATTGCTTCTCTGACCACCACACATCTTGGTCTAGGATCTTAATCCATGAAAATCCTAATTTTTATGTGAGATTTGTTTTTCACGAGTTCAACGTGCTCTATATCATATCCATTATTAAGAATCATTTCTATGCTTAAGAATATTTACACCTCATATCCTCCTTTTTTTTTTATATTCACTTCCAAGTATCTAGTTGCCATGGTTCTGAAATTAAAAAAAAAAAAAAAAGATAAAGGTGTAGTTGCAAGAATATAAGAAATCTGTTGTTACTTTTTTTTAGTTCTCAAATCCTTTGAAAAATCTTCAATGTTTTTTATATTTATTTTTCTTATAAGAAATATGTTCTGCTTTTTTAGTTCATTTAACTATTCATTGGTCATTGAGTCATAATAATAATTATCTCCCATTACATGGTTATTAAAACTTGTTTGTGTAAAAAAATAATGCAAGATTTTTTGAGAAAATAAAAAAAATATAGTTATTTTTTTATTTAGTTTAGAATTTTTAATTTAAATCAGTATTGCTAGTTTTTTCATAGTGTTTTTATTTAAAATGAATAGTTTTTTATTTTATTTTTTATATTAAGTATTATTAGAATTTTCTAGCTTTTTTTCTATATAAATGGTTATGTATAATAATCTTTTGGTAAATGATAGTTTGACTTTAAAAAAATTAAATATTTTAGGTGTTTCTCCGTATTAATTTTTTTTTATTTCTGGATACGTTAGTTGTATAAAAATATATATAAAAAAACTTATTTGTGGTAGAGAATGATGGTTTCTAGCTTAAGAAGGTTTTGTCTCAAGAATGTTATGTTCAAGAACCAAGCTCTTTGCTTATCATGGTTGATGGTTATAGAGTATTTGTTCATGATGGATGATGATTTTTAACTAATGAGATTATGGATGCGTTTATTTTCTGAAAAGTGATTAATGCAGAAAAGATTGATGCAGGAGTTTTTCAAAAAAATAAATATTTTTCTTTGTTATTTTTAATTCTTCTTACTCAATTTAAGAAATTTATTTTTATTTAGTATTGTTAGGCTTTTCTAGTTTTTCTATTTAAAAAGAATAGTTTTTTTCTATTTTTATTTTTATATTCAACATTACAAGTTTTTTTTAGTTTTTTATTTAAAGATAATATTTTTTATTGTATTTTTTATATAAAGAATTGTGATGATTTTTTTGACAAGAGAGACTTTAATGAATAAAAATTAAATTTTTAAATATATTTTTATAATTATAAAGATTTTATTCTTAAAAATTTCAACTTATAACAAATCCTTATTTTTTTTTGTTTTTTGTTTTCAAGAGACCATTGGAAGAGAGCAGAAGACGAAAAGTAGCATGATATTCCTACCATGGTGGGTCAAAAGCTTGATTATGCCTGCCTGCTATACCCCATTTGTGGTTCAGAAATTCAGAATTTTGAAACTAAGATGAGCAAGGGCATGGTGACAGTCCATCCAACAAATAATTTAAATTTTTTCTGATGGATCTTGCCTATTGGTGATATTGTATTTCTAGCTGTGAAAGCTTATGACAGCACAGAAGACGTCACAGCCATTTCCATGTTTCCAAGAACAAGCTCTGTAGAAAGCAAACGTCTTTTCATACGTTGTATTTGTTTATTATTAGAACCTTTCTTAATCATTGCTTTATATCTCCTCTGGTCTGATTTTCTCCCGAGAAAGGAAGGCATCGGGCTAGCAATGACTTATTAATTATAAATATATATTTTTTACAGCCAGAGTTATTTGTGCAAAAAGAATATATCCATCTTTCCACTTCATTAGAATTTATTATTTGTTGGTACTTCCATGAAATCAGAAGGCAGAGATTGAAGTATTTGAAAGTAGATTTAAAAATATGTTGGGGTTCAAAATTCAAATTTTTTATTTCACACATTAAAAAAAAAAAAATTCATTATATTATTAAATATTTAGTTAGAATAACTCTGAAGAACAGTTCAACTAGTTAGATTTTAAATTTGTTCCTCAATCATTATGAGTTCGAGTCTTCTCAAAGTTACTGGAGGTTTATATATTTATTAATTTCATGGTTAATAAGATTAGTTGAGGTACGTGTAAGTTATCCCGAAAATTCATAGTAATTAAAAAACATAGATTCCTATTTCAAAATAATTAGTATACTAAATTATACTAATTTAGAGATTGTGGAACTGGAGATTGAAAAAGCATCACCATGATCATATTTCTTGCGGGAAATTTGCCATGGGAAAATTAGTTGCTGAAGAGCATAAGTACAATGCTGGCCCATTTTGTGTGAGATCAAGGTCCTGTTTATTTGCTGGAAAGTAGTTTCTTTTTGGAAAGTGAATTCCAGGAAAGTATTTTCCGATGTTTGGTAGTGTAATGGAAAATAAGTTGGAAAACACTTTCCAGTATTTGGTTATGTCATGGAAAATAAGCTAGAAAATAACTTATTAATGTTTTATTTTTCTCAAGTTTATTAAAATAATGAGGAACAAATCTTACAAATTAAAAAGTTGAATAAGAATGAAATTGAAAAAAAATATAATTTCACAAATTATCTCAAATAAAATAAATAATAATCAAAATAATAAAGATCAAATCTAAAAAATTAAAAAAAAAAGATGAAGAAATTAAAATAATAATAATTAACATTTCATAAATTATTTCAAATAAAATAAGTAACAATCAAAATAATGAGGATCAAATTTGATAGATAAAAAATTTCAATAAAAAAATGATAAGGAAAAGGCAAATAACAATTATAAAAATAAGGACCAAAATTAATATAAAAATTAAATTTTAAGAGATGAAATTGAAAAATAAATATTCAAAACAAATTATATATAGCAATCAAAAGTTTGAGAATCAAATTTGATATAATCAGCAAATAATGACATTTCTAATTTTTCACAACTTCCAGAAAGTGTTTTCTGCCCAAATTTTCCAGGAAAATATTTTCCTGAAAACCAAGCCAATTTTTCTTTTGACTGGAAAGTGTTTTCTGTTGACCAACTTTTCTAATGGCAAACAAACACAGAAAAGTTTGGAAAGTGGTATCCCGAAAACCACTTTCCGGAAAACAAACACAGCCAAAAGGGAAAACACTTTCCTGGAAACCAAACCAAATTTTTCTTTAACTGAAAAGTGTTTTTCGTTGACCAACTTTTCTAATGGCAAATAAACACAAGAAAGTTTGGAAAGTGGTTTCCCGAAAACTACTTTCCAGGAAACAAACATGGCTCAAGTGTGGAACTAATTTTAGGGAAAGCTTGATATGTATAGCCCTTTCGAAGCAAATAGACAAATAAATTTAGGGTTCGGAGAAAAACTGGTTAAATTGAAATCATAAAAGAAATTAATTGAAAAAACTAAATTAAAAAAACAAAACAAAATAATCGATTAGAAAACCCAAAAGATATTTCAGATTCAACTTTAGTTTTAAAATTCTAAAACTAATTCAATTGGATTAAATTGAACTAGTTCAATAAACATTAAACCATACTATATAAAACTAATAGGTATAAGAAGAAAATTCATCTCTCCCAAATCACAGTTACCCCCTCTTTTACTGCTCTCATTTTCTTTTGATCTCCACCTGAAATCTAGCAAAACCATACACAATTAGTAATCTCTTTCCATCATCTAAATCACTACTTTCTTGTTATTTTTTTTATCTCCTTTTTATTAAATATAAATTTGAATGCATTATATATATATATATATAATTGTTTGTTGTATGCTACAATTACAAAACATGATGGTGTTCCTGAAGCCCCTGGAGCTATATATAATTATTGTGAAAAAAAAGAAGATTATGTTTATCTTATTGTTCTTAATAAATATTTTTATGAGAAAATGGAAAAAATCAATTTTGTTGTTGTTGTATATGGCTATTATTTTAGATTCGTGCTTCAAGTTGAAATATATGAAATTTTATTTTAGTGACTTATATGATGTTGATAAAACATAATTTCTAACAAATAAAGTGAAATATACTTTGATGAGTTTGTATAATTTTTTTTTTAAAATTGATGAAATAAAAGATGATTTGAACAATGATGGAACATCTACTTAGACGTGAACAAGATGTTAATTTTAGTAATGATAATATGCCAAATACTTTGGCTACATTCAAAAAATATTAAGAGGAGGAAGATAGGGTGGAGAGTATACAGGAGATTGAGAGGTATTTGATTGATGGTTGTAATGATCCTAATAATAATAAGTTATATATTTTAGGTTGGCGGAAGTATAATACTTTAAAATATAATTTTTTTTTAAATGTCTCATAACATGTGCTAGTTATTACTGTATTGAGAGTGATTTCTAAATTAGCTTTTAGTATTGGTGGTTGTATACTCAACCAATTTCAAAGTTTTTTTTTTAATCTCAAACAACAGTTCAAGTACTTGTTTATTGTCAAAATTGATTGTGTTATGAACTAATCCCAGTCAATATTATAACTTTGATGGATGATATTGAAACCTACAAAAAGCTTGAGTCGAGTAATTTATCTTATAAGTTTATACATTTTATTTTATGATTGATTAATTAATATATTTTCAATCTAATATGTCTAATTTATTATTTTATAGAATTTGATAAAAAGTGCACGGGATGATGAATGAAGTTTAGTTAAAAAATTGAGTACATTTACTTGTAGTTAACTTTGATTTTTTGTAATCATTATGATAAAACTAGCACATGACAATGTATTTATATTTCCTTTCTGGGTTTGCAAAAATGAATATGAATATACAATTATGATCCTCCCATCAAACCGACTTTCTTGAGTTGATAAGAGAATGCTGACTTGCACATTACTGCCTTCCTTTCCTGTATTTTTCATGTGAATCAGTAATTACTTGTTCATAGTCAAGCATCATCAACTTTTATAAGCAAAAATGCCAACTTCCCCTCACCACCTCTCTCAGAATCATAGTATATGAATGTTAATTATTATTTTTTATTTTAAATTAATTATTTTAATATTTTTACATCATTTAGATATGTTAATATTAAAAATAAAATTTAAAATTTTAAAAAATATTATTTTAATATATATATTATTTTAAAAAATATTTTAAAAAACTATATATAAATGGATACAGACATACTTATAACTTATGTCCTCTAATTCCGATGCTCAGTCACAATCAAAAAACTATTTTAGGAAATGCCATAATGGAACATAAAGCAGAACTAGCAAGTACCAAAGCAAAAGAGAGCATTTTATTGATGCAAATGCAACCACTGGCCATGTAACAAATGCACAGATTTTGCAAAGATTCCAAGGGATTGGTATGTTCACAAAGTAAAGAGAATACTCATTCAACCTGTTCTAGTCTCTCTCTTTTTTTTTCTTTTTTCTTTTTTTAATTTATAAGGTGGCTTGTTTGTTAATTTATCAGTTCATTAGTAAAGAGATTTGACGTTTTTATCTAATTATCAATATAATACGATTTTCTAAATACATGTGATTATGAAAAATACGATATCCTATATAATTCTATATGTTTCCATAGATTTTATAGAATTGCAGGCATGAGGTTTATTTATAGCTTGAGGTTTAAAAATTCTCAGGCTACTAGAAATTTTCTTGGTCGATAATTTTAGGGTTTGTGAGATAAGTCGAAATGTGCGTAAGCTGGTCTGGACACCAACTTTAATAAATAAAAAAAATATTTTTGAAAATTTTTAATTTTTTTTATGATTAAAAAAAAAGAAGAAAAAGTAAACAAAGACACAGTGCTCAACTTTGTTCCTACACAGTGCCTCAGAACCCCGCCAGTCTCATGTCCTGTTACTGATAATTGCAACCCATGCAGGAAATATTTGTGCACCACTGGGGCCTGGCCAACCTAGAACGACCAACCTAGTACAGTTCAGTACTTCACGCCATCAGAGCTTCACCATAAGAAACTGACCATTTTGCCATTGGTTGTAGCTCAAGCCTCAAAATGAAAGGCTTTCAATTCCATGATCCGAAAGGAATATCGAAATGTACTTCAATTAAATTGATGTAAATCACATTGAATACCACAGCCTTTTTTTCGTTTTTTTTTTTTTTTGTTATTAGTCAACATGGAAACAAATCGGGCATGCATATTCCAGTCACGATTAAAATGCTCAGCTTTATCCCTGTCATTTCAATGCTCAATAATTTTAATTAGAATGTAAAAAGAAGAAGAGATTAATCGAAGACCATTTCCGGGTGTTCATGAGTGAGACAGCTACAATTATTTTTTTAAATTGTTTTGAACTGTGTCTTCCTCTTTTGAGTATATCATCGTGGTGTCGATGCTAACAGCTATGGGAGAACAGTCTATCAGAACATCAAAAGTAGCAATGACTTCAGTACTCGCTAAAAAAAACAAATGATGTTCAAAATATTGTATTTCTTTAAAGGGTTCATGAGTGGCCTCTCAAATCAAAAGACCCACAAATAGATTTTGATTCTCTAAGAAACCTCCTCCATGTCTTGGCTGTAAACAAGTGAAAAAACAAAACGATAGAAAATAATAAAGAGTTTCAGTCCCATATCTCTCAATTTCTGCACTCTCCCACCTGACAATCCGTATCGCCCCACCTCCTACTTGTAACCTTCTCTCTCTCTCTCTCTTTAATTTCTTACAAAGACCAAAAGCAGCAAAAAGAAAGAAAGAAAGAAAGAAAAGACACTGCTCATGGAGAGAGAAGAACGAAAAGATTGTGTGTGTGTTAAAAGCTGGTGACCAAAAAGAAAGGAAAGTAGAAAAAGAAACAGAAATAGAGTATTAGTATATCGTTTCATAGCATACATTTGCCTGACTCACAGGTTTTTGGTTCTCTTTGTTTAACATGTTCATGATTAGAATTATTGGGTAACTAGCTATGGCTCTCAAGCTGCTGCTTCTCTCTATCTTCTTTCTCTTTTTAGCTAGACTGTCCCTTTCATATGAACCTAGAAACCATGAAGGTAACTAACAAGACTATATCTATCTTCTACATTGTATGTTTTTTGTGGATTTTAATATTTGAAAGTTGTTGGCTTGTTTTTGTCTCGCAGTGGACGCTTTGATAAGTATAAGAGAAGCATTACATGATCCATACGGAGTGTTAAACAACTGGGATGAGGATTCTGTTGATCCTTGTAGCTGGGCTATGATCACTTGCTCTCCTGACAATCTTGTTATTTGCCTGTGGGTTTTCAAGTTTTCCTCTGTTTTTCGTTTTTTTTTTTGAGTTTTTGCTTGCTTCATTTAATGTTAGAGGTTTTGTTTCACAGAACCTGAAATAAAGTTCATTTCTTGGTTTTGTATTGTAGGGGGGCTCCAAGCCAGTCCCTTTCTGGTACTCTGTCTGGAGCCATAGGAAATCTCACTAATCTTCGCCAAGTGTAAGAACTTTGATCTTCTCTTCTTTAGTCTTTCTTTCTCTTTCAATTTTCTTTAGCTCACATTTTGATAATTAAACCCTATTCTAGTTTCTCTGAGTTTTTGGTTTTTCTTGTCATAGAAAAGGAAGGTGAGAGAAAGCAAGTGAATCTCTGGGTCTTGAATTTGCTTTTTAGTTTGGTTTTCTAGATCCAAATATTTGGCTTTGGGCTAAACTCCAAAAGTAAAACGGAATTTCAAGTGGCTCGAAACTCTGTTTCTGCAACAAAATAGAGAGCAGGAGTATCCTTGTTCATTTGTTCAAGTATAGAAATGTAAAATAGTGAGTAGTATTTTACAACCTCATATATCGCCTTATGATTGATACTGAATTCTTTATGTTTCAACTTCTTGGTGATGTGAAGGTTGTTGCAAAACAATAACATATCTGGCCAAATCCCTCCAGAGCTTGGCACTCTCTCAAAACTTCAGACTTTGGATCTCTCTAACAACAGGTTCTCTAGTGTCGTACCAGACTCACTTGGTCAATTAAATAGCCTCCAATACCTGTAAGTAATTTGCTATTTTTATTCTTCATAATCTGTTTGGTTTCCAAGAAAGTGGAGGAAAACAAAACAAAGACACAAACAGAATTGCATGTCTTTTTTCTGCTCTCTATTGTTTTTTGCTTTGTAAAAGTGAATGCAAATTGACAACAAGTTGCTGTGATAGAATTAGTTGGGAAGTGGGGTTTTGTTATTTTCGTTTTCATTTAATATTCACAATCGGCAAATGGCAACCTAACCAAATGTTTTATTTGCTTTGTTTTGATATCATTGGTTATTTTCTTGCTGTGATATTTTTTCTTTTGTCATGTAATGATTAGGAGGCTAAACAACAATAGCTTGTCTGGGCCTTTCCCTGTGTCTGTGGCCAAAATCTCACAGCTTGTTTTCTTGTGAGTATAGGTTTCTTTTTTCTCGGTTTTTTGTATTGTATTTTATGTTTTAGTGCCTTGAAAAACGATACAGCACGCAACATGCTGAAAACTTTCTGATTTACGTAACGTTTTTTGTAAAGTAACTCACCTTGGGTTTTGCCTTTTTTTTTATCATTACGCTGGTATTTCAGGGACCTGTCTTATAACAATCTCAGTGGACCTGTTCCCAAGTCCCCTGCTAGAACATTCAAGTATGGCTTCTCTGCAACACCCTATCTTTCAATTAGTGTCTACTTGGTCAATGCTTTATCTAATTTTATTCTGTTTTCTGTTTACACTGTTGTTTAATGCAGTGTTGCTGGTAACCCATTGATTTGTGGAAGCAGCTCTACTGAAGGATGCTCTGGATCAGCCAATGTTGGTCCCCTTTCTTTCTCTCTTGAAACATCACCCGGTAAACTCTCTATGTCCCTCTCTTGTCTACCTTTTAGGTAATCTCTTTCTGTCAAATGGTAATTTGTTTGTTGTCTGTATGTAGGTAAGCACAAGTCCAAGAAATTAGCACTTGCCCTTGGGCTTAGTCTCAGCCTTGTATCTCTCTTCCTCCTAGCACTTGGAATCCTTTGGCTCCGACGGAAACAAAAAGGCCATATGATGCTCAACGTTAGTGGTTAGTATAATTAACATCCTATTTCACCTAAATTTTAATCAAGGACAGCATGAGCCAGTAAAATGCTCAAATGGGTCATTGAATTATGTTGCAGACAAACAAGAAGAGGGGCTAATTAGACTAGGAAATCTCCGGAACTTCACCTTCAGAGAGCTTCAAATTGCCACTGATAACTTCTGCTCGAAGAACATTCTTGGCACCGGAGGTTTTGGCAATGTGTACAAGGGAAAGCTGGGAGATAGGACCATGGTGGCTGTCAAACGACTAAAGGATTTGACTGGGACTTCCGGGGAATCACAGTTTCGGACAGAATTGGAGATGATCAGCCTTGCAGTTCACCGTAATTTGCTGCGGTTGATTGGATACTGTGCCACTTCTAATGAGAGGCTTTTGGTTTATCCTTACATGTCAAATGGCAGCGTGGCCTCAAGGCTTAGAGGTTGGTACTTGGTTACCTTATGCAACTTTTGTCATAATAATGCTTGGTGGACAATAAAATTTCTGCACTACAAATTCTTTATCTTTGTGATTGTCGGAGTATTTGTCTGTTTCCCCCGTTATAGTGCATAACCATTTGTGAGTCAGAGGCCTTAATTGGTGTGCTTGATTCTAACTTCATGTGCAGGTCTGGAACATGTTAGATTTGTTCTTATTTCTTTTTTTGTTTTCTTATGAATGTTTTATTTGTTCAGGTTGAGACTGAAATGGGGTTTTGATACATTATTTTGTTGGATTGAAAAGCAAGCTGAGTTCTCAAACATTTATTTCAACAATGGCAATATTAGATAACTCAAATTTTCATGTTTGCAATTTTTTCTAAATTAGCTTGATGTTATTTCTCAAATTACAATGGTCCGAGTCTTCCTATACTCAAATTGGAATTTGTTCAAACTTTAGGAGATCCCAAGGGGATCTCTTCCCAACCCCACTGTCATTTATGTGGCGAAAGGTTGCAGGACGTGAGTTTTGAATGTATGATTACTGAATTAGATTTTGTTTTTGGTTCGCAATCTATTTGTAGAACTACTGTGATTTATATTGGGCTGCTCTGACCGTTCCTGAGATGATGTATTCATCAAACAGGAAAACCTGCACTGGACTGGAACACAAGGAAGAGGATAGCAATTGGAGCTGCCAGGGGTCTTTTGTATCTACACGAGCAATGTGACCCTAAGATAATTCATAGGGATGTAAAGGCTGCTAATGTGCTCCTTGATGAATTCTGTGAGGCCGTAGTCGGTGATTTTGGTCTTGCCAAGCTTCTAGACCATGCAGATTCCCATGTCACAACTGCTGTTCGTGGCACAGTTGGGCACATTGCGCCAGAATACCTCTCCACTGGCCAGTCATCTGAGAAAACTGATGTTTTTGGATTTGGCATTCTCTTAATAGAGCTCATAACTGGAATGAGAGCTCTTGAATTTGGAAAAACTGTCAATCAAAAAGGAGCAATGCTTGAATGGGTAAATGCTCTTCTGCTGGCTATATTAACTATAATCCTGAACTGCTTCAACAAATGTTTCATGACTTTCAGATTGTGTGCCATGACATGCCAATTTTGGATTCTAGATCTCTGAAATCTGAATAACTTCAATGGCATCCTAGACTGCATGGAGCACTCTCAGTTATCATAAAGTGTTTGAAAAGGACATCTCATGGATGTTTTTCATGTGGATAATTGCATATGACTGCTATTATCTACTTTCTTTAAAGTGCGGGATATGTCACATAGCCAGGCCCTGCATGCCAACATCTTCAAACAAGTTTCATTTTGTTTGTTTTCATTGCAACTCAATTATAGGAGATTTCAAGCTCATGTCCTAAAATTTTGATTCATGACAATGTTGACAGGTGAAGAAAATACAGCAAGAGAAGAAAGTGGATGAGTTGGTGGACAAAGAACTGGGGAGCAACTATGATTGGATTGAGGTGGAGGAGATGTTACAAGTGGCTCTTCTATGCACTCAATACCTCCCAGCTCACCGTCCCAAAATGTCCGAAGTGGTCCGGATGCTTGAAGGTGATGGTCTTGCCGAGAAATGGGCTGTATCACACAATCATAGTAATCCCGCAATGAACCTCTCTCATCCGAAAAACGCTAACAGAAGCACATTTTACCCTACCACTGCTTCAAAGCATGATGAAAGTGGTCATAATCGATCGAGCAGCATGTTTGGAACTACAATGGATGAGGATGATGATGAACGTTCTTTGGATTCCTATGCTATGGAACTCTCTGGTCCAAGATAAACAGGAAAGAAATAAGACAAACGAGATTTGAACGAATAGGGAAATGGCTTCTTCTTCTTCATCTTCTTCTTCAAGTAATTCTTTACAAGTAGAAGTTACCTTTATTTAAGAAATGTATAGGTTTAGTTTCTGCTTGTTAACTGTCTTTGTTTGAGTTACTAGCTGTATGGAAATGTAATGTAAATATCCCTTTCCATTTCTAGCCAAACTGAAAGAATCTCGATATGATTTGTAATCTTTTATATCTTAGAAGGAACTTGGTCCCGCGCTTCACTAAATAAAAATAAATAAATTAATTAATCATTAACTTAAAATCTGATAAATATATTAAAAATTATATGTTGTAATAAATGTCAAAAAAGAAATTCAACACTAATTAAAAACTAAGATATGGAGTTGACAAAAATTCAATTTTGGTTCCCCAGTTTTAATTCTTTATAAATGATCAAATCTAATTCTTGGTTCCCTCACTTTTAATTGTTAAATAATCAAACCTCAATCTTCATTGCAAAATTAAAAACCAACTTGATGATGTGATTTTTTTAAATCACAAAAATCTAAAAAAATACTCAAAATAAATTATTAAGCATAATTACCGATCAATAAAAATATAAAAAAGATAAAATTAAAAAAAATCCTACAACTAAAATAAAAAAAATTTAAAGACCAATAAAATATAAAAATATTATGTGAATCCTAAAAAAATACTCAAAATAAATTATCAAGCATAATCACTTATCAACAAAAAAATAAAATTAAAAAAAAATCCTACAACTAAAATAAAAGAAATTTAAAGATCAATAAAATATAAAATATTATGTGAATCCATAGTAATTTTACGGTGTAAAACTAAAAACTGAGTGCTTTTAGTTTTTTTTTTTAATTTTAATTTTTGAAATCTTGTATCATATAATTTAAAGTGCTAACCTTAAATGGTTTAGTTCAACTGGTCAGGTTCTACGTTTGCTTTGTAGAAATCACCAGTTTGAGTCCTACAAATCTCAGGGCAAATAAAAATTTATATGATCGTTAATTTTAAGAAGCCGTGAGATTAGTTGAGGTGCATTTAAACTAACTTAACACCCATACTAATTAAAATAAAAAAAAAGTGCTAACGCAATTTTGATTGATACTTTGATTTTGCCTAGGTGACCTCTTGCTAGCTCTTTTTCTGGATTTTCTTTTCACTATCCTTTTCACATGAATCATCTTTTTGGTTATAATTGCTGGAAAATTTGTCATTTCATCAACGGCCTTTGTGTCATTTTCATTGAAATTCATGAAAAAAAAGGCATCAAGATTACTTGTTAAGCATAAGGGTAAATTGGTCATAAAATATGATCTATCATGTGATAATGACATTTTTGTAATTATTGGAGAGGAGAGAGAGTGATGTAATCATATGATCTATCATGTAATAACTTCTTCTTTTTAATTATATAAAAAATTATTGATTAATTAAATAATTTCTACCTTTTATACTGAGTTATATATAATTATATTTTAAATTTTAATTTTTTTAAAAATAAAATAACATGTTTTTCATTTAAGAAGATATTTTTATTTATTTATTTTGTATGCAAAAATCTATTTTACAGTAGTTTTAACCAAACATATTTTTAAAATCAATTTTTTTTTTAAAAAATAACAACTAAAAGTGTTTATTAAACCAACTTTTTTAAACCTTAATCGTAAAAGCTACCACAATACAAAATACATACTAAAATAGTGTTTGAAAGTATGATAATGATTGTGATTCAAAATGTTTTTTACTCAGAAATGCATCAAATAATTTTTTTATTTTTAAAAAATTATTTTTGATATCAGCACATCAAAATGATACGAAAACAATAAAAAAAATTAAATTTTTGAAAAACGTGGTTTCAACCGCGTTTCCAAACACTATCTAATGTGAAAATAAATTTAAATCATAGGGTATTAAGAGAAATGAATATATAAACTATGTAATTTTTTTAAAAAAATATAGGGTATGCAAGTATTAAATTAAAACACTATACTATAATATAAGATGCAGTGATTTACCTTTGATGGTTTTGACAAGGAGTTTATTAGTGCGTGTTCTTTAGCTGATGAAAGTGTGGAAGTGAGGTATTGTCAAATGTCAAAATGTATGAACTGTTCAAGGGTCGCTGTCTCTGGCAATTAGCACCCATCTTTTCTTTTCTTTCTCATGTACAGTCAAGAAACATGCTTCCACTCATAGGAAATGTGTCTCTATATTGGTCTTGTAATTTGTGCCAGAGACCAGAAGTTTGGTTAGGCTAAGGTAATGCAAATATTGACTGCAGATGTTTGGATTTGGACGCAGTTGATCCAGTTTGGTCCATGAACTAATCAAGCATTGCCTGTTGTTTCGACAGTACCATTACTAAAATAACTAAAAACATATGGAGTCTGCATCACCGTTCATGGAAACAGCGATGCTGCTCCATTTTAGTTTCATTTTCTGCTATATTCTTTTCCTTTCAATTGAACTCTTTTTAAGTCTAATCTGATGAGATTATGTTTGAAGTTAGAGTAGAAAGATAAAAATAAAAGGTAGAGGACATAAATATAAATTCCAAAGAAAAATTGTTGGTAGTCTCAAATCCACAACAATTTTATTTTGGTTTTAAAATTTATTTGATTTTTTTTTAATTTTTTTCTTAAAAAAAAAAACTCACTGAAAAAAATTAAAAATAAAATAAAATTGTTGATTGTCACAATTCTGCCACTCAAAATAATCAAGCTTGGTTTTAAAAGATTATATTCGAACAAGAAGAGTGCAGGCTAGTGATTTTTGACTGCTCATGCTAACAAAAAAAATTCGGGCCATTTTAGATTTTATGGATTTAGTTGTTTTTTTTAGTGAGTTGTTAGATGTTATGGAGGTTGTTATGTTGTTTTTGAGGTGATTTCAAGTAGTTTTTAGGTTTTAAAAATTTAAACTCTAATTTTTTGATCATAAAAAATAATTGAAAATTGAACCAATAGGTCACTGGTTGCCCATTCAAAAAATAAAAAATATGAGTAAATGATGCGTTATCTATTTTTAATGGAAAAATAAAAAAACCAAGGTGCGCCTAGGTTTTTGCTTCAAACTAGGCATGTGAGCTTGACCCACCAATACCTGATTTTATTTTTTTTTACATTTCTAACCTTTTATATTTTATATGAATTAGTTGTATTTATATGGGGTTTTTATAAAAATAAAAAACAATTTTTACTACCAACAAAAAATAATACATAAAAACATATACATAACATAATGATTTATTTTTTATGTCAAAGATTGACATTAGATCCTACATAAAGTGTAGTGTGAATAACATGTTTGCGTACATGTCATATTTGGGTGTTTTAATTAAAAAAAATTATTCTATTTAATTTAAAATGCATTCATAATATTAAAAAAAATATATTATGATCGAAATCAACGTAAAATTCAACCCCCAGTGAGGGTGAAAAAACTAGTTGAATAATAAATTATTTGGGTTTCAAGACATTCGGCTTTGACATTCATTACTAAGTAAAGAATACATTTTGGGTGATTGACGAAGTTTTTGTTGAATGATTGTTAGAGTTGTTCTGAAGAAACATCCACCATTAAAGTTTTGGTTTGTAGAGTGGTCAAGACCTCTTGGAACTCAAAGGATTCCGGGTGCCAGAGTGCTGAAATTAGGTGTTTTTTATTTTTTTTATTTGAAAGTGTCTAAAAAATAAAAATGAACATGAGAAGAATTTTTTATTTTTGGGTTGATTATGAGTTTTGATGGAGTTTTTTTTTTTTTAATGTTTTTGGAGGTTATGGATTGATTTAGCAATGTTACAAAGGTGTTTTTCTAGATGTTCTGGGTTGAAAATAAGTTTTTAGAAGAAAAAACCAGCCATCTTTTTTTCCGGTCATCATAGTAGCTGAAATCTGGGGATTCCGCAACAACGAGTCATCTATTTTTTAAACTGAATTGACATATTATCCATCCCATTAACTTACAAAAATAAAAACTATAAAGCCCAACGCCAGTTCTCATTCCTTTTTATTTATATAATTTTAATTTTTTTAATTTAAACATTTATTATATATATTTTTTAAAATAATTTTAAGCTTGTATTTTACTTCTTTGTTATAGTTTTTTTTTTTGCTTATTTAGTCTTTTTTAAATAATAATTATTTTTTAATTATATTAAATAGGTTTAATTTTTGAAGTGATTAATATAATTAATCTGTAATTTTTTTAATATATTTCATATATATTAAATTTATTTTTTTAAAAAAATATTTATTTTTTATAATATTTTTTGTTTTATTTTTTTTCCACAGCTTTATTCAAGGCAATATTTTTTTTAAATTCTTTTTTAATTACAAGTTTATTTTTTATCATATTATTAAATTAATTAAGATTCAATTTGATGGTTAAATTTTTCTTATTTTTTTTAAAATATAATTATTTTTTTTAAAAAATTTCAATTAAAAAAAGTTTGATGTGATTCATAACACGGGACATGAATCCAATGATCGATGTTCTCGTGAACTGTCCTAGGTATACTTGCGATTAAAAAAGTAGTAAAGCCCATGAACAACAAGATGCATGCCATCATCATAGATATATCCAACTCAGTGATTTTTCACATCATTGATGGAAGGATAACCGGTCTCAAGCACTTCACTAACAATAAGATCATAGTGACTTACATCCGAAGTGAGCAGCTTGGATCGCTTACAAACAAACCCCATATATCAAAAGCTTCAATTTCAACTTTAATGGTACAATCTGGTAATCTAGTACGTTTCACAGGAGCACATATGGTGATGGTGTTGTTGAATATCTTGACAGTTTCCTTGCCATCAATCCCATATCCGCTTACCTCTTCCATATGCTATCGCATTACTGAACTTCCTCTCATGAAGAAGGGACATGATTTTGTACTCGGCATCCCATAGAAATTAATTCGGTAATATATATTTTTGTAACTTCAACTTCTACGTAATTTTCACTTGGAGTAGAAGCAGCCAGGATCTCAAGTTTGGGAATCCTGGGGATTATAAACTTCTGAATGTAGGAGCTGCAGGTAAGGTTCGGAGGAGGAGCAGGATAAGAAGAATCAAGTGGACAAGCTTGGATGACATGAGATTAAGGTTGAAGAACCTAATAGCCATCCATATCAAGATCTTGAAGATGGCAAAAACTCTATTTTTTTTTTTTTGATTTACGTGGGGTGTCCGGGCCGGCTTGCGCGCACCACGACTATTCCCCACGGCCCATCGGACATCCCGCAAGCCCGGGAGCGGTAAGGCACCGCGGGGGTGACGAGGAGCGCACATAGAGGGTCGAACCCGGACGGGGCGGAACAAGTCACACGGTTGACCACGCGGCTAGACCCTCAAGTGCCAAAAACTCCATTTTTGTTACGACTGATGATGCTCTTTCTTATGACCATTCTTTCTGATCACGCCAGAATTTAGACTGCCAAATTGTAGCATCCAAGGTTGATAAAAAAGATTTTCAGTTCAGATAATGTTGTCGTTGGGTTGCCAACTTTTGATACCAAGGATGGATACGCCTATGGTGAGTACGTTTTATGCATTAACAAAGCTGAAATCACCAACTGGGATATATCTATGATGATCGACATGTGATTGTTCATGTGGCCAGACGCTTCTTTAAGAGAAAGATCAGCCATAATATTCGGCGAAGGCAAGCACACTACTAGAAATTCGCTTAATACCAACGGTATTACAGATAGAATAATTCCGTCGTAATTTGCGATCATAATTACCGACGACATATTTTTCGTCGTAATTCCGTCAAGATAGATGGATGTACCCATTCGAACGGTTAGATATTACAGGTTGCAATGTAATTCATACATAAAAGTAGTTTCTTTGTTTTTCTTAATTGAAAATATTTGATTAATTCAATGCAGGTATTTGTTTAATCTCAAGAAAAAGGTCAAGAACAAGGCGCATGTTGAGGCTTCGATATGTGAGGCTTATATTGTTGAGGAGATCTCAACATTTATCTCGTACTATTTCAAAGCTCATCTGAGAATGAGAATCAATCGCGTTCCACAAAATGATGATGGCGGTGAAGTGCCTTCTAGTGGGAACTTGTCAATATTCTCCAATCTCGGACGACCCACACCTAAAAATGTCGTAAGATGAAGATATTTCTCAGAAATAGAGTTCAGACAAGCACACAATTATATTCTATTTAACTGTGATGAGCTGAGACCTTTTATTCAGTAAGTATATATATGTGTACTACTAATTAAACTTTGTTAATAATATACTGTTTATATATTGTAATATCATAAACGCATTATCACTTGCAGGCAACATCGATAATATTTGTTGTCCAATAACTCACAGTGACCGAATCCCAAATCTTTCAATTACAAGATGAATAATTTGCCACGTGGTTCAGAACACATGTAAGTACTATCACAAACTCATTATCATTTGCAAAATTACTGTATGCATGTCATTACGAGATTCTCGTTTACTGTTCATTGATGTACATTACATACAAGGTTTATCAAATGGGAATGAGCCTTGAAAGAAAAGTTAAGTGCTACAACGGGTATTTTGTCATTGGATATGTGTTTCATACTAAAGAATACAGGCATGGAAGAAAGACATACAACAACGGTGTTTGTGTTAAGGGATCGATTAGTAGTGAGTTAGAAGTTGACTACTATGGTAGATTAGGATAGGTCGTTGAACTGCAATATCATAGCGAGCATAATAGAGTGTTTTTATTCAAATGCTATTAGTATGACACGACTGACAGAGGAATCAGAGTTAATCCGCACTATGGTCTCGGTCGAAATCAACTCAAAAGCTAGACTCTGCAACGTAAATGATCGATCAAGAGTTGATTGGTTATCCGTTTTAAAAACAAAACCCGGAGTCGTGTTGAGGTTGTTCAGGATGAGAACGAAGACACAAGTGTGCGAGATGAAGTCTTTCAAATTAGTGAGTTGGTTGAACCATATCGAGTTGCTCCTTTGATTGACTTGGAAAAAAATTCAAATTTTCATGTTTTCGATGATAGTCTTGTTGATGTTGACGCAGAGGAGTTGAATGTTGTTTTTAGCTCTAGCGAGACAAGCAAATGTCGATGAAGATGATGATAACCATATTGAAGATTGCGATGAAGGTGATGATTATTCAATTGAAGACGAAGAAGAAGAAAATTCTGACAAACTATCAGAATGAAGCCATGTGTAAAATATTTTTTTTTCATGTAATATATATTATGGATGATATATTTTCACTTGGAGTAGAAGCAGCCAGGATCTCAAGTTTGGGAATCCTGGGGATTATAAACTTCTGAATGTAGGAGCTGCAGTAAGGTTCGGAGGAGGAGCAGGATAAGCGAGAATCAAGTGGACAAGCTTGGATGACATGAGATTAAGGTTGAAGAACCTAATAGCCATCCATATCAAGATCTTGAAGATGGCAAAAACTCTATTTTTTTTTTTTTTGATTTACGTGGGGTGTCCGGGCCGGCTTGCGCGCACCACGACTATTCCCCACGGCCCACTGGACATCCCGCAAGCCCGGGAGCGGTAAGGCACCGCGGGGGTGACAGGAGCGCACATAGAGGGTCGAACCCGGACGGGGCGGAACAAGTCACACGGTTGACCACGCGGCTAGACCCTCAAGTGCCAAAAACTCCATTTTTGTTACGACCGATGATGCTCTTTCTTATGACCATTCTTTCCGATCACGCCGAATTTAGACGCCAAATTGTAGCATCCAAGGTTGATAAAAAAGATTTTCGGTTCGGATAATGTTGTCGTTGGGTTGCCAACTTTTGATACCAAGGATGGATACGCCTATGGTGAGTACGTTTTATGCATTAACAAAGCTGAAATCACCAACTGGGATATATCTATGATGATCGACATGTGATTGTTCATGTGGCCGGACGCTTCTTTAAGAGAAAGATCGCCATAATATTCGGCGAAGGCAAGCACACTACTAGAAATTCGCTTAATACCAACGGTATTACGGATATAGAATAATTCCGTCGGTAATTTGCGATCATAATTACCGACGACATATTTTTCGTCTGTAATTCCGTCGATAGATGGATGTACCCATTCGAACGGTTAGATATTACGGTTGCAATGTAATTCATACATAAAAGTAGTTTCTTTGTTTTTCTTAATTGAAAATATTTGATTAATTCAATGCGGTATTTGTTTAATCTCAAGAAAAAGGTCAAGAACAAGGCGCATGTTGAGGCTTCGATATGTGAGGCTTATATTGTTGAGGAGATCTCAACATTTATCTCGTACTATTTCAAAGCTCATCTGAGAATGAGAATCAATCGCGTTCCACAAAATGATGATGGCGGTGAAGTGCCTTCTAGTGGGAACTTGTCAATATTCTCCAATCCTGGACGACCCACACCTAAAAATGTCGTAAGATGAAGATATTTCTCAGAAATAGAGTTCAGACAAGCACACAATTATATTCTATTTAACCGTGATGAGCCGAGACCTTTTATTCAAGTAAGTATATATATGTGTACTACTAATTAAACTTTGTTAATAATATACTTGTTTATATATTGTAATATCATAAACGCATTATCACTTGGCAGGCAACATCGATAATATTTGTTGTCCAATAACTCACAGCTGACCGAATCCCAAATCTTTCAATTACAAGATGAATAATTTGCCACGTGGTTCAGAACACATGTAAGTACTATCACAAACTCATTATCATTTGCAAAATTACTTGTATGCATGTCATTACGAGATTCTCGTTTACTGTTCATTGATGTACATTACATACAAGGTTTATCAAATGGGAATGAGCCTTGAAAGAAAAGTTAAGTGCTACAACGGGTATTTTGTCATTGGATATGTGTTTCATACTAAAGAATACAGGCATGGAAGAAAGACATACAACAACGGTGTTTGTGTTAAGGGATCGATTAGTAGTGAGTTAGAAGTTGACTACTATGGTAGATTAGGATAGGTCGTTGAACCGCAATATCATAGCGAGCATAATAGAGTGTTTTTATTCAAATGCTATTAGTATGACACGACGACAGAGGAATCGAGTTAATCCGCACTATGGTCCGGTCGAAATCAACTCAAAAGCTAGACTCGCAACGTAAATGATCGATCAAGAGTTGATTGGTTATCCGTTTTAAAAACAAAACCCGGAGTCGTGTTGAGGTTGTTCGGGATGAGAACGAAGACACAAGTGTGCGAGATGAAGTCTTTCAAATTAGTGAGTTGGTTGAACCATATCGAGTTGCTCCTTTGATTGACTTGGAAAAAAATTCAAATTTTCATGTTTTCGATGATAGTCTTGTTGATGTTGACGCAGAGGAGTTGAATGTTGTTTTTAGCTCTAGCAGACAAGCAAATGTCGATGAAGATGATGATAACCATATTGAAGATTGCGATGAAGGTGATGATTATTCAATTGAAGACGAAGAAGAAGAAAATTCTGACAAACTATCAGAATGAAGCCATGTGTAAAATATTTTTTTTCATGTAATATATATTATGGATGATATATTTTCACTTGGAGTAGAAGCGCGCAGGATCTCAAGTTTGGGAATCCCGGGGATTATAAACTTCGAATGTAGGAGCTGCAGGTAAGGTTCGGAGGAGGAGCGGGATAAAGCGAGAATCAAGTGGACAAGCTTGGATGACATGAGATTAAGGTTGAAGAACCTAATAGCCATCCATATCAAGATCTTGAAGATGGCAAAAACTCTATTTTTTTTTTTTTTGATTTACGTGGGGTGTCCGGGCCAGCTTGCGCGCACCACGACTATTCCCCACGGCCCACTGGACATCCTGCAAGCCCAGGAGCAGGTAAGGCACCGCGGGGGTGACAGGAGCGCACATAGAGGGTCGAACCCGGGACGGGGGCGGAACAAGTCACACGGTTGACCACAGCAGCTAGACCCTCAAGTGCCAAAAACTCCATTTTTGTTACGACTGATGATGCTCTTTCTTATGACCATTCTTTCTGATCACGCCAGAATTTAGACTGCCAAATTGTAGCATCCAAGGTTGATAAAAAAGATTTTCGGTTCGAGATAATGTTGTCGTTGGGTTGCCAACTTTTGATACCAAGGATGGATACGCCTATGGTGAGTACGTTTTATGCATTAACAAAGCTGAAATCACCAACTGGGATATATCTATGATGATCGACATGTGATTGTTCATGTGGCCGGACGCTTCTTTAAGAGAAAGATCGCCATAATATTCGGCGAAGGCAAGCACACTACTAGAAATTCGCTTAATACCAACGGTATTACAGATAGAATAATTCCGTCAGTAATTTGCGATCATAATTACCGACGACATATTTTTCGTCTGTAATTCCGTCAGTATAGATGGATGTACCCATTCGAACGGTTAGATATTACGCTTGCAATGTAATTCATACATAAAAGTAGTTTCTTTGTTTTTCTTAATTGAAAATATTTGATTAATTCAATGCGGTATTTGTTTAATCTCAAGAAAAAGGTCAAGAACAAGGCGCATGTTGAGGCTTCGATATGTGAGGCTTATATTGTTGAGGAGATCTCAACATTTATCTCGTACTATTTCAAAGCTCATCTGAGAATGAGAATCAATCGCGTTCCACAAAATGATGATGGCGGTGAAGTGCCTTCTAGTGGGAACTTGTCAATATTCTCCAATCCTGGACGACCCACACCTAAAAATGTCGTAAGATGAAGATATTTCTCAGAAATAGAGTTCAGACAAGCACACAATTATATTCTATTTAACTGTGATGAGCTGAGACCTTTTATTCGATAAGTATATATATGTGTACTACTAATTAAACTTTGTTAATAATATACTGTTTATATATTGTAATATCATAAACGCATTATCACTTGCAGGCAACATCGATAATATTTGTTGTCCAATAACTCACAGCTGACCGAATCCCAAATCTTTCAATTACAAGATGAATAATTTGCCACGTGGTTCAGAACACATGTAAGTACTATCACAAACTCATTATCATTTGCAAAATTATCGTATGCATGTCATTACGAGATTCTCGTTCTTGTTCATTGATGTACATTACATACAAGGTTTATCAAATGGGAATGAGCCTTGAAAGAAAAGTTAAGTGCTACAACGGGTATTTTGTCATTGGATATGTGTTTCATACTAAAGAATACAGGCATGGAAGAAAGACATACAACAACGGTGTTTGTGTTAAGGGATCGATTAGTAGTGAGTTAGAAGTTGACTACTATGGTAGATTAGGATAGGTCGTTGAACGCAATATCATAGCGAGCATAATAGAGTGTTTTTATTCAAATGCTATTAGTATGACACGATCGATGAGAGGAATCAGAGTTAATCCGCACTATGGTGCTGGTCGAAATCAACTCAAAAGCTAGACTCTGCAACGTAAATGATCGATCAAGAGTTGATTGGTTATCCGTTTTAAAAACAAAACCCAGGAGTCGTGTTGAGGTTGTTCGGATGAGAACGAAGACACAAGTGTGCGAGATGAAGTCTTTCAAATTAGTGAGTTGGTTGAACCATATCGAGTTGCTCCTTTGATTGACTTGGAAAAAAATTCAAATTTTCATGTTTTCGATGATAGTCTTGTTGATGTTGACGCAGAGGAGTTGAATGTTGTTTTTAGCTCTAGCAGACAAGCAAATGTCGATGAAGATGATGATAACCATATTGAAGATTGCGATGAAGGTGATGATTATTCAATTGAAGACGAAGAAGAAGAAAATTTCGACAAACTATCGAATGAAGCCATGTGTAAAATATTTTTTTTTCATGTAATATATATTATGGATGATATATTTTCACTTGGAGTAGAAGCGACCCGGGATCTCAAGTTTGGGAATCCTGGGGATTATAAACTTCGAATGTAGGAGAGCTGCAGGTAAGGTTCGGAGGAGGAGCAGGATAAAGCGAGAATCAAGTGGACAAGCTTGGATGACATGAGATTAAGGTTGAAGAACCTAATAGCCATCCATATCAAGATCTTGAAGATGGCAAAAACTCTATTTTTTTTTTTTTTTTGATTTACGTGGGGTGTCCGGGCCGGCTTGCGCGCACCACGACTATTCCCACGGCCCACTGGACATCCCGCAAGCCCGGGAGCGGGTAAGGCACCGCGGGGGTGACAGGAGCGCACATAGAGGGTCGAACCCGGACGGGGCGGAACAAGTCACACGGTTGACCACAGCGACTAGACCCTCAAGTGCCAAAAACTCCATTTTTGTTACGACCGATGATGCTCTTTCTTATGACCATTCTTTCGATCACGCCGAATTTAGACGCCAAATTGTAGCATCCAAGGTTGATAAAAAAGATTTTCGGTTCGAGATAATGTTGTCGTTGGGTTGCCAACTTTTGATACCAAGGATGGATACGCCTATGGTGAGTACGTTTTATGCATTAACAAAGCTGAAATCACCAACTGGGATATATCTATGATGATCGACATGTGATTGTTCATGTGGCCAGACGCTTCTTTAAGAGAAAGATCAGCCATAATATTCGGCGAAGGCAAGCACACTACTAGAAATTCGCTTAATACCAACGGTATTACAGATAGAATAATTCCGTCAGTAATTTGCGATCATAATTACCGACGACATATTTTTCGTCTGTAATTCCGTCAGTATAGATGGATGTACCCATTCGAACGGTTAGATATTACAGTTGCAATGTAATTCATACATAAAAGTAGTTTCTTTGTTTTTCTTAATTGAAAATATTTGATTAATTCAATGCAGGTATTTGTTTAATCTCAAGAAAAAGGTCAAGAACAAGGCGCATGTTGAGGCTTCGATATGTGAGGCTTATATTGTTGAGGAGATCTCAACATTTATCTCGTACTATTTCAAAGCTCATCTGAGAATGAGAATCAATCGCGTTCCACAAAATGATGATGGCGGTGAAGTGCCTTCTAGTGGGAACTTGTCAATATTCTCCAATCTCGGACGACCCACACCTAAAAATGTCGTAAGATGAAGATATTTCTCAGAAATAGAGTTCAGACAAGCACACAATTATATTCTATTTAACTGTGATGAGCTGAGACCTTTTATTCAAGATAAGTATATATATGTGTACTACTAATTAAACTTTGTTAATAATATACTTGTTTATATATTGTAATATCATAAACGCATTATCACTTGCGAGCAACATCGATAATATTTGTTGTCCAATAACTCACAAATGACCGAATCCCAAATCTTTCAATTACAAGATGAATAATTTGCCACGTGGTTCGAACACATGTAAGTACTATCACAAACTCATTATCATTTGCAAAATTACTTGTATGCATGTCATTACGAGATTCTCGTTCTTGTTCATTGATGTACATTACATACAAGGTTTATCAAATGGGAATGAGCCTTGAAAGAAAAGTTAAGTGCTACAACGGGTATTTTGTCATTGGATATGTGTTTCATACTAAAGAATACGGGCATGGAAGAAAGACATACAACAACGGTGTTTGTGTTAAGGGATCGATTAGTAGTGAGTTAGAAGTTGACTACTATGGTAGATTAGGATAGGTCGTTGAACTGCAATATCATAGCGAGCATAATAGAGTGTTTTTATTCAAATGCTATTAGTATGACACGACTGACAGAGGAATCAGAGTTAATCCGCACTATGGTCTGGTCGAAATCAACTCAAAAGCTAGACTCTGCAACGTAAATGATCGATCAAGAGTTGATTGGTTATCCGTTTTAAAAACAAAACCCAGGAGTCGTGTTGAGGTTGTTCAGGATGAGAACGAAGACACAAGTGTGCGAGATGAAGTCTTTCAAATTAGTGAGTTGGTTGAACCATATCGAGTTGCTCCTTTGATTGACTTGGAAAAAAATTCAAATTTTCATGTTTTCGATGATAGTCTTGTTGATGTTGACGCAGAGGAGTTGAATGTTGTTTTTAGCTCTAGCAGACAAGCAAATGTCGATGAAGATGATGATAACCATATTGAAGATTGCGATGAAGGTGATGATTATTCAATTGAAGACGAAGAAGAAGAAAATTCTGACAAACTATCAGAATGAAGCCATGTGTAAAATATATTTTTTTCATGTAATATATATTATGGATGATATATTTTGTAACACGAAATATTTATTTTATAAGTTTGTATTGTTTAAGTACTGTTGTTATTGTTTTGTGCGATGGACAATTTATCATTTAAGTGTTTGCAGGAAGGTAAATAGGCAATACAAACATCATCTTTCTTGCACACTGCACTATCACAGGCGTCCATACCGACGGATTACAGTCCGTCAACATTTCACAGTAGCGTCACTGGAAATGCCATAACCATCACCGATGACTTTGCGGACGAATTCCAGTCCGTCGGCATTTCACAGTAGCGTCACTGGAAATGCCACAACCATCACCGACGACTTTGCGGACGGATTCCATTTCGTCGGCATTTCATAGTAGCGTCGCTGAAAATGCTACAACCATCACCAACGACTTTGTGGATGGATTCCAGTCCGTCGGCATTTCATAGTAGCCATTTCATCACCGACGACGTTGCGAATGGATTACAATCCGTCAGCATTTCACAATAGCCATTTCATCACCGATGACTTTGCGAACGGATTACAGTCCATCGACATTTCACAATAGCATCACTGGAAATGCCACAACCATCACCGATGACTTTGCGGACGAATTCCGGTCCATCAGTATTTTGTTGGCAAGTCACAATTACCGACAAAATCACCGACGGACGGTGCGAATTCCAAAGGGCGGGGCATTAAATGCATCTCTAGCCGCGTGTATTTGCCGAGGGAATTACCGATGGATTACGAAAAATATGGAGGGTAATTAAAAATGGTGGTGCGAAATTCAAAAGTTACCGACATATTTTCAAAACATCACCGATGGAATAATTTAAAATATTATTTTTATAATGTCTGTCGGTGAATCCATCGGTAAAACTGCACTAGAAATCCCAGCGACCGCCCCTTCGGTTCATTTTTTCATCTGCTCCGTTATTCCCCTTTCATTTTCAATTTTTTCCCTCTCATTTCCTTCAAGACTTTTGTTTGTTTTGCTTGTAATCTCTACTTGAATCTTTAGCAAATTAAAATGTATGTGTTTCCTCTACTTCATTTTACTTCAAGATTTTTTTTCTTTGTTTTAGCTATTGTTATTTTTGTTATGTTTTTTGTTTTGGTGTATTTTTATAATATAGATAAAGTCTTGAAATAAACACATTATTAAGGTAAGCATATTTCATTCCTAAAGTCTATAGTTTTTTTTTTAATTTATTGAATATATTTAATTGTTTGTATTGCCATAATAATTGAATAATTTGTTGAATTGTAATTGTTATTGTTGAATTTACCTTGTAATTAGTAATTGAATATGTTGGAAAAAATTTAATTATATTTTTCTCTCAATTTTACTCAATTATTGCATGATTTGTGTTTAATTATTTCCATTAATTTTAATTGTTAGCCTAGACTAGAGTTTTTTTTTTAAAAATTTATTGAATATATTTAATTGTTTGTATTTCCATAATAATTGAATAATTTGTAGAATTTTAATTGTTATTGTTGAATTTACCTTGTAATTAGTATAGATGTTATTTGTATAGATGTTATGTTATATACAAGATTAGTATAGATGGGGTCAATTGGTTGTGGCTATTGTTAATATTTGCATGTTTGAAAAGTTTGGGGAGTCTCCGATATAGGGGAGGTGCTGCCAATTTTTTTTTAACATTCGAATTTAATTATATAATTATTCGTATAAAATTGTGTAAATGCATAGAATGAAATCCACAGCTCGACGCTCATATATGGTCGTAGCTAGTTCTTCTAGCAGCTAGGATGACATATCCTTAGGTGCCTGTAAAGAAGAGGCACCTACGCCGTCACCCGATGCCGCCTCTTCCAAAGACGGTTTCACAAATAAGAGGCAGCGTGCCTTCGTAGCGGAATCAATTCACCCGCAAGTACGAGGCACAGTGGAAGGACAACCTTTCAATGTAAGTTTGTTTCGGTTTTAGTTTTTTTTTATAACATAATTTATGAACAACTAATCAATATTTCATTAATTTAATTTATTTTCAGGTTCACAAACATTGAGATCGCCCGAGTAATATCATCGGTGTTTAAATCGTCGATGAAGATTCCATTATTTCAATGGAGTTAGGTATCCAGACATCCTAAATAGATACCTCAAATCGATACATGGTTTGACAAATTTGAGGTTGGTGTTAATTTCTAATTTCCAGCTTATTTCTAATAAATTATTAATATAATTGTAAATAAATTATTATTTTTATTTAAAATTAATTATTTATACACAGGACAAATTCGATTGGGACAGAGCGCATGACACTGTTGTGAGGAGGGTGTGGGAAAATCACGCGGCAACTAGGTAACTTCGAAAACGATACAATATTTTTTTAGAAAAACATTTATGTTTCAAAATCTAATTTCTCACTATGCAAGCAGGTTGCGTGATTTTTGGTATGAAGCACAAAAAAAGGCAAAAAACAATGCGAGAGATAAGGGTCTCCAAGGCTGGAACGACGTGGCGGTTTGGAGGGATTTCAAACCGATATACATCCCGACAGATATATGGCCGCAATATCTTAAGAACGTGACGTCTGAGCGGTTCACACGACGCTCACAGTCCAGTGCTGGCAACCGGAACCGGCCAATTCATGGCTCGGTGACAACGCACACCGGCGGCTCTGTTCCGTTTGCTGCACATGCAAAACGGATGGTAAGATTAATTTAAATGAAATATATCGTTAAATAATTTGTTGTTACTTAATTAATTTTTTTCATTACAGGCTATGTCTCTTGGACGTGAGCCGAGCCCAATGGAGCTGTTTGCTGAGACGCACGTGCGGAGTCAAGACCGCCAAAAGGGGGTGCAACAGTTTGTTGAAAACCGCGCTCAACACTTTGTGGTATCAACCATTTTATTTCATAAGTTATTATTTTTATTGAATTGAATATGATGATGATGATTTCTTTTTTTCATTTTGAGGAGACCTATAATAGTCGGTTGAGGGAGAGATATGGGGACGATCCTTCGACCCATCCGAATTTCGATCCGGATTTGTGGATGGAGGTCGGATCGTCCGGTGGACCCGATAACAATCGGGTGTACAGGCTCTCCAACACTACGGCCGAGAACTTGCGTCGGTCCGTAGTGTCTCAACCGCTGGGAGCTCCAAATCAGTATCGAGCACCCAATCTGAGGATATCATGGTCTTGAAACAACACACGGCTAATGGTCATGAACATGACTTCACAGAGTGGTGATACATGTCCGCCACCTTTTTGGCCGTATAAAAACCAGCCTCCTCCTCCTCCTCCTCCGTCATTGTGGTAATTTAATATTTTTTTTGAAACACATTCAATTTGTAATGAATATTATTTAACTTTATTTTTTTGTTCTTAATGTTTAATAAAATTTTATTTGCATAATTGGTTTTTTTTACTATTAATTTATATAATTTTATATTATTTATTCTAAATCATTTTTTTAAAAAAAAAATTAAAATACCCACCGAGGGATTTACCGATGGAATGTATCACCAACGAATTTACAGACGGATATAATCCGTCGGCATTTCACAGTAGCTTGGTGGAAATGCACACTCACCGACGAAGTTTCCGACAGATAACGTCCGTCGGCCTTTCACCGATAGCTAAAAAATATTTACTATATATGCCACTATCACCAACGGAATAAATCCATCGGTAATGTTCCAGCGGGAAGTTTTTTTTTTGGCGCACAATTTTCGTCTGTAAAACCATCAGTAATATTTTTTTTTACCGACAACTTTAGCAACGGAATGCGGTGTTACCGACGAACGTTATGCCGACGGAAGTTTTGCGTTGGCAATTTAGTCGGTAAAAAAATTACCGACAAACTCTGAATCTCATACCGACGGAATGTGTCCGTCGGTAAAACTATGAAATCTTGTAGTGGCATAATATGTATACATTCTCCGGTAATGTTGCGATTCTGAGTTATACTATTTTTGGCTGCTTTAATTAGAAGATTTTTGAGCATATTAATTTGTTGGAGATGCTGCTATTGTTATTTTTATTTTAGTTGTTTAAGTACTCAGAACTTAAATCAAGTATCTTACTTTGAATAATTAGCTCTTGAATCAATAGTTCTTTTTTTTTTTTTTGTTAAAGTTTGCTCTTAGATTTTTCATAATTTCATCTGCTTGATTACAAAACAAATGTGGGTCGTGCGATAATGATCACGTTAATAACTAGGGCTCAAAACTGAGCATTTTATGTGCAGATTCTACTCTCTGATAAGGTGTTTGCAAGTCCACATCTTTAAACTACGATCAACTGGCTGGAAAACAGAAGTTTCTGAGATTCAAAAGGACTAGATATTACATCCATAACTATCATGTTCATGCTTTTTTGTATGCTTCTAGTCTCTAGGGGTCTAGACATAAGTTGGTGCCAAGTTAACTTCTCTGCTGAAAGTCTGTCTGCCTGCCATATATCTTGCTTTCGTTCGGGGTCATGATTTGGATTGCCCAGAATTTCGCTACTGTGCTGCGTGTTGTCCTCGATCATGCCGACAAAAGCACCGAGAGGCAAGAAGCCAACGAGGCGAAAGCAGCAGCTGCAGGATGGAGCTGAACATGAAGCCAGAACAAAGAATGGCAGGTAACACTGACATGTACAGCAACAGCAACACAAGGAAAGCAAAGACAGGCAATTCTCACTCCGCCTCTAGTAATTATCCTGCCATGCCAAGTGGGTGAGTGTGTTTATTTGTAAGGTTTCTGTTCCCATTTTTTCTAAATTTTTCTTTCATTAATAATTAACATAAAAAAATAAAAAAAAATAAGAAAAGTATGAAACACAAATAAAAAATTATTGACAAATAAATATACAAAACAAAATGATATTTTACTGTAGATGTAGACTCCAATGCACTGTTGCTAGGCATTATTGTATATTGTCCAATAAGAAATTAAGGCAACGTCTTTTTGACAAGAAATTGCGTCGTTTTTCCTAAAACTTAAATGATTTTTGACATTGTTTTCACTTTAGTCCTTAGAGTTTAATACTCATACTAAATGGTCCCTAAACGTTGCTTGTGTTGAACTTAAGTCCTTGAATATAGAGGTACACGAGAGAGAGAGAGAGAGAGGTGGGAGGAGAAAGGAGAGAGAAATCTTTGGCGAGCTGTGATCCAAGCATGTATCCGCCATTATTATTGGAGTTTGTTGATGATAGTTTAAGCGCTCTGAGTGAATGGAAAAAATAGATCGGATTTTTTAAAAAAGATTCTGTTTTTTTTTTTTAAAGTAATTCAATATTTTTAGGTTTCTTCAGTGTATTGGAGCATTTTTTGAGGTTTAAAATAGTTTATAAACGTTATTATACGATTCTAAGCTGTTTTTGCATAAAATTAGTGTGGGAGATGGGTCACAGGCTAAAAAATGTGGCCTCGTGAGTTTTTGATGACATTTTAAAGAAATGAATTGCTTTTTGTTTATTATACTTTTTGTTTTTTTAAATATAGTAAAAAAATATATTTACCCTTGAAATTAAAAAAAAAAAGTAAGCATGCGTACATGGGCTTTTTCGCCCTTTCAAGGAGATTTGTTTTTTGTTACTTTCATATTCATGGAGAGTATTTCGGTTTTTTTATGTTGAATAATTGATTTTTAAATTAAAAAATTGTTGGAGGTTTAAATTGAAAAGAAAAATAAATCAAACAAAATGACAAAAAAATTAAAAAAATAAGAACCAAATTAAAAAAAAAACAATACACCGTAAACTTGGATGAAATTGAAAACATCAAATTTTTTAGAAAATTGCTAAGGAAAAATATTAGAAATAAATAAAGAAGGGCCAAATTGGAAAAACTTATACATGACACATTAGAATTGAAGAATGAAATTTAAAACAAATAACACTTTGATAAAAAGACTAATGATAAAAATTAAAAATCAAAAGAATAAGAATTAGAGTTGAAATATCAACAACTAAAAAGACCAACCTGTATTTTTTAGGGCAAAAGAGAAGAAAAAGAAAGAAAAAGAAAGGTCAAACAACGACAAATCCCTTCACCGTCGGCGACACGCACCATACCGGGAGGAAAAGGACATGACAACGATTCCAACAACATGATAGAAGAAAATTTTATGCTACTAGTAGGCGCCAGATGTGCCAACAACATCTTATAATTAAATAATATTTAATCAATGTTAAAAAAATTACTCTTGATTATCCTAATAATTAAAAAATACTAGAGAAAAAGACCAAAAGGCCCCTGAACCTGTGGTTTAAATTATTTGATTCCAAGGATATACCAATTTACTATACATGAATTAATGAAAAGACAATTACCCCCTCCCCCCTCTTTGTTAGTGTTCTAAATCTTGATTTTGGGAGTAATTAAGTTATTATATTGTGTTTTAAAAAATAAAAAATATAAATATATCCCTAGATAATCTTTTAATGACTAATACGCCTTGTGAAAGGAAAACAAATACCACTAGAACAAAGACAAGTGGTTTTTTTGGGAAAGGAAAAACCATCATTTTACCATTATGATGAATAGTAAACCAAGTTTTAGTGCACAATGTTTTTCCTTTTTTTTTTTTTATGTGTGTTTATATAACCATGAATCAAGTAAACTTGCATGGAAACAATTGTAGAGTGTAAAAAAAGAGAGAGATTGTGATACCTATTTTAGTGGTAATAATTTGTGTTAATAACCATTAATAATGAGTGGTTAATTATTTAGTATCGAGGATAATGTCATGTGGACTAGATATGAGCATCCCCAAGTTATTTTAGGTATAGTCATCAGACTCGATCCGGGGGTTGACTTGATCATGGAGTCGGGTCCCGGGTTACACATCAACCCGGAAAAATAAGAAAAATTAAAGTGTTAATATTTCATATGAAAAAATTAAGAAACAATTCATGTGAATATAGACTATACATATTATAAATAATAAAGTTTATAAGATTATTTCAAAAGGTTTTTTTATCCCACATTAAAAAGATGCTATGTTAATATATTATCCTTTTAAGTAATTGAAGTATTTTAATAAAAAATGTTCTTTTATCTCAAATTGAAAAAATATAATTTTTTTTTGTGAACATAGAGTATATATACTAAAGGACTTCAAATCCCACATTGAAAAAATAAAACATTCTTCTAGTATTTATATAGTGAACTTTGAAAAGGGTTAATAACGAACTAAAAAATATATAGAAAAAGAGGTCTCTAACTAGTAGAAAAAATACATTTAAATGAGCAATGAGCAATGAGCCATTTGGGGGGGTGTCCAAGCCTGAAGAGGTGCAATTTGCACAAGTGCTTTGGACCCCTGGAATGCTTTGTGGCTCTTTACTGTTATTTTCTTTGGATCTTACCTAGTGTTTTGTGTTTTAAATGTTATGAATACGATGAGTAGGGGTGTAAGTCCCGAACCTAACACATGTAAAACCTCTTTGTTAACATCATGGCTGCGGAAACTATTTGATTCAGGTTCCAAAGTCAAGTCTCTAATGCTTGAGAGAAATCTCAAGGTTGCCATACAAGAATTTGAAGATGATGATGCTGTTTGTTATAAGCACTTTTTACCATGTAAGAATTTAGGTTATCAAATTGTAGCATCCGAGGTTGATGAGAAATTGTTCAGTTCAGAGAATGTTGTCCACGGGTTGCCAACTTTTGATGCCATGCTTGGCGCTTACGCTTTTGCGCACATGTAGCTGATTACTGGCGTGGTGGTGAGAAATCAACAGTGTTGAAATCACCAACTGGGATATCTATAATGATGGACTCGTGATTGTTCATGGAGTTAGCGGCTTCTTTAACAGAATTGCCGGCGACAAAATTTGGCTGTTGCGGAGGAACTGGATAAGTATAATTAATGAAGAAGGAAACAATAATCTGTTCGAGGGGATGGTGAAGCCAAGCATATCATATATATTCTTATGTTGCCCGGTACATGTTACTGCCGTAATGTTTGAGCTATTTCATAATTTTTAAGTATTTAGAAGTGTAATAACTGTTGTTTTTCAAGATATTTTTAACTCCAAAATATATTAAAATAATATTTTTTAAGTTTTTCTTATTCTTTTTAAGTAGAAGGGCACGAATCGTGCCCTTCACTAACCCCCTGTGTGAGATTTCAGTGATTAAAATCAGCATAGCCTACAGTGGCAATCCGTATATAATCCTACATATGAACAAGCTTAAATGGTGAGTTCCTGGAAAACTGGCAAATATTATGATTCATTTTTAGGTAGTTTTGACAGTCATCTACCTAACACAATGGATCTATTAGGAAATTATATGCAGCAGAGAGCGTAATGAAACACTGGGAGACGGTTTTTGAGCTAGAAAAGATGAATAATTTTTTATGCAGCCAAACTGTAAGCTGATTGTGACACACATACTAAATTGGCAATTTGAGCTACCTTGGGAGTTACTATCAGAGAGGATTCTCATGTTCTTTTGTTATCTCCCCAAATATTAGTATCCTATGAATCATACTCTTTCTCCTTCTCCTTCTCCAACTGCATGAGATTCATGCTATTTTCTTATCCCTGTCTCCTTTTAATTTATTGGACTATTGGAGATTGCTTATTAAAAAGGATCCTTTTTCACTTTCTTTAGCTTCGTCCTTCCCATGGTTTCTCTAGCTTTTTTTTTTTTCCTACCCTTCAATTCTGAGTCATAATCAGATCAGCACAGCAGACATAGTTGAATCCAAAAAAACTTGATGACAAAAGGTGGCCCTTGTGCACCGATCTCATCCTTTTCTTTTTCCTTCTCCACCATATCCAGGAACAGGGTCTTTTTGTGATAAACCCCCTCGTTTATCGGTTATGCTTTATAAGTTAATCAAGGTACCATATTTGGATAACAGAAGGAAAACAATACTAACACAAGCATTCAGATTTTACTGCCATGGACACTGTGTTTGTGTTGGTTTCATCACTCCCCTTGATTTTCAGCACCCACTTTGCGTTGACAATTGCAAACAACCTTGAATTCTCTAGTATACAACCTACACGATTGGTCACCAAACTCATTCACCGCGATTCTATTGTCTCCCCATATTACAGGTCCAATGACACAGTTGCAGACCGCACAGAACGCACTATGAAGGCCTCACTTGCTCGTCTATCCTACTTGTATGCAAAAATTGAAAGAGATTTTGACATCAATGATTTGTGGCTCAATCTTCATCCTAGTGCCTCCGAACCCTTGTTCTTAGTAAATTTTTCCATGGGACAGCCACCTGTTCCACAACTCGCAATAATGGACACAGGCAGCAGCCTCTTATGGATACAATGCGCTCCTTGTAAAAGTTGTTCCCAACAGATAATTGGGCCAATGTTCGACCCCTCCATTTCCTCCACGTATGATAGCTTGTCATGCAAAAATATCATATGTCGTTACGCCCCCAGTGGGGAATGTGACTCGTCGAGTCAATGTGTGTATAACCAAACATATGTAGAAGGCCTACCATCAGTGGGAGTCATTGCCACAGAACAACTAATCTTTGGAAGTTCAGATGAAGGCACAAATGCTGTTAATAATGTGCTTTTTGGGTGCAGTCATAGGAACGGAAATTACAAGGACAGGCGTTTCACCGGGGTCTTCGGACTCGGCAGTGGAATCACATCTGTAGTAAATCAAATGGGATCTAAATTTTCCTATTGCATCGGTAATATAGCGGATCCTGACTACAGTTATAACCAGTTGGTTTTAAGCGAAGGAGTGAACATGGAGGGTTATTCAACACCTTTAGATGTGGTTGATGGCCATTACCAGGTCATTCTAGAAGGAATTAGCGTTGGAGAGACAAGGCTTGTCATCGATCCTAGTGCCTTTAAAAGGACAGGGAAGGAAAGAAGAGTAATAATTGATTCAGGAACAGCACCTACTTGGCTAGCTGAAAACGAATATAGAGCACTTGAAAGGGAGGTTCGCAACCTATTAGATAGATTCTTAACACCATTTATGCAGGAGTCATTCCTATGTTACAGGGGGAAAGTGGGTCAAGACCTTGTTGGGTTTCCAGCAGTGACATTTCACTTTGCTGAGGGTGCAGATTTGGTGGTAGACACTGAAAGTATGTTTTATCAAGCCACACCAGATATATTTTGCATGGCAGTGAGGCAAGCTAGCGTCTATGGCAAAGATTTCAAAGATTTCTCTGTGATTGGGTTAATGGCTCAGCAGTACTACAATGTAGCTTATGACCTTAACAAGCACAAGTTATTCTTCCAGAGAATTGATTGTGAACTTCTTGATGAGTAAATTCCATCATGTGACCTTGAATTTTTATACCATCGTATAATTCCCGTTACAGGAAAACAGAAAAATGCAGGGGAACATTTTTGCTCTGAATAATCCCATTTTGTGTGATACCTCGTAAAACCATGGAGAACACAATAAGCTAACCAATAAGAACTTGCAAAAGAAAAGGCATCTGTCTACTGCATTGAGAAATATCAAAAGATAACAACCCAGAAGCTAACATATATATGCTGAAAGACAATCACAAACAAAAAGTTTGCAGAAGCTAAAATCCAAGTTTACACGTAATGTTTTTCTCCTTGGATATTGAATTATTGAGCCTCAAGTTCGTAGCTTAAATTTCAGTTGCATGATTCTCAAATACACGTTGTGTATCATGTAAGCAGCTTTCCAATATCTGCTCGAAAAGAGTAGATTAATACTTCGGAAGAAAAGCGAGGGGAAAATAAACAAAATTAGGGATACGACCATCCGAGGAACATTGAACTAGGAAATTTATGGGTTCTAAATTATCTATGTGGGATTGTGGTGGCTTTCTTATTGTTGAAAAGGTCTCATTCGCAACAATTTAAAAATCACAAGAAGCTGTAATGTATACAATATTAAGTATGGAATCTTCTTACATGTTTTATGGAAATTGGTTTGTTTGCTTGTATGGAACAGATGAGTACTGATGTTACACGAGCATCTGCTCCAAAACCCTGGTTTTCTCCGGTATTTGCATGAACCAGAGCTAGCAGGGAGTCATAAGGTCAGATTAAGTAGATTTTTCGGTACAGGGGAGAAATGATAAGTGTAGATGAAGAAAGTTTTACAAGGCGTAAGTCATAACAGACTACCTTTGCCATTCACCTAACGACTACCCATGAGTTCAAATCCTGTTTAATCTACTCTTGACTTAAGCTTTTGGATCAAATGGATCTTTATTAATGTTAAACCAAATGCCAAAAAACATGGATGATATGATCAATGATCCTGGAAGTGCGTTCACCTGACTCCGTGAGTCTATTTGAGCACCAGCGCTAGGTAGATCTTTGGCGAATTCGTGCTCCGAGGATGACACAAACCAAGCTCTAAAGGGCTTTCTGGCTGGCACGTTCAACTTTGCAGAGCCGGCTGATACAGCAATGGGCATTGACAGCATTTTTTTCCGATGAAGAAGAGGGTTTTTTCATGGCTATTTATCCAATTTCTGGCAACAAATGAAAATCTCACAATAATAGTAATAAGGGTTCAACAGTTTTACAAGGTTAAGCTTCTGGATTAATCACATGGATTATTGATTCAGAATGTCAATGTCTGAAATTATTTAGAAAGTCCATAATGATCCTTCTAAATTAGCAACCAACAAAATTCCATGTAAACCAAAAAATCTTAAGCGCGCCCTACATCCCAAAGATGATCGGGTGGCTTGAGATTTCTTCACCAGAAAATCAGAATCCAGTATTATTATGCAGGGTAAATTTTTGTTTGGAACAAGGTTTGCGGTGCCAGAATCGTGCTTGTCCTACTCCTATACTCACCAAGTTGCCAACCCTGAAGAGAGCGCGCATTGTCTGTTTAAGACCAAATAGCTTGCAAACAAAAGATGCTTTGGTTTAATGTCAGGGCACATGATGTCTGAGGCTTGCCCCGAGGGTCATTGAAAGCTTGCTTTCTTCTTTGTGCATGAAGCTGCAGTCCCACTAGCTTATTGTACTCAGAGTAACAGAAATAGCAACAATTATACACCACTCAAAAACAGACCAAACGGAGACATTTCCCTTCTCCAAATGCAAAGACAAACAAGTTCATCCTCGGATAATCACGAATATCCTCAACTTACACCAGGTTGCCCATCTACTCAAAATGCAAAGACAAACAAGTTCTCCAGTTTTTCCCTCTTCTTGCGGGTTTTTTTCATCCTCAGCACCTTCCTAGTCAACAGAAGATCACAGACAGGGTCATATAGAGAATATAAAACGTTTTTCATGCCTATAAAGATAGCCAACCAAAACAAGATAAGAAAAGATACCTCTGAACCTACTGATAAAAAACCTCTAGTGAATCCAAAAGATTTGCAGGCTCCAAATGCTGGTGGCATCTGGAAAGAAACATGAAAGAGTTGTTGGGTTTGTTGCCATTAATGTGCAGCAACCATTAATGAACGGCACCGTCCATTGACAAATGCAGCAGCCCTTTCGAAATGTCAAAGGTTGGCAGCCACCATTGTTGAAGATGAGCTGGAGTTGGTGGCCACCATTGTTGACAAAAGAGTAAGAGAAGCTGCCATGGATGTCTATAAATAGAGGCATACGTGAGAGAGCAAAATGAGAGAGTTGAGAGAGAAAATGTCAAAGAGTTATATATCGATTTTAGACAAGTTGGTGGTTGACAGCATAAATACCGTGGGGCTCTTTTATATATATATATATATATATATATATATATATATATATATATGTTTTGGAATTTTTTTTATTGTTTATTTATTTATTTATAATTTAGTCTTTTATTAATATTTAGAGTTGATAATATATTTAAAATATCTTTAATATAGTTATTCTAATATAAAAAAAATATCTCAACAACATTAAAGAAATTATTTAAATTCTTCTTCTTGTTTTTTTTTTTATTAAGAGTAAAGGGATTAGAATTAAAGAATAGAAAAATATTGAGGTATGGAGGGGAGAAATGAATAAACCAATAATGAAAATCCAGGCAAAGAGAGAGAAAGAGAAAGACAAAAAATAAAAAAAAGAGAAAAAAAAAGGAAGGAAGAATTAAGTTCCCAAAGCCACAACGACCCTTCTATTGCCACTAGCACCACTTTATAGGGAAAATGATGCCTTTATTATTACAACGACATAAACGAAGACACCAATCAAATCACAGACAAAGTTTCACACGCTACTCAAAGGTAGGGGACCTTTGTCAAGTTTTGGAGCGAACACTTTTTTATTTATTTATTTAGTCTCTCGATTTTTAAAATCTCTTCAATTCAATCTCTTATTTTTTAATTATTTTTTTAAATTTTTTTTAATTTTATCATTTAACATTAGATTGATTAGAAATTGAACATCATATTTTATTTTTTTTCATTAAACATTTCTATAAGGTTATCATAGTATCAAACAAACATCCTAACATTGAGATGATGAATGATTATTTATTTTTTTAAATAAAAATAGTTTTGAAAACAACCCAAATCATTAAACTTTATTGAGTTAATGACTCGGTTAGGAGATTTAGTGGGGTAACTCAGGTTATCCCGGTTCACTAGTTTGGCTAGATATCTTTTTTGCTTTTTTTTTTCTAATTGAACTCGATTTTATGATCGTTTATTATTTTTTTTATCATATAGTTAAAAAAAAGTTAGTTTGGAGAAAAAACCATGTTACTAACTCATTTCAAAGTTCAATATATAAATAGTAGAATAATGTTTTATTTTTTCAATGTGAGATTTGAAACTCTTTAATATATATACTATATGTTCATAAGAAAAAAATTAGGTTTTTTTAATATGGGATAATAAACCTTTTTGGTTTGAATCCTTCAACTTAAAAGAATAAGATAATAACTTTTCAATGTGGGATAAAAAAACTTTTGAAATAATCTTTTAAACTTAATTATTTACAACATATATAGCCTATATTCATATGGATTGTTTCTTATTTTTTTCATATAAAATATTAAAACATCAACTATATTTTTTAAAGTTTTTTTGGGAGACACGAGCCTTGACCGGGTCTGTTTCATTCAAAATTCAGGCCTACAATTGGCCCGGAGTAACTCGTAACTCTGGTGACCCGATAAAAATCTAGTAGAGACATTTTTTTTTTCAAATATGTTTTTTCTCCTACCTAGAGTCCCTTTTTTATATATATATATTTAGTTAGTTACTAACTCATTTCAAAATTCACTATATAAATAGTAGAATAATGTTTTATCTTTTCAATGTGGGATAAAAAAACTTTTGAAATAATCTTTTAAACTTAATTATTTACAACATATATAGCCTATATTCATATGGATTGTTTCTTAATTTTTTCATATAAAATATTAAAACATCAAATATATTTTTTAAAGTTTTTTTGGGAGACACGAGCCTTGACCGGGTCTGTTTCATTCAAAATTCAGGCCTACAATTGGCCCGGAGTAACTCGTAACTCTGGTGACCCGATAAAAATCTAGTAGAGACATTTTTTTTTTCAAATATGTTTTTTCTCCTACCTAGAGTCCCTTTTTTATATATATATTTTTAGTTAGTTACTAACTCATTTCAAAGTTCACTATATAAATAGTAGAATAATGTTTTATCTTTTCAATGTGGGATAAAAAAGCTTTTGAAATAATCGTTTAAACTTAATTATGTACAACATGTATAGCCTATATCCAAATGGATTGTTTCTTAATTTTTTTTATATAAAATATTAAAATATCAAATATTTTTAAAAAAAAATTTCGGGTGACCCAGGGCTTTGGCTGGGTCTGTTTCATTCAAAATCTGGGCCATGTATACCCTTTTTTTTTCAAATGTGTTTTTCTCCTACCCAGAGAGCCCTTTTTTTTCATATTTTTCAGTTGATTAATTACTAACTCATTTCAAAGTTCACTATATAAATACTTGAAGAATGTTTTATGTTTTCAATGTGGGATTTGAAGCCCTTTAGTATATATAGCCTATGTTCACAAGAAAAAAGTTATTTTTTTTCAATGTGGGATAAAAAAAACATTTTTGGTTTAAATATTTCAACTTAGAAGAATAAGATAATATCTTTCCAATGTGGGATGAAAAACGTTTTGAAATAATATTTTAGACTTAATTGTTTACAACATGTGTAATTAACATATATCCACACGAATTGTTTCTTAATTTTTCTATATAAAAAATTAAAACTCAAATATTTTTTTTCAATTTTTCCGAGTTGACCCGAGTCAACTCATGTAACCCTAAACTCGACCCCTTGGCCGGGTCAACCCCCAGGTGAGGTTTGATAACTATGGTTCTTATGAAAATATAACTTTAAAAAATACAATAAAAAAAAATAAAGTGATGTGACTGGTTATAAAACTAAAAACTAAAAAAAAAAAGACAAAACCTCTCTTTTATTTTGTTCCGGGGTCTCTTTTAAAATTTTTTTTGTTATGCATTTAATTTTCAGAGTGATTTTTTTTTGTTTATCTATGATTTTATTTTTATCTTTTATATAGATAAACTATGTTTTTTAAAATAAAAAATATGCATTTTTGGATGATATTCTTAATATGTGTAACCTTACATGTTATTCCTTTTTTCTTTATATTTTATTCAATTAATTTAATATTCTATTTTTCAAGATTCAATATCTTGATCTACATTTGTCTCTTGTTTTTCCAAGTTTTGTTTTTAGGTGTCATTAATAAGTTTTTATTGATTTATTAATACACATAATTCTTAGTTTATTTGATTACATATGTGCACAAACATTTTAATTTGTTATATTTTTTGAACTACCAAAATGCATTGAAAAAACCTGCATGGATAAATAAAAATATTTGACACGTGACAGAGCACAGGTCACATAACTATTGGGTTCGGCTTTTAGCTAGACCCAAATATGTTTAATTTTATTTTTTTGCCTCTTTAAATTTTTTTTATTTAATTTTTTTTCATATGGTAAATAAAAAATGAATTGATGAGACTTTTTTATATTGTATAAAAGTTGGGTGATGATAATTTTTTTCATTTGAAATTGGGTTGATTGAATTTTTTTTCCTTTAGCGTTGGGCTCTACTACCCAGGAAGACTCAATAGCATTGGGTTTTGGTGTTAGCAGGACTCAATAGAGTTGAATTGACGTGAAACTCAAAACATTTAATATTTTTTTATATTTTTTATATTTTTTTTACATTTTAATTTTTTTTTTATTATTGATCACCGCAGTGAACAGCCAATATTACACCACATAACGTGGTGACACTGTACATTACCACAGTGGGCTGCACCACCTCTTCCCCTGACAATAACAATCAATGCATGCAGAAAGGTACCGAACCTGTTTGGGTTGTCTTGGACCACGAACTAAACGGTGGTTGGAGCTGGGGTCTCGTGTTTAATGGTGGCTGGCAGAGACTAGTGGTTTTTGGGTTCCATTAACTTTTCTAGGGGTGTTTGTGTTTGGGAGCACATTCATACGTGCTTTATAAAAATTTTAATTTTTTTAATTTAATTTTTTAATATCATTTTAATTTACTGATATTAAAAAAATTTAAAAATAAAATAAAATCTATTATTTTAATATATTTTTTAAAAATACTTTTAAAAATAATATCTGCAAGCACTACTTTATAAACAAAGCGAACCACCAAAGCATGCACAAGATCGACCCATGGCTACTGTTGAATGGTAAGTGGTCACTGGTCCTTCTGTTTTTAATAACAGGATCCAGCTGATAAAAAAAATTAAATTTTTTTTTTTAAAAAAATATTTTTAATATTAACACAATTTAAAAATATAAAAAAATTATTTTAAATAAAAAAATTAAAATTTAAAGAAAGAAACAATTCTCAAACACACAATGAATTTATATATAAAGACTGTATTGGACATCAAAAACCAAAAAAAGAAGAAACAAGAAACAGGAAGAGAGAGAGAGAGAGAGAGAGAGAGAGAGAGGAACAACACCTAAAAAACCATGTCTAGTGAATCATCATCCGAGCTTCATGTTGTGATGTTTCCATTCTTTGCATTTGGTCACATAAGCCCATTTGTGCAACTCTCTAACAAGCTTTCCCTCCATGGAGTTCGAATCTCTTTCTTGTCAGCTCCTGGCAACATTGCACGCATCAAGTCCTCTCTGCTTGCCACTCCCACCACCCAAATCATCTCTCTTCCAATCCCTGCGGTTGAGGTCCTCCCTCCGGGGCATAACAGCACCGCAGAGACAACACCGGCTGTGGCTGGTCTCCTCAAGAAAGCTCTAGACCTCATGCAGCCTCAAATCAAGACCATATTGGCAGAACTCAAACCCCATTTTGTGTTCTTCGATCTCTTACAGCACTGGCTTCCAAAGCTAGCTTCCCAGATTGGCATTAAAACAATAAGCTACACTGTTTTCTCTGCCACTTCAACTTCATATATACCTTACTGTCCCTGCCAGAATAAGTGAAGAAGGAGAAAGTCCCTCGATTGGGGATCTCATGAAACCTCCAAATGGGTATCCTTCATCATCCATTACTTCTGTAAAAGCCTTTCAGGCTCGAGACTTCTCGATTGTATATAAGAGCTTTGATGGTGGTCCTACTATATGCGATAGAGCTGTCGGTAGTCGTCTTGGTTGCACTGCAATGCTCTTGAAGACATGTCAAGAAATGGAAGGACCGTACGTGGATTTTATAAAAACACAGTTTAAAAAACCTGTACTTTTAACTGGTCCTCTAGTCCCTGATCCACCTTCTGGAGTACTCGATGAGAAATGGGCTAATTGGTTGGGTCAATTTCCTGCCAAATCTGTGATTTTTTGCTCATTTGGCAGCGAAACATTCTTGAACCATGACCAAATAAAAGAGCTTGTTCTTGGTTTGGAACTCACTGGTTTACCATTTTTCCTTGTTTTGAACTTTCCTGCAGAGCTCGACAGCCAAACCGAGTTAAACCAGGCTTTACCATCGAGGTTCTTAGAGAGGGTCAAGGGGAGAGGAGTTCTGCACACAGGGTGGGTTCAGCAACAGCTTATATATACTCGCACATGGTAGTGTAGGGTGTTATGTCTGTCACTCAGGGTTTAGCTCTCTGATTGAAGCATTGGTGAATGACTGTCAATTGGCCATGCTGCCACTGAAGGGTGACCAGTTCTTGAACACCAAGCTCATAGCTGGAGACCTGAAGGCTGGGGTGGAGATAAATAGGAGAGATGAGGATGGGTATTTTGGAAAGGATGATATTTGTGAAGCTGTCAAAACTGTCATGCTGGATGTAGACAAGGAGCCTGGCAAGTCTATGAGGGAAAATCACAAAAAATGGAGGGAATTTCTGTTGAACGCACAGATTCAGAACCAGTACATTGTAGAGTTGATTGAGGAACTGAAAGCCATGGCTTAGAATCGTATTTGTCGATCATGCTACATATTCAAGCATCTATTGAGTCCGCTTGCAGTCTGTCTCGATCTCCTTTAATTTGTAGCCACACCGTACTGCCCTCCTTTTTCCAAAGGAAAAAAAATAATTTCTTGTTGCAGCACCTGCTTTTAGATGGATTTCTCTTGAAAAAAAAAAAAAAAAGGAGATATATTAATGACGATGAACTTCTTTTTCGAGTCCTCAGTATGATTTGCACTGCTCCTTTTGGCATTTTTGGACTTTCAGTAATTTTTTTCCCTTTTTGAAAATAGACTGAAATGAAGTGCATGGTTATTGAACGTTTAACATGTTATTAGTTAAAATTATTAAAAAAAAAAATCATTATATCACCTCTTTATCAACATTACATCATCTCTATCGTATCATCACCTCTTCAAAAACAATGCCAGGAAAATGTTTAATACTGCTGTTATGCATCAACTACCACCATTGTTTTGAACATCATTGTCATTAATTATTATCACCTTCACTTTAAATGATCTATCAAAATCTATCAAGAGAAAATAATTCAGTTTCAGGAAAATGTTTTCTAAAATATATTTTTACAAAACAAAGGCACCCTATTTGCACACACAAATTAAAGAGATGGAAATTCTAAAGCATCTAAAATTAGATTAAAAAAAAAAACTAGGGCTAGGTATTGCATCACATTGCACTATGAATGGCACTGTGCATTTTTCAATAATTTATTTTGATTCTTTTATGTGATTTTTTATTAGGGTGCCGTTTAAATAAAATACTGAACATGATGTTTACATTATTATCCAATTCTTTCATAGTTCTTAAATAATATTACATGTTTTTACAGGAATGTTCATAATTTTGTTTTCAATGAAAATGAATATTTTTGTGTTATTTTTAATAGAATTTTTGCATTATTTTATCACATTAATTAAGTTTTTTTATTTTTTTAAATTTCAATCACATATAAAATATTAAGACATTATTTTAATATATTTTTTTTATTAAAACTTGCTTTTGAGATCATGATAGTTTATTTATCTATAAAATAGTGCAATAAAGACAATAAAGATATGCATTAATAAGGCAATGTAGTTTAGATTGAAAAAATATATTTTTCTACCTATTTCAAATGATTAAATTTTTTTAACAAATTTCTATTTTAATTGTGTTAGCATAATTCTTGAAATGATTTTGTTATTAATATTATATGAGACTAATATATCTATTTTTTTAGTTTTTATTATTAATTTTTATATGATTTAAAAAAAATTTGTTGTTCTGATCTTTTTTATTTACGTGCGTAAAAATGATATATTCTCAAAATTTTAAGTTTTTATTATCGTAATAAGTCTTTGCTTAAACCAAAATGCTTCTCATAAAAAAAATATGCTTTCATAAAAATAAAAATGAAATGCATGAATGGAAAAATTAGGGTTTTGATAAAAAAAATATACAAATTTTCCTTTTTAGTTAAAATCATTGTAGTTTTATCAAACTTTTTTTAATGCTGTTGGTTTTTATTCAATGAACTATATATGTTGCTAATAAAAACTATTATGTTGTAAAAAACATTACATGAATGAAAAAAGACAATCTTAATGAAACTATTTCTCTATTGTATGATCTACAAATGTCTAATTTTATTATTGTAATATTAAATAAAAAAAGATTAAAAAAAAAACTTATTAAAAAGATTCCAAAAATCCATTAAAAATATTGTCATTTCAATTATTTTATAAAAATATATTAAATAAGCACTGCACTTTTTTTTATAAAAAAAAAAAGTCAAATAAGATTTTATGTAATTGACCAAATTTTGATGCATTTTCTAAGTTGATTCCGTTGCATCCAATTAATTTTTATTTAATTTAATTTAAAATCTAGCACAAGACAAATAAGTTGGCCACCGACACCGTATTGACTCGTCGAGCTGGGCAAGTATACTAATACTAGTAAAAAGTTACCCATGAAAACGCACAAAGCAACAAACTAGTTAATACTATTTTACAATATACAGAATTATTTTAAAAATCAGGTTCAATACGTTTATGAACTTAAACTTGCATCTAACAATCAAAGAATCTAAAGATTAAATGCAATATATATACCTATTGCTAAATATGCGTAATTCTTCAAATAAAAACTTAAAAATCAAATAACTTAAAGAATGAAATAAACTATTATTGACAAGAATTAGTTTAGGAGGGGAAAATCAATGTTCCCCTCCTCACATGTTACTGTTCAATGAACAGTTACATGTTTTTTTTTTCATTTTTCCTTTTTTTTCCCTAATTCCTTTTTTCCTTTTTCTTTTTGATTTTTTGCTTTTTTCTTTTTCTTTTTTCTCTTTAATTTTCACATTTTTGGATTTACTAAGAATTAGACTTTATTATTTATTTTGATTTTCTTTATATGAGGATATCATGGTCTTGAAAAATCATCTCGACATTGGGTTAGTGCTAGATTTTTTTAGCATCTATTATTTAATCATATTATTATATAAAAAATGATTCTAGAAAAAACATAATTATTGAAAATTAGATTTCATGATTTATTTTGATTTACTTTTTATGAAATTATCGTGGTCTTGAAAAATCATCTCAACATTGGGTTAGTGCTCAATTTTACAAGCGTCTATTTTTTATCACATAATTAATTTAAATAGTTTTTCTTAAACTAAAGTTATTAAACTCAATAGAGTTTATAACTCAGATCACGAGTTTGATTAGTTAACGTAGGTAAAACCAAGTTTATTCAATGTGTCACCGTCTCAATATTTTTTTTTAAGAAAAGATATCATCTTGAAAATATTTTTAAATTCGAACCATGTTTTTACCAATTGTCTGAATTTACTTTAACTCGTCAAGTTTATTAGAAGACATAAGGGCAACTCTTATACAATTTAATTTGAAACTCAAGCTAGACAAATAGTATAGTTGAAAGGTTTCAAGTTTGACCCGTTGAGTTAGGTTTAATAACATTATCAAAGAATTTTTCTTAATCTGGACATAACTATTTTACATGTAAAAATTTCTTGATCCCACCACAAACATAGTGCATTTAATTATCTAGTTATAATCCATTAGTTAAAGGTTCAAATCCTGTTAATATCTTAGATCGACATTAATATTTACTTTTCACACCATTTAATATTTATAATCAATTTATTGACATTTTAAATTTATTATAATTTCTTATATAATTATTAACAAAAACTTTAAAAGTGTGGTGTTTTCACTGTAACATGTATTGTAGTATATGAGAGAAAGCACTATGAATTGTAATAATGTTTTTTTTTTTTTATATCCTTAAATTTTTTAGTCCGGTCATTGAACTTTTTTTTTAAATTTTATCCTTCTATAATGCATTGAATGAGAATTGAACTTGATAATTTATTTTTATTTGTTTTATATTGGATTATCATGTTCTCAAAAAAAAAAAATCCTAATATGAGATTAAAATTGGGCTTTTCTAAGACCAAGAGGACGGAGCCCAATTTTCCTATAATGTAAGGTGGTTTAAGCTGAACTAGGAAGTGACATGTCATTTGCACTTGCAGATGATGATCCACCTGTTTATTTTAAAAAAAAATTAGACGAACTTTCAGTTATAAGAAAAGATGAAGTTAATGGGCTAGCTTTGGGCTTGCCTTAGCAGCCCACCACTTGCCCTTATTTTTTAAGGTATAGGCGTGTTGGCCCACCTAAACCCAAGTACCTTAATGTTTTTTAGTTTTTTTAAAAATTTAAATTCATTAAAATAAATTTATTAGAGATTTTTATCCACATTATTTTATTAAATTTCATTCAATTTGTTTTCAAATTAGGTTATAATATTATTTTAATAACACTTACAAATGCTCTTTTTGAATAGCCCTTTGCAATGATTTTTCTTCTTAAATTTTATTTGTTCACTTTCTTGCACGATACCAATTTTTATTATCATATATATAATTAAACTTAATCAAGTTCATGGCTCAGGTTATGATTTTGACGAGTTAAGTTAATCTGAGTCAATCCAAAATATTATTATCTTAGTATATATATAAAAATAACGGGTTAAGAGATGATGTCTTGAAACTTATTTCTTGAAATCAAACCGGATTTTGACCGGTTTGCATTTGAACCTGCTATACTGACTGAGTCACATCAAGTTAGTTCTCATCCGATCTAATTTCAAACCCAAGTCAATCAAGGAGAAAATCTTTTTGGATATGTGTTTTGATTCCTTATTTTTATTAAACTAGGTTTTTGTTTTGTAGAAATAAAAAATATTACTAATAAAAGGAAGGATTATACTAGAAAATCATTTTAGTTCAATAGTATTTAAATTATTACTCTTTTAATAAAAAATTATTTATAATTAAATAAAAAATTAAATATCTTAATTTATATATATTATCAGTTTCCTAACTTAATTTTCTGTTAGGATTCACAACTTTTTTGTTTTTAATATTTATCAAGCGGGGTTGAGAAGGAAGAGAGAAAACTTCCTCATTTTAGAAGCCTATATTAACGGAGCCTGTTAAGGTCGAGGGCCGAGGAGGCTCGCTACCATGCTAACCCCTTTCGTTGGCTAATTAACTTGATTTTGCTTGTTTCGTGTCTGGTATGACGCATTTAATCCTCGAGTAATTTTATTAAATGTACAATCTATATTATTAAACATTAAAAAAATACTTTGATATGAGCTAGATCGGAGCCTGAACTAATTAGCTAGTAAAATAAAATATCATTAACATGGGTATAAGACATTATATGAACTAAAGACGTTCCAGTAGTATGTAACAAGTACTTATGTGGTTATATTATGATCATTAAAATTGTAAAATTGTAAAATTCTCAAAGTGCGTTAAAATTTTGACTATAAATTTTTTTTGTTGTTGTCGTCGTTGTTTATTTTAATGAGTTTTATTTTTCTTCTTTTGTTGTGCTTTCAAGGTTCTTGGAGCTGCAATGTTTCATGCAAACATGGGAGACACTACTATATATATATGGAGCACACAGGAGAGTTGATCTAGTTTAGCATGCCTCCCCCAACTAAAAAAGAAGGAAAAAAAGTGCTTAGATTGCCGACTTCTATCAAAATCTGATGCATCTTTTGCTTTTGCTCACATATATTCATGATTTAGATTTAGTTAGGGGGTGATTGGCTGTCAATTAGGTCATACACAACAAACTTAGCTCCATTTTCTTGTATTTGATTCATAACAATTCTTGGAATCACGTTCATCACTCTGATTTTCTGTTGTCTTTTTCAAAATGTCAAATTTTAAACAGTGATGTTCAGAGTCTTCCTTGCTTGTGGGATGTTGTGGCATTGTACATGCAGTTCAAGTTCTTGCTCGTTGACATGCATTTGCTACACATCTTATCTAACATATTAATTCGATGATTTTCATCTGAATCAACTTTAGCCTAGTTGAAACTACGGATCTGTTACGGCTTAGCTCAAAAATATATTAATAATATAAGGGATTATTGGTTGTTTTCATCACCAGCATTTAATAAAGAATTAAGAAGAAAATAAATATAAAGATCCTTATTAACAAAAGGATATTTTTTTCGTAAGAAAAAGATTCATATTCAAAGAAACACTAAAAGAGGATTCTAATTCAACGAATAAAAGAACTTATATACAGAAAAATTTACATCAAATGGAAATAATTATTGGAGAAGAATATGCTGATCTAGGAAAAATTTGTGATTGAATTACTATTTGAAGTTGAAGTCCCACCAATATCTTGAGCATATTTACGCTTTCTATGGCTCTGCTCCATGGAATGGTTTTCCTTGTTATCGGACAGAACTTGATCGTGGCAACGTTTTGGTTCTGAGTTAAATTCATCAAAACCTATAGTGTGTGCCACATAATCATGTGACCATCTGTTTTTATTGGTAGCAGTATCCAGTCTATCCTCTTTGGACCTATAAACCACTGCTAGCACACAGTGGTCCAACTGTGTTATTTCCAAAAGAAAAGCAAGTAATTGTCAGCATGCTAAACAAGACCCTGTTTTTTTTTTAAAAAAAAAAAACCAAGCAAAACGTTTTACAGACCATGCCTTCATTTTCAATGGTTTGTGTGGGAGGATCTACAAGCCTGAATTCATACATAAGCCAACGTGTCTTCCTTTTATCCTTATCGAAGAAGACAAGAGATGACCTGGTACCAATTGTTTGTCCATCGTTATTTTCGATAATGGGAATGGGAGATGAATTCATCTTCCAATGTCCATTCGGGGTGTTTCGTTTACCCTTCCTTGCTCCATTTATATGGAGTTTGTAAATAGGAGTAAAAATATACATCCTGCCATTACAATGGCGATGCACTTTATCTGTTCATTAAAAAACTAACTCACACTATTAGCGCAAATCAAATAATCTTCTCTCTCTCAATATATATTTCTTTAATTATGAACTTGTTTATTGAAAGAAAATCTTTGTTTATTCAAAGAAAAACATGAAGCGTGACCTACCTTGTGGTAAGTTTTGAGGATCATATTTATAGAGATCAAAGTCACCAAAAATACCTTCACAAATTGCACCACCACCATATTTTCTTGCACGTAAATAATAATCAAGCAATTCTATGTCACTAGGGTTAAATCTCCAACCAACTGGTCCAAACTTGAACCAATCCATCCAATTGGCTGATGTAGATAAGCTTCTAAACGCTTCCCTTACTTGATCGTGACGCCTCGGTTCACCATCACTTTGCATCGCACGATCTACATCCCAGTTCTTCTCTGAGGTTTCTGAGATTGGTGTGCTCATCAAACTCTTGTCCGCCGTTTTTTGTTCTTTGAGGTTGTCCCTTCGATGTTTTTTTCTCCAGAAGAAAAGAGGAAAGGAAAGTTTAACCTCTAGTGATTCGGAAAGGTTTAGGGCGTAAGTGTATTTATAGTAGAGTGGGAGACAATGTTTCACTGGGTCTTTCAAACCCTACTTCGTAAAGGATTTTGTAGCATATATAATTCATCACTAATGCTATTTCTTGAGATATTCACAAACACAAATAAACAATTAGATTAATAAATCCAGTAGAAGGTTTTAAAATTATTTATTAAAACTATTAGATTATGTATCTATGCCTCTTAAATCTTCCTAAAATTATTTATTTATTAAAACTTAGTCCTTATAGTTTAATGAAAGTAGTTAATTAGCCTTTTTAGTGTTAGACATATATTTAATCCCTCTGTTTATAATCCGATCAAGTACAACTTACTATGTCCCTCAGCCAATTACATCTTCTTTTTTAATATTTTAATTAAAACAAAATACGCGCACGTGTATATATATATATATAAGATAAGGAGATTTTATTAGGAAAGTTGGTATCTTTTTCGAAACAAAAGGATAATAAATTGAGAATGTGGTTAAAAAATTATTTATAATCAATTAGTAAAATATTATTGGCTCACGCTACGCCGTAGGTCATATCAATTTTTTTTAACGTCCAAAAAATATTCATGTATTGCTAATGTTTTTCTAGCAAAAGAATTAAATAATGTAGAGGTTGACTTGATATGATATGATTGACTTAATGAGTATAACCTGGGTTAAAAAAAGTAGTTTGATTAAAACATAATAGTTCAAGACGATATCTTCTTAAAACAATTAAGACGAAAATATATTAGATCGACCCGGGCTAACCTGGGTTAACTTGTTAAATCTGCAACCCTAATCATGAGACCATGATAACCCAACAAAAAATAAATAAATAAAAAATTTGAAGCCCAATTCTCAATCAAATCAATGTTGAAAGATGAAATTGAAAAGAAAATCAATTAAAAAAAATGACTATGATCAACCCAGATTAACCTTCCAAAACCGCAACTTAGATTATGAGACTGAGATAACACTATAAAAAGTAAATAAAAATAAATTATGAAACTCAATTCTCAATTAATCAAATGTTAAAGGTTGAAATTAAAAACAAATCAATTAAAAAAGTCACAAAAACAACCTGAATTGAATCGAATTAATACACCAAACTCATGATTCGGATCATGAGACCGGAATAACCTCACAGAAAGCAAATTAAAAAATAACCCGAGTTAACCTATTATATCCTCAAGTTTGAAATGGGGGATCAAGTATACCTAAAGATCACACATTGAAAGCATATTATATGGTTTGGAAATGAAGGGTGTGTCAGCTCTTATGTATATCAGTCCTTTAAGATAGTTCAAACACTAGGTGCAGTTACATATAGATTGACCTTACCATTACCCTTGTCAAGGATACATGACGTATTCTATGTATAATTACTTAGAAAGGCTCATATGGATGTAGATACTACCCCAAGTTCCACTAGAACTTAAGGAATATTTAACCTTGGAAGCACAACCATTTAGAATTTTGGACAGAGTGAGAAGGAACTAAGAAATAAAAAGATTTTGATGGTAAAGACACTTTAGAAAAGCTTTCAATTTGAGGAGGTAACTAGCGAAAGAGAGTAAAAAATAAAAAGAAAATATCCATAATTATTTTCATAAGCAAGTATGAATCTAAAAATTTTGAGGACAAAATTTTTAATAGGAGGGAAAAATATGAACCCTGAGATGATTAAAAAAATAGAATTTTAAAAATGGGATAAATGAGTATTTAAGAAAAATAATAAAATAAAATAATAAAAGTGTAAGGTAACTAAATAAATATTTTAGAGAAAGGAATATATATATATATATATATATATATATATATATATATATATATAGTTAGATGAAATTACTGGTATAAAGTTATATCGGGATTTATGAAAGGTTACCCTGAAATAAAAGAAGTAATGGAATAAGAAAGGGTAAATAAGTAATTAATTAAAAAAAATTCACCTCTCTCTCACCTATTAAGCCGACGATACAGCAAGAGAAGGAGAGACAAAAAAGTTTTCTTTCCTTCTTCCTTTCATCCACCATTGAAGGGTAAGAGAAGTGTAAATAGGAGTGAAAAGAGAGAGTTTTGAGAGAGAATAACACACCCATGCCAAAATCAAGAGAGATTAAAGAGGGGTGAGATTGGGTTAGAGAGAAAAAGTGAAGAAAGATACGGAAAAAAAAAGAAGTCTTGAGAAATTTCAACTAATTAATTTTTGAAATACATTTTGAAACCAGGCAAGATGTTTGGAACTTCTCTATATCAATTTAAACAAAAATTAATTGATTTTCAGAAAACTTTAGCAAAAAATGAATTAGAGTTTTTAAAATAAAAATTGGGGAAAAAGGGATTTCTTAGAAATTAAGTTTCTAGAATTATTGTAGGTTGTTATAGGAGTAAAATCATGGAAAAATAATGAAGAAAAATGATAGATAGAAAGAACAATAGGGCTGACCACATAGAGAATAAAAAGAGAAAATTATGCATTTATGATATTGTTCATTGATTGTGTTATAAATATATGTATGATGATTTTAATTAAGTTGAATTAATCAAATGATGAAATGTTAAGTAATTGAATGATTGGGCTTATTAGGATGACATTAAAAAAATTTAGAGAATTTTTAAATTGTATAGAATTATGTAAAACTGACATGGTTGACATGAGATGGAGAGGAATTTTCCAAATAATGGATAATAAAAATAAATAATCCTAGAGTGTCAACTTAAGTGAAAAAAATGGGAAAGAATTTGAAAGTTTAGGAATTTGTTGACAAATTATAATGTGAAAATATATATATATATATGAATGAATCATTATTCATCAGGAAACCAAAGAATGATAAAAATGGCTTCCATCATATAAGCACATCCTCATGTTTTTCTCCTTTATTTATTCTTTTTTTCTTTTCATGTTGGATAAATCTTTGGTAACAATATGGTTCCAGATTTTGTTACTGAACGAGTATAGGTATGATAAACAAAGGAACTTTTCAACATGGCTAAATTAAGAATAGATGAGAAGCAATTTTGTCAAAGTGATTGCATTCCAAACTTTTATCATATGGATATTACCACTTTAATTTTTCCCTTTCAAAGGAATCGGTGCAGCAACTTAAGGCACTGTTTGTTTTTACATTTTAAAAGTGCTTTTAAAAAAAATAATTTTTTTTACTTTAAATTAATATTTTTTTAGTATTTTTAAATTATTTTGTTGTGTTAACATCAAAAATAATTTTTTAAAAAATATTATTTTGATACATTTCTGAGTGAAAAATATTTTAAAAAACAACCATAACCACACTTTCAAACCAACTTTAAATAACCAACGAGGGAAGATACGAGTGAATGAAGAAGGCAACAGATATATAAAGTAAGTGGTTATATGATATGTGCTACTATATTTAGAAAACTAAATTGAAAAAAAATATATTCATAAAAATAAATAAAAAAACTGCTAGTTACATTTATTCAATATATAGACTTTTTATTGCTGAACAAAATGAAAATTACATCTGTTTCATAGACTTTTTAACGATAGAAAATGATACATCTTATTCATACAAAAAAAAAAAATGATGATAAATCTATTGTTTATTAATTTGCCCTTAATTATCGCTCTACAAACAAATGAACCAAATAATAAATAGCCCATTAGCAATATCTGAAATCAGATTTCCAAGCTATCAATATCTTCTCCTCGTTCTACAAATTTTCTTATTCAAGGAAATTTCAACCCTAAAGAGCTGCAACCAAGTGATCTGGGAGAATCAAAGACCACATGATCTCGTATTCACAAAGAACCTTCTGATTTAATATTATATAGAATGAATATACTAACAAATTAAATCACCTGAATTAATCCCTATGTTTAGAAATCGGAGTGAAACATGGGTGGCATAAACGAGTTGTAGTCACCGAAAATCATATCATCTCCTTGATCTCCATAGCTACTTGAATATTGGCACTCAAAATATGTTTGTACGTCTTCAGGGAAGCTACACGGTGTCAGTTCTAACTCTGACGATGAGGTTGGTGGGCAGTCTGTCACTGCTGTCATCTCCATCATTTCCTTGAACTTGGATGATTGAAGTAAGAGCCCTAGGGCTGACGTGGGATTCGCAGCAGCTGGCCGTAGTGGAATTAATGTAGTTTCACTAGGTTGGTAGGTTTGTTCGTTGTGAAGGAATGTTGGTCCAAGTTCTTGATTAGGGTTAGGATGAGTTGAATTATCAGTGCCTATGATCATAGGGTTAGGAAGATTCAGATCATTGCTGCCGTTACTGTTATTTTGATTGGGTTTCAGCCACTTGATGTACCGGCTAAGATCAGCATTCAGGCCCCGGTGCTCTATACCATATGCGGCCGCAGCTTCTTCTTGAGTAGCTGCAAGAACTCAATGAGATCAATTGATTGAAGTTAGGATCAATCCGTTTTGCGTCATGTAAGGTAAGAATTAGGTTACAATAAGTGTTGGTGGATGGTTTTGCAATAAGAAATAGCTATGATTAATGTCAGGATTCATTTTTGGATGTAAGAGTATGGTTGGAATTAAAGAAACAAGAAATCCCATAAGTAAAAAACTTCTTGGAGAAATTGTTAAAGAATTAATTTAATCCAATAATTTAAGCTAATAGGTAAGATTCTGATTTATATTATTTTCTAACACATCCTTTCAAGTAACTTGAAAATTGCACAGACTCACATTACCTTGTGCTTAATTTTTATCAAATAAATAAAGATGGTAAGATTCGAATTCGTGATCATTTGATCATCTAAACTCTGATACCATGCTAAAAAACCAATTCAACCTAATAATTTAAATTATTAGATGAGATCCTAAAATATTATTTATATTATTCTCTAATAGAAATTACCATATGTTCCAAGATACAGGTACTTGTTGCCAAACACTCTGCCAATCCGAGCTTCCCACCCTCCATTGTGATGATGCCTGAAATTGAAGTTAATTTAAATTTAAAAATTGAAGTTATAAAGTGTATATAATTGAAGAACAAGGTTTCCGCACGTAGAGTACCTAGAAACTCCTCGATATTTTGAAACCCCACGACTGCTTTTCCTATAAATTTCAATGTCAAGATGAATCAATTTGCAGTATAAATTAATTCATCAATTTAGCAATTCCTTACGCAGGGATTCATTTCCACAACCATTGATGCAAGAAGCTTAATTACCTTCTCAATGATCCGATGTACTCTTCCCTAGACCTACCCTCCATTTCTTTCAGCTGGTTTTGGTATGTCGATAACTACCATTAATAAGAAGAAGAAGAAGAAAAAACAACAAATTCCTTCGTTAATTCTACATCCTGAAGACTATAGAGCTAAATAATCTAAATATTTTTTTTCTCATATCAATGAAATACTGATATAAAATTACCGGAAAATTAAGGATTGTCTCAGGACCCCAGTATTTCAATGCCGCTAAGTCATAGGCATGTGCTGCAACTACTTCGTCATCATAGGCACCTGATCAATAGCAGTCATCAGAAAAGCCATAGAACTACCACTCGATCTCAAATTTCTTTTTTTCCAATTCTTATATAACTCTCCATTGGTTTTATAAAGAAAATGCATGGATTAAACATGTACACGTACCAAGGTAGACTGCATTATCCAAGCATATGGGCAAAAATCCACCAGCCAGAGCCATGCACGAAAAGACAACGAAAAGTTCACATTAATACAATAAATTGTTCCATGATCACGTATATTGAGCTACAACTTGAAAAAAAAAAAAAAAAACTAAAGCTAATGTAGGTGGTGAAATGAACCTTGTCGTCCTTTCTTGTTTTGTGATTCATTCCAGCAATTCTTATCCCACAAATGAGCTTCATATCGGCCGGTCCATCGATGCCTGAAACAATAAATAAATTATACAATGGTATCATTTTAGTAGTAAGGAAAAAAGAAGACAAAGTAAGAAGGAAATTTAAAAAATTTGATCAAGCAAATGAAGGCAAATGATTGATGACCTAGTAACACCACGATAAATGGAGCTACGTTGAGGAGGAGAGTCTCTTGGCACACTTCTCCTTGTTCGTTTCACCTTGGTAACACCATTAGTCGTATTATTTCTGTTAATTGCTGTGCTTTTTGTGTTCTGCTGTGATAATTTCGCCATGAAACTGAGCTGTACGTTCAGTATAGCTAGTAGCTAGAATAATGTGAGATAAAAACTGAGAGATATGACGACCGAGTCCTCCAATGAGGAGGCTTTAAAAGGAATGATATGGGAGAATAGGGTTATAAAAGTGTGTGCTGTCATTGAAGAAATGGCCGGCTAGTGAGCGAACTGCTATGGACGCCGTCTTCAACCGGCTCTTGTGGTTTTTCTCTCTTGTTTCTTACCTATATTTCTATGTGCTGTTTCAATCAGATTGGCAAATCGAAGCTTTTCGCTTAGTAATTTGTTGGTTAATCCACTTTTCAGCTATTGTTTTTTTTTTTTTTTTTCTGTTTGATAATACACTAATATTTAATAATCATATACTTTGCAATATGTTGATGTAATTATGTTTAATATGATTGGTTTAGATGGTGAAGAGAAGGCTTATTAGGATAAAAACAATGTCATTCTTCCGCTCAATACTAATTTTATTTGCATTTGTCTAAAAACTTGCTCAAATGAATGCTACAATACATATACACTAGTTTTAAAACCCGTGTAACGTTGCGAGTGTAATTCCAAATTAAAATTTAAAATTATAGAAAAATGTATCAATATAGCTAACTGATAAATATTAATTATATTTAATAAATATAGTTGAATATAGTTGAATTGATTAATTGTAAAAGAGTTGTTAGAATGTTATTTAGATGACTATGCAAATATTTAATATACTGATCACTTTTCTTTAGAATTTATGTTTTTTTTTTTTTTAGAAGTTATTTTTTCTCATCAAGAACAAATTATTTTTTTACATACATCATCAAAATATAGTTTATTCATATCAAATATATAAAAAATATAAATATAAATTACAATAATCTCTTTGAAACATTATAAAAATATAAAATAATTAAAAAACAATAACTACTATTTCAAAAAAAGCAAAACAATTTTTTTTTTTAAATCAGATAGTAAAAGCATTAATTTAAATTGAAATAAATAATTAATATAAACTAAATCACACATACAAAAGAGGAGGGATGACATTAATTAAAGTTTTTGCAAAAAACACATGTTGCTTGTACATCTAATTGCACAAATTATATAGTATCATAAATAGTTGTTCCGAGTATTATCTAACTATTAAAAAAGTTAATTAATAAATACAAATCTTTGAATCTATTTTTTGTAATAAGATATATCATAAAACTAATAAGTTGATTTGAAATCTTACTATCAATATTTTGACTTAAATAATAATCTTTGTTGATAAAATCAATACTAGGATCAAACTCTTGAGAATGACAAATCCACATTTTGATGCATATAATTTATCAAACATTGTGAGAGAAAAATAAAATCAATATGTAGATTCTATTTAACAAATAACAAAAGGGTTTTTCTTCTATTTTTCAAGAAAAATGGGGTTTTTACCCATTTACAAATAAATAAATAAAATTATAATTTATCAAACTAACTTCTCTTTGATGTATTCTTTCATCAAGATCTAATTGATGGATTGTAAAATATATTCTTAATAAAATAATATATTAATAATATTTAAACTAATTATTTTTTTATATGTAAATTTAATTCGATGAAAAACTAAGTAAAAAAATAAAAATAGATCAAGCGTGTGGGTCAGGTTTGAATTAAAAAGTTGAGGCATGCCCAAACTTTTTAGTTTTTATCGAAGGAGCATATGACAAGTTTCATTTTTAATTATGTAGGCAATATGCCACTTATTTTGCCCAAAATCCGACCACCAATGTGGTAGCCAAAAAACAAGGTATATTGAAATTTTTTTTATCTAAAAAACTTTTTTTCCAACTCATTTTCATCCAAGAATACCTCCAAAACACCATAAAGACCAATATAAACCATCCAACATCCCTAAAAAAACCCAAAATGACTAGAAAAATGAAAATAAAATGAATTCCTATATATAATCCAAACCAAACCCGATTTACCTATCCCGCCATGTTTAGAAGAGAAAATCACCATCATCAAAAATTTTTTCATCGAATAAATTAAACTCTTTGACATCAATATTGGCTATTTTTATTGTCAAAATCGCAACAACCGATAACTTCTCTCTCTTCTGTTATTTTCCAATAAGTTTCTCTCTTCTCTCATTCACCTAGAAACTGAAAAGTAAACAAAATAAATTTTTTTATAGAAATAAAAATTATCGTGAATTTGGGATGAGACATATTTTCTCCATGTTTTATATTTCAATTCTCTATCTTTTAATTTGATATTTTTATGATAATTTAGAATCTAATTATGTTGTAAAAAGATTCAATTGAAATAAAAAAAAGTTTTAAAATAAAAAACTAGGCCATCTGTTTTACTGTTTATATAAACAATGAAGCACATACATTTCACTCTAATTTGTTTTAATATATCGTATAATTATAGCTGCATTTCATAATTTTCATTATTATATATATACATATATTCTTTTATTGAAGTAACTCTATACTATTTGATGCCAATCTTGAGTATAACCCCATTTGGTATTGCTAATGCGTTCCAAACAGGGGTTGGGAAAATTTTAAATTTTTTTTTATTATATTTTTTATATTTTTAGATAATTTTAATATATATGCTGATATCAACAATAATTTTTAAAAAATAAAAAAAAATTATTTTGATATATTTTCAAGCAAAAAATATTTTAAAAAATAATTGTTATTATACTTTCAAACACCCCTAAACATAACAAATCTAAATTTTCAAACAAAAAAAAATTAAAACAAATCACATTCAAATAATATTCTCCACAGAAGGAGATGTTGACACATATGGAGTCATTAGAATAGCTCGAGGGGCGCAGACGAGAATTTCAATGTACTATCATTTGTCATATGGGAAGAGTTTGCTTCTCAAATCGAAAGCTTTTGGGAGGTGGGCTACAGAAAGCTTGCTTATTTGGCATGAATACATGAATATATAATTGAAGGTAAAGATTTCGATTTATTATTTTTTATATGCAGGTGATAGAGATGATTTGTCCAGTTAGTATGATCCCTAACTCCAAATAAAATAATTACTAGCTAGGGAAAAAGTTGCATGGGACGGGAGATTCTTGTTAACACGTTTGGTTTCATTCAAGTGGACTCCAAATAAAATTATTTTATATTTCAATTTAAATTAAATTTATTTGTGTTAATGTATTCTTATTTATATCCAGTAAAAAAATAAAAGTGATTCGTCTCAATTATTATATATATATATATAGTAGGATTTTCTTTTTGTTATAATTTGCAATAAGTGAACCAAACGCTCTTTTTTTTTTTTTTGAAAGATTTTATCTTTTATTAAATTATTTATTATTAATTTTTCAACAATGAGTAGATTTCAATTTGCCTCAAAGATTTATATATTTTCTTAATTTTATCTAAATTTTTCATTTAACTTCCAAATCTTTCACTCTTGCTCCAATTCCTCTCTTTCGTCCATTTCCATCAATAATAGTAACAAAATTTCATCCATGAAATATCTCAACATCACCTGAAATTAAAAAAAAAATTAAAAACAAAAAATTAATTGGAAAAGACAATATTGTTTTAGTAAAATAATTATAATAAAACTTGAGAAATTAAAGATAGTTTCTCAAGAAATACCCAATCCTACCAATTTCATTTCTCACATAATTAGTAACATCATCTTTTTCTTTGTCATACAATTTTCATGAAAATTAAGATTTAAATGAATTTAACTCTAAGTGATATCAATCTTGTCCTAATCTCATTCTATCATTCAAATCATGTGGGAATTTTTTTTTTAATTCTTGTTCAAGATTTTATAGTAGATTTTAATGAAACATTGAATAATACACACACACACACACACACACACACACACACACACACACGAGAGAGAGAGAGAGAGAGAGAGAGAGAGAGAGAGAGAGAGAGAGAGAGAGAGAGAGAGAGAGAGAGAGAGAGAGAGAGAGAGAGAGAGAGAGAGAGAGAGAGAGAGAGAGAGAGAGAGAGAGAGAGAGAGAGAGAGAGAGAGAAGTAACAATAGTGGTGGTTGATATTGTTAATTTCTTATTAGATTTTGTTAAGTAATCGTATTCTAGTATTGTCGAAGGACTGATAGATAGCGTTGCTGAAAAAATAATCTATAATATTTATTCTACTAAAAATATCTTTCTTTAATATTTTTTAATTTTAATTTGTTCATTTTTACCTTGAGATTCTATTAAGTTTGGAGATCAAATTAAAAATTACACACTTCCAGTACTATTTTTAGTAGAAAAAGATAGAAATGAAAAATAACATGGGGAACTTTCTTCAATATTCTATGCATAATAATATTTATTGTATTATTTTATTAATGATCAAGATTTTCTAGGTTTTGAGGAGTTTGGAAATATTCTAAGATGCAATTTAGTAAATGAAACATAATTTATAATTTGATTATTAGATTGAGTTGAAATTCTGACAGAATATTCTAAAGACTTTGGTTTATATTGGTTAAGATTTTATGATGATCGAAGATAAAAAAAAATGCCTTCAAAATAAGACTTGAAAGTTACTATATGAGATTATCTTTATTTACATTGTTGTATTTGGATTCTTTTTCTTACTTAGCTTAGGAATTTTCATTTAAATAGTATTTATTATTTAGGAATCCTAATGCTAGATGGATTATACTAGTCAGATTATAATTTAATTTTTTATTATAAAATATTAGAGATTTTCTCTATTCCTCTACATTGTTTAGGGTTGTAACCTTAGGGCTTGAGAACCCTAGATTTTATCCATGCTATACGTTGTGTCAAAAAGTGAAATAAATATAAAGATACATAACATGATTGAAACAAACCAAAAATTTTAAATGAAATCGAGATAAAACATAAACCTTGAAAGGTAAATTAAAATTTATCCTAAAGAATTGCTCACATGTACCAAACTAAAAGGGGATAGTGTGAGGAACTATTCCGAAATCACGATGGACTAGCAGTGGTTTATGGGAGTCCAAAAGGACCCAATAGATACCTCAAACTACCAGCGTCAACCTACATCTATAAATAGTTTTAGCATCTCTAATCTCTTGGTTCAATTTCTTGTGAAGCTTCGCTATATCAAGTAAGAAAACCTACCAATTTCTTTTATAACCCATTTATGTTTTAGGTTAATTTATTTAAAAACATTTTATAGTATTTATAGTTTGTTTACATATTTAAGTGTTTTACCTCTTTTTCTTAGAGAATCTTATTGTATTAATGTATGGTTTATATGTTAGGGTTTGTTTGAGATTTTGAAGGAAATTGATTTTATTTGTTATTTGATTAAATTGAGTTTGATTTTGTAACTTAAGTGTGTTATAATTGAAGAAACTATGACTTATTTAATGGGTACCAATTATATTTTGTCAATTTTATTATCAAATTGAAATTTAAAGAAATTTGGAGAAATTGATTTTTTATAGAATTGATAATAATTAAAAGGTATTAATTTAAATTGAATAAATCTGAATTGAACAAATGATGTACAATTAGTTGGGTACTGATTATTTATTGTTAGTTTTTTTTACTCATCTCACATTTTGATGCAAAATTGAATTTATGTAGAAATGATAATTAGTTATTGGATTGTGAATTCATTTTTAATATAAAAAAATTGAATTTTGAGTTGCTAGTTACATTATTAATAAATGTTATCATAAATATTCGATATAGGTTTCATAAGTAATGAGTAATTGTTCTTGGATATATCAAGATTTTTCTGAAGGGTTGTACATGCAAAATTATCTCAAAGGGGTTGAGGATTTTATTAATTTTATACTTTATAATCTGAAGAATATTATTGAATGTGAAATTAGATGTCCATGTGTGAAGTGTAAGAATAAAAAATTACACTATAAAGATGTTGTGATGATGCATCTACTTAAAAAAGAGTTTGCCGATAAATACTTCTGTTGAGAACCCCATGTTCCTTACGAAATCATGTTTGAAAGGATAATGCATCTACTTAAAAAAGAGTTTGACTTAACTTCTAGTTCTAGCAATATACATGGCTTTGCATATGATAATAGTAATCCTTATAGAAGTTTGGTGATGGATGTAATGAGAATGAATCAGAATTATTTATGTGAAGGTTCACGTAACATCCCTTTATATGAAGAACTAAATGTAGATACAACTATGTTTTTTGAACTTTTAAAAGGTTTTGATGGACCATTATGGGATGGGTGTATAAATTACAGTAAATTATTGATCATTGCACAAGTATTTACCATCAAGTGAAATTATAGGTTGGATGAGGTTGATTATGATAGGATCCATGAATGGGCAAAAAGTATGTAACCTGAAGAGAATAGGATAAAAAATAACTTTTATGTTGAATAAATGATGAAACCTCTTGTCTTATGATACCAAGAAAAAATTATATGATCCAAACTTTTGCATGTTCTACTACGGTGAATATGCAAATTTTATCGAGTGCAGAACCTTTCTGCATGCTTAATATAAACTTAATAGTGCTAAAGGAATGACATTTATCGTATATAAAAAATTAAAACTTTCCAACCATTCTTATGTTGTAAAGGTTATTTATGTCTTTAAGAACAACCGAGCACATGACATGACATCATTCACATAATGAGGTGAATGGAGTCATAGTGCACATTTCCAATGGTGAAGCTTGGAAGTAGTTTAATAGGGTGTATCCTTAATTTTCAATAGAATCACAGAACGTACATCTTGACTTGTGTACAAATGGATTTAATCCATTTGAATCCTTTATTGCACCATATTCGTGTTCATCAGCCATACTAACTTACTCCTAGGGATATGTAGGAAACCAAAATTCATGTTTTTATCTATAGGCATACTTGCTCCATATAATCCAGGGAGGATTATAGATATTTTTCTTTAATTATTGATTGATAAGTTGAATTAGTTATGGTCAATTGGGGCTTTAACATATGATGTTTCAAGAAAATAGAATTTTTAAATAAAGACAATTTTGATGTGGACTATAAATAATTTTTCTATAAATGGGACGGTTTCGAGTTGAAGCAAACATGGAAAAATGGCTTTTCCATATTATATGGATAATAATAAGCCTTTTTTCCTTAATCAATTATAGTAAAGCTTTTTTTTTATTACCATCGGAGGTTATTGCCAAGTTATCATCTATATTTATAATTGTTGGATAATTTTGTTTATGTTTTTTTTTTTTAGATTTGTTCATTGTTTCAATAATTGCACAAGTTTTGTTTTTTGTGGTTATTGATTTAATATGAGAAATTGTTGGTTTGAATATGCTTGTTGTTGTTGTTGTAAGCTTAGGCTGGCAGGTGTGTAATGTAATAACTATCCTAAAAAAATATTAAAATTACCGATGAAAATACAATTTTCATTGGTTATTCCATCAATAATGCACACATATTTTATTAGAAAATTATAGAAGGTTTAGGGATTGTCGACGTTGTCGATACACGACGTCGGGCGACGGCTCCCGCTGTTTTGTTTATTTAAACAAAAAGGTTTTTTTTTTTTCTCAATTGGGGGAAACAAAGATTTTATTGGAGTCGCCATCTAGTAATTTGAGGGAACTAGAAATCCCAAATTAGACACTGGTCCCAGAGATTCGGGTACGGGGTTAGTTATGATTAAGGGAAGGTAGACACCACCCTTAAAACATCCTTTCAAAAGAAAGGTTACCCTTACTTGTGTGTTTTTTTTTTTTTTTTTGTATTTGATTCAAATGCGATTATATTTTGGGCTTATTTGTAAAATTTTTATGATTAACGTCGGTCCCTAAAAATAGGAGACACGTTAAAAATGACATCGATCCCTAAAAATTAGGAGACTCGTCTAAAATATTAACGTTTATCCCTAAAAAGGAGAGTCACGTCTGGGTTGCCCAAAAGAAATAATGGATATAATCCATTATATTTTGGGTTTATTTGTAAATTTTTTATGATTAACGTCGGTCCCTAAAATAGGAGACGCGTTAAAATGACATCCGTCCCTAAAAATTAGGAGACTTGTCTAAAATATTAACGTTTATCCCTAAAAAGGAGAGTTACGTCCGGGTTACCAAAAGAAATAATGAACATAATCCATATTTGGTATTTATATTTTTGACATCGGTCCTTTTTTAAAAAAGAGACGTGTCGACTTTGGTTTTTGTATTTTTTACAACATGCAAGAAAATTTACAAGCATTTATATATATATAAAATATAAAAAATACCAGTAGAAACCCAAAAAATTACCTGAGTGTCACTGTATAGGTAAAATACTGAAATACCCTCGAATTCCTCCGAAAATTACGAAAATGCCACTGGCGGCGCGTGTGGCACACGCGCGGCTACTGTTGGCGGAGGGGAGATTTTCCGGTGAGCTTTCTGGCCAACCGATGGTTGATTCTGGTAGATCTGAGGACGAGGATTCTTATGGCGGTGGTCTCGACGGCCGTTGATAGCTGACGAGGGAGAATCGACGACTTGAAGCTTCGGTGGCAGCCGACGATCGCGGCCCTTTTCCGGCCAAATGGGGCGGCGAAAACGCTGCAAACGGCCGGGGTTTTGCTTTATATGAGGATAGCGACCTTTCTGTGGTGGTTTGGAAGCTTTAGATGGCCGGATATGGGAGATCGGAGGAGAGAGAGGGAGTCGCCGGCGAGAGGAGAGATATGCTCTGGGTTATGCTACGGTGAGAACGCAAGCACAGTACACCGGTGCAGCTGCGGCCTGTGATCCGTTGGATCTCTGATGGAAATATCGTGCGGCTGTGATTGGCGCGATCTGCAGGTTGATCGACGGTCCGGATGAACAGAGGTGGGATCGAGCGCGACGCGGTACACCGAAATCTCGGTACACCCGGTGACGTGGCGCAACGAGATCAAAGCTTAGATTATTTCAAGGGCTGAGATGTGTTTGGGGTTTAATCTGGTGTGGTAAGCCCTATTGTCTTTTATTAAATCAACGGTTCAGATGTAAACCCTATTAGATCTAACGGTTAGGATATATTTGATATTTTTCATATTGTTTTTAATAAAAATCAATATCCTACCCTCGTGAAGAAATAGTAAAAAAAACCGTGAATAGTATTTGCAATTCTTTTCTTTCTTTTTTTTTCTTTCCCCCTCCCCTCCTTTTTTTTTTCTCCTGCTGGGCTATTTATAGGCAATGAGAGGGGACAACTCACATCCACCTTTAAATAAAAAATTATATTAACATACCTAATACTTGTATAATTAAACTGCTCCGTTGAAAAAAAAATTAACTTTTGAATTATTGATTTTGTTTTATTATATATAATAATAAATATTTATATAGATAAAATTAAAAATTCAAATCAGTATTAGAAAAAGCCCGATTCAAACGCTAAAAATCAATTTTAAATGACCGAAAATTATGTTGAAACACTGGAAAAAACTTTTGACGGGTATCAACCCGGTGAACCAGGTTTTGACCAAAAATAACAGTTTTGACCCAAAATGGCCTGAAACTCATTTTTTACTCTGGTTGACATGGTTTGACCCGTATTGACTCGGTGGACTCGGTTTTGACCGAAAACTCATTTTTTACTCGGTCGACATGGTTTGACCCGTTTTGACTCAGGTGGAATCGGTTCTTATGGAAAGATGCGGTTGACTCGAGAAAAATATTTTTGAATTTTAAACTTTTTCTTAATTTTTTTTGGATTTTTATAAATAATAATAGAAATAAAATAACATTCAAGAAAATCTTGGTGAATCCAAAATTGGGTTACAACAGTTGCCCCCTCTTTACAATGCTTACGGTGCAAAGGCATTGGAAAATTCATTTTCTTTTGACTTTGCATAGTAAGTTTTGTAAAGAAAAACGATTGAAGTGTTGAAAAATGCACAGATTTTTCGGTTGGTCTAATTCTTATGGGCGACCTGCCCAAGTGAAAAACATGAAGGTGTTTTCAATATTGATCTTGTGAAATACATGAAAATGATTTCAGATTAATGTTGTGAAATACATGAAAGTGATTTCAACAATGGTTCGTGAAATAAATGAAAATGATTTCGGATTAATGTTGTGAAATACATGAAAGTGATTTCAACAATGGTTCCGTGAAATACATGAAAGTGATTTCAAAATTGATTTTTTTTTTTTGTGAAATACATGAAAGTGATTTCAACCTTAGTCTTGTGAAATACATGAAAGTGATTTCAACATTTGTTTTATGAAACACATGAAAGTGATTTCGGATTAGCATTGTGAAATACATGAAAGTGATTTCAACAATGGTTTTGTGAAATACATGAAAGTGATTTCAACATTGGTTTTTTTTTTTGTGAAATACATGAAAGTGATTTCAACAATGGTTCTATTTTCTAGATGACCAACCCGATGATAAAATGCGAGGAAACTCGCAAGTGGTCTAATTGTTCCAGGCGACACCTGCCCGATAGTGAAAATGCGAGGAAAACTCGCAAGTGGTCTAATTGAAAATACTTGAAAGTGATTTCAATATAATTTTGTGAAATACATGAAAGTGATTTCAGCAATGAGCTTCAGGGTTGATGAAAAATTCTAAAGGAAGTCATACCTGTATGGTTGAGATCTGATTTGTAAATCGATCTCGAGATGATGAAATCTTTTCAAGAAAGTCTTGTATGTACGGTTGGGATTTGATTTGTAATTGGATCCCAAAGATGGGGAAAGCTTCTCAAGAAAGTCTTGTATGTACGGTTGGGATTTGATTTGTGGATCCCAAAAATGAGGAAAGCTTCTCAAGGAAGTCCTGTATGTATGGTTGGGATTCGATTTATGGATCCCAAAAATAAGGAAAGCTTCCAAGCAAGTCTTGTATGTACGGTTGGGATTTGATTTGTGGATCCCAAAAATGAGGAAAGCTTCTCAAGGAAGTCATGTATGTATGGTTGGGATTTGATTTGTGGATCCCAAAAATGAGGAAAACTTCTCAAGGAAGTCATGTATGTATGGTTGGGATTCGATTTATGGATCCCAAAAATGAGGAAAGCTTCTCAAAGAAGTCATGTATGTATGGTTGGGATTTGATTTGTGGATCCCAAAAATGAGGAAAGCTTCTCAAGGAAGTCATGTATGTATGGTTGGGATTTGATTTGTGGATCCCAAAAATGAGGAAAACTTCTCAAGCAAGTCTTGTATGTACGGTTGGGATTTGATTTGTGAATCCCAAAAATGAGGAAAGCTTCTCAAGGAAGTCATGTATGTACGGTTGGGATTTGATTTGTGAATCCCAAAAATGAGGAAAACTTCCCAAGCAAGTCTTGTATGTACGGTTGGGATTTGATTTGTGAATCCCAAAAATGAGGAAAGCTTCCCAAGCAAGTCTTGTATGTACGGTTAGGATTTGATTTGTGAATCCCAAAAATGAGGAAAGCTTCTTAAGGAAGTCATGTATGTACGGCTAAGATCCGATCTTCCGTTCGCAACAAATTGTAGGAGTAAAATCCTTATAAATCCCGCAGTATTTGGTGAAAGACATCATCAACTTCTTGCATTTTCCATACTCTCAAAGTTCTCAACTTTTGAAGCTTTAACCATGTCTTCCTCTTCTTCCAATGCTAACCCAAACCCTGTTCCCGGTAGAGAGCCTGCAGGTTTGGCGTACTACCTTTGAAGTGAATGGTCGTCCGGTTACAATAGAGGATACTTGTAATGGACAATGAAGATATTGCTGTAGCTGTGGCTAGAGACATGATCCTTCCTCGTGATGAAATAATGTTGGCGGCCAGGGACCGATATTGAAGCAATGAATCGGTCACTTGCTCTCGCATCGAGCTACTTCATCTTTGGTGAACGTTGCGGAGCGTCTTCATGCCGAAAGACTTGAGTTGAATACTCGGGTTCCCGATCTCCAACATCGGATCGAGAATTTAAGGAATAGACTCCGTGATGAGAGACGTCACAGAAACAACTTGGAGAGGAGAAATCAAGAGCTGAATGCACGTGTTGACTTTTGGAGGAACTACGTTAACACACGACACCTCGAGTTCGAGGAAGAGATGGAGCGCATGCATAAGCAATTCGAGGAATTCCGAGGCATGATTAACCATCAAGATGAAAATATCCCTGATCGTCCTCGCACTTTGTTTAACATTTGTACTTGTAAACCCCTTTTTCCATGAATAAAAATCCATCTTTCTTGTCTTCATTTATGAATTTTGCTTTTGTGGAATTGCCATCTTTGATGTGATTTAAAAATACTTCAATTCATGTGAGTCTCGTTGGATCCCGGTGGGAATATTGTTTCATGAAATATCTGCAAAACAATTATGCAATGCATGTGAAGTTAGATGATATGCAATGCATCTCACCTGTTTTTTGAAACATAGGTCCCCCGTTCATCTTGTTTGAGGATCTTGATCTTGATTTTTTAGTGAGCTCTTTTGATTCACACATCCTTCAAATCTATTCAAGCCGACCCATGTTGCTCATTTTCTAAGATAAGCTTTGTTTGAGTTTCCCAACATCCACTGCACCTTTCTCTATTGGTTACTCCACTTGAGAGCATTCGCTTCTCCTTGGCCCGACATTGTTCTATTGGCAACATTCCCATTGTTGAGGAGTCTTTACCAATTCACATGGTCAATATATGAGGATTATCCCGCTTCACCCGAGATTTTCATATACATTTCTCTTATCGAAGATGTATCGGTTATCTTATTGTCTAACTGATCATATTATGAGAGTCAACAATCTCCGTTGCTGGAGGAATTATGATACTGCAAATCAATACTATTTCAGTCCTTATGCTGGAAGAAGCTTACAGTTTTTATCATGTGTATTTTCCACTAGGGAAGCAAATTTCTTCGTGCCATTGGGATCTGGTAACTTGCTTCTCTGCCCCCCTGGAAGAGTTAAGCGCCTCATTTCATTTCCTCCTTTACTCTTGTGTCACCGATTTTCTAACAAGGTGCCTCGCAGTGTGTCAAATGTTCATTTTTCTTACAAAGAAAACCTTTTTTTCAAAAATGATTTTTCAAAAGATCTGTTTTGTTTTTGAAAACTGAAACTCTCAATGTCTCGTTTACAACAATGTTCAAGCAATTCGGGGATTTGTGTCAAATCTCTTAGTAAAAGTAATCTCAGATGAAGATAAATGATGAGATGACCTTCTGCTTTGGTTTTCAAAGTGTTCAAGTGATTACTTGAATGTATTTTGAGAGAAGAAATAATTTGTCTTTTATTTTTCAGGACCACCATTTTTAACAGCATGAATAATAACGAGTAATTATTTGCTACGTCATGACTCTTTATGAAAAAGTCTCTTATATTTTGTGAACGCTGTTTATTGATCCAGGTTGCTTTCTTGATTAGAAAGGACTTTAAAGGCACGTAATGTATTTTATGGCTCAAGGCTATAGAAGAAAGAGTATTTCATAAGCTCAAAAGAGTGTTTAAGGGTTTAAAAACTATAGATCACTGTTATCTTATCTTCACCTTTTCTTTTGCTATCTTGACAACCAAAAATGATACTAAATATTCCAAATTAGGAATTTCTGTTTTTTGTACTCTCATATTTGTTGAGCATTTTCTCAATTATTTGGAATTTTGTTGAATTCCTTGGCGACAGACTTTATAAGCTCACATGCTTTCAAGACGTTTTCCATAATCATTTCTCTCTTTTTGCCCCCTAGTGTAGGGTGTGATCTTAGTTAAGGTTCTTATGAAAGAAAAAACTTTAAATAGACTCACTCAAATTAGGACGGCAAAGGATAATTTTAAAGAAAGTGAAAAGAATATCAAAGATGGCCTTTCCTCATCTCAAGTAAGATCAGTTAAAACCAATAAACTTTGTCCACATCCAAAGCGTAATGCTTGAATTTGTAAGACACCATGTTTTGCGAGTCCATGACAAACTAATATGTTACCAATCATTATTCATGCTTGTTAAAATGTAGGTCCAAGACATAATTTGAGTGATGGTTGTTCCAATTACACGTTTTGACTTGTTTGGTCATCTCTTTCAAGGGAATTGCTCTGAACATTATTCCAAACAAATCATTGATTTATTTCATTGAAATCATAAACAAAGTCCATTCTTTTAAAACCTCATTTAAGAAAACCGAGTTCTCCCGTAAAAAAGTTTGAAAGATCAATTTGTTGAGCCATCGAGATCATGCATGGGTTTTTTGGTGAGGTATATGCAAAGAGAATTTCCTGGCCAAAACTTCATTTAATTGAGTTTGATTGGATGAAACACATCATACATAATACTTTTTCACAGTAATCGAGTTTACAGGCCTAGGTAAATCATCTCCATCCATCCTAGTTAACAACGAGGCCCCTCCGGAGAATGCTTTCTTCACTACATATGGGCCTTCGTAGTTTGGTGCCCACTTGCTTCGGTCTTCACTTGGTAATGGTGGGATTTTTCTTAGTACAAGATCCCCTTCTTTGAATTCTCTTGGTCGGACTTTCCGGTCATATGCTTTGGCCATCCTTCTTTGGTATAACCGGTGATGACAAATTGCGGCCAACCTCTTTTCACTTATCATGTTTAGCTGCTCATATCTCGCTTTAGCCCATTCAGCTTCTTCTAGTTCGATTCTATTAGTACTCTCAAAGATGGGATTTCTACTTCCAAAGGCATCACCGCCTCCATCCCAAATACTAATGAGTAAGGTGTAGCTCCAGTAGATGTCCTTACTACATGCGATATGCATGTAGAGCAAATGGAAGCATCTCATGCCAATCCTTATAATTGACTACCATCTTCTGGATAATCTTCTTGATATTCTTGTTTGCGGCTTCGACAAGACCATTCATCTTTGGTCCGTAAGGAGACGAGTTTGAATGTTTAATTTTCCACTTCACACACAATTCTCGTGATAATTTTTCCATTAAAATTTTGGGCGTTGTCGGTCACTATCTTCTCGGGTGAACCGTACCGACAAATCAAATCTTTCTCAATGAAACACTTGACCACCTTTTGAGTTACATGAGCATAAGAGCTGGCCTCCACCCACTTTGTGAAGTAATCAATGGCTACTAAGATAAATTGATGCCTATTGCTGGCCTTTGGGTTGATTGGGCCAATCACATCTATTCCCCACATTGCAAATGGCCATGGTGATGTCATATTGAACAGAGGAGCTGGAGGTGCATTTATCTTATCACTATACACCTGACATTTATGGCATTTTCTCGACGTAATCAATGCAATCTTTTTCCATGGTCATCCAGAAGTATCCAGATCGTTGCAGTTGTCTGGCCATCATATGCCCACTTGCATGAGTTGCACAAATTCCTTCATGAATTTCTTGCAATGCTACCTTAGCTTCGATTTCATCTAGACATCTTAGTAAAGTCCCATTGAATGATCTTTTATATAGAATTTCTCCATCCAGGTAAAATTCCATGGCTAACCGTCTCAAGGTCTTCATATCTGCTTTAGATGCCCCCAAGGGATACTCTTGATATTGGATAAACTGCTTGATGTCATAAAACCATGGGTTCTCATCTACTTCTCCTTCAATTGAACAACAATGAGCTGGAAAATTTCTAATCTCAATGCAGATTGGTTGTACCACGATGCCGTAATCGCTTTGGGCCATAGAAGCTAAGGTTGCCAAAGCATCAAGAACTGGTTTTTGTCTCTTCCCATATGGGTAAAATCTATCTCATCAAAGTCCTCGATCAGTTTTGAGAGATATTGTTGATAGGGTATCAATTTTTCTTCTTTGGTCCCGCCATTCACCTTTCACTTGACAGATTATTAACATTGAATCCCCATAGACATCAAGCTTCTTTATCTTCATCTCTAAAGCAGCTTCTAAGCCAAGGATACAAGCCTCATATTCAGCAGTATTGTTAGTACATTCAAATTGTAGCTTGATTGAGACGGGATATTGCTTCTTATCGGTGAGATTATCACAGCCCCGCTCCATTGCCGATACATTCACTTGCCCCATCAAAATACATGATCCACCAATCATTCTTCTCTTTGTCTTCTTCTACTATCAACACATCCTCATCCGGAAGTCAAATTTCAAAGGCTCATAATCTTTGATAGCATTATCTCGCTAAATGATCAAGCAATGACACTTCCTTTTACTGATTTTCTTGTCTTGTATACAATGTCATACTCGGCCAACATTACTTGCCACCTTGCTATTCGGCTTGACAAGTAAGGTTTCTCAAAGATGTATTTAAGAGGATCCATTTTTGAGATCAACCAGGTGGTATAATACAACATATATTGTCGAAGGCGCTTCGTACTCCATGCAAGGGCACAACATAGCTTCTCGGTCATAGTATATCTAGATTCACAATCGGTAAACTTCTTACTCGGATAATAGATAGCTTGCTCCTTTCTTCCGGACTCATCATGTTGTCCCAACACACAACCCATTGCTACCTCGATTCATCGTTAAATACAAGATCAAAGGTCTTCCAGCACAGGTGGCACTAACAAAGGTGGATTCTGTAAGTATTGCTTTATTTTATCAAAAGCCTCTTGACAATCTTTGTCCCATGTACCAGGATTCTTTTTTCAAGTAATCGAAAGATTGGCTCACATGTTGCTTGTTAAATGAGATATGAATCGAGCGATGTAGTTCAAACGTCCTAAGAAGCCTCTTACTTCCTTCTCAGTTTTAGGAACTGTCATAGCCTGAATTGCTTTCACTTTATCAGATCGACCTCTATTCCTTTATTGCTTATCACAAATCCCAAGAACTTTCCGGACTTTACCCCAAATGAGCATTTTGCAGGATTCACCTTCAACCGATACTTCCTTAGTCTATCAAATAATTTTCTTAGAACCGAACATGATCTTCTTCATTCTTAGACTTGGCAATCATATCATCCACATACACTTCAATCTCTTTATGCATCATATCATGGAAAAGTGTCAACATTGCCCTTTGATATGTGGCTCCAGCATTCTTTAACCCGAATGGCATCACTTTGTAGCAAAATGTTCCCCACGGTGTGACAAAAGTGGTCTTCTCTTTATCTTCTTCACCATTTTAATCAGGTTATACCTGGAGAATCCATCCATGAAGGAATAAGTTGAACTCTTAGCAGCGTTGTCCACTAGAACGTCTATGTGAGGCAAAGGAAAATCATCCTTGGGACTAGCTTTGTTTAGATCCCTGAAGTCTACACATACTCGATTTTGTCATCCTTTTTTTGGGACTACCACTATGTTAGATACCCATTGAGGGTATTTAATAACTTCTAGAAAACCGGCATCCCACTTGCTTCTCTATCTCTGCTTTGACCTTGAGTAGAATATCCGGGCGAGTTCTTCTCAATTTCTCGCTTAACGTGTTTACATCCTTCTATCGAGGCACTCGTGTACTACAATATCAATGTCTAAACCAGGCATATCTCGCATAAGACCAGGCAAACACATCCGTATACTCTTGTAGTAGTGTTTGTTAAACTACATCTTTCTTCTGTGGTAATCAGAGTTCCAATCTTTAGCTCTCTTTTATCTTGCTCTGTGCCTACATTTATCACCTCTAATTCTTCTTTTGCAGGTTTCCAAGCATGCTCAAACTGCTCTATCCGTCTAGTAAACTCTTTCATATCATCTTCATTCCATTCCTCTTCATCCATTGCAATCACATCCTTATCAAAGTTTGGCCATTCATTTTCAATGCAATATGTTTGTGGATTTATGGAGGATTCAATTTCGGGATTCCCGAAAACGGAAGGTGTTTACAAAGGTGTAAATGCATATCTTGTAGTCAAACAAAGCAAAATAAGGTAACAAATGTTGAGGAAAATGCACGATCTCAATAATATTTAAAAGTTGGCTCAATAATTATAAAAAGACCTTATGTTGACATCTTGAGCCAAGATTTCCAACTAGGTACAAAAACACAAAGCAAACTTCAACGGAAAGCACACAAAGCACATAAAAGCGAATATAAGTAGACGCTTAATCATTACTTCTTGAAAACAACTGGGGCTTCTTCAATCTCCCAATTCTGGAATACTTCATCAACTGAAAGCTTTCGCACAAATGTGTTGGTTGGAGCCTCTTCTAGAGAGTGGACAGCTTAACTGAGGTAACAGTTCATCTTCTTCTGTTGTTTTCGGCTCATCATTATAATTCCTGCCTTTTCCTTCACCTTCCTCTACATTGTTGATATCCATGACAGCAAGTTGTTGTCCCAAGCCTTCCATCATGTCCTCAGGTTTCATTACATATGCCGACTTTGGGAAAGAAACATGGATGGGTGGGATTACAATGTCTTCTTCTTCCTCGGCTTTCTTCCTTCCATTCTGGCCAACCTTCTTTCTCGCCTCATCCTGGCAGCTCTCTTGTGATCATCTTTCTTAGGCTTATAGCCAAGCCCAAACCTCTGATCAGCAGCCTTAATTTTCATCATGTTGACTGTCTTAAGATTTCCAGAATTGGAGCATTCCGGAATGGTAGCCCATGTTTCAAAAAGCACTTAGCTATCATTCGCAGTATCAGAAATGATTGGTCTTCTCAACACTGTCTTCTCTGGTACCCATTCAGTGTTCACAATCTCGAAGGCATGAAGATTTCCATCTTTGCAATCCTCTGCTTCAATATAAGGGACCGACACATTCCTTATCATGGACAAGGTTTCTTCTGCCTTAACTTTCACTAGAGTACCGTTGATAATGTACTTCAGACATTGGTGTAGAGATGATGTCACAGCCCCAGAGGCGTGTATCCATGGTCTTCCCAATAACATGCTATATGAAGGATGTATATCCATTACTTGTAGGGTTACCAAAAACATCTGAGGCCCTACAAACAATTCAATGTCAATGGTCCCTATTACCTGTCTAGGGGAACCATCATATGCTCTAGCCGTCATAGTGCTTGGCCTCATATAAGTAGCATCAATTGGCATCTCATCTAGCATATGCCTTGGTAGCACATTCAAAGCTGAACCATTATCCACAAGCACTTTGCCGATCGACAGGTCCTTACATTTCACGGTGATGTACAAAGGCTTGTTATGCCCCGTCCCTTCCGGGTCTAGCTCATCTTCAATGAAGTATAAGTAATTAGAGGCTTGAATTCTTCCCACCAAATGTTCCATCGTATCCTGAGTAATATCTTGGGGCACATATGCTTCATTCAACACCTTTTGCAATGCTTTACGGTGTAATTCAGAACTCAAGATAAGTGACATTAAAGAGATTCTAGCAGGAGTTTTCTTCAACCGATCTACCACACTATACTCACTATGCTTCATCAACTTCAGAAATTCATTAGACTCATCTTCACTTATAGGTTTGTTGACTTCCATACCTTTAAAAGCATCAACTATGTCTTTTCCTTTAGCTTTCCTCTGCCTCTCCAATTCTTCTGGTGTAAAACACCGACCACTTCGAGTTAAACCACCGATTTCAGCATGGAAGATAGGAGTAGGATTCTTAATGTTGAAAGAATATCCATAATTGTAAGGCATTGTGCCATAACTTCCACTATTTGTGCACACAGGTTTGGTCGATTAGTTTTGGTGGACCACCCACGCTTGGTTGGAGTCTACAAACCTCCACCTTTTTCTCCTGATGGCCTAACATCCCAACTTCACTACTTTCTTCTTCACTCTCTATCCTTATCATGCCGAAAGTCAGCATCCTTTTCACTTCCTGGTGAAATTCTTGACAATCATCAATGTGATGTCCCACCTCGCCATGAAACTTACAGTAATTATTTCCATTCATCACTGGTTCAACCTCAGGCAAATATTCGACTGTACCATCATACCGTACATGCTCTTTCCATGGAAACCTTCAAAACTCTTTCCTTCTTACCCTCTACTCCTAGAGCATTTACCCCTCCACTACTTGCAGCATGATTGGGTAAAGGGTTGGAATTCACATTCGGTGCATCATCAAAAGTTATCCATCCAAATTTTTATCAATTGCGAAGCTTGTTTTTAAATGCATTACAGCTTTCAATGTTATGCCCAAGAATGCCGGCATGATACTCACATGTCGATCCGGCTTATACCAATTTGGGTATGGAGGTTGTAGTGGGGTTAAGGGAACAGGGGCCACTTGCCCAATACTCAACAACTTTGAATACATTTCTCCCAAGGGAAGTGGTAATGGTGGCAATCGTTCTTGGGTTCTTTGAAAGTTCCTTCTTGGAGGATTAACAATCTGGTTACTTTGTTGGTCATTTGGTTGGTTTTGTTGGTTGGTAGGGAAAGGCTTAGTGAAGTTTACACTTGCAACTTGTTGGGTAGGTATTTGGAAGTTATAATGATGGTAATTTTTCTTCTTACCCTTATACACTCCTTCCACGTTGTTCACCTCGGAATCCTTCTTTTTCCCAAGTAAAGCCTTTCTTCTCGTAGGCTCTAACATTCTCCCCATTCTTATTGCTTGTTCTATCCTCTCGCGATAGTTACGGCATCATAGAAATGTTGAGCTGAACTACCCACTAGGTGTTCAAAGTAAGGAGATTTAAAAGTGTTGGAAAACAAAGTGACCATTTCTTTTTCTAACAAAGAGGGTTGCACATGAGATGCTTTTTCACGCCATCTCAAAGCGTATTCTCTTACAGTCTCTTTGTTGCCCTTCTCCATGACTAACAAGCTTGACCTGTCCGGGCTACCTCCATGTTGAATTTATATCGCTCCACAAAAGCTTTTACCAAATCTTTCCACTTTCTGATTTTTGTATTGTCTAGCCTTGTATACCAGCCTTAGCGCCGATCCGTAAAGACTATCTTGAAAGAAATGGATGAGAAGTTTCTCATCATTCACTACTTCGCCATCTTATTGCAATAAGATTTAAGATGTGTGACTGGGCATTCAGTTCCAAAGATACTTGATGAATTCCCGGTACCCTAAATTCTTTGGGTACAACTACATTTGGAACTAAACACATCTCTCGCAAGCATGAACAGGATCATATAAGTCTGCCCCTTCGACCGCCCTCAATCTGTCTTCTAGAGCGGTCAACTTCTCATAATCAACTTGTTTAGAGAATTTCATCATATGTGAGTCATCACCGTCAAGTTTACAAGAACCGGCACTTGTCTTGGTGGAACATGGGCAAGTGAACTCGTTGTTCGATGAAGAGGGATTTGCCCCTAAATTTTGAGACGTGAATACAAAAGGAGCTGCCGGCATAGATACGGATGGAGTTGCAACTGCCGGTGAGTAGATGTATCCTCCCCAAACTTGGATACTAGGGCTCCGCTCGAGTAGACTTGTAAGTCGTGTGATATCGCTTTTCATGCTCTCTAACTCCCTTTGATAATGAGCCTCTAGATGTGCTCTTTCTTCGTTCTCCATTATCTTCCTTCGTAGTCGAGTGTAATGAATTTTATGGTCTTTTGGGGGACCTATATTTCAACCCGAATGAATGCAAGTAAAATGAATGAAATGCACAAATGGATGCAAAATGCCATATGTTTTATGCATGCTTGTTATTTGTTTCAAGTTTTCCTTTAACTTATGACGAGGAACAGACCGCGATCGATTCTCTTAAGAAAGTTCTCACCGAGGACTCCAAACCCACAGAACTTGAACCGATTTAAGGGAGAAATTTGATGCCATAAATCGAATCAAAATAAACATTTCTCATGAGACTCAAATTCTGATGGCAAACAATCCCCTTCATCATGTTGGCTCAATTCTGATCTGGTCAAAAATTCCTCAATAGTAATGGGTTTTTCCATCTCACACTTCCTGTAAGGATCGGTGGAGACTTAATGAGCATATGAAATGTATATGAACATGTATGTTCATGCATTGACATTTGTTCGTGTCCTAATGGGTATATCCTACTTGATAGGATCTAGCTCATAAGGTTTGGCTCGCTTTAGTCTATCCTTAAAGATATTTTTTGGTTCTTAGATTGCCCGAATTACTCATGAAGTAATCGGCCTCTTAACCTTATACAACATGAGTAGGGAGAAAGACTCCACAATACTAGTTGCATAGGGTGAGTTACAATCCAAGCGAAAGTCCAAATGAGCATCAAGTGGACATAAGTCACACTTGCCACTTGAATCTCTCTTTTCTAATCTTAAAAAGGACGAGCTCGGGTCCGAGCTTTTATGGGTTCACCGTGATGTGTGTGAATACACAAATAGATAACATGCGTGCATGTGGCAATATGAAAAATTGAAAAGAAATCACAAGAGATATTGCATAAAATAAATAATGCAAATAAAATAAATGCCCAAAAATAAAAAGCAATAAGAAAGAGCAAATGAACAAGAAACACAAGCAACTTGGCTCAACCCTAAGTCCCCGGTGGAGTCGCCATTCTGTCGATACACGACGTCGGGCGACGGCTCCCGCTTTTTTTGTTTATTTAAACAAAAAGGTTTTTTTTTTTTTTCTCAATTGGGGGAAACAAAGATTTTATTGGAGTCGCCATCTAGTAATTTGAGGGAACTAGAAATCCCAAATTAGACACTGGTCCCAGAGATTCGGGTACGGGGTTAGTTATGATTAAGGGAAGGTAGACACCACCCTTAAAACATCCTTTCAAAAGAAAGGTTACCCTTACTTGTGTGTTTTTTTTTTTTTTTTTTGTATTTGATTCAAATGCGATTATATTTTGGGCTTATTTGTAAAATTTTTATGATTAACGTCGGTCCCTAAAAATAGGAGACACGTTAAAAATGACATCAGTCCCTAAAAATTAGGAGACTCGTCTAAAATATTAACGTTTATCCCTAAAAAGGAGAGTCACGTCTGGTTGCCCAAAAGAAATAATGGATATAATCCATTATATTTTGGGTTTATTTGTAAATTTTTTATGATTAACGTCGGTCCCTAAAATAGGAGACGCGTTAAAATGACATCCGTCCCTAAAAATTAGGAGACTTGTCTAAAATATTAACGTTTATCCCTAAAAAGGAGAGTTACGTCTGGGTTACCAAAAGAAATAATGAACATAATCCATATTTGGTATTTATATTTTTGACATCGGTCCTTTTTTAAAAAAGAGACGTGTCGACTTTGGTTTTTGTATTTTTTACAACATGCAAGAAAATTTACAAGCATTTATATATATATATAAAATATAAAAAATACCAGTAGAAACCCAAAAAATTACCTGAGTGTCACTGTATAGGTAAAATACTGAAATACCCTCGAATTCCTCCGAAAATTACGAAAATGCCACTGGCGGCGCGTGTGGCACACGCGCGGCTACTGTTGGCGGAGGGGAGATTTTCCGGTGAGCTTTCTGGCCAACCGATGGTTGATTCTGGTAGATCTGAGGACGAGGATTCTTATGGCGGTGGTCTCGACGGCCGTTGATAGCTGACGAGGGAGAATCGACGACTTGAAGCTTCGGTGGCAGCCGACGATCGCGGCCCTTTTCCGGCCAAATGGGGCGGCGAAAACGCTGCAAACGGCCGGGGTTTTGCTTTATATGAGGATAGCGACCTTTCTGTGGTGGTTTGGAAGCTTTAGATGGCCGGATATGGGAGATCGGAGGAGAGAGAGGGAGTCGCCGGCGAGAGGAGAGATATGCTCTGGGTTATGCTACGGTGAGAACGCAAGCACAGTACACCGGTGCAGCTGCGGCCTGTGATCCGTTGGATCTCTGATGGAAATATCGTGCGGCTGTGATTGGCGCGATCTGCAGGTTGATCGACGGTCCGGATGAACAGAGGTGGGATCGAGCGCGACGCGGTACACCGAAATCTCGGTACACCCGGTGACGTGGCGCAACGAGATCAAAGCTTAGATTATTTCAAGGGCTGAGATGTGTTTGGGGTTTAATCTGGTGTGGTAAGCCCTATTGTCTTTTATTAAATCAACGGTTCAGATGTAAACCCTATTAGATCTAACGGTTAGGATATATTTGATATTTTTCATATTGTTTTTAATAAAAATCAATATCCTACCCTCGTGAAGAAATAGTAAAAAAAACCGTGAATAGTATTTGCAATTCTTTTCTTTCTTTTTTTTTCTTTCCCCCTCCCCTCCTCCTTTTTTTCTCTCCGGCTGGCTATTTATAGGCAATGAGAGGGGACAACTCACATCCACCTTTAAATAAAAAATTATATTAACATACCTAATACTTGTATAATTAAACCGCTCCGTTGAAAAAAAAATTAACTTTTGAATTATTGATTTTGTTTTATTATATATAATAATAAATATTTATATAGATAAAATTAAAAATTCAAATCGCATTAGAAAAAGCCCGATTCAAACGCTAAAAATCAATTTTAAATGACCGAAAATTATGTTGAAACACTGGAAAAAACTTTTGACGGGTATCAACCCGGTGAACTGTGTTTTGACCAAAAATAACAGTTTTGACCCAAAATGGCCCGAAACTCATTTTTTACTCGGTTGACATGGTTTGACCCGTATTGACTCGGTGGACTCGGTTTTGACCGAAAACTCATTTTTTACTCTGGTCGACATGGTTTGACCCGTTTTGACTCGATGGAATCGGTTCTTATGGAAAGATGCGGTTGACTCGAGAAAAATATTTTTGAATTTTAAACTTTTTCTTAATTTTTTTTGGATTTTTATAAATAATAATAGAAATAAAATAACATTCAAGAAAATCTTGGTGAATCCAAAATTGGGTTACAACAGACGTCATCAACAGAAAGATAGTACGTCAAAAATTAAGGTTATTACTTCCAATGGAATAGGCAATGAAGCACTTATTTTGTTGGAAATTTATAAAAGGTTTAAGGATTGCCAAAGGCATTAGCTACGGAATAGTCCATTGAAATTGAGCTTCTTGTTTCCAAAAAAATCAACGATGGACCACACACTTTGTTAGAAAGTTACGAAAGGTTTAGGGATTGTCGACAAAATCAGTGATGAAATAATTTGTCAAAAATTAAGCTTCTTATTGCCGATGAAATCAACGATGCAATAAAAACTCATCAATTATGTTAGCATTAATGACGTGTCAAAATTTCTAATGGAATTAGTAATGGAAATTATGTCAACTATTTTAAAATCAATTAAAATCTGACAAACCCTCTCCTCTCCTATTTTTATTTTTAAAAAATTGAAATCTATAATTGACCAACAGTTCCTCTCCATCAGCACCTCTCTCTTGTTGATTTCCCTCTTTACTAGAACTTCTATCTCTCTTTGACCACCCAATTAGCCTTATACTTTTTAGATAATTGATGTTAAGTCCATCCAATTTCTGAAATTTCAAGAAAAAATAATTTTGGTCAAAAATTTTATTTTTTCGTTTAAGCCTTTGGTCTGAAAGAGGAGAGAGAGTCGTTAGATTCTAGCAGAGAGAAAATCATCAGTTAACACTGATTTTTGCCACCAAAATAGTCAATCTCAGCGTCAACAGATTCCATTTGATAATGAGAGTTTCACTTAAATGGTCTTTCACCTTTAATTTGTCTAAGAAAGCAGATTTGATATCAGGATTTGCCTTTTATTTCGGGTTGACTTTGGGTTTTTGGACCTATTTTAAGTTGTTTGATGCCATATATGGATTTATTAAGGTGTGTATGGTATTTTCATGGTGATGTAGGTCAAAAATAGATTGAAAATAGAATTCTTGGGCAAAAAACTAAGACCCTAACCTCTAGTTGTCAAAAACTGGATTAGCGTAAAGAAGTGTCGTCTGCAATATTTTTTAGAAAAACAAATGGCGGATTATGACTTGTACACCTTAATATAAAAAAGTCAATAGGCCAGGTGCATGGACTAGACCTCTTTGAAATGGGCTTGGCAATATGTCTGCGCGCATTTGGCTTATTTTGTTTATTTGCTTTTAGTTTTCCCTAATTAATTTTTTCATTTTCCATGCATATTACACTTTAGTCCATTTAGATAGATTGACTAGAAAATAATTTGAATTGTTTTTATTAGATACCATTGAAATTTGAATATTTTTATGAAATCATAAATTTTTTATATATTAGCGAGTGTTCTTTTTGTATAAACCTTCATGATTATTTTTTCTAGATTTAATTTGGCCGCTAATATTTATTTTGTTTGGTTAAATACTGTTCATTCTTTTGTTTTTTTCATCAATATTTGTAGTATTATTTTTTATAACATTAGCCAAAGATTTTCTTTAAGATCTCCACAATGGTTTTTACCATAGTCATTAAACTTGGCTCGGGGGTTGACCTGGCCAAGAGGCTCGGTCACAGGTCAACCCAGAAAAATTAAAAAAAATATTTGAAGTTTTAATATTTCATATTAAAAAAGACATAGGTATTTAATTATTATTTAGTGATCAAATAATATTAATTTATTCCATCAGTTTCTCTAGGGTTTTTTTTTTTTGTATATATATATATATATATATATTGGTTTAATGAGGAAATGATTTGTTTTAGTTGATTTTGCTTTTTTGGGTGTGGAACCCACGGTTCACAAGTTTCTGGACCGACGATGACACAGACAATGATGAAGAATCAAGACTTTAACGTCTCTGATGATGTTAAGTTTCCTGCAAGTTCTTTTCTGAAGATGATGTTGAGCAATGACAGATAGGGTCGGTGACAAAGATCGTGTGATTTTTTATTCTCAAAACCATGTAATGCACCGATGATGCTCGTAAATTTAAATTTTCCTTTTTGAAATGTTGTAAAAGATAAGTAATTGAAGGCTTCCATTTTTCTATTTTTTTTATATATATTTTACTGTGAAATTACTGCTATCTTGCGAGAAGTAACTGGAAATTTCAATTTCTTGGTTTTTGATAGTACTATATATTATAATACTTGTATGGTATGGACTGTAGACATCACATGTGAAATCTCTGTTGCAAACGGGGTGGTGTTGGTAATGTATTTGTCTTGTACAAGTTTTCATAAGGAAAAGAGAGATTCCTTCCTTGATTTCTTGCCGCCCATCGCAATTCTGCCGCTTCACTATTGCCACGAATAGTAGAGGGGAAACAACTTTAGCACCTGGCATTCTCTTCTTTCTCAAATCTTTGCATGTTTGAGCTTCCCATAGTTATTTGCAAGGGAAATTCATGATCTGATTATAGAAAGGGATCGAAATATTCCAATGAAGCAGTGATATTACTTAAGAAGGGAGACGAGAAACTGGCCAGTTAATGTATTTTCAAATACTGAAAAGATCTTGGCCAAGTACGAATAGGAAAGAGAAGGGAAGCTATTAGGTTTCATTAGGATTAAGAAGCAACACATAAGTCGACGGGCTGGATGTGTTGTTTAAGAATATAACAAATATGCTAAAAGGAAATGTGATTTTCCTGTAGTTATATGTTAGGTTTTCTGAAATATATACACGTAGTGAAAATTGTAAATTTAAAATTTTTTTAGGAGTCTCAAATATCTTGTTAGACAAATGTATGGTTGTTTATAGTTTATATAAAGATTACCTGAAGATCGGATGTTTTTTAAGATTTTGAATAATTGCTTTAAGGTTGATTTGTCGTAAACCACAAATCATCTAAGTGTCTGATATCTAACGGTAATCTACATGAACCACTAGTGAGAAATCTCCTAAACCATTTTAGAAGAGAGAGATTGTTATACCTTAGATTGCTAATTCTTTTCTTTTATGTTTAAAGTATTCCAATATTGTACTCTACTCACCTTTTTCATTATCCAAAAGAAATAAAATGCATAACTTTCTATTTATAGGGAAACCTAAAAATTATATAAAAAGAAAAATATCAATTTGACCCTTAAATAATAACATATATATTATTTTAGGCTAATTTTAAAATTTTATTCAATTAAGTCCCTACTTTGTAAGTCTCTGTATAAATTACACTCCAGTCCTCAATTTCTAAAACTTATTTATAATCAAGTCACACTTGATTAATCCCTCCATTTTAATTTCTAACCAATGGTTCTTATATGTGTGCCCATTAGTTTCCTAATAAATTGGCCCCAATATAAATCGCAATCCTAAATAAAATAGGATTAAATTAATTAATTTATTATCAATTCAACAATTGATTGATTTATATTTGAAGATCAAATATAATATCTAGTAACCTGTCATGATCCCCAAAATATTAGAAAAATCATAAATGACTTGACTTAACATTTTAGTGGTCAGTTACTTAGTGTAATTATTATCTCTTCATCAATAATGTTCTGATTTAAATATTATAGCATGAAGTTTGTCTACTATGTCAAATCATATTTGTTCTTAATATCATAGTCATTGATTCTTTGAAAAAAATTTAAAGTTTTTAACAAATCTCATTTCACCTTGTGAAAGGATTTATAATTAATACTATTTAAGAATAGACAAAATATTTTTCATAATTCACCAAGGGTGATGAATCCTCTATTGATTACTTAAATGCCTTCATGTAGTTCATGTTATAAACAATATTTGTTCATTTGTTACCCTTGATTAGAACAACGTGTAGCAAGATCAAAACATAGCACTCCCTATATACGATAACTTAGTAATCTCAAGTTTAAGGATCACTTACACAACCGTCACATGAGCATATCCATAAACACATGTGATTTCTCTATAAGGAATTCCCATACGAGTCAATTCAATGAACATGTCATCTGATAAGCACTTACATATTAGTTCTAGGTATCCTTCATACCTTAACTTATGAGAACAACTATTTTCTTTCACAAATAAAAAAAAAACATAATATCTATCAGTCTTAACAGTTCTAATTAATATCCAGTCTTAATAGAGTATTGACTAGGAATATTTTAGGAACAATGCTTTGATGCAATAAAAATCATATAATTATAATAACTTCATAATTTATTTTGCAAAGCATTTTTGTCCCAAAGACTTTATCTTTACTCTAGACTTATTAATAAAATATTTAATTCATTAATCAAATATTTGATGAATATTAAATATAAATAGCCTTTATTAATAAATTAAATATATTTACATGAACAAAGTCAATGTCATGTATAACCAACCGATTAGCTACAAAGCACACTAACAAAAGACACACTTCACTATTCACTACAATAGTTGATTGACATCTATGGTCTTGGCTAAAAAAATTGATTGCCTTTGAACTAGGGGTGTCTTGGTATTTTCACATGGTGCATTAGTTATTATTGGTTTTTTTAGGGTATTTTCATCTATTCAACATTTTAATGAACAGTAAAATAACCAAAATATCTCTAAGAGTAAAAAAAATCAATTGTTTCGAGTAGAAGTATTTAGGTATTTTTGTTTTTTTAATAAACATTGCAATTACACATGTACCCTTATATCCAAGAAATTTAATTCATTGGGGTTAGGGGTATTAGGGTCTTTTTGTCTTTTCTTTCTTTCTTTCTTTCTTTTTTGTTAAGTGTTAGTTTAGTTTAGGGTAGTGATGTATTTAACATTCAAAAAATATTTTTTAATTGGAAAAGACTGATGGCGTATAGAAGCCTCTGTGTACTTTAAGTAGCGTGTGGGGAGGCTCTCGGTTGTAAAAAATGGGCTTCTACTATATCATTTTATTCATCATCATCTTCTCTTCCATAATAGGTGATGTGTGTAGTCTAAATATTGTCGATTTATTACCGGTGATGTTTTCTTTTTTTCTCATTCATTTTTCTCCCCTACCCATAAAAAAACACTATGGTTCTCATTTTTATTGGTATTTAAAATTTATTCTTTTTAGTTTTGATTTTTATATTTTTGTCATTTTCCCTTTCATTAAAGTTTTATTTGTTTTCAATCTAACCTTTGGTTTCTAATTTGTATATATAATATGTCTTGATTCGGTCATTCTACTTTTAATTATTATTTTTTCTTTATCCTTTTTGTCACTGTTTTTATTGCTTTCAATTTCATCTTTCAAATCAAGTTTATGATTTTTTTTTTCAATGAGAATAATAATGATTTCAAATTAGGCCCTTTTTTTATTTCTTATTGTTTTCCTTAGCTCTTTTGTCAATGTTTTTATAATTTTAAATTATATCCTTCAAATCAAGTTCAAGATTTTTATTTTTTCAACAATAATAATAATAGTTATTATTATAATAATATCCTTCAAATATAATAATAATAATAATAATAATAATAATGGTAGTGGCGGTGGTGATAGTAGTAGTGATGATAATAATAATAATAATGGTGGTGGTGGTGGTGGTGGTTTGTTATAATGATAATAGTAATAGTGATAGTAATAATGGTAGTAATAATAAAAATTATGGTTATGACATTAGTGATAATGGTTGTGGTGGTAAGAAGAAGATGAGTGATTACAATAAAAGTAATAGTAGTGATGATGATGATAGTGGTTATAGTTATGAAAAATAGTAACAATACTAATAAGATTGCTACTGTTATTATTAATAAAGATAATGCTAGCAATAATTGTAGTGATAATGATAATGATAATAGTAGCAGCAACAACAACAATAATAGTGATAATGATAACAATAATAGTAATTTTAATAATAATAGAAATAGTAATAGTGATAATAATGATAATAATAACAATGATGATATTACTTTTTAATAATAGTAGTAATAGTGATTTTGATCCTTATTTTTTAGATTGAAAATTTTTTTAATCCTTTTTTATAACTAAAATTCTTTTTTTTTCAATTTTATTCTTTAATATATAATTTATTGGTAATTGAATTTCGTGGTTTTTTTAGATTGGGTGCTTCAGGTCTAATGATTTGGATCACAAATTTAAAAAGTTAACATATTTTTTTTTTAAAAAAAGCTTTATGTTTCTCTTTATTTTTTATCAGGTTGTTCTAGTTACATAATCTAAGTTGCAAGTTTGGCAGAATATCTTATATTGGCTTAGCCCTAATTAACGTTGTTACACATTTGTCATGAACAATTTTCTATGTTCTTTTTTAACCCCATTTGATTATATCTAAATATTATTTTTTTATAAAAAAAATAGTCCGGCCAAACGGGGAAAACACGAGCAACAAGGCTAGTCATTACCTATTATGCTATTCAATTCTCATTTTAGGATAAGCTAAAAGTTTAGTCCATATAGATTATGCAATGTTACACTCCAGACCTTTATATGTTTTTTTCTTTAAATTTGTTCAGTGTATGGTACTCTATTACAAGGAAATCTTATGCAACAAGAATTTGAATGCTTGTTTCCTGGATTCGGACTTGATGAGGCACAGTTCAGAGCAATCAGTCATCCATAAACAGGATGGTTCTGGTGATGGTATTCCTAGATGGCCATGGTTCGTTTTCTTACCTGGGACGATGGTGTGCTTGGTCTGCAGCAAACGTTACAATTTGTTCTTTTGGCGCCCAGATTATGCTGGCATCTCCCTTATGATAGTTTCTTCATTCCTTGCTCCCATCTATTATACCTTCTATTGCAACCCCAATCCACGGTTCTTTTATCTAACCTCCATATTGATGCATTTGACATTGCAGGGCACAGCCATCAGATTTTTCATGTGTTTATTGTTCTAGCAGCACTTTCTCACTCTGCTGCCACACTAGTTATGATGAGATCACCAGCCTGCGCGCATGTTACGTAGGCATTTTGCACTAAGGTAGCTAATTGTTGACAGCATGTTTTTTCATGAATTTCCTCCCTCATGTTGCAAGACTTTCATTGTATTATTGTAAATAAGTGTCTTCAATTCTATTCAAAATAGAGAACAGTTACCTTACCAGAGAATAGTGTTTCAATTCGACTTCGTGAACACATAATTACATGTATAAGCTCTGCAGCTGGGCAAGTAAGTTCCATAGCTTTTTAAGAAACTAACTTGTGTTGATCTCCTGCAAGATTTTAATGCACTTGTGAGGAATCCTATTATGATAATCGGATGACATGACAAGACATAACATCTAGGGCGATACTGTAACACATGCAAGTCACTTGGAACTTCATTTCTGCGGAACTTTGATAGTGACTAGCTATCATCCCTAAGATACATCCAGGAAAGTATAAATCCTCCGAGGTTATTGTGTTTGAATTTCACAACCAACAAAGAGATATAACACGGAAATTAGCCAAAAAAAAATATAACAAGTGTCATGAGCTCTCCTCAAAGTAACTGAGATCGTTCAATGGTCATGGTATGTCTTTCCCATGCCAGTCTATCAGACCGATTCTCTCTCCTCCCTCGCTGCAATAAAACCAAACGTTATCAGAAAATATACAGATTCCCGAGACAGATGATTATGTCAGACTCAGCAACATTGCTCTTCCCCACTCATTACAGGGGCCTTCAGTTGTTGCTTATTGCTTCTCTCCTCTCTTTCATTGCTACGCATCCTGGGTCTCAAGCAGATTTCTTTCCAGTTTCCAACTTTGAAAAGTTCAGGATATTTTTCAACTTGCAACCTCAACAATATCAGCTTCATTATCGCTGTAATCCGCCCAACACTTGCTTGGTTTCTCCTCAATTGGCAAGCTATCACAAGTTTCTATTGCTACAACAGTATCACTGGTCTCTGGGAGCTCGGCAGGATTTTCTTCTATTTCGGGATTTACATCTTCTTGATGTTCTTTCTCACCTGACTGGTCTTCAACTCCTACTTCAATGGCAGAAGTTTCAACACCATTCTCTGCTTCAGCTTCACTCTTGTTTTCAACACGAACATCAACAGAAACTAACATGGGTGTTTCTACTGAACTGACTGGAGAGGCTGGAAACTCATTTTGAGTTGCTTGAATACCGTTCAATAATGCTGGATAACCATTTGGTGACACAGGAATACTGGTTGGGGAAATGGGGAAGCCATTTGGAGATACTGGCATACCATTCGTGGTAGCCATATAACCATTTTGCAGCATTGAATAGCCATCGGGAACCCAAGGTTGGCCAGGCACAAATTCAGCTGCATGTGGGTTCATTATTCTAGGAGGGCTGAAATGATTCACATCCCCTGTATGCTCACCATTGTTGAAGCTCGGCTTGTTACGTGGAACGCGATTTCCAGATCTGTTAAAACCACCAGACAGCCTCGGACCATATGGAACCCTAGCTGTTGCTGACTGATGAGGTGATCTGCGAACAGGATTGACAGTAAGCATTGGAGGAATATTCACTGGTGAAGGAAGAAGTCCTCCATGATCTTTGAATCCTGGAATGGTAACTGAGCCAAAAACTGGAATTATTGTGGATGGGTTAAATGGTGGTGCAGCTGCAGAAAGTTTCTTGGCTGTCTCCTTGCCAGTTTCTGTTTCATCTTGCTTTCCTCCTTCAGTCGACAATGCCTTAGCATTTGTATTGTCACTAGATGGATCCAGAGTATTCTCATCTTCTACCCCTTCATTTGAGATTGAAGCATCTTTTTCCATCAAACCAGAATTTTCAGTTGAAGTAGATTGAGGTTCCATATCAGGGGAAGCTGCTGGGAAACCGTCTGATACTTGTGTTTCTGGCACTTCAGTTGGGGAAGAGATGGTATTTGAATCCTTGGAAGTATCCAAATTCTCATTACCCAAGAATGAAATGTTTCCAGCTTCTGAGGTATTAACTTTAACAGCAACTATTTTAATTTCAGCACCATTGTCTTCTTTATCAGTGCGATCCTCAACAGCAGACTTCTTTCCTTCGAGTTGCTCTGTCGCCACCAAACCCCCTACTTCTGTTTCTTTCTTTTGATCGACAGGACTTTTCATTCCCTCTGAAGCCGGAAGATGTTTCACTGCTTCAGGTTTCAGAAAGTTGTCTACCTCTGCAGCTTTTAACGTTGTCACCTCTCCTGATGTGACATCAGTTGCAGATGCCTCATTGCTACCCTGAGTACTTGGTTCCATTGGAAGATTTCCTTTCGGCAACTGTTCTGCTACTGCCTTCACAATTGTCCCAGGAGGAGCCAAAGCAACTTCTTTATAGGAAAAGATTTTTCCAGCTGACTGAACGCTGATTGGACTTGCTGTTGGGGCTGCTTTGGCAACTTGTTCAGTTGAGGCAGGGGTAGCTGGGGCTGATTTAGGGGTACTTGATTTCTCTGCTCCACCAGTAGAGGCACCAGAGTTATTTACTTTTGTACTGAAGCTGGCACTCTTGGCAAACTTTTTAGGAACAGGAACTGTCAGTCCAGTGGAAGCAGCAGGATCATTCGGTGATGTTTTAGGGGATGCAAAATTGTTAGGCTTTCCTCGGAATCTTGATGACTGGGGTAAATTCATGAAGTTGGTATTCAATTTGGCTAGGCTTGGCCTCCTTGAACCAGAAGATTTGCGGCTTGTCGGTGAACGACCTTTAGGAACAGCTTCTTGCCATCCTTCATCTGAGTCTTCCTCTTGGGTCTTATCATCAGTCTTCAACAATGACTGATCTGGAAGACCAGAATCAGATTTTTCATTCCCAGGCTCTGCAAATTGAGTTTCAGATTTGTTTTCCTTATCACTTGAATTTTCTACAATAGGATAAGTTGGTGACAATATTTCATCCTTTTGGTATTCATCTGAGACTGTCTCCCCATTTTGGCCTGGTTTGCCTTTAACCTGCATGATGAAAAGAAAACTTCAGCCATTATTTCAGAAAAGAGAAAACTTAATACCAGTAGCATAAGCAAAAATATGCAGGTACAAGAGTTTATGACCTTTGCACGAGCTTTCTTTTGTGCTTCTCTTGCTTTCATATCTGCATCTGGTGTTATATAATCCAAAAGATCTGATACACTGATCCAATACAAGAAAATATTGCATAAAGTTGTTATTAACACATGATATCAATGAATTCAGTAGAAAAAGAAAAGAAAACTTGCTACCATGGACCAATATAAAGCACATATTTGATGTCTGCTGATTGTTACCTTAAATGACCTTTACTGGAGATCGAGGCATCTGGCTTTGGAGTACCGTTGCGCGCAGCTTCTTGCTGCTCCAGAGCCTTTGACTCAAAATATTCAAGCCATGCAGCTGCATCCTGTAAAAGCCATCGTGTACAGATATAAGGAACAAGAATCACAGGAAAATATGAGATTTGACTATTGACAATTGAAATATTAAACTTCATACTACCTGAGTGCGTAGATCCTCAGGTCCAAGTTTGGCCTGCAGTATTTGCAGAGTAGTCTGTTCATGCTGAACACTTAAGGAGTAAACTTCCATCAATGACAGAGCAATTGCTATGGCATGGTAGCTGGCAGCAGTCTGAAGAAGCCAGAAATGTGTTAAAGACATGACAATGCAAGCTATTACCTTCATTAAAAAGTGGACATGTGCATACATGCACACACGCAATTGTCAAGTGGTTGGATTCAAGAAGCAGGATTTCTGGATTTGTATATTCAATGTTTAATCTAGACATACCTTTTGAAATGTTATTGGTTTTTCAAACGAGTAAATCTGTTTTAGTCATAGATCCACTACTGCCTCTCAAGTCTCAGCCCTTCTAGTAGCCCCACTTCATAATTCTTGATTGTTTAATTTGGTTGCATCTAAAGATATCCAAATCAACTAAGGATATCAAAGTTGAGAGAATAGCGAGTTCAATGATGGTAATATCATTTATTGAAATTTAACTGTAACCAGGCCTTAACATTTTTAGCACAACTATTGAATCAGTTTTAACCTTCTTGTTTCATTTTCTAGGTATTAATTATTTTGAGTAGTGAAGGCTATCTGTAAATCACGGAAGAAAGACCATAATAACTTATGTTGTATAAAGAAAACAAATATTTTCTTGACCAAACCTTGAAATTCAGCCAAAAAGTAAGAAGCAGCCAATATAAGGAAGAGCTGGCTTGCCAACAGTAACTGGTGTGTAAAGTACAAATTGGAGAGGATGATTATGCATTTCAGATTTTGTAGTCTATAATTACTGTTTTCTATTTTGTGCTTCTGATTGAAGGCTGTATGAATAACCGAACTGTTAAAGTTTTCTTATTGATAGAGAGGGGGGGGGAAGAACTTGCCTGTATATGATCCGCTCCAAGAAGTCTCTGGTTACACTTTAGAGCCTCGTGAAGGTACCTAAGAGCAACATGCACGTTCCCTAATCCTTCTTCCATCATTGCTACATTGATATACGTCGCAGCAGTATTTGGATGAGATGGCCCGCACGTTAGATGCAAAAGATACAGTGCACGATTGACATACCTGGAAAAGCAAAAAGGTAGCCATTAGGGCATTTCCCTTGATACTGGTTATAACTCCTGAAAGAATTAACTATATTTCATTCTTATAGATGCACTGCCTGCCCCACTCCAGCACCATAATAATTTATTTTATTTTTATCACAGGGTTGGCATCAGATTCTTTGTTTTTCCAGCACAGTGTGCGTGAAAAATTCCTAAAATTCCTTTCTAAGACCCCCTTTTGGATGTGAAAGCTTTTTGTCTCGATGTTGGTGTTTTGGTTTTTCCTGAGAGCATTTCAGAAAACTCCAATGAGATGGTTAATTTTAACTAGTAAGGAATAATGGAAGCCCCAAATAACATAATCTTTTAATTGACAATTATATTTTCTTTCCACGATTTAAATAGATAAAGTCCCTCTTGCCTTTAACTAAGTAGTTTATCTATTGTCCTACCGGTGAATAAAGTGAGACAAGCCTGAATTCTATACGCTAAGAACCTCAATAAAAGTTTATACTCATCACATAGCACTATACAGTAGCCCATAGCACCACATAAAGCTATGAAAAAGTAGAGAGGATAGCCATTGTGGGGCCAGAGTCAGGTAGAAAATTATTTTTTGGTTAGGAAAATATGAAAACGTACTTCAAGGCCAATTCCGTATGTTGAAGACGATAGTAGAAGACAGCTAGATCCCCGTAACTTTTCATTGTATCAGGATGATCAAGTCCAAGCTCCCTCTCATTAATATCCAATGCTTTTTGTTGATAAATGGTAGCCTAAATAAAGTGGAGGAGGTCAGTACAGAAAATCACTACACTACACCAATTAGATGACAAGCAGAAATATATTAAAACATGTAATGGTGCGCTTGAATCTTGAATCTTGAAGGTAACACTTCAAAAAAAGTACAGCATACTCTATTTGTTATGGAAACTGCTCCCTTTACAAGTTTTACCTCACATATGAAACTGCTACTTTACTTGACTCAGATTGTACTTAAGATACAAAAGAATTTCGAACTTTAATTGCTTTCTCCTTTTGGATTTCATGGACTTGATGCAAGTTGTCTTCTTTATTTATATTACGGTTTCAAATTTCCCCCGCAGTAGCTAGGATAATCATGCAAAGAAGTATGGGAGTAAATTCTCCCTTTATCTTTGTGATTCTCCATAAACAACACAGAATACCTAATGAAGAACATGGAAACGCACACCAGTATAGAACTATAGATAGAGTATTAGAGATCAGTATAGAACTCGGAGGTTCTTGGTTTTTGGTAATTGCATAATGAAACACATTAACCTCATAATAAAAATACCAAACACATAAAAGCATAAAGTATTTACCAAACCTTCAGGAATGGAATGGCAATCCAGTTCTTTTACATACTGTAAACACTCTAAACTGTTTATATTCAAGCTCTTTAGGACTCATAGCTACGCTAATATCTTTTTCAAAGTCAAACTCAGAATATCATGTCAAGACAGGCATCACGAGGTGAGGTATCTATGACAACTAAACATGTATTAAGATTTCTAACCAAACTTGACTCTCAACAATTCTTCTTTCTCAGAGTTTAATTTGTATCCTTCTATTATTTCTTTTGATTATCATCTTGAATCCATTTGTTTATGCAAATAAAATTCAATATCCTTGATATCTGTAGAAAAGCCAAGTGACAAGATAGTCCTTCTTCCACGTATAACAAACTGAGCAAAATTGTGCTCATTCTTAAACATGTGATCATCAACGATACCAAACAAACCAAACCGATTAAAAAGGAGAAAATTGATGTTCAAATCATTTTGAGAAAGACAAAAAAGACATTAACTATAAATTCCACCATCTTGAGTTTCCCAAAAGTTTAAATAACTAGATACATGCTGCTGCTACTTATTGCTTGGCATGCAGTGGATGTATAGAAGTTTTAAAACATATTAAAGCACATACCTGATTAAAATCCCCAGTATGGTAGAGAACTACAGCCAGAAGACTGTATGCTCCCGCAGTCATTCGATGGTAAGGGCCACAGACTGACACGAGTTTTGACAGTGCCTTCAAAATTCAATATCACATATATGTTAACATTACTGGTTTTACAAATCGATAAGAGTAAGAAGTCATCTCCACAAGAAAAGTTATAATGTACCTTAGTTCCATAGTTTACAGCATCCTCCAATTTACCTTTATCTAAGGAAGTTTTGGATGATTCTAGCAGGGTACGTCCATCCGCAGATGAACATGCAACATGCTATAGGAGAAGTATATTGTCAGATACTACAAGAAAAATGAAAGTTTTTAAACGAGTTACTAGTATCTTTACCTTGTATACAGGGACCATGCTTATAATATCAGACCTCTTGAAAGGAAAAGCATTGTCCATATCATAGTCCCTGGGAAGAAGCTCAAGGCCAACCTGACAGAAGATGACTTCACTTATAAACTTAAGATGGATTATTATACACACTGTGAGGCTTCTCAAGCAGTAGCAGAAGGGTCATATATTCAAACCTTGTGGGACAGTCCACGAAGAATGGCAAACTTTCTTAGATCCTGGTAGCTCTCATGCTTCCACTGCCACCCAAACCTCTTTCCAACGAAGGTTTCCACCCACTTACACTTTAGTTTCTCATCATTTATGATATCTGAGTCCTCAGTTTCAGTTGAAGGCGTTCCTAACAATATATTTAGACATGATGCAATGCAAGCAGCCAAGTCAGCAACGTCATTAACTGATGCCACAACAGCTTGTAAAATGTGCTTGTAGGCTCGGACAATCATTTCATGTATACATAGTGATTGCACGTGAGGGAGCTTGTCTGCAAGTTCAACCTAGAATGATAGAAGAAAAGAAAAAAATAATAAAGCTTCTGAATCCAGCTATATAGATAAGCCAACTCTGATAGCATTAACAAAAGATTTTCTTGTTTGGAATAGAAAATAACAAGACAGAACTTTCACAAAAGGTAAATTACCACACGCCCCAAAGAACACATCTGCAAACCCCGTGTATGCATAAAATCTGTCAATGTTCTTCCATCAACTGGTGAAAGTTCCAGGGAGCCAAAATCTGCCACCTAAGATATTGAAGCCACATGAATCACTCATATTAACACCGAAACATCTTAGGATTCAAAAAAGAAATGTCGATTATCAAAAAACTAACCAGTTTTGGAAGAGCAGTGTCAGCATAGTATTTATATGCCATTTCAATCAACTCATCAGGTGTCTGCAAAATCAACATAACCACAGAAAATATGAATTTGAATATGATTGATTGATAAAATCAGAATACTGGGGGTTCCTCTTCTCAACAAGATAAATAAGCAATTATCACAATGATAATGATAAATAACTAATGTTAAATATTTAGCATTAAGTATAAGCAAGTAAATATAGAAGGTCAAGACTCCCTGAAGATCAACTCTTGAAGAAATGAGTTAGTTGTTTAAGTCTAGAAAAATACACAGAACAAATTTAAGCAGATAGATGTTCTCCTTGGAACGTAGTAAACAAACCTTGAGGTGAAGACCGGTTTCTGATTCTCTAAGTCGCAGATATGCTGCTTCAGGAAGCAGCTTTTTCCATATTACTTTCATTTCCTCATCTTTTTTCTCCATTTCTTCCTGATTAGTGCTATCAGGTTTCTTGCTCATGTCAAGGTTGTTACCAGCATAAACATCCTTTCCCTCTTCAGTTTTGCCGGTTCTGACATCAGTTTTCTTCTTTATCTCCCTTAACAATGCACCTTGCTTTCCAAGCCCCTTGACAGCAGGCTCAGGATTAGTTTCTTCATTTTTCTTAGCCTCAGTTTTCCCCGCAGCTTGATTTTGCAAATGTTGAACCCAACATGCTCCTAGCTCCCATCTGATAGATTTCGTGTATCTACTGGATTCTTCCTGTAGCTTCAACAAACTATCCTCTAGTATTTTCCTCACCAAAGACCTGGCAGAGTGTAAAATTTCGAGATCTCCACCTTGTAGTCGCTGGAGTGTATTAGATGACTGGGGCGTCGATGACTTATGCAACAGCATCCTCAAGCTGAAAAGTAATTTAAAGAAAATGGCAATTAACAACTGTGGATGCTCTTATGGAACAATGGATTTTATTATAAGCCATCAAAGCGTAATTTCTCTGGATAGTGGGTCTGTTTGAGTACAATTGCATACACATATCCATGTGTCATTAAGAAACAGAGAAGAGTTAAGAGAAAACTGATCTGATTTAAGAGGATTCAACAAATAAGCAGTTCATTAGGACTAAAACATGAATAAATGCATGTCCTGAACAGCAATAAAGCGTTTGAAATGAACTGACCTATTAACATTTAAGGCATTGGCGCCTCCTTCAGGGTGGTCCTCAATGGAAATGTCCTGGGGAATAGGACCCCCTTCCCAGTTCACCTCAGAAGAAACTTTAACAACAGCTGTGAAGCCACAATGTCGAACAACCACTACACCTAAAGTGGGAGTATCCTACAAGATCATAAGTCCACTTCAGCAACTCATACAACTACTTCAGGAAAAACATAATGAGCAAATGTAGCAATTAGAATACTCACATGAACAGTTGCACTTTCATCAGCAGTTATTCCCTTAAGTAAATTTCTCCGAGCAAGTTCTTCCTGTGACACTCCAAGAACCTGGCACCCATCATTTTTACAATCCAACTTGGTGCTAGCATCTGACACATCTCTCGTAATGATAATAATCAAATCTCCAACTCTTTCCTCATGCAAAAACGACTTCACAGTATCACTTAAAAAGCACTGATTTTCAATGATACTTTTGATTGCTGCAACAGCTTTAAAAACAGAAACATCGACAAATAAACTATGAAGCAGAAAGGCTTTCCGGTCCCGAATTTGCCTCTCTTCTGCTGTTTTACAAGGCATTGTTGCCAAAATCGCAAACTCCTTCGCCCATGGCCTGTAATCATGTTTCCCATCTCTTCCTTGTCCTCCTCCATTACCTCCCCAATTCTCATCCTCCACAGGAAGTGGCGGAAAAACAGAAGGATTATCAGCAACAAGCGGTGGAACAACCCACGTGTTCGCTCGAAAACCATAAGGAAGGTTACCAAACTGAAACAAACAATTAACATAAAATACAAAATTAACAATCAAACATCTCTTATAGTCTTATTAAAACCTAAGAGCTAAAGAGAAGGGAAGGCTTACTTTATTATGCTCAGTGAAAGCTTTCATAAGAGCTTTGTATGCCTAAAACAAAAAATTATAGCTTTAAAAACACCACCAGTGACTGACTTTGATTTTCATAGTAAAAATAAAGCAAAAACACACAAACGACATGTCAGTTTGGAATTAGAACTTACAGAATCAAAAACTCTGCTAATCTGCTGCAACAAACTAACCAAAGAGCGACAAAGAAGAGCACGTTTTCCAGCCGGATAGAATCCTTCCCGCGAAGCAACAATTGTCATTGGCTTCCCACTGCAAACCCTAACCTGAATTTTTCCATTTCCAAAAATATTCCTTAATTTTAAACCAAAACCACTAAAAATCAAACTATTCATAAAAAACAAAACCTCTCACGTCTATCTGGAAGAAATCATCTTCCGTTTTATCTTCAAGGAAAGGACGACTCGATCTCCTGATATCTGAAATCAACAAAATTCAAAAAAAATTATATTAAAAAATCGTATTTTTTTGCATAATTATAGTTGTTATTATAATTATAATGAAAATGAAAGCTGACATTGAACCGGCGGCGTGAGGTGCGAGAAAGAGAAGAATTCATAAAACTGGCCAAGCCGTGGCGGCGGGCACATGGAAACCGCCGCATCCGCTTTCTCCATCGCGTCCGTACAAGCATCCTTGCCACTCTTGTTCACGATTTTCTTGTTATCTCCGCCCGTCTCAGTCGAACCGGACTCCTTTGAACCTCCGGTTCGACCCGGTGTTTTTGTCGGAGAAGTGGAAGAGGCGCCAAATGAGGTGGTGCAGGCGACGATGTCGAGGAGCCGGTGGATGTGAGCTATGGATTGTTCTTCTGTGTAGTCCTCTGCAACAGAAATTTTGAATTCTCGTTAAGCAAAAAATCGGGGTTGTTTGGGTAGCAGTACGCTGTGGGTGGTGCTTAGTGAGATAGAGTGGGTGTTGAAGTTTTGACCGTTGATATGAGGGGCTTACCTTCTGTAATGGTGAGGTGGCAGGGTTTGAGCAAGATGATGTCCACTGAATCTTTGAGTCTGGGTCCCCGTACCTGTGAGTGTGGTAGGAGTCAATGAGTTTGAGGGAAAAAAAGCCGTTAGCACTCCAATTATTATTTTTTAATATATTAAAACATTTTTAAAAAATATATTTTTTTATATTAATTAAAAATACCTAAAAAAATTAATTTAAAGTTAAAAAACTCAAAAAAAAATAAAAATTAGTTTGGGGGCTAAGAGTATAAATTAATTAAAATAGAAGGGCTAGTTACCTCGTGAGATAAGGAGAAATTGGTCAAGTGGCATGTCTCGACATGCACACCCAAAAGCTTTCTTACATCCAAGATCCTGTCCGTGGAGATGCCCTACAAATATATGCAACAACAAAAAAGGTCTTACAAACCAAGCAGAAAAAATAGAAAATATAATAATAAAACAGGAGTACTGTCGAAATATATACCTCCCAAAAACAACAAAACAAATACGAAAAAGCAGAAGATAGTAACAAGCAAATTACACCTCATTAATTATTAATTTGACAAAAGAAATATATTTTTTCTGGATCAATAGAGATATATTATTCTTAAAGTCAATATAACTTAATTAATTTTGAACAGTTTTTTCTTCAATTTTTATATTATTTAATTAAAAACTCAACAACAACAAAAAAACTATATATGAAAGTATTAACTTCAAAATTTCTAAAACCTAAACTCTTAAATTTTATGCTAACATCACCAGTTAATTAAGAAAAGTAGTTCAAAGGGTTGATTTTTGGAATTAATGAAGAAAGATTATAATGACAGGGAGGGAGAATACTAGCTAGGAAAGTACATTTACCTTGAGAGACACTTGAGAATCGTCCGGCGTTTCAACGGTGACTTCTATGACAGTCGGCAAAACTGTACATTCCATACAAAATCAACAAGACCCAAATTCAGCACTCTCAAAAAAAAATTAAAAAAAAAGACAATAATTCAGTCCATCGACTTCCTCGCATTCATATCATATGCATATATACACACACAGAATGTTTTTATCTAAGCAATCTAGCTAAAAGGTCCAATTGGTTGCAGAAAGGATAAGAAAATGGAGAAGAAAATTTGTGAACCATACATTTTCTTCGAACTTATGTAGGGCCTGATAATCCAAATAATAACTCAATAAGATAAAAAGATAGCCTTTGAGCTCAACACACGCACGCATGAGAGTTGGATTTTCACTTTTGAAAAGAGAAAAGACATGGAAGATACCAAATGGAAGTGGAAATGAAATATACATGTAGATATAGAGAAGAAGAAGAAGAAGAAGAAGAAAGTAATATGATGACTGATGCAATGAATATATATATGATAGAATTAATAACCTTTTTCTTCCTTCTTCTTTTTCTCTCCTTTAGCTTTATGAGGCTTGGCCTTTCCAGTCTTGGGAGCCATATCGTTGTTGCGAATGAAGGAAAAGAAATCTGTTTTGATTGGTTATAAGAACTACTCCTTCAATTGCGATAAAAACTATATCCCAGATTGAATTTATCGACTAAACTTCTCTGCATGGAAGAAAAATTTACAGAATCTTTCGTCGAACACTCATAAGAAAAAACCCCAAGGAATTAAGAAACAAATATATGTGGAGCAAGGACAGGAAGCACCAAGAAAACAAAATAATAATGCAAAAGTGCAGGATTTTTTATTCTTTTTTAACAAATAGAGGGATAATTAAAGCGGGGGGGAAGATTTAGCTAGCTAGCAAGCATGCGTAACCAGTTCATAGCTCAAGCAAGAAGCTGCTTTTATATGGTGAGGAGAAGGATGGGGACAGATAGAGTAGAAGAAAAGAGAGGGAACTGAATTGAAGTTAGTTTGTGTGGGATATTGTTGAGCATAATAAAATCTTTAAGTGAAAGGAAAACTTGGGACATGGGCTAATTAAGGAGAATATGAGAGAACGAGAGAGACTGCTACTGGGAAGAGGATATAGAGAGAGAGAGAGAGAGCTTGAGAGGTGGATAGGATAAGGTAAGCCAAGTTCTTTCTTGTACACAAGCGTAGCACAAGAATGTAAGTAAACCATTTCAGGCCTCTCATTTTTCTCTTTCTTTATAACTTGCCTCATCGCTTCCCTTTCATCAGAACCCTTTTTTACTCGTTCTAGATACTGTGCAAGTTTTTCACTGTAAAGAGTTAATTTATGGGTCGTCATCTTGCTAGATTTTACTTGCTGGCACGACAGTTTGGAGCCTATAAACGTGTGCCAAGTGTGTAGAACATATCTTGTTGAAGTTGTAGCTAAGAGTCGGGCTGTGTTTAGTGCTAGCATACTGGTCTAAGCAAGGAAAAATGGGTTTTCAATGGAGTTGATATTTTACTTGTAGAAAATATTTTCTTGTGCCCATGAATGGTGAAATTCTTACTTAATACCAATTCTTTCTACGTTCAATTTAATGGTTGAGGAATGATAGGGTGACAGGTGGACTGAACCAATTTCTTTTTTTTACCAAAATCTTACTATTTTGCAAAATAAAATAAAATCAGATGTATGTTGTCTAGAAGGTGGTGGGTGCTGCAGAGCCCAACAAGTTTGGTGCAGTGCTTCTTTCTCCATTGGGGCTTATATATAATTCTTATCAGGCCACAGGCTTTAAGGAACGGTGGATTCAGGAATGCGACCAGTATGCAGCTCCTCAAGTGGCACTGAAGCAACATCAGGAGTTTCTGGACAGTTACAAACATCTGTCTACTGCCCCTCAAAGAGCACCTCAGCGGGTTCTGCATGCGGTTAAATGGATTCTGATGGGGCCGCGGATAAGAAAAATCGAAAGGCCAGTGTTGATGCTGTCGGTAGGAATAGTTTTTGGTATAACCATATCTATTGTTTTACAAAATACATTACCTCTCGTAGACACGTGGCACACGACCAAAAAATTAATAAATACAAATAAAAATATTAATAGAAACAATCCTATCAGTAAATTGAAATTTACTGATAAAATATTATCTCGTTATGTCCTTTAGTATACACCGACATAAATTTTCCTCCAGTGTATACCAGTGAATTACAATATAAAAAGAATGAATGAAAAAAAATGACATTGTATTGTTACAAATGGTTTTACAAACGAAATAAACTCATCGCTAATATCCATCGATAATATTTAAGTTATGACTTCACAAGCGACCTCCCCTCCCAATTTCTTCTTCTTCTCTTTTTCCTTCATTTTTCTTTGCAAATAATAGAACCCCCCCACCCCCACCTCCCCCGTTTCATCACAAATCAAACTCTCATCACCATAAATCCAGTTACCCCAAGACTCGGTCTATCAACATTCCTATTGTGGTTATGTTTTTTTTTTTTTTGAATTCTCCACGTAAAGTAAGCAAAACTACCCATTTTGTAATTAATTTTTTAAATGTTAATTTTTTGGCATTTTGATGTAGTATATGTAATTTGTTTGTGTGTTTACTTGTTTTATAACCTTTTCTCGTAGAAATTTGTTGTATGAATGTATGATTTGTAAATATTATGGTTTTTTTATATTTTAAAAAATCATATTTGTTTGTAATTTGATGAAATTGATTTTGATTTTGTGACTAAGATGTTTTGTAATGAAATAAATAATGTCTTATTTAATAGGTACATTTTATATTTTGTCAATTTTATTGTTACGTTGAAAATTTCAATAAATGTGGAGGGATTTGAATTTTTGTAGAAAATTGATAATGATTTAAGGGTATTATTACAATAAATTGAATAAGTTTGAGTTAAACCAATGTTAACTAATTTATTTAGTTCATACTAGATAAGTTATCCACGCGTTGTAGTGGGCTACTTCTAGAAACGCGTGCTGCTTTTAATTGTGAGATAATTGAAAGAAAAAAAATAGTTTTCTAAGCATGCAATTAAGAGCCGGTAGCATTAAAAAGTATATGATTTAGCTTTCAAGCAACAGATAAGTAATATGTAAAAAACTTGTTTAAATTGTCTTGAATTTCATATAAGAATCAAATTGTAAAATGTAAAAGGACATCAATCTAACATAGACATTATTTGAGCAACTTAAAACAAAAAATTGCATGATGAACAAAAAGAGTATGGAAGCCCAACTTCTGGGTGAGAAGTGAAGTCTCAACAAATGTTAGCAAGTAAAGAGTAACAAATGCTTATCAACTTCTTGTTACTGCAAGAACCTGAATAACTTAGTTAAGTATCTGCAAAAACATTTTATGTATCCATCTATATGTCCGGATTTAATGTATAAAATGAGTATGGTACATACCTTAAACACTCGTCTTAAAAGGTAAATTTTCCCCCCAAGAAAACACAACCTGAAAGCACCTAAAGCCTTTAAAGTTTCTTGGACAAGCATTAGCCAAATAATTTCCTCCACTAGATTCTGCATATACATATATATATATATAGCAAAAGAACTTCTAGATATAAATCGAAAAACTTATACACACATCTAATCAAACAACTCAATAATCATTGTATAAAGTAATGAAAAAAAAATTCATCAACAATAAACAAAAATGAAATTGAGAAAACCAAGCGAAAAATAAAGATCAAGATATCTAACATCGCAACACGGGTAATTTACTTGGTTATATTTAATGAATTTCTCTATCAAAATAAATTTGAAATAGAAAAACACATAAAATTTGTAATTAAAACCGACACATACACAAACCGCCCCAAAACCAGAAATCCACCCAAAACAAAAATTATTCCCATGTTTAAATACGTTGTTTTAGGTGTTTTCAAGGTAAAAAAAAACACTTAAATGTAGCCCCCTTCATCATGAAAGACACAAAAATCAACCGTTTTGGTGCCTAGAATCTTCCCCAACTGCCATTTCTTCTTCTTTCTTCATTTTTCTCTCTAAATAACAACCACCCCCCCCCCCCCCAACATTTCATCACAAATCAAAATTTCATCACCACAAATCCAGCTACCTCCAACACTCAGTCTATCAGCATCCCTGTTATGGTTAATTTGTTTTTTTAGAATTTTCCATGTCAAGTAAGCAAAACTTACCATTTTTTGTTTTAACTAATTTTTAAAATGTTTATTTTTTTGGTATTTTGATGTAGTATATGTAGTTTGTTTGTGTGTTTACTTGTTTTATAACTTTTTCTCATAGAAATTTGTTATGTGAATATATGATTTGTAGATATTATGGTTTTTTATATCTTAAAAAAATTGTATTTGTTTATAATTTGATGGAATTGATTTTGATTTTGTGACTAAGATGTTTTGTAATGAAATAAATAATATCTTATTTAATGGATACATTTCATATTTTGTCAATTTTATTGTTAAATTGAAAATTTCAGTAAATGTGGAGGAATTTGAATTTTTGTAGAAAATTGATAATGATTTAAGGGTACTATTAAAATAGATTGAATAAGTTTGAATTAAATCAATATTAGCTAATTTATTTAATTTATATAATTAATTAATATATGTTGTCATCAATATTCTATATACATTTGATATAAGTAATGGATGATCGTTCTTGAATGTGTCAAGTTTCACCTAAAAGGTTGCACATGATAGATTTATTGTAATGGGGTTGAGATTTTTATTAATTATGCACTATCTAATTCGAGAAATATTAGTAGAGATGGTATTAGATGTCTATGTAAGAGGTGTAAAAATAAAAATAAAAATGCGTATTTTTTACCGCAAAGACTTGGGGCTATTATGGACCAAGATTTATTAGTACTTTTTAAACAACATTTTATTGGTCCAATCCTATTTTAATGATAGCTCAGAGCCTAGAAGGTCTTGAAAAACAGGTTTTAACCCTAAATGCAAGGCGTAAGGCCTGGTGTAGGCAATGCACCTCAACCTAGACGCTAGGCATGCGACTTGGTGCCTTTAAGCATTGGAAACACACTTAAACATAGGCGCTAAGCAGCACACCTGACGCTCGTGGACTCAGGCACCCCGTTTGTGCCAGCCATAAGGTGCATGCTTAGCTCTACCTGGGTATTGCCTTATGGCCTGAACTCAACACTTATACCCCTAGGATTTTTTACTAGCCCAATTTTTTTAGCTTGGATCCTACTTTATTTACAGCCGTAGGTGTACAAAAAGCTCTCATGGCCTACCACTAATTTTAAAGAGAGGAACTTCTAGTGTGGAATGAAATGGAATGGGTGGAAGTCCTTATATAGTAAAAGGTCTCCTTCATCCTCTACCAGATCGACAACACCGATAGCAAATCCTTAAAGTTCGAGCTAACACCGCCATAAAGCATTTCCCCGTGTATTTTTCATCGAAAAGGCATTCTTTCTATCATGATGCACACCTTTGTATATGAATTCTCCAGTGACATACCTTGGGATATCCATTGCTCTTCTTATATGGAGAAAAATTAAAGATCCCTTCAAAGAAATCAAGTATATTTTTAAGTTCTTGCATATTTTTTACTACAAAGACTTGGAGCTACTATGGACCAGGATTTATTAGTACTTTTTAAGCAAATTTATTGGTTCAAGCCTATTTTAAAGATGGTTTAGAGCCTGGAGGATCTCGAAAAACATGTTTTAGGCCTAAACACAAGGTATAAGGCCTGACGCAGGCAATGCACCTCAGCCCAAATGCCAGGCATGCAACCTGGTGCCCTTGGGCGTAGGAAACACACTTAAGCATAGGTGCTAAACAGCATTCCTGATGCCTATAGGCTCAAGAACCCCGCCTGCACCAACCATGAGGCGCATGCCTAGCTCTACTTGGGCATTATCTTATGGCCTGGACCCAACACTTAGACCTCGAGGATTTTTTACCACCCCTAGGTGTATAAAAATCTCTCATGGCCTATTACATTTCCATCTTATTAATACATATATAAGGGATATTTGTCCCTCATTAATGTTTGTGTAAAAGATATTTGTCTATCATTAATACACATGTAAGAGATATTTATCCATCATTAATGTTACCAAGGTGGAATGATTTTATAGCCCCCTTCTTCAAGCACAAGGACAAGGTTTAGGGGGTATAAATACACCCTAGATCACCCATGTAAAGGGTTTACAATTTCTATTCTTAACATGCACACATTATTTTCTTACATGGCACTTATTTTCATATCAAAACAAGATAAAAAAAAAAAAACCTTATTCTTGGAATTTAATGTTCTTTTCATATTTATTACACTCTCTTTATACAAAAATATTGACTTAAGCATTTGAGGGTCCCTAAATCCACCTAAAGGGAAATGTTTTGTAGGTATTAGGATTCTTACATCAAGTTATCACCTTCCTTTTCTACGGAGAATGGATCTAATAGAATGAACACTTTATTTAGCTTATTATCTAACCATCAAAAATCCATATTCCTAAACACCTTAGATTTTGAAACATCATTTATACACAACTGATATTTTTTAAAAGCGAATAAGCCAAATGATAGCAACTTTCTAAGTTCGTATATAAGTTTATTCAAAAAATCAAATGAATTACTATAAATCGCACTTAGATATATCTACTCTACAAAATTCAAACTACCATTCTAATTTCTATATAGGTTGTAGGGAAAAATTGACTAGTTCATGTAGTAATCCTTTAACTTACTCAATCCCTACTGATTTTGTTTGGTTACTCATTACCAAAATTAATTCTAATAAAAAACCTTGTTATATAAGTTACCAAGTTGAGTGTCCTCATAGATTCAACATTTTGTATGTCCACTGTAACTAATTGTGGTTAAAGTTCTGAAAATAATGTTATAATTAAATGTTTTTATTTTATTCTATATTTTGCACATTACATTACAATTATAGAATATATCAAAGGATTTGAGAAAAGAAACAATGTGTTGTGAATTTTTCCTCCCTACCAATCAAGAGTTCATAGAATAGTGATATTTTTTTCATGTTGTGCATTAAGCTTTTTTCTTTGTAGTTTCATTCTTTTCAACTTGTATTAATATGATTTTATGTGCTGAGATTTACTTTACTTGCACGCTATAGCATATTTGAAGTACTATCAAGAAATATTTTGACCATGAATTAAAAATTGATTTTGCGAAATAAAATTTTTTGTTGCAGTCAAATACAAAATTAAAAAAACAAGAATCAAATTGAAAAAAAAAATTAGATCCATGTTTATTTTGGCGTGGAAAACTTTTGTTTATATTTTAAAATTTTAGTTATGTATTATTTGGTACCTATTATTTTAAAATTTAACATTTCAATTCTAAATTTTTTTTTTATGTTTTAATCTCTGTATATTGAGATAACATAAAGAAAGTCATTAAATGTTTAGGAGAGAGAAAGTGTTTGGATGACTTGGCAATAAAATAAATATTAATCTTGGTGTCAATCGATAAATTTATCTTTTTAAAATGAGTTCAATGGAGGTGATGTTATCTTTTAATAATGCCTAAAAAAATAGGTCGGCACTGTAATATATATATATATATAAAAAAAAAAGTTTATTTTATTAAATGTAAATAATATCTTTTTGTTTTTTAATTAAAAATAAATCATGATACTACAAAACAAATCCTTTAACACCAACATTTTTTCTTTATTTTATGTTAGAAGCGCGGATTGTAAGACTATACAGTTCAAATGAATGAGCACGGAAACAGCAATTTGCATTCAAAATCCCATCACTGTTTTTTCTTCTTCTTGTTGTTTTCATACCTATCAAGCATAGCAGTTGTATGCACAAATTCTACAGAAATATAGAGCTGTGAAAGCATATACTGCCAACGATAGCTTCTTACAGTACAATTAAATTAAGCCTATTCTTCCTTTGAGACTGAAAATATAAGAAGGACACACAGAGGAATAACCACAAAGGCCGCAACCTTTAGCAAGTCCTCACTCTCCTTTGAGATCACTCCAATCCTTGACCAATCTCCACTGTACCTGAATTTGAAATGGCACTACATCGGGGAGGTAGACATGGCTTCCCTAACTAATCAAACTTCTATAAATTAAGAAAAAAAAGGCACAAAGAATGAAGAAAACTTACCCAGCATCAATGAATCCAAGTCCGAAAACAGCTGCAGCAGACTGTGACAGAATATTTTTAGGAACTCTCAACGGAAAAACAGGCTGTTCCTGGGATCTTGAGTTCTCAGACGGTTCCTTCCTTTTAGCCAATGCGGTGGCAAAACACTTTCTGCCATTCTTCTTCAGTCCGAAAACAGCAGCAGCAGACTGAGACAGAATATTTTTAGGAACTGTCACTGGAAAAACAGGCTGTTCCTGGGATCTTGAGTTCTCAGACGGTTCATTCCTTTTAGCCAATGCGGTGGCAAAACATTTTCTGCCATTCTTCTTCAGGCGCCCATGATGAGAAAGTTTGAGGTTGATCAAGAAAAAACTCCTCTTTATGGCCACCATTTCCCTGGCTCTCACATTTAACGAGTCTCAGATGTCTCTGCCTCTCATGTATTTACACGAGTTGACTATCTTATCCTAGTATCTGAACAATACAAGCCACAAACAAAAGTTTATATTTTTTATTAACTTCGTCCTCATAATTTAATAATACTAATTCATTAGTCCTCATAAGTTCAAAATTATATTCTTATTTCCTACTATTTAAATCCTTTTTTTTTTTCAATTGCAAATCCTTTTTTGAAAAAAATGAATTTATTTATTTCCAAAAATTTTATTAAAATAAAGCATCTTAAAAAAAAACATACTATTTACTATTAACTAATCAATTTGTTTTGATAAACCATACAAGATTGAGTTATAACTAGTTATTTGACCCGCGCTTCGCTGCAGATTAGATATTTTTTTTTTCAATAAAAAAATTAAACACGCAAGATTTGTTGACACTTTTTTTACATAAAAATATGTGTGTAAATCAAAAAATTTTATGCACGTATCTAATTAAATAAATCAAGAATAATGTGTGTCAATATATGAAAAAAAAAAGTAATTAACAATAACTAAATATATATTTGAAAAAATTAAGGGGCGAATGTAGATTGAGATATTTGATCTCACAATACGGGTCATTTACTTGATTGTTTTCAATAATTCTGTTTATTAAAGTTAATTTTTTATTTAATCAAATGATAGTATAATTAGACACACACATAAAATTGATTGAATAAAACCAAAAAGAAACAATATCTCGTAAGATTGCACTTATTAGAAATACTATCCATAAATAAATATTTTTTTAAAAAAATAAATTTCAATTATATAAAACATAAAAAAAAATCATAGCTGAATTAGAATTATCTCTTCAAAAATTAAATATATATATATATATATATATATATAAACTAATTTAAAAAAAAGGCTAAATATAAAAAAATAAGAATAACAGAGAAATGATATTAATTTAAATATAAATTAAAAATTATTTTGAAAAAAACACATATAAAAAAAGCTTGATTTTTTTAAAAGATAAAATTTTTAAAAAAAAAAGATAAAAAGGGCCTGCTCACAAACCCTATTTTTAAAATGAAATTGGGGCTGATAACATGCTGTCTGTCCCTGTTATATTTTGAAAAACAATTGTAGCATGATGTTTGGTTTCCCTAAGATTCGAGCCACTGTAGCGGCAAAAAAAAAGATCTATTTTTATAATCTAAAAACTCATTTCAACTAATTTGTTTACCCAAAGCATCTAAAATAAAACTTAAACACCTTAACAAACTCATAAATAGCCTAAAAACCCAAAAAAAACTACACAAAAACCTAAAATTAACTTGAAATAAAAAAATCTTTCTAAGCTCAGATCTAATTTTTTAGGGAATTTCAAAGTAAAAAAACACCTAAGTAAAACTCTGCTCATTAAATAAAACATGTTAACATCAAGATTAGCTATTTGATGGTCGAAATTGATATCAACGTTGATTTTCTTTCTCTACTTCTAGGATCAAGCAATCTTTCTCTCCTCTCTCGTACTACGAACTAAAAAAATAATAAAAATAAATTTTTATACCAAAATTAAATTGAAAAAATATTAAAGGACCTAATAATAGATATAATCTGTAAAGTTTGAGGATTAAAGTAATTTTTTTATGAGAACTTTAAAACCATCATTCATTTGTGCCTTTTCTATTTTGATCTTCTGTATTTTAATTTTGTTTTTAGTCAACAAATTTGATTTAATTTTGTTTTAATTTGGCTAAAAAGAAAGTAATTGTGCAAATATTAAGTTTGAGGAATAAATTAAAAACAAATGAACAATATATGTGCAGTGTTTAAGCCTTAAAATTTAGAGTTTTGTATAATAATGTATTATAATAATATAATAATTATTATTATATATGTAAGAAATTTATACAATTAACTTAAAGAGTTGATTATATGACCTGAGAAGCGGAAAACCCCCCCCACACCACAGACACTTCACTCTGCACTGTAATTTTTTGAATTGAAACACAAAAACCCTAAGAATGGCAAGAACAAACCTTGCAGAACCCCCCAAAATCCACAGAATCCCACAACCCAAATTCATTGACGCAATTCGCTGGCTCCCTTCTCCTTCCCCTTTTCGAAAATCCTTCATTTCCTCCCTCTTTGATTCGGATTTCCACACTCCTTCCCTCGAAATCCACTCTCTAGACCCTTCTAAAACCCTAACCACCCCACTCTTTTCCTGGACCCTACCTTCCCGTATTTCCTCTCTCAAATCCACTCCTTCCCTCTTCGCTGCCTCCACTTTCCTGGGTTCTCTCCACATTTTCAAAACGCCAGAGGAAATGTCGGTTTTGGGGAATGATATGTCGGGTTTGGGTGGTGAAACGTCGGTTATGGAACCTGTAGTGTCGGTTGTTGGCAGGGAGTTTCATGTGGGGTCCATTGGGGGTGTGGATTTGATGGAAGGAGGGAGTGAGTGTGTTAGTGTTGGAGAAGATGGGAGGGTTAATTTGGTTGTTGAGAAGGGAGGTTTTAGGAGGGTTTTTGATGGGAATGGATTGGTTTCATATTCGGCAGTTAAATGGGCTTCCCCGTCTGAGTTTGTGACTGGTGGATGTGGGTTTGGACTTCAGTGGTGGGACCTGAGACAGCCTGGTGCTGCCGTTGCTCAGTTTAAGGGTAGCTGGTGAGTGCTTTTGCGACCTTTTTTTAATAGCACTTCTGAGATGGATTTGAATTTGGTTATCCTTTGACATAAAACTGTTGATATTCATAGTGTTTTCTCTTGTTGCTTGTTTCAAATATAATCGTGGCCGATTAGTTGGATAATAACTCTTCGAATGTTATTGTAAGAAATGAAATAGGTTGTGATTATTTTTGTGTGCTAAACTTTCATCAGATTTGTAGGATGCCTATACTGAAATTGGGAGAATTTTGTTTAGGATTAGGATTATGATTTTAAAGATATGAAGAAAATGCCTTGTTATAGTCATGCATATCTAGACTTGATGATATATATGACTTATAATGTTGGATGAGTACGACTGACTCTTACTTGAATAAATTGAAAGATCAAAGAATAGAAGTCAAAAGAGAAGTTAATAGTAGTATGGTATTTCACTGATTGATGAAAATCTGATCTGTATAAAACTCTTCTGAGTCAAGTAAAAGCTATCAAATTGCTGAGTGAACCTAGTAGACATTATGGATTATTGCTTTGGTGCAGTCAATGCAAATGCACTGGACACTTGTATATATGTGTTCCTGCAAGCACTGTAAAAATACGATTGAAAACAAACTTTTGAGGGACTGCATGCGATGATTAGCTTCCAATTTGGCCAGGATTAAATTGCTTGTGGTTTATTAATGCAGTTTGGTAGCGTGTGAAACTTCTAGAATGGGTTTCATGCGTATTAAGTTCTATTTAGTTGTTTAAAGCATCTATTGTAATTCAGAAGGGTTTTTTTAGTTGCATGCAAATGGTTGGCATAAATGTAGGCATAACTTTAGTTCTGTGTATTAGCAATACGTCTACATTCAAATGGTTGGTTGACCTTGTTCTTTATAGTTACAATTAAGCAACATAGCAAATTTCCCATATCGTTATGGCCGGCAAGAAGTGTACTGATTTGCTGTCAAGCTTATGCTGTAGGGATCATGGCACAACTTCTGGGATCATTCATTCCATTGATATCCATCCATCCCGTAAGCACACATGTCTGGTGAGATAGCTGCTCAGCCTTTATTATCATCACTCTCGTTTTGCATGAAGAACCCTGTACATGTTCCTTGTTAATAGATATGGATGTAGCTTGTTAGCTGAATTTATTTTCTTCCTTGTTTTGCTTTTGAATGGTTGAATCTTACAATTTGGATACTTGTTTTTATTTTATTTTTTCTGTGTTGATAATGCTATTCAGTCTCACCCTCCCTTCCTGATCACTGTGGATTGGGATGCTCTTGCATTTCAGTGGCAGATTGGTCATGAACACTTACCTAGATTTTATTATCATTTGATAAATATGTTTCTTTTAGACAGCTTATCTTTCCTAAAGCCAAAGTTAGATCCTGGATAATTTCTAGTTCATGTTACTAAGAGAGGAATTAGTGCTTAGTGAAACTCTAATCAGGCCTTGTAACCAAATTAAAGAATTCTTTATGTTATTGCATGAGAACAAGTATTGGCTCATGTTGTTTGTTTAGCCAATCATAACAAGTGAATATTGACTTGCTTGAAAACCATCATGCGTTAATTTTTCTTGTTATGTGAGGAAATCACTTGTTGCTTTTTAGTTTTTAGTATCATTCTTGTGCTTGTATGAAAACTGAATTGCCTTTCCTGTCATAGGCAGGAGGTTCATCAGGTACTGTATTTGCCTGGGATTTAAGAAGGCAACAAGAACCGATTATTCTTTCTTCAATTGGCTCTAGTAACACTATGACCCATCCATTATCTGAAAGCGAGGTTTGGGAAGTTCAATATGACTACTACACCAAGTCTTTGAATAGTAACATTTCATCATCGCGCATCTTACCTGCTATGATCTGCTCTGAAGATGGGATCCTTGCTGTCATTGAACAAGGTATGTAGTTCTCACTGTAACTTCTGTTTGTCACGTGCTCTGCTATTAGGCTATTACTGTCACTACTGGCAGACATGTGCAGGCTTGACTATTATGCACGAAACCCACCTCATTTTCTGACTGATTGGTGGTATGATATTGACATACCAGAAGATATTTTGGATCTCAAACTGGCACTAATTTCATTTGTACATCTTATGCTGTGTAGGTGAGGAACCCACTGAGCTCTTGGCTGAACCCTGTGCCATCAACAGCTTTGACATTGATCGCCAAAACCCCTCGGTATGTAGGACCTGTGTCTGAGTGGTCCAAGTACTTGGAAATCTATCATGTTTTTGATCCATTTTCTGCTGTGCAGGATGTAATATGTAGTTTGGAGTGGGAATCCATTGTCATTTTGTCAAGGCCGTAAAATTGGACACGGAGAATTTATGCTCAAGTTGAAATCTTGTTATATAACTTCTTCGATGAATTTTGTGCTCCAACCTGGGGTTAATGGAAGAGTGGTCCCTGCGGTGGGATGAGCGGAGCAAGTTTTTGTTGCTATTTGTCAATAATGTTTACTCACCAGTTCGTTTGCAAACAATAATTATGTTTTGTAGTCTTCACAAATGGCATTCAAGAAAACACTTGGTGGAGCAATGTTTTATCACCACCGCTGCATCAGTGTTAATGGAATTGATGCATATGGTTGAAGTGTAAGGAGAGGGAAGTAGTTGGCCATTGGCAACACCAACCAGGAGCTCGAGTAACTGTACTTTTGGTTGCTAACCTTGTCCTTTGTCAAGTAGTACAATGATATCGTAGCCAATTCTACCGAATCCAACAGCAGTGTAGACTTTGTTTTATGACAGTTTTTCTGTTGTAGAACGTGGAGTGCCATTATTCTGTTGGTGAACTCGGAAATCTCTAATGGCTGGATTCAATAGAAAATGTTGGTCGTCTAGTATACACTAACTTGCCGTATCCTAAATTCCCATTCCCATTATTCAAGCCTTTTTCTTGTCATAGCTTGAACTTCAACAGATTAATGGACTCCATGTGATGGGCTCAATGTATATCTCTCAATTTAATGGTTTTTTGTTTATTATATTTGTGTGCTCTAACTATTTAGAAATGTATTTGCAAATCATATAAATTATCTTTTCCCAGGTAAATCTTGATCACCATTAATCCCTCCCATTTTGTTTTTGGCCTTTTTGTGGGAAAAAAAAATGTGAAAAAAATGTTTATTATATTTTGTATTTGCAAATGTGAGTATTTTTTTTTTGGAGTTTAGTATAGTAAAAAAAAAAAAACACAAGAAATAATAGAGTTTGGCAAATTGCATACAACATTTGCAATCCGTGAATTGCATGTCTTATGCGTGAATCATCAAAAAAATGTGGTCGGGGTGATTTTTCTAACCTTAACTTTTTACCATAAAAAACAAACCCAACACTTCATAACTCAAAAACACAATTTACAATTCATCCAAACTAAAAAAAGTAACAATTCTTAATTAAATACAATAAAAACTCAAATAACATTTGATTAAATTTAAACTAAATTCATAAATCTTATAAAATTAAAGCATGTAATCTAAATATATCTAAAAATCATCCCAGTTAGTAGACGTGCCTTGAGTGCTCATGGACGGGCCTACATCACCATAACTCGTCAAACTTGAAAACAAGCTTGTAGTGCCAGTGTAGGGGTCAACACCAAAATTATCTCAACTCATAAACGAGCTTGGAACGCTTGTGGAAGAGTTTGAATCACTTGTGGACGGACTTGCCTCCCTAACTGTATGTTCCTATTCATGATAAACTATCTCGTCTACTGACAAGACTGTTTTGAGACGCTCAGCCTCCTTCCTAATCTCTTGAAGTCCATCACAATACAAATTGAGCGTATTATTGGTCAAAGCATGTCTCATCTTATCGACTCATTCACAGATAGTTGTTGCTGCTCTTCGAGCATCCCGCAATAAGTAATGCATCTAATAAATACATTAAAAAATAATTAACATTCATCATATATATGTAATAACATTAACAATATTTAATAAAAGTTATACAAAAAAAAATATTGCATATCAATCGATTCTGTCTCATATATTAGGGCTTGTAATGCATTGGAATATGTGGACGCCTGGAGAAACATGTCCATGTTAGTGTAATAAATCGGTGTATTATGGATAAATACTATCTCATATAACTCTCCTAAAGTGCTCATAAACGGGCTTACATCACCATAACTCGTCAAACTTGAGAATAGTTTGTAGTACTAGTGTAGAGGTCAACACCAAAATTACCCCAGACGAGCTTGGAACGCTTAGTTTGGATCGCTCATGGATGAACTTGCTTCCCTAATTGCATGTCTTTTTTCATGACTTATTTATTTGCTGTAAAGAAAATAATAATGTATTTCTTTCCAAAATATGAGGTCTCCTTAAAAGATTTTGGTACATTGTTGCTAAAGATATGAATGTGAGCTTTGAGGAGGACACAGAAGAAATGGAGATGAAATTAGAAAAATTTGATGAGAACATGTATTGGCTAATTAATTTCAAAAAGTCATACAAAGTTAGTGATACAGTCAATAATCTAATATATAAACAAGAAATCATAAGAGTTAAAGGAGAATAATTTTTATACAATACAATACAAGATGATAGTCATTTAAATTATGGATTTGGATTTTTTCACAGTTGGGATTTGTTTTTTTCCTTCGTGATGTCATCGATGCTCGAAAGCAGGAAAGGCTTAAAGTGGAGCATGCAATGTCTATTTTAAGAAGAACGATTTGAGACTTACGGGCAAAAAAGACACACCACGCCAGCGCATAAAGGTAATTTTACATTTTTTTTTAATTAATATAGGTATTAGGATGAGTTTGCGCGCACCTCGACTAATTCCATGAGTCCTGACTGATCCTGAGATAATTTTACATCTTTTTTCATGGCGTCAATAATTTTTTTTTCATGAATTAATCATTATTTTTTTTTTCTTAACATAGAAGGGAGAAAAGATATCCAATATCTAGCTTTGTTTTGGTCTGCAAAAGTAAACCATATTGATTTATTATTAGTGATTGATTGATTTTAATGCTTGAATGCATAATTAGGCCAGAAATCATGAATGAGAGAGATACTTTTAGTATAATGCTCTACTTCAGGCATTACAAGCATTATCAATTTAGTACATGATATTTGGTCATTACATAAACTGAATCATGTTACTGTTCTGTCATTTCTTCCGTACTTTTATTTATTCATTTGCTGGATTTTGATGCAAAGTGGAGATTGCGTTGCATGTTAGTTGACACAAATTTAGCTTGCTTAGGGTTTTAATCCATAGTTTGCCATTTACATAATCTCTATCATTTTCACACTTGCACCATGGAACCAGAGGATCTCACTGCACACTCATAAGCAACCTTGCGGCATCGCGCTCTATGCAATATTCATGGCAGTGCTTATTTTAGAAATCATACGCACTGTCATGTGTTGTTAGGTAGAAAGATTGATTTTGCTTCAGTCATGGTACTGGATTTAGCCATTGCACATTATATGCAGGTTCTCGACTTGATGGAAGAATTTGGTGTCAAACCATATGTGATGATATTTAGCACCATGATGAATGCCTGGAGGCAGCACTGCAGGATTCATGAGAAGTGCAGGGAAATCTTTGATGATATGTTGAAAGCTAGCATAGAACCTGATGCACATGCATACAACATTCTTGCTAAAGGTTAATTATGCGCGTGCACAAGAACCAGATAGAGTCCAAGAACTCTGGCCAAATATTGTGTGCTTTTCACGACTATTAATTATCAGTGGCAGGTGCAGTTCTAGAAGAATGGACCATGCAATTAGAGTTTGTGACAAGATGTGTGAACATGGAATTTATCCTGATTTGAAGACTTTTGAGACTCTGATTTGGGGATTTGCTGAAGCCAAGCAGTCGTGCATGGAAGGCAGAATAATTTCTCCAGATTATGACAGAATTTGAGGTTCAGCCTGTGAAATCGACCATGTTGCTTGGAGCTAAAGCATGTCGTGCTACTGGAATGACTCAAGAGCCAAGTAGAATTCTTAGTATGATAAACAGAAGAGAAACCTAAAGAAACTGTATGAAAAGCATATAGCATATGTCCCATATTCGAATATCTTACAGATACTAATTAAGTACAGTGACAAGTGACCATAAAGGATCTCCTGCAACTCTTGGAAAAATTAAAGCAAGATATATGATAACTTTTGTGTTGTTTGATGTGAAAAACAACTCTTTATACATGTTTGAAATGTTTCTACGATAATGATATCATTAAAAATATTCATGCTTTAACTATTCCATTTAATTACATTTCAAAATGTTATTATTCGACCCGCAGAGTAGCATGATATATAGCTCAAAGAGTCTTGCTCGAGCTCAGGAATATATCCATGCCTCTGGGCAAGGAAGTAAGAGCTTCATCCTATTCCCATGCACGCAAGCAATTATCATTCATTTCTCTGTTTCTCTCGACTGTCCACTTTTCCATCCTCCAAGAGTCCGAAGAGAATATTTGAACGTTATCCATGTAGAAATTTAAAAAATAAAATAATAATAATAATACTCCAAAGGTATCAGAAAAGCAATGATTATAGCAAGACCAAGACTCCTCTTTGGACGTTTTCTTCAACGGAAGCCTATTCTTTCCTCCAACACTATATTATAGCCAACCATAATTATTTTTTGAGAGACGATGTTATTATTAAAAAATTATATTAGTCTCTTCATTTGTATCCTTTCGTAGAAATGTACTAGCCACGGTGCGTATGGTTGACTGCTGGGTAAGTCTATTTTTTTTTTTTTGGCAAGAATAAAAAAAAATTCACTGTAAATATTTTTTTTAAAAAAAATTAAAACTCGGATTATAGATTCGATCAAGTTGAATAAGTTAATTGTATTTTAATTAAATAATAAAAAGATAAGCAATTATATCATATAGATCATTTAAAAAAAAAGTGATCTCAATAATCTTAAGAATTTTTTTTTTCAAAAGAAGAACAAATGATATAGCTCAATTCACAATCTATTAAAAACAGAAAGATGAAATGAGGTAAAAAGAAGACTTAAAAAATCAGTTCTGGTTAACTCAAATTAACATGACAAACTTATAATCAAGGTAATTAGGGTCGAGACCTGGAATCTTCCACCAAATCCGCAACCCAAATCATGAAATCAGAATAACCTGATAGAAGTAAAATAAAAAAAATTATAGAGCATTTTTTTTCAAAAAATATCAACTCGTATTAACTTTTCAAACTTATGATCCGGGTTATTAAACCCAAAGCACCCTGGAAAAAAAAATTATAAAACTCAATTCTCAATTAATCAAATATTAAAAGATAAAATTTAAAAAAAAAATTATACAAAAGGATTCAAAAAACAAAAGAGCAATTAAAAGAATGAAGATCAAAATTGAAAAGAAAAATCAATGTAGCAAAAAGACCTAAAAAAATCAAAAGAATGAGGATCAAGATTAAAAAATATAAAGCGTGATTTTAAGTACCTTGGGTGTGGTTGCTGAGCCAGATCCAATAGCCTTGGGTCTGGCTAGTTGTGTTTGGCCTGGCTTCTTGGATCTGTCATCACATCAAAATAATTCAAAAACATCAAAAAATATTAATTTGAAGTAAAAAAAATAAAAAAATTCAAATTTTTTTAAAGCATTTTTAAAACACAAAAACAAATATGCTTTAATAAGAAAATTCAACCAAACCTAAAATAAAAACAATTATCATCACCCAACTTTTGTACAATATAAAAAAAGTCACATCAATTTTATTTTATTTTACAGTATGGAAAAAAAATCAATAAGAAAAAGAAAAAAAAATTAAAGAGGAAAAAACATAAAATTGGAAATATCTTAAAAGGAAAAAACTTAAAGAAAAAGAAATTAATTGTTTGTCTACTGGCACTGCTCTACTATGCCCTAATCATGGTGTTACTGTACAAAATACTTTATTTGAAAATTGTGATGATGTAAATACATTCCGTGCTTTTAACTCAACTCAAATATTTTTACATTTGAAAAAAATATTGTTATTGACCTGCTACGGAGTGCGGGCCAATATGCTAACTATTATATTAATATGTAATGGTTATTTTTTAATAAATTTAAAATATATATATATATATATATATTGAGATAATATATTTTTTATTTTTTAAAATTTATTTTTTATATCATCACATCAAAATAATACAAAAACATTAAAAAAAATTAATTTGAATTAAAGAAAAAAATAAAAAATTCAAATTTTTTTAAAGCATTTTTGAAAGGCAAACATGCTTTAATAAGAAAATTCAAACCAACTTTAAATGAAAAATAATTATCATCACCTAACTTTTATACAATATAAAAAGTCCCATCAATTTATTTTCTCTTTACCACATGAAAAAAAAATCTAAATAGGCAAAAAAATAAAATTGAAAATATCTGGCAGGCCAGTCGAGCCCAATAGCATTGTGTCCGGCTACCCAACTAGACTCAAGATCAGTGGGTCTGGCTAAAAGTCAAACCCAATAACCTCTGGTCTGGCTGCGAGCCAGACCCAATCGCATTGGGTCTGGTGGCCAAGCCAGACCCAGCAGAAGTTTTTGATTAATAAACAGAAAAGACAACGCTCCCCAGATGTTACAGTGTCATCCATAGTGTGAACACTCTATGTCTACAATGTAGTTCACAGTGCAATGAGTCTATGTCCACAATATTATTTTTTAAAAATATATTGAGATAATATTTTTTATTTTTAAAAATTTATTTTTTATATCATCACATCAAAATAATACAAAAACATCAAAAAAAATATTAATTTGAAGTAAAGAAAAAAATATAAAAAAAATTCAATTTTTTTAAAGCATTTTTGAAACATAAAAAAAAAACATGCTTTAATAAGAAAATTCAACCCAACCTGAAATGAAAAAAAATTATCATCACCCAACTTTTGTACAATATAAAAAAATCATATCAATTTATTTTTTCTTTACAGTATGAAAAATATTCAATAAGAGAAAATTTTTTTTTAAGAGGAAACAAAATAAAATTGAAAATATCTTAAAAGGAAAAAATTTAAGGGAAAGAAATTAGTTGTCGGTGTATTGAACGTTGCTCTGCTATGCGCTATTCATGGTGCTACTGTAGAAAATACTTTATTTGAAGATGGTGATGATGCAAATACATTCCGTGTTTTTAACCCAACTCAAGCATTTTTACATTTGAAAAAAAAATTGTTATTGACTAGTTACGGAGCACAGACCAATATACTAGTTCTTATATTGTTACGTAATGGTTATTTTTTAAAATATTTTTTAAAAAATATATATTGAGATAATATTTTTTTATTTTTAACATTGGTTTTTTATATCATCACATCGAAATAATACACAACCATAAAAAATATTAATTTGAATTAAAGAAAAAAAATAAAAAAAAAATCTCAAATTTCTTTTAAAACATTTTTGAAAGGCAAAAACAAATATGTTTTAATAAGAAAATTCAAACCAATCTCAAATAAAAAAAAATGATCTTCACCCAACTTTTATATAATATAAAAAAAGTCTCACTAATTTTTTTTTACCGTATAAAAAAATTAAATAAAAAAAGAAAAAAAATCTAAAAAGGTAAACAAAAATAAAATTAAAAATATCTGGCGACCCAGCCAAACCTAATAGCATTAGGTCTGATTATCAAACCAGACCTAATATATTTAATAATATTAAATGAACCTATGTCTATGATACCTGAAAAATATTTTTACTAACCCTTTAAATATAATATAATAAATATATTTAATGATACTCAATGGGTGTTTTAAGAGCATTCATTAGATTTGTTTCCATAAATTAAATATTTGGCTGACAAATAAAGAGAAAAAATATATAAAAGATAAGATAGGAAAAAAATAATTCAAAAAGTAATATTGGTTGTCAATTCTTCCATATGAAATTTCCGACACATGGGAGTTACAATAAACATATGTTAATCGTGTTTGTTTACGCGGTATCGATTATGTTCTGAAGAAATCATATTATTTGATTAATGTGAAAAACAGTGTTTTTAAGTTATACGACCCATTAAAAATCACACAAAAACACAGGTTAGGAAGAAGCAAGTTATACCTGCTTTGCCGGCACTGTTCACTTTTATTAAGTGAATAATACAAAGTGAATTAATTTACTTTGCATTTGTTTGTTAACACGTTGACAGTGCAGTGATTTTCATTTGCACTGTTCATGTTCATGTGAACAGTTCAGTGAATTTATTTACTTGTAATGTTCACGTGAACATTAAAAAAATCTATTTTTTTTTAAAAAATGTGTTTTATTAAAAAAAAATTAGTATTTAATATTATTCAATTACACTGCATAAATTAGAAGAAGATCGTATGATGACGTAACCTTTGCAGAATTTGATCGTAATTCCAATTTTGTTCCTAATGATATTTTAACTGATTTTGTTGTACGCTCAAAAAACTATGGAAACTATAGTCCTTGTCGGATGAATTTCGTACGTGATGAAATTATAGATAGTTTAATAAAACAATATTTTTTTTATATAAAGTATTATTTATTTCATGATATATAATAGTAGTAGTTAAATTTACAATATGTAAATTAAAAATCATCAATATTAATATATATCACCAAACACATTAAATTACTTTTTATTTAACTTTAATTTCAATCATAATTTTAACCAAACATATATAAATACCAAACCAAACTTAATTAAAAATAATTTTTATAAAACAAATTTTTTTATCGGAATACAAAATGCATGGATCCCCTGTCACCATTACTCTTTCCCACGTGTAAGCTCCATAAACACATTCTTCTCAAGCAACTCCCAGATCAATTGACACGTGTTTTCTCAACCCAAAACCGTCATCATTTTAAGGAATGAACGGACCCCACACTTTATCCACTAACTCTTACGTGTCGGCTATCACGTGCATATTAAATCCTCGCTAAAATCCCAAACAGCCCTCGCGCCTAGCATGACCATCGCTGATCACACACCTCTAACGGAAGCCAGTTCTCGTAATTTCACCATCCAAGTACCTGCCACACGGATTCTCTCACATGCTGGCCGTCAAAAACACCGTTAAAAACTCTCTCTCTTCTCTTCTCTTCGCTCATGATCATTTCTTCGATATTTCCTGCGTCTAATCATAAAAAAAGGAAAAGGAAGAAAGGAAGAAGAAAATAAATCATTTTTATCTTTAATTTATAGATTTTCAGGGAAGATTTGCTGTTGATGAATTCAGGGAAACTGAAGGGACAACGTGGAACGACGTCGAGTTCGTCGTCTTCGCTGGATAAAAGGGGAGCAGTGAAGCTAGAGATCGTTGAGGATCCATTAGAGGAAGAATATGGACCTCTTCATAAGCGTTCCAAGGCTTCACAGACTATTCAACAGGTAATCTTCAAAAAAATTTGAACATATTATTGTTTTTTCTTTTTGGTTCCTGAGAAAATCAAGAAAACATGGGAAAATAGTTTCTTCACTTAATTTTATTGTATCGGTCAAGGTAGAAAGATTGGGACTTCGGGATTTTTAGTACATAGGTTTTTAAGATTTTGGGAAATTATGGGGTTTCTTTGTTTGATTTTGGTTTTAATTATGGTGTTAGTGTTGATTTTGCATGTTTTTATTGTTATAGGGATTGTGATTTTTTTGTAATTGGGTTTGTTGGTAATTGATCAGTGGGGTGCGGGTGCTAATGCAATTCCTATTACCGCCGGGCAATATAATCCGTTAGATGAGCCTAGTCCGCTTGGACTGCAGTTGAGGAAGAGCCCATCATTGTTGGATTTGATTCAAATGAGGCTCACTCAAGGGAATGCTTCTGTACTCGGAACACAAGAGACCGAAAATTTGAACTTGGGTTTTAAGAAGGAGAGTAAGACTGCAGCTGCTTCCAGCTCCATCGACAAGCTTAAGGCTTCAAATTTTCCTGCCTCCATTCTAAGGATTGGGAGCTGGGAGGTAACGAATGATTTTGTGTTTTCGGTATGTATTATTGTTGTGGTGGTGATTTTAGTACATGGGTTGCTGAGGGTTTGTGTTTTTTTTTTTGGCAGTATAAGTCGAGATATGAAGGTGATTTGGTGGCGAAGTGTTACTTTGCGAAGCATAAGCTGGTTTGGGAAGTTCTTGAAGGTGGTCTTAAGAGCAAGATTGAAATCCAGTGGTCTGATATCATGGCTCTGAAGGCAAACTGTCCCGACAATGGACCTGGGACATTGAATGTTGTGGTAATGTATTGACTTTTACTGCCTTTTTTTGAAGCTAACAGTGGGTGTTTGTATGACTATGGCTGTGCTAATTTGGTCTCTCTTTTTTTTTGTTGTATGATGCAGCTAGCCAGGCAGCCCCTTTTCTTCAGGGAGACTAATCCACAGCCCCGAAAACATACCTTGTGGCAGGCAACGGCAGATTTTACTGATGGACAGGCTAGCATACACAAGTAAGATATTTGTACCATATTGCTTTATTTTTCACTCTTCTGCGTGTATTTAATATTTTGATTTCCACTCTTCAACTGGTAGGTTTTTTCTGCATGAATTTGTTGTGGATTTTTTTTTTTCCAATTTTATGAGTTTTGTTTTATGTATTTTGAAAATGGCAATCTTCTGGATTGCACTTTTAGAAAGTCACACTGTGTACATTGATTTGGCAGAAAATTGTTCTCTGTTTGTTCACATCATATTTCATGCCTACTCAAACCGCAAAACTGTAGTTAACAAGTCATATATTGTGCAAAAACTTTCTGAATACATCTATTGTAAATAATATAATCATGAAGGACACTTATTTTGAGATTTTTCTTGCTAAGATGCCACCATTTGTTTAGCCACGAGGAAATGATACTCAAATTTTTGTTAATATGGTTTTGCAGGCAACATTTTCTGCAATGTCCACAAGGGCTGTTAAATAAACATTTTGAAAAGCTCATCCAGTGCGACATGCGTTTGAACTTCTTAAGTCGACAGCCAGAGATAAATCTGAATTCACCATATTTTGAACAGAGACCGTCTGTTTTTGAGGATCTGGATGATTCTAAATGTCAAGATTTTAATCAAGTGGAGTCTGCTAAGGTATCTGTTGTTTCTGGCTTCCATCATCTAGCATCACCATCTGCAGCTCAATCATCTTCCTTAGAGATTGATAAAGAGGATCCTTCTGCTTCGACATCAGACCATATGTCCCGAGAAGCTCCTTCTCCCAGCTCAGGTATCATGATGTCTTGAATTTGCTTCCAACATGTTTTAAAAATGATGTCATTTATGGTAGTTTTCATACAAGTGATTTATAAACTGTCTGGCCATATCCCAGTTGTAGTGCTGCAATGGCCCATAACCCAGTGCTAGTGTTGCCAAAGTAGCATTCTGCAGTGAACTTGCACATAAGATTCAGAGGTTTGGAGTTTTTTCATGATCTGCTCTTAGGAGTCAAAAACCTCAGTGTTTGATGTCACAGGATTCAGAGGTTGGAGTTTTTGCATGATCTCTTGAGAGTCAAAAACCTCGGTGCTTGATGTTTTGTCTCTAGTTATTATTGACATGTCCAGCACATCACTTCCAATCCCTATGTTTATTGTTGTTACTATCAATGTTTTTCTTCCTATTGCAGCAGGATTCTAGCATTTTTTTCCCTGTGGTTTGAGTGTTGCTCAAAGTGTGAATGGTTTGGGATCTGTTTCTATAGCTTATGAGTGGGTGCATATCTACATCCTAATCTAAATTATCACTGATTGATCTTCTTGTACTAGTGATGGACACTCGTGCAATTGAAGGGAGTGGAATTTGTGAAGCTGTTGATTCCAAAGCACCAAGGAACTGGGATCAGATTAAAGTGCCAGGCTTGCGCCATTCCATGTCGATGACTGATCTTATGAACCACATTGGGAACTGTATTTCAGAACAGATGACCTCAGGAAATCAACTCTTTTCTGCTAATGAATCAGAATGTCGGGACATATTAGAGGACATAGCTCAGTGCCTTCTTAGCGACACCCAACAGACAACCTCCTCTGATGAGAAAAGGATCATGGCAAGGGTCAATTCTCTCTGTTGCCTTTTGCAGAAGGACCCTGCTTCCACACAGAACTTGGAGGTTAATGGGGAAAGTTTCTTTGAGGAGTCTAACAATGGGAAGGGGCTTCAGCTAAACTGCACCAATGAGTCGCTGCATGAGAATAAATTTAGAGGTGATATCAGAGGGTCTGAAGGTAGCAGTATCAAGGATGTTTCTGGCAGCAAGCAGGCACTAGGAATGTCGAGGAAAGACTCATTTGGGGACCTGCTACTCCATCTCCCTCGAATTGCGTCTCTTCCAAAGTTCTTATTCAACATTTCTGAAGAAGATGGTGACAATCAAGATATATAGATAATTATGTTTTGTTTAATAATCGGAGCTAGATAGTCAATCTCTGTCTCTCTCAACTTGTGAACGTAGATTTGTTGGTTGTTTAATATTATCTTAAGGGTCCAAGCAGATGCTTCCACCATTAGTTTTGAACCTTGGGAAAGCACTGGGATCCCGAAATTTGGTTTGATGAAGGATCCCGATGAATGCCCCATGTACAAATCTTTTAAGCTGTTGTAGCCTCACTGTTCATCATTTATTTCCCATAAATTACATTATGATTTTTATTTCTATGCAATGAGGTTCATCATTTTCCCTCTCTTTCTGCCGTAATTGCAAATTTTAGCGTTAAGAGTAAGGGTAAGCTGGGAACAAAATTCGATATGGTAAGGGGTAACTTATGGTTTAGGGTTTTGCTGTATGGCCGTGAAACTGAAACCCTAGGCTAATGGGTTTGGCAAATAAAACTTGATAATTCTGTAAATGGTAATTACTTCGATCGGGTATAACGCTGTTGGGTCTGGTGTTTTGTTGTCATATTTCCCGACAACTGAACCAAGGTTCAAGCCAAACAACAAATTGCATTCTCTCAGCCTGCAAATTGTGCTCTCCCACACTCCGATACCCAACATAACATCATTTCACTATTTTTATTTTGAATAGAGAAGAATTCTACTGAAGAAAACGAATGTTATACAGGGAACAGGGGATGTTAAGAGACAAGAAAAAATCATATTTGTTCAGGGCCGAGCTTTCTAATTCCATTGTGTGTTCGCTATGTAACAAAGCGTGTTGCGGAACACAATGAATCCAAGAGAATTGTAAATGATCTTCTTTGAAGAGTTCTTCAAACAAATATACCAATCACTGCTATGTGCACCTCTAAGGAGCCCGTTATTGTACGCCTGCATACATTTTCAGTTGCATAAAGCCTCACCAACGTATGGATAGCTGCATGTACTTCCCTACTCCAACCACTTTCTAATTGTATTCCACATTTTGCCTTCATTTCCTTCCAACGGTGGTTTAATGATATATACACTAGAAAGGTTTTTTAAAGAACAGATGAGGAGGAGGCTCATTGTAAGCTGTCACATACAAAGCATGAAGGATCTCTCATCTGATCTTCAGGTATTGCTTGCTGCAAGCACATGGCATGGAATGCATGACCACATGGAAGAACAGCAACATCTGGAAATTTATCAGACTCCAACTCTTCATCAGTTGGTAATGGCGAATGAGCTAGATCATTCTCGCATAAAAAACAATTATGTCCAAGTTTAACAAAATCTGCAACATGAAGACGATATCCTTTAATTAGATGCTTGTTCCAAGTAACTGGATGACCAGATATATTGGAAGAAAAACTCAAGAAGTTATAAAACAAAAATAAGCAAAATCTTCTATTTGGAAAATGCTCTGCATTGAAAGCTCAAAGAAGAAGAATCTTCAATTCAGGACAAGGTCACAAGTGTGGAAACAACTATAGCAGATTTTAGCAGAGAATATTTCCAAAACAAGAAGCGAAGAAATTAAAAGAGATCTTTCGGACATACCATCCCACTTTATATAATGTTCAGGAGAGAAGCTTCTTGTTTTGGCGTGGGATGAACTCGTTTTTTTAGACAATGTAGAAGATGTCTTTTTCTTCACCTGGAAAACCTTTGAAGATGTTTTACCTGAATCCTGTGAAGATGCTATCTTTCCCTTTACCTGCCATACTCGCTTGGGAATTGCAGGTAATTGGTTTCCGTTCTTCTTAACAGCTTCTGCAGAACATTTTCTCTTCTGAACAGGCTGATCCCTGTGAGCTCGATCAGACAAGCTTATTTTAGTGGGAAAATTAGATGGACCTTCTGAAGGTTCTTTCTTTTCCTTTTCCTGCTCGGGAGTTGGGGTTATTTTTTTCCCACTCTTTTTAACAGCTTGTATTTGGTTTCTACTCTTCTTAACAGCTCCTGCAGAACATTTTCCCTTCTGAGTGGGCTGACCCCTATGAACTTGATCGGATGAACTCATGTTCGGAGACAAATTAGATGGTTCTTTTGAAGTTTCTTTCCTTTCCTTTACTTTCCAAGCACTTGAAGATGGTTTAGATGAATACTTTAGAGGTACTATCTTAGCCTTCACCCCCAAATCCTGTCCTGAAGTTGGAGGTAATTTATCTCCACTTTTCTTGACAGGTCGCATTGGATGCCCATTATCATTAGCAGCTTTTGCAGAGTGCCTGCTGTTCTGAGTTAGCTGATGAGGTTGAGCAAGACCTGATTTACCTGCAAAATCCGCAATCAAGAATGCTCATTTAGAAATGAAAATTCCGTAAATAGATTTTTACAATACTAGAAAGCTTCAACCTCCTATATTCACAAGAAATGTCAAGGACATGGTAGCACAAGAAAGATTCAGCCAAAAGAATTATCATTTTCTAATCAGTTAAAGTTAGAATCTTTACGAATAAGAGGTAACCAGTACTGATGACTAGCTATGCAAAGATTACCATACACTTCAGGGTCGAACTGTACAATACCTGACCGAACTTTTAGGCCGTTGCTTCTTTTAGCCTCAGCAGCAACATAATCGGAGGTTGATACAGTTTGGGAGGTCCCAGCTGCCTTGATATTTTCATTCTGTAGTCCATGTTCATCTGGGGTTCTTGCTTCAGTTGCATTTTCTGAACTTATCCTATACAATTTTCCCTGATTTTCAACTGGAAAAGTAGAGTCTCTTCGACGAGAAAGTTTCGATGCAATTCCACGGATTTCAGAACATTTTCGTGAATCCCTATTTACATATCTAGCTTTTGTACCACCATTTACTCCTAACAATAACCCAGTTGGCTCACAATCACAATTCAAGTTGGCTGTACAGGTCCTGACATCATGAGTAATGTCCATTGCAGAAAAAGAATCCTGTGTTGACATTCATAAATTCAACATTAATCACTCAAAACATAACATGGCATGCTATGAATTGTAAAAATAACAGCAATGAAATATCATTCCCTAACAAGATTCAAATCTGATTACATCATGTTACAAAGGCTATAAACAAACAGGTAGATAACAATGTTGTCTGATTGGCTATTTCCAATCACATAATGAAGTAATAGGTTATCAATATCCGTATCATCTATAACAGATTTTTCTTGGAATTCTGCACAAATTTGGAGTCTTAAGACACTAAAGACTACCTAGAAATTCTGCAGAACAGTAATATTATCCTAAGATATTGCACCACAACATCTCTTCTGATTCTTGAAAAAAGAAACCCAATTTCTTTAAATTAAAATTCTTGAAAATCCGAAAAGACCCGTTAAAAATACAAGAAAACAGAAGGGTTTCACAAAGAAGAAAGAAAAATACCTGTTACAAAAATCCTGAGGACTAGCTAATTTTGATGATGGAAAGAATTTTGCCAAGTAAATTTCTTGAAACAGAAAATTAAAGGGTTCTCTTTTCTATTATCGAAAGAAATTTACAGAGCAAGATGAAGAAGAATTAAGGCATGGAGCAGGCAGGCAGGCCACTTTAATTTCTTGTAATTTATTAGGTTTGTGATTTTGTGTTCTTTGAACAGACCTCAATACGGAGAAGAGACTAACGGGCATGCGAGGAGGGTTCGGCAACATATATAGAGTTTGGCGTTGGGGTCCACAATTTAGCCGTCTCTTACGTGGACAGCTCTCATTGGATTAGGTCTACGGTGTTCTTGTAATTGGATCGGAGCCGATAGCGCAACAGGCCTAATATAGAGATTTTCTTCTTTAAAAAAAAAAAAAAAAAGATTCAAGTAGATGCCTTAAATAAAAATATTTTGATAATAAGTATGGTAAATTGATAATGGTGGTTTGTCAAAATAAATATAAGTATAATAATAATAAATAATAATATTAACTATCACGTATTGTTATTCCTTAATAATATTTATGGATTATTATTAAAGTGAAATATATTGTTTTGATTTGATGTCATGAAATTTAAATATATAGAAACTAAAAAAAAATTAAGAGTGAAAAAAATCTAAATTGAAATAATAAAAATATTATTTGAGTTTTCAATGCATCAGTGAAATCATTTTAAAAGTATTATTTATTTATTTATTAATTCGCAGTGTTTTATATTCATACCATAATATATAAAAACATACAATTGATATGTGTTCATGTTTCATTGGCGCGTTCACCAAAACATGTCTCCATCACATTCTTTACTTGTTGGATTAATTGAAACAAATTCACTTTGTTTAACATAGTGAATTTGTTTCAATTAATCAACTCAAAAGGTTATTATCTTTGTTAATGTTAATTAAAAATTAAATTAAAAAATTAAAAATAAATATAGATTAAAATATTTTGATCTAATGTTATGGAGAGCCCTTAAAATCTTTTTATTTAATTATATAACAATTAAATTGTTTTTACAAAGATTACTAGTTTAAATTTCATTGAAACAAAATGATTTTCTAGTATAATTCCACCTTTTTTTCTATAAAAAATAGAACTTTATTTACTAAAAATAAAAATAAAAGTAATCATAAAAAATTTTAAAATATCTATTATTTCAAATGAGGGTAACAAATCTAAAATCACAAAGTAGATGAAATGCCATATGGTGGTGTAGTTTTTGGTGACCAAAAATGTTTTTAAAGTAGAGTTTAATTTTGACTTACAAACTCATTTTTCAATCTATTTTCATTTAAAAATATCTATTAAAAGCTCTCATAAACTTGAATAAATACATATCTAACCCCAAAATAATTTTTAATTAGAAAAAAAAACTAAAATAAACCCAAAATAAATTCAAGTCTGATCTACTTTTATAGCAAGATGATGACAAAAACATGTTTTATCAAATAAAACTCTTTGAAATCAAGATCAACCATTTTAGTTGTTAAAATGTAATCAATCAATAACTTTTTCTCTTCTCATTGTTTTTTAATATGTTTTTTAAGGAAAAAATATTTTTTAAAATCAAATGTTATCACGGTACTAAACACCAACTTCATGTTTGAGTTCTATGTCAGTGATGATATCTTTGTATCAATCTTTATTCAATTTCTTCTTAAATCTGTTGATGATATTTAAGCATACATGAATCCAATTTATGTAACTTTTTATTGAATGGAGATACAAATATACAATATCCCAACCTTATTACTCAAATTTCCCTCTTCATACTAATTTGAGAGGGAAAAAAGAAACTGTTTTGTTTTCTCGGTTGAAACTTACTTCCACGAAAACATGATAAAGAAGAAGAAAAGAAAAACAAAAGCAAGTCATGATACAATATAACTATGACTTAACTTGTGGGCAGGCTAAACGGGAAGATGACCGTGATCAGGTGGCGGTGGGTCATCTTGGAGTACTGTTGTAGGGGGTGAAGGTGAAGGAGCAATCTTATTTTTGGTAAATAGGAGGGCCATTACATCGTCTGCACAATCTCTGATAGAGAGGAAGATTGCTGCAAAAATTCCAGCAGCACAGTAAAGAAGACAAAGGGCTGCAATAACGAGGAAAAAGATGTTGAAACAAGCTATTAATTTGGATTGGTCCGACGCAGAACGTGTTGTCTCGACAATAAGTTTGAGGGTTGTGTAAGCTATAGTGGCCACAATTGAAAGAGCCACAATCCGCAAACATAATCCACACACCCATCGAATCCCGAACTTTGATCCACACATATTGCTTCCTGCTCACCATTCACCACCTGCAATATTTCACATGAATTAATAAGACTTCTGATCCTGTACACCCAGCATATTACATTTCTCCGAAGACAATAAACACAGGGGAGGAAAAATAAATTTACGTGCCTGACAATTGACATACCGAAACAAGGAGCTCTTAAGTAGATCTCAACGTCCCTCTTCGAAAACTGAAGCTTTTTTGCCCCCTAAAAAGCTTAGGAAGAAGAAGCAGCGGCAGCAGCATACAAGAAATCATCAAAGAGGACATACGTTAGAATGCTTTAAAGAGCGATGCGCGATATTTTTCATGAATAGTTTGCTATTTCGATGAATCCGACAAATCTTCCGTTACCTTCTATGGATGACAGGATCTTGAAAGCAAAAGGAAATGCTACAATGCATAGATTTTCTTCTATTTTTAAAAAATAAGGTAGACAAAGTTTTTCATTGTCATAGATGAAGATTGCCTTTTAAACAAATCTAAAATTGTTTAGGGTTTATACAAAGATTATCTAAGAATTAGATTTTTTTTTTTTGCTTTGAATAATTACTTTAAGACTGGGTTATTGTAAAACACAAGTCGTCCAAGTTTCAGTCTCTAATGGTAGTGAAAAATCATGGTTATACATTTGAGTGAAAAATCCACTAGTGAAAAATCTCTTAAATCCTTTTAGAAGAGAGATTGTTATACATTTGAGTGTTATCTCTTTTCTTTTGTGTTTCTATAACCATCATGGTTTTTCTCTATTGTGGGCACTATACGGAAAATAAAAGGCATAACATTCTATTTATAAGAAAATTTGGAAAACCCTATGAATAACAAAATATCAATTCACCCCTTAAATAATATCACATATACTATTTCATGATAAATTTATAAACTTATTCAATCAAGTCCCTACTTGATTTTCTCTAACTTTAGAATTGTAATCCACTGTATTAATTATATTTTAGTCTTCAATTTCAAAATTTTATTTAGAACCAAGACATACTTGATTAATCATCCCATTTTAATTTTTAACTAATGATTCTTATGTGTGTGACCCATTAAATTTCATAATACGTTGGCTCAAATATAAATCATAATCCTAAATAAAATAAGATTAAGTAAATTAAATAATTTAATTTATTATCAATTCAACAATTGATTGATTTATATTTAAAATCAAGTACAATGTCTAGCAACATGTCGTGATCCTCCAAATATTAAGACAGTCATAAGTGGTTTGACTTAACCTTTTAGTAACTAGTTTCTCGGTGTAATTATTATTATTTCATCAATAATATTCTGATTTAGACATTACAGCATAGAGTATGCCTGCTTTGTTAAATCATTTTTTTCTCAATAATATAGCCATTGATTATTTGAATAAGATTTGAAATCTTTTCAAATCTCATTCCACATTGGGCAAGGATTTCATAATCAATATTATTTGAGAACGTATGAAATATTTTTTCTAATTCACCTAGGGTAATGAATTCTCTCTTTATTACTCAAATATCTTCATATAGTTTATGTTATACCCAATATCTTCTCATTTGTTACCTTTAATTAAGCAATGTGTAGGCAGGATCAAAGCATAACATTCTCTATAAAAGATAACTTAGTGATCTTAAGTCTAAGGATCACTTACATAATATCACATGAGCCTTTCTAGAAACATAAGTGATCTCTCTATAGGGAATTTTCATGTAGGTCAGTTCAGTATACATGTCATCTAACAAGCACCTACATATTAGTTCTAGACATCCCTCATATCATAACTCATTTCTGGGTTATTCTCCAAATTCATCTTCTTTCTTTCCAAAATAAAAAAAAAATCAAAAAATAAATAATAATAACATGAAGACTGGTATTTTGGCAAAAACAAGTTCGGAGGATTTCAAATGAAAAAAAAAACAAGCTGTAATTTAGGATGGAATTGGGAGCCTAATTGTACCATATTTTACTCAAAACTGGAGAGAAAATGCAGATTCAAGGTCAAATTACATGATTATTGGACAAATCTACATAAAAATTAAGTCCAATGAAATAATTAGGTTTTTAATAGGTCAATTTGATTTAATCATGGACCAAATTAAAGTTTAATTATGTTTAAGAATTAATTTGGGTTCAACTGAAAGGATTTAATTAGGTGCAATGACTTAATTATACTTTAAATGAGTCAAATTAATTTTATTAAGGATTTAATTGGTAAATATTAAGTTTGGGAGCCCAATTTGAGCTCAATTCAGAAGATTAAAATTTTAGGAGACCAAACTTAATTTTTACAAAGTTAATCAGTTCAAATCAATGGTAAAATTGCAAAAAAAATCAAAGTTTTAGGGTCAATTAAGAGCTAAATTAAAGAAATTCACAACCAATGATCATTTTGCAAAAGGCGTCGAACTATGGGGACTCAATTGATTGAAATCATCGGTGAAATTGAAGACAATTGAAAATTTAATGGTAAATTAAGGGTTACATTACATAAATCCAGGACCAAGAACTAATGTGAAAAAGGCACTGAAATTCAAGGTTGATATTGGAGTTCAATAAGGAAAAAATTGCATAAAATTGGAAGTTTATAATCAATTAAGGTTGCAATTGAAAGAAACTAAAAGATGGAGAACCAAATTAAACTTTGGCCAAAACCCTAAATTAAAACCCTAAAAAGTCCAAAATGACGCTATTTTGAACAATAAAAAAGGACTAGACGACGTATTGTTTGGTGATTGTTCATCTTATTTCTCATTTAAGGCAGAAAAAACTACTCGAGTGTTCTCATTTTCAAGGCATTTACTGCTTTATCTCTCCATCAAATTTGACAAAACTTACATGCAAATGATGACCTGATATCTTACTACACCCTAGTATGGTCCTTTCTAGCCGATTGACATCATAACAGCCTCGACACCACCCTAAAGTACCCAACTCAGCCAGCCTTTTTACAGCAACTTTTTCAGGTCGTGATGACAACTTTGAGCCAACGGTTAGGATCCTTCTCAGCTGAATCAAGGCCAAGATTTGTCTCTAAAAAGAGACAAAGTGTCCCTCTTCCACCTCCTATAAATAGAGGTGGATTTAATACCCTGAAGGAGGGGAGGTCAAAAGCCAAAGTTAAGAAAAAACCATATTTCTGCCTAGTTTTTCTTTCCCCCCTCTCGGCAACCACTTTGGCCACTTCCTTCGCAACACCTTAGTTATGGTTGCCGCTATCAACCACGCTTTGGTCTTCCCAATAACACCAGGAACGACTCCAATAATTTTTTGCCTCCAGCCAAGCAAGGTTACGCCACTTCCTTCTCTTATTTTCCCCTTCCCCGATCTGGCCATTGCATGGTTTTTCATGCAATGACCAAATAATTAGCATGGTTGTTGGGTCGGGCCAACAACCATTCAAGCCTGGGCTGGACTCGACCCAGATGGCTGGGTTAGGTCCAACCTACCCTAAAAAAAGAAAAATGGTATGTTGGGTCTCCAGCCGGCCTGACCCGACTAGGTCGGGCTGGACCTTTTTTGGCCTAACCCGGATGGCTAGGTTTTTTAAAATTTAAAAGAAGAATCAAATGTAGAAGCAGTTAGGTTTTTTAAAATTTTGAAAGTTTTTGGTGAACCATTATGGAATGTGTGTACAATTCATAATAAATTTATCATTAATTGTTTACCATCAAATCAAGTTATAGGTAGAGTGAGGCCGGTTATGATAGGAACATAAATGGGTAAAAACATGTTACCTAAAGGGAATAAGGCTAGAATATAACTTATATGCTACAAAATCTATGATAAAACCTTGTAACTTAGGATACCAAAAAATTGATATATGCATAAACTTTTGCATGTTGTACCATAGTGAACATATAAATTTTACCTAGTGCAAAACCTATCAACATGCTCGGTAATAATGGTTGAGAAAGGACATTTATCAAATACAAAAAATGAGATACTTCTCAATCACTCTTAGGGTGCAAAGGTTATTTGTGTCTCCAAAGACTATTGAGCACATGACATGGTATCATTCACATGATGAAGTTGATAAAGTCATGGTGCACTCTTTCAATGGTGAAACTTGGAAGCAGTTTAATAAGGTGCATTTTTAATTTTTAATGGAACTGCAGAATGTATGTTTTGGCTTGTATACAAATGGATTTTATCTATTTAGATCTTTTACTACATCATATTCTTATTGACCAATCATTCTAACAATTTACAACTTACTCTCAGGGATATGAATGAAACTGGAATTCATGATCTTATCTATGATCATACTTGGTTCTTACAATTCAGGTAGGAATATAGATTTTATCTTCAACAATTGATTGGTGAATTAAATCTATTATGGCCAGTCAGGGCTTTAACATATAATATCTCAAGAAAATAGAATTTTTACATGAAAATAACTTTGATGTGGACTATAAATGATTTTCTTGTGTATGAGAAGGACATGCAAAATTAGCTTGTTTATATTATATAGGTAATAATAAGGTATTTATATTAATCAAAATTGGTAAAACTTCTTTTTGTTATTGCTACCGGAGATTCTTGCCAAGTTATCATCGATTTAGAAACAATACAAAAAAGACTTTTTAAAAGATAATGTTGAAAGGAATATTACACCACCGGTACTATCAGGTGAAGAAGTGTCTGATAAAATCTCACGGTATGAGGGCATTATTTTGGTTTTCATATTGGTATGCAAAAGTTCCCTCGTTTTGGTGTGAAACACAATTGGATAAAGTAAAGTATTTTTTAGGAGCTTTCTTATTGGAAAACTAATGTCATCCGCTATAATTTAAATGTCATGTATATCAAGAAGAATGTATTTAACAATATTTTTAATATTATCATGGACGTGAAAAGGAAAACAAAGGATAATATAAAGCTAGAATAGATCTAGCTATGTATTATGACTGTGGGAATATAGAGTTGGTTAATGATGAGTTCTGTGTTGCAAAGCTCAAAGCCACATTCATATTAGATAAGGACGCACAACTTCTTCTCTCTAAATGGCTTAAAAGTCTGGAATTTCCTGATGGATATGCTTCAAACATAGTTAAATTGATGAATTTAGGGGAATGTAAATTGTATGGAATGAAGAGTCATGACTATCATATGTTTATACAAACACTAATTCCAACTGCTTATATGACTTATTGTCAAAAGGAATATGAGATGTACTCACGAAGATTAAATATTTTTTAAAAGATATTTGTTTAAATAAGTTGCATACTGATCACATAGAGCAGCTTGAAAACAACATCATTAAGATAATTTACAAAATTGAAATGATTTCCCCCCCTCCTTCTTTAACTCAATAGAGAATCTTCTCATTCATTTAACTTATGAGGCAAAAGTTTGAGGTCATGTACAATACAAATGGATATATCCACTCGAGAGGTTAGGGATTGCATGCATCCTTAGTAATTGTCCATTAAAAAAAAACATTCAGTTATTCATCTGCAATTACTTATTCAACCTTATAAAAAATGTTAAAACTAAAGTACATGTTGCGACTTTGATATGTGAGGCTTATATTGTTGAAGAGATTTCAACATTTACCTCATTTTATTTTAAGCCTTGCTTGAGAACAATAATTAATTGTATTACAAGAAATAATGGTAGTGGTCACCTACATTCAAGTAGGGATTTATCAATATTTTCTCATCTTAAACGACAATTATCAAATAATGCAGTGAGTAGATAGTTGACAGACATCAAATCAAAACAAGCATATGATTGTGTGCTATTTAACTGTGATGAATTATCATATTTTGTTCAGTAAGTAAATTATAAAATTATACATTTTTAAAATAATTTTCTCTTATATTCTCTTACAAAAAAAATCAATTAACTACCTTGTAGGAAAAATTATCAATTATTGTTATCTCATAATCTAAATGTTAATGAATCTCAAATCTACAAATTAAAATATGAATAATTTATTACGTGGTTTAAAACACTTATAAGTATTAAATATTTATCAATTATTTAATTCATAACAACGAAGTTTAGTTGGATCCAATAAGAAGAACTATTATATATGCATGAAAAACTTAAAATAGATGAATGTCAAACATTGATTAAGCATTTTAATAACACAAATAGCGAGGAAAAAGCATTGCTCACATCAACTAGGGCTTGTTCTGAATGGATAAAACTTGGAGCATCAACAAGATGTCCAACATAAGAAAGGAATATACAATGGGAGCAAGTATGTGTATATTTTGTTGTACTTTTTCCTCCCTCTCTTAGAGCTTTTAGTTTAAGGTCATTTCCTCCCTCTTTTCCTCCTCCTCCACCATTTTATGAATTTTAACCTTTTATTTAAAAAATTATGTATGGAATTTAGTTTAATAAATTATTGTTTGTGTATGGAATTCAATTTATAATACTTCAGATTTTTTTTAATGATGTTGTTGTGAGTTGACGGTTAATAAAAAAATACATTTAGGGTTTTAAATACTAAACAACACAGAGAAAGTTTGAAACACCAACAAAATCAAATGTCTTTTAGAAATGTTGTCTCACATTTCATCAGAATAGTCCATTAGGAGTTAAGGTGCATGTCCATCGCTGATTTCATCGGCAATATTCACTTGTATTTCATCGAAAAATTACATAAGGTTTTGGCATTTTCAACGAAATCGGTGAAGAAATAGTCTATCAAAAATTAATCTTTTTTTATTTTATATGGAATCGGCGATGAGATAGTCCATAAAGAATTAATGTTGATGATGGACTTCCCATTTGAATATGGACGGTTATAAAATCTAGTTTTTTGGCATGAATATTTCATCAGTCACTCCATCAAAAAAAATAAGTTACTCGACAAAAACACTGAGAAAGAAGAAATTCCCGACAAGAAACTTGCCAACAACATGGAATTTTAACTTCTTTTCATCTTCTTTATTTACCATTAAGCTAATATTAAAGCCAATGTTCTCACCAAAAAATAACCTCCAAGGGTGACGACATAAGTAGTTGCATAAAACTTGTATGTTTATGGTTGAGTCCCTCCTAATATTGAAGAAGAAACCCTCCCCCCTCTCCCCTCTCTTCATAGCCTCACCTACTAGTCGAGATTATTATGGATTTCATTTCAATTAATAATTATATTGAGTTGATTACGTAATTGTCTGAGATTTCAATCTACATCCGAAAGATAAATGTGGAACCTAAATTCTTATCAGATTTTTGTTCAACAGAAAAAACTTAATTTTTGTATCCAAAGTAATTGCAAAAACAGTTCCGATTATTTTAATTTAATTACATTTGTGCTGACCTCAAGCGAAGCAATACTTGCCAAAGTTAAATATCGCAGTCTCTCATGGATGCACAGTAGAATACATTTACTAACATGCCGCGTACATCTGTAATTTAGTATCTTCCAATTTTCACAACACTATAGCTGAATCATCAATGTGATAAGCATTTAATTAAGTTGAAAAGTGGTTGAAATAACTTGTTTCCTCCTTGTCTTTGAAGGTATTAGAGAAACCAGATGTGCTTAATATTTATGCATGGAAACTAGATCAGCGATGATATCCCTTTGGGAAATGAACAAAAACGTAAAGAAAACATGCTTCAAACCTAATATTTTCATATTAGAAATTAGTTCTAACATTGATAGACTCATCAAATTTAATCCTAGACTGAAAAAACAATATTCATAATGAGAACCTCTATTGCGTACCCCTTTTTTTTTGGAGAAGAAGAAGAAGATGTCATTGTAGCTATAATTTCATCATTGGCCTTCGCTCGTTATATTATATCTATCTTCACCAATTTCATTGACAGAGTAATGTGTCCCTCAGCCTTATATCCTTCATCTTTAGGCCTCACAAGTCCATAGCGGCCATCAGTTTTACTTGACAAGTTCGGTAGAGGTATCTGAGCCCTACCCACCAAGCTTATGCCATTAGAGGTTCCTGGGTTACTCTCAGAGGAGGATCCATACCTAAGCACCTCAACATACAAAAACTTGCAATCCCTGGACTTGTCTAACTTCATACGACACTTCTGGTTCCATACAGGATCTGGAGAGCCTAGATCGCGAGATGTTGCAAGTTGATCATCTGGGTGAACCCAAAATACAACACGGTAATCCCTGGTGGTTACTGAAGGATAGGTGCTAGGGTTGTCTAAGCCCTCTGCATGGTCGATGCTCAAAAGCAAATCAATATCATAGTCTTTCTCTATGGCTATTCTCTTATTCCTTGTAAACATTCTTCTTCTGTTCATCGTCTTCATCGTTGTATCTTTGTTTGGACGACTTCTTTTTCTATCTAAACCAACCTACACGTAATTAATAGGAAGAAAAATAATCAGTTTAGCATCTAGTACAAAATCAAGATTGAGAAATTAATTATAATTTAACAAGTAATTAACGAAAAAGAAAGAAAGAAAGAAAGAAAGAAAGAAAGAAAGAAAGAAAAGAAAGAAAAGAAAGAAAGAAAGGAAAGAAAGAAAGAAAGAAAGAAAGAACACGTCCAAATATTATACTTTGTCCTTTAATATTTCATGGACTGCTCCTACAAGAAAAGAAAACAGCTTACCGAGTGTTTCTGGTGCTCTATTCTCACATGCATAAAGAAAAACTATGTTGATGGAGGAGAAGAAGAGCAAGTGTTGATTTGAATTAAAAAGAAGAGAGAGAAGCTGCAGGTGGTCACATTCAAGAGGGTAAATAACACAATATTTCGTTTGTCGTTTCAAGTTTTAGTAATTTAGAATTAAAAAGCTAAAAGAATCTTACTTGGATTCGGCGTCTTTGTAAGTATTGGACCCCACTATTTTTAGGGTTTTCTAGAGATGGACTTGCAATTAAGAACTTCGCTTGAGATAGACTTGTGATTAAGAGATTTATTTATTAATTTGATACAGTCACGTTGTTTGAGATCTTTGGCAGGGAAGTAGAGGAAGAAGTGTGAAAAATAGGTGTAAAAATGAGAAGTGTTTCTCCATGAAAAAGCTTGAAATTATTTACTTTTTTATGATAAAACTTGAAAAAAAAAATTATATATATCCTGGCACATGCAACAAGGTTAAATTCACTCTACAGTCTATGAAATTCTTGATCAAACTTGATTATATTCTGATTTTTTTTTTTTTTTGTACATGCTTGAAGAGAGTACAGATTTATATACAAAGGGGGGAATCACCTTAATTTGGATCATCAACTGTACAAGAAGGAAAAACAAGTTCAATTCCCACACGAGGACTTGTCCTTTTTTCTTTTTTCTTTTTTTTCTTTTTTTTTAAATTATTATCTATGTACACTTTCTTTCTTCCATCACTTCTTGCTGCCTGGAGCAGGGGATCAGGAAGGAGGCGCTGAATGAATGGTTGAATCCGGTAACATGGCTACTGTCACTACAAAGTATTCACACCCGATAGGAAGATTGTATGGGTTGGAAGTCGGTCCCAAATTGAAGTTCAAACGGTCAGTCCCTTGGTCAGTGGTCAGAAGATCCACTTCATCTACCTTGCCATGCTCAGGCCTCGTTGAGGTAGGAAGCAATGGCTTTACAGCTTGGCGTTCTATATGCACTATCTGCCCAACAATGTAGCTGGGGTGGCTTGGGAGATGGTCTGTGAACAGGGCCACAGATTCAGCAGACAGGTAGTAGTTAGAGGTGTTCCGGTTGATAGCCTCATAATGTCCAGCTGAGTTCAGAACAAATGCAGCAATCTCATGGACTTCAAAACGGCTAAAGGATATCCTTTCCTTGTTTGCCTGTAGAAAAACATCAACAAAGATATCAAGCTTTTGTAGTTAGAAGATAAAAGCACAGGGCACCATGTAAAAGGGATCCCTGCACATCAAAGGGCAAAACAAATTGGTATGGCAAGTAACAGTTGAAACTTAACAACTTGCTAAAGAAGCATCAAATAACCAACCACTGTTTGAGGGCTCCACTGGAAACAAAGGCCACTAGCAATTGATGGGGGGGGGGGTGCAGATTCGTGTACAGTAGTTAGAAGGAAAGCACGTTTTGGAGCTCGTAAACAGTAAATCAGCAATTGAACATCCTTGGCAGCTTGAGTACAAAAATGAAGCATGAACACCATCAGCAAGTTAAGAATACCTGCTTCTCAAGTTGATGCTTTTTGTATAAAGTGACAACCAGCTCTTTCTTCTCTTCCAATTCTTTTCCAAGCTGTTCGTTTGCAGCTTCAAGCTTTGGGTACTTGTCAAGCAGCTCTGGGCGGTGTGTGGACAAGAAACCAACTTTATCTGCAAGGACACTAATGCATTTCTGGAATTCAGCTGCACCCTCATCATCTTTGTCATTGCTGGAACTGAAAATAATCAAATTAAAGTAATGAAACCATGGCTGTTGTCATTGTCAAAACTTAAAAAAATGAGATTTTACAAAAAGGATAGCAATTCAGTCCATCAGCAATCACCATATAAATTTGATGTCACTGCCAACCTCTATAAGAAATTACTATGAAAGAAGCCCCAAAAGAATTCCTGCAACCCTTAAATTTAAGATTTCTCGTAACAGATATCAATATTTGAATGTAGAGAGAAAAGGAAAGAGGTTAAAATAGTGTAGGATAAGCTATTTCAAAACAAAATTCCATCAACACCAACAAATTTCAAGACAAAGCAAGGGGATAAGGAGCACTGAGTTTTGCAACAGAGTTAAAGTTTATCTGAAGAAAGTAAAATGGAGAGGATTCTGGAAAATTACTTGGCCATAGATTGAGCTAAAGCACACAAAGAATCAGCAAAAGCAGCAACTCCACCAGGAGCATCTACACAGCACCTAAGTCTTTCAAAAAGGCCATGGAGTTTCACAGCAGATGCACGCAGTTTATTATATTCTGAGGCCCTCCGGTCAGCTGCACAAAGATTGGTTTGAGCTTCCTCTCTTGCTTCATGCAAACAATTCTCCAAGTGAGCACAATTCATCTGTTGTATAGCAAGAAGTTAAGATTAGCTGTACAGGTTAAGACATAAATGCATTTGATAATAAATTTTATGCAAAGAAAAAGAAAGAAGGAAATTGAAGCCAAACACAATTCAAGAACTGCAGGAAGCTGATTACTTAGGAAAATGATTCGTTAATAGGGATTTTAGGAATCTATTGTCTACTAAAAAGCCTTTCCGTCACAGAAAGTTCAATAAATAACATCAAACCATATGCACTAACAAAAATGATGACCCAAGAATTTCAATAATGTTGAGCAACATGGTACAATTTCTAAATATGGGTAACGTGAAACATCACCAGGAACAATAACTCAACAATATAATTGAAACATAAGAGCAACACAAACACCAAGAAACTGCAGGTTACAAAACATAGTTGAAGTGCCGGTACCTGAGATTCATCAAGGAGCTTCTGACTCGTTTCTAACTCCCTAGTAAGCATGGCAGCCTCCTCGACAGCAGCCTTGAGCTTCGCTTCAGTTTCACTCAATTGTTTTGAATTTTCTGCAAGTGCATTTTGCAATTCTAACATAATTCCATGGTCACCACTGACTTTAGGCTCAGCAACTGCATCTGAAGGAGAGACATCGAGAGGCTCCGGCATACTCTCAGCTGTGGAACTGTTTGTCAGTGACATGCCCAGTTGTCCCACCATCTTACCCTTCCCATCTTTATCACAAACTTGCAGCTCTTCAGGATGTGGCTCCACCATTGATGAATCCAACTGAGTATTGAACATCCCAGACGAGTCCATCATATTTTCATCAAACCCTTCTCTATCTTTGCTTGGTTGCCTGGTGAAAAGCCCCAGCTTTGAATTCAAAGAATTAGAAATGCAAGAAACCTCATCCATGGGCTCTGAGGTCATTGCATAAGGCATGGGTGCTTCACCACTGGAAATTTCTGGTTTGAAGTCTTCAGTCTTTGCAGCCAAAAGAGCATAGTCTGATGCATCTTTACTATTTGAAAGTTTCTGCCCCTGCAAATACTGGTCAGCCAATCTCTGCTCTAGTTCTTGAATGCGCTTCTCATATGACATACACTGTATTTGCTTTGCCTTAAGCAAAGATTGGAGATGCTTTCCATACTCATCTTTCAGCCGCAAGGCTTCAGTTGTCTTATCTGCATTCTTCAATAGACTACCCACTGTACTTTCATCCATTGACTCGTATTCAATTTCTGGGCAAAGGGAACATATCAAGGCTATTGCAGAAGCTAGTTCAGCTTTCAGTTTTGCATTCTCAACTTCCATCTTGCTAGTTCCAGCAATCTCTAACAACTCACAGCCCTCGAGGGGCTCCTCAGAGCAATCTTTCTCAAGTGCTTCCTCACCAATTTCTTCCATCTCAGCTGAGCGAGAACTGTCATTAGACATAGACAATGAGCCTTTCAAAGTTGCAGTCTTGTCACTTTTTGAAGGAAGTCCAACCAAATAATCAGGAGCATAACGGTCCAAGTCTGAGATGTCAATGTCAAGCAAATTAGTGTCAAATGGAGATATATTGACATCACACTGATTAGGAGTATCATATAACCCCATTGATGCTAATATATCTCTTGGTATATATGAACTGTATGCTTTCAGAAACTCCTCCCGTCTCCTAACCTCAACCTCCCTCCTTGTAGCAAGCTGCTCAGCCAGTTGTCCAGCCATGCCCATGTAAAGTTTCATAGAAGCCTTTCTTCTCACTACTTCAGCAAGGCAGCCTCTGTATGCAGAACCAATCCCATGGAATAGTTTTAGGTCCCTAAAAATATCATCCTGACGCAACATTGCCTCTCTAAAAACAGGAAACCTTAACTTCACATCTTTCATGAGGAAAGTAACATAGGCGATCTTTTGTAGGAAATCATGCACAAAGATGTTCATCTCGTTCTTCTTATCCTTGCAAAAACCAAGCAGCTTGGAAATTAAATCACCAACAGCCAGCATGGTGGGCAAATGACTCTTTTCATGGACATCATACATAAGACCCAGGGCTGAAACTTCAGTATGGAGACGAGTTGAGGACAACTGGCATGACAGACAATCATGCACAAGTTCCTTTACCGTGCTTTCATCGTCTCTGCATACAAGTTCACAGCCATCAATCAGTGGTATGTACATTATCTTCCTCCAGCCTAACTACTGCAGCAATAAGTATGACTTGAAAAAACAGAAACTTCAGGTTTTACTTGTAAATTGGTATTGACAAAAAATTTATGATTTGGGAACTTATTAATGTTACCATATTAGCACCATTTGGTATTTTACTTTAGTAGGGAGTTTGCTTCTTTAAAACCATCAGGATTTAAAGAATTAAAAATTGAATTTCAGAATTCTGTTTTTTTGTGGATTTCAGGAAACTAAGGTTCTCAAAGATTCATGAAACGCATCTTTTGGATTTTGAGGGATTAGCTTAGTGAATTCTAGGTTTTCTATCTTTTCCTTATTTCCCAAGGTTTGTGGATAAAACACCAACAGGGTACTTGATGATTCAATCAAGTTATTGCACTCACTTGAATGTCTTAAAATTTCCAAACACACACACCAGCTGAAATTGAAATCTAGAAGTGAATCGTGTCCATAATCATGATTCATTTATGACCAGCTCCTACTTCAAACAAAAATTGCCAGGCCAATGGCATTGAGCCAAAGCATAAAGTTGGACTGCTACTCTTATTGTCCTTTAAGGTGAGAATCTAGATGTAGGTTGTCTTTAACAAAATATTCAACAGCACAACAGGCATCAGATGGAGAAAAGGTTGCGAGTACATTTAAATATTTTTATTTATCTGGCCACAAGAGGGAATCAAAGATCTAAAACACACGGACTACTTTTGAAAAAGAACAAAAATCCAAGTAATATCATCCATAAAAAAGACAGACTAGTGACTAATATTGAATGCAATCACCACTGAGCAGCCATCGTACCATGTGTTCCTATGTGCTCATCACTTGCAAATAAAACTCAGGCCAGGAATTAGATAAGATTGGCATAGCAATGAACCAGCTATATCACAGAATTTACAGGGAATGCTATAAACTCAATCCTTGACAATGCTAAGATGTATTATCACAGCAATGCTTCATAAAATTCAACTTACTGCATCAATCAAGAAATTTTTAACAAGCACAAAATCATACAGAAAAATTAACAAATAGGAAGGCAGTTCAAATGTTTGAAATTGAAGTCAACCAACCTCAAAGACTGCATTATGCTCTTCATTTCATTGATGGCTGGCTGACGCTCCTTGATGGCAAGATCTAAATTCCTAATAGATGATGAAGCTCCACAAGAAAATAATTCTTCCACTTTGCGCTTTACATCACCAAACTTTTTCTTAAACTCTAAAACCTTCTTCTCAAACTGCCTATGTGAATGGCTACAATTATCCACGGCCTTCCTCAAGTTATCTTCCTTCACAAAATCGACTAAACATTTCCGTGAATCAGATTGCAAGGCTGGATGAAGCTTGATCGATCTCAGTTTCTCTAAATCTCTCTCAAAATTTGTTAAGAGATCTAAATGTATCCTGTGTTGTTGTGTATAACGCTTGATGAACTCTGAGTAGTTCTGAAGAATTGCCCTGTAGAATTGCTGCACATTAATCCTAGCAACCTCCATTGCCCTCTCCTGAACCTTTTGCTCCGTCAATAACCTCAGGCAATGTTCATGCATTACTTGGGTTCTACTATAAATTGCATAGCCCCTATGGTAATGGTACCTAAATTGTTTCTCATAAGAAGGCAAAATCCTCAAAGCTGGGTCTGGAGCATCATCTAAAGGATGGGGGTCATGCGAAGAAGGTGGTGGTGGAGGGTCTGCAATTTCAAGTACATCAATTTGTTCGAGTGGAGGGGGAAGGGGATTGGTTTGCATCCTTGCTCTGTTAAATATAAACACTTCCCCATCGCTAGATGGAAGCTTGTAAGCAGAAAGCGGCTGCTGAGGTTCAAGTTTCTTTTCCAAACACAGAACAAGCTGGTCATTGAAGTTAATCCCAGCAACTTCTTCGATATAACGCATAACCGCCTCCACAGGCGTTGTTTCATCACAACCAGGTTCAAGTGAATGACCATTTTCTGCTATATGAACTACAAGCCTGGTCTGATTTACCAAACCTTCTGTGATGCTTGAACTCATCTTATCTTTAGAGCAGAATTATACACCTCAAAATAAAATCCAACAAGAAACGCCAATACTAAGAGATAATTTAAATAAAAAAAATCCCCAAAACCATTTGACTGTACGAAAATGATTCAATTCAATCCCTTAGAACCCAAAGGGGGATTTCCAGATTGTTATAGCTTTATTCCTACCTTATTACCAGTCCACTGAAATCTGCAAAACAAGCAAATATACCATAAACCCAGAAAGATTGAATCAACAAAGCACCAATTTTTATCAACCCACCATGAAACCACACCAACCAGAGATTTTATCCCAAAGAAAAAAAGCCCCAACCTTTAGCCTCAAATCCTCCACAAAACCCCAAATCAGCAACTTTTCACCTCAAAACTCCTCCAAGCAAACAAAATCACAGCGGGCCCACGAATGATTACACCAAAAGAACCCAAAATCATCACCGACCCATCACCAAAATCAAATAAACCCACGAATCATTTCACTAAGTAAACCCAGAAATCTGCTCTCACAATACCAAGAAGAAAAAGGACAGCGAAAAATCAGAGAGACAAAATCAAAAGACACATTTTTTATTAACGTATTCTAAAGAGAGAAGATCGAAGTGGAGGATTAAGGCATCAAAAGTGGTTACGTTAAGAGACTAAAGAGGAATTTTAGTGTCTCTCTGTCTATAAACGATGGTTCTCTCCACGAAGCCTCTTTGATTGGAAGTAATTTTTTTTTCCAATGATTTTGTTGGTGTTAGTTTTTTTTTTTTTTTTTTGGTTGAATATATAAAAGTAGTAAGAGAAATGGCGATGAAGATAATAAAAAAAAAATCAAAGAGAACCTTCACCAAAGGGCAGCAGAGGAGCTCTCTCTTTCTGTCTCTCTCTCTGTCTCTCTGCAATAAGTTTGGAAGAAGAGAGAAAGCAAGCAGCTTTAGATCATTAGTATCATTTATTATATATTAATTATTATTTCCTTATTCCTATTATTAAAGACTCTCCTGATCAATTAATTAATTAATGACTAGTTTTGTTTTCTTGTGATATAAGTAGCTTTTTGGTTCATTTTGTACTTTGGGGAAACGGTGCCCCCTTATTATGTGATTTTGGTTAGCTGGCCCTTTTATAATAACTTTGATCAAATCAGCCCCTCTACTTCTAATTTTGGAATGCATAAACCCACCATGAAAGGCAATAATGACTTTTCTGCATCTAAAATCATGAAACATAAGGGGTTTTACTGTAGTTAAAAGAACATAGAGGACTAAAATCATAAAATGAATCCAAAATCATTAAACTTAATCCTCTCTCCCCATCCTCGTTTGAGACTAAATTGAAAAAAAAAACAGAGAGGGAGAGAGAGAGAGAGATCGTCTATCCATAAGTACAAGTTCCTATCACAAATTGGAGCCTCGAAACCCCATATACCTTGTTTGAAGACAAACACGAAGACATTGTATATTGGGATTCTGTTAGGGATCCATTCATACGGATGTCTGATTTTGCAATGAATTTATTTAGTGAATAGTATTTGATATTGTAATAGTAATTATTTTTTAAAATATTTTATTTTAAAAATATTTAAAATCTTGAAAAACATATTTTTAATACAAAAACAAACACTCAGTGGAATTTTTGCTTCCAAGATCAGCCACGTTTGGAAACGTTGCTCCATGTGTTTTATTAAAAATTAATTTTTTATTATTTAAAATTAATTTTTTTTATATTTTTTTAATCATTTTAATATGTTGATGTTAAAAATAATTTTTAAAAAACATATTATTTTAATGTATTTTCAAGAAAAAAAATATTTTAAAAAATAACTATTACCACATTGTAAAAGAACCCTAATTCAACCAAAGGAGAGCATAGAGTTTTATACTTAGTTAACAGTTATCCTATTTGTTTTTAGGTTTTAAAAATATTTTTGAAAAAATTTAAAAAAATTTTATTTTTTTTAAATTAATATTTTGTTAGTGTTTTTAGATCATTTTGAAGCGCTGATATCAAAAATAATTTTTTTAAAATAAAAAAATATTATTTTAATACTTTTTTGAATAAAAAAAACCTTTGAAAAACAACATAATTTATTTTTATTTTTTTATTATTTTAGTGTTTGGAAAATTAATTCAAAGATAATTCGATTACTAAAATGAATTTACCATAACACAAGTTGCTTGCATTTAAAGTAATCAAAATTAAAATAGCAGAGATTCGAGAAACTTCAAGGTGGGAACTGTAAGAAGAAAAAAAAATCAAAGGAAAACAAATTTCTTTTAAAGTAATCTAAGAGAGGATAAACTCTTACTTCACATCAGCATTTACGAGATCCAACGAACTGAAGAACTTGGCAATTTAAAATCTAAAGTTCGACTATATAGCATGAAGTTCGACTTCTTGTGTTAAGTGGTTGTTTAGAATTGTGTTTTTAAAAGTTTTAATTGTTTTTTTATAGAATTAATTTTTTATATTTTTTATTGTTTTGATATTGATACGTTATTATTAAAAATAATTCTTTAAAAAATATTATTTTAATATATTTTCATGCAAAAACACACTTTAAAACAAAATTATTATTAGATTCTCAAGCATCTTTTATGTTTATAACAAGATCTTTTATCAGAAAGAATGGCAAATGATTCAATGAATCTGAAAAAATAAACTGTTTAGTTCAACTTTTTTTTTTAAATATCCTTTTCTGAAAAAAAAAAAAAACAACCTAGGAGCTTGTTGTAAAACTTTTATTGCTGACCAAACGGAAAATTCAGAACTCATTGTCTCGACTCTCTACCTCAGTGCAACTTGTTGGAAAACTGGACTCAGCATTCATTGTCCTTTCCCTGGAGAATTATTAAAGCAAATCTTTAATTGGATTTTTTTCTTTCCTCCTTTAAGGCAACCAATGAAAGCAAGCTATGCTGCTACAATTTTGTTTGTTTTCAAAGTGCAATTATATTGCATTTTAGGTATTGGACTTGTTTCCTTTTTTTATCCGGGTTTGAATTTTATTGACCATGTCTGTCTTCGCGATACCTTACATTTTTACTGGATTTATAGAATACTCACTAGATTTGTAAGATGTTCAGTAAATCGAGGAATTAGTCATGGTACGTGTAAACTGACCCGGACACTCATGTAAATAAAAAAAATACAATTATATTTTTTAAAAAATATTTTTTTATTATTTTAATGTATTAATATTAAAAATTAATTTTAAAAATTAAAAAAAATATTATTTTCTTATATTTAAAAAAATATTTAAAAAACAACCACTACTAAACATCTCAATCAAACAGTGGAAAATCTCGAGTAGGAGGAATGTAGATAGTTGACCAGGCTAAACGGATTTCACCTAGGCGTTCGTGCAATAAACAGGCTAGTGGTCCAATCTGGAGGCTAAGATAGGCCTGACTCACTTTGTTTGTTCATATACACGTTCTTTGCCCAACGAGAACATGAGGCAAAACTTTGTCCTCAAGCCAGGGCGAACATGGCTATTTCCTTGTAATTTCTTTGTAAGAGTTATGATAATCTGCTTCCATCAGTTTCTTGTGAAATAAAAATGTGTTATATTTTTTTGGTTTTTTTTTATATATGTTTTTTCCCTCGAGATTAGCTAAAAAAATCCTTTATCTATAAGTTTGTTATCGATATTGTCCTTTATCTATCATTTTCGATCAATTTTACCCTTCATATTACTTAAAGATATTCAACCCTACCCTTCCTTTGAGCCTGTTTCCATCCAAATTTGTTAACAAAATACATTTGACTCGCCTGAAAATCTGATAGTTGTTATAATTTAAAATATTTTTCGTTTAGAAATGTATCAAAATAATATTTTTTTTATATTTTTAAAAAATTATTTTTAATATCAGCACATCAAAACGATCTGAAAACATAAATAATAATAATTTTTAGCAAAAAAACAAATCAAAATTTCCAAATTTGTTAACAAAATCCATTTGATACTCACATGGAAATCTGATAGCTGTTATAATTTAAAGTACTTTTTATTTAAAAATGTATCAAAATAATATTTTTTTTATATTTTTAAAAAATTATTTTTGATATCAGCACATCAAAACGATCTAAAAACATAAATAATAATAATTTTTAGTAAAAAATAAATCAAAATTTGAGGGAACACAGCGCGTTCCCAAACATACTCTTACAAATTTATTAAATTTATTTTTTAAAAATTAAAAGTTGATGATGAAAAAATAAAAATCAATTTAAACTAAAAATGTTGGAAAATCGAATACCATGTAGACTCGGGATTTAAAAAATAAAACATGTTTTAATCTATAAGATGATAAAAATAAAAATAAAAGAAAGAAAGATATAATCCCGTGTAAAACCAAAGTTAAAAAATTGAGATTTTTATATTTAAGTTTATTTTATTTCAAATTCTCACTATCAATTTTGTTTATTTCCTTGTAAATTTAACAAGTCATAAGGAGTTGTCATGATCAATGGGATATTCAATTGATTTGCATGGAAAGTTTGGATGGAAGGATATAAGTGGAAACATTCAACGATGTTGTTTGGTAAAATCAATGAATATGACTGGATAAGTATAACATTCATCACATTCCTTTTTAACCGCTAGTGTTTTTTTTTTTATATATATATATATATATATATATATATATATAAAAGATGTGATTTATTTTTGTGTTTTAAAAAATTTTAATTTTTTTGTTTTTAGATTATTTTGATGTATTTATATAAAAAATAATTTAAAAAAATAAAAAATATTATGATGTATTAAAAAAAAAAACACTTTAAAAACATAATTGCATCATATTTTTAAACATCCTAAAAGATGAGGTTGGCAACGCATGGCATGAAAGTGTGAGGATTCAATATGTATGAGGATGTCTGGGAGTGTGGTACCGATTACTTTTCAAAGTGTTTTTTTACTTGAAAATTTATTAAAATAATATTTTTTTATTTTTAAAAAATTATTTTTAACGTAAGCAATCAAAATAATCTAAAAATATTATAAAATATTAATTTAAAAAAAATTAAATTTTTTTTTTAATAGGTTCTGCCCATGTGACCCTCATGCTTGTAATTAACAGGAAATAAGATAAAATCTTAATTGTCTTACTTTGCGGGCAGACAGGGAAGTCAAGGAGGAGGCGTATGAGTTGACCGGTGAGTCGTTCTGTTTGGAAAATTGATAGTCACTCGCTGTGATAGATAATTCCCGGAAGTCTTGTTTTATTGATCGGAAAATGACTTCCGCTAGCTACTTCTGAGTTTGTTTTACATGATCTATGAAATACTATTCACAAGTTTTATATTGAAATAAATTATTTGAGAAAAAATATTCTTATATCTTACGAATTACTGTATATATTAAGAGGACTTTATTAATGAACATTATAATATATTATTTTATTTTAATGAAATTTAAATATGCCGTCTTATCTTAAAAATATTCTAATTGTCAAAATTAAAAAGAATTATACCATTTATATAAAAAGAAACTTCTTCTTTTTTTCCTTACATGACAATACAAAATATATGCCAGTACTGATAAGTAGATTAAATCTCATATCTAATTAAGAAATAAACTAAAATATTAATATAATTCCTAAGAAATATGTTAATTATAATTAGAAAAGAAAACTTAAAAGGCTACTGTAAAACATTGTGATCCAAAACATATAATTTATACTGTTCATTAAAATAAAGAAATGATATTTACGTCCTTCTAATAAAAAACTAACAAAAGTTATAATTGGAATGAAATCATCTTTTCATTGGGAATTATAAACTAATAGAAAAAATAAATAAATTATAAAATTTTATTTTCAATTAACTCAATATTAGATAATAAGATTAAAAAATAGATTAATTAAAAGAAAAAAAAAAAGAAATCCTAGCCAACTATGTAAACCTATTAAGGGTGCGTTTGTTTACCTTTAATTTTTGCGTTTACAGTGCAAAAAACACAGTAAGATGTTTGATAATAAACCAAACTGTGTTTTATACTGTGGGATCCACTAAAAAATTAAATTTAAAACGTAGTTTTTGTGAAGTAGTTTTTACATGTTTTTTTAACTGAGTTTATAACGGTGTTTGTTTTTGCGTTTCAAAAACGTTTTTGAAAAATTTTAAATTATTTATTTATTTTTTGCTTTACTTCAAATTAATATTTTTTTATGTTTTCAGATCAATTTGATATGTTGATATAAAAAATAATTTAAAAAAATAAAAAAATAATTTTGATGCATTTCCAAGTAAAAAACATTTTGAAAAGCAACCGCAACCACACTTCCAAACACAAGTATTACCAAATATTTTATACATGTTTTTTGCTAAACATAAACTACAACCATAATTTTTACCAAACACGTATCTAAATCCAAGTAACCACACCTAACTATATTTTTTTTTAATTTATTTTTTTAAAACTACAACCACAAAAACTACTCAAAAATAAATACATTCTGAATCTTCAATCTAAGTTAAGTAATGAGAGTAAAATAATACAATAAAAAAATAAATATAAGTATCATTTGAAATGAATGATATTTTAATGTAAGTTTTAAGTCGATCTATTTTTTTTTTTGAAATAAAGTAAACCCTACCATCACATCAATAGCTATTACATCAAATCCCCAATAGTCAATACTTGTTTAAATTTAAACCCTTATTTGTTTAGAATAATGAGGCAAGGCATGTTTAACCTAAAAGGATTTTTAAAATTGCTAATTAAACTAACATTTAACAACAAAAAGATTGTACGAGAGCCTTCGAAGTTCGACCTTGCAGCCCGGAGCCCTCAACCCAACTCCTTGACTCCTACCCAATTTCCTTAACACTGCCGTTTCGCCAGGCTCAGAAACCTCCCTCGTCCCCTTGTCTCACCTCTCCAGTCTGTACCACGAACAAAATTGATAGCCATGCTGTGATTCTAATCGGAGGTTCAAGATTTGGTGTCGGTAGGACAAAACGGCCATCAACAGCTCAAGAAATCTTCACCTTCATAGCACATTCTAGCGACAGTAACCCTTCAAATACGAAATGTTTGCTTCCATGGGTCTCTTGTGATCTAAGAGAATAATTTCTTGTGCTAGATTCTGTTATCTTGATTCGTGGGAACCTTCAGAAAATATGGTAGTCTCCAATATTAATCCCCACAACAAGGAGATAGTGGTTAGGAGAAGGATTGCTAGCATGTAATTTTTCTTTCTGGGTTTTCTTCGTTGCCCTTGTTTATCTGTTCTTTTCGCGTTTTAAATTTAGTAGTGAACTAAATGATTTTCTACGGAAAAACTTGTTTTGTCTTTCAATCATCAGCATCATGTAATCAGTTATGAGGTTTAATAACATGAGAGTTTTTCCTTTTCATGCACAGTTTTGCATCAGCTTGTAATGTGATTGGTTTTTACTTTCTTGCTTCCAATGTGTCCATAGCAGTATTGTTTAGCATATATGTTGCAGATCATAATTCGAAATTGAATTATTTTATAGATTCAATAAGAGAGAAGATGATTTTCCGTCGTTGAGGGAATACAATGATTACTTGGAAGAAGTAGAGGATATGAGTGAGTTTTTTTTTTTTTCCTTTATCGCAATTAATTTTAAGGATTGTTTTCAATTTAAGATATTATCTTGACGAGAAAAGGTCTCGTGACAGTATTTAACTTGGTTGCTGGAGATGATGTCGCTGCTACTGAAGTAAAAATTGCAGAGTATCAAGAAGAAAATGCGGATCTAATACTGATTAATCACGCTCGGAAGGTACTTTCACGAATCCTTTTATTTTTACTTTTAAAGCAACAATGCAATAGGTGAAATCAGCACCACATATCAGGATTTCAACAATATGTAGATAATTCTTGTGAGGATTTTCTCAGGTGTAACCTTTTATTCTGATTAACAGGCTGAAGAATTAGCCTTAGCTATGTCGGCAAGCAAGGGGCCTCCTGCACAAACTGATAATACTGATGGGGTGAGAATATAATGAGTTTTTATTTTTATTTTTATTTGGGATATCTTTGTTTTCTTTTAAAAAAAAAATTTTTGTTTTGAAAGCTCTTATTGATCCTTCCTATTCTATTATCATTTCATAGTTGTTTGATTTGGTTTCACATTTTTTATTTTAGTTTGTTTTTTGTGGTAAGGTTAATCTATTTATGATGGGCTGCTGCCTTCTGATCTTGGAAATTGAAATTAGTAGCCTGTACAGATAGTTAAAATTCAGATTGATGTTTGCTTCTTGTGTATTCTAGCTTGTTCTCTGTGACTCTTATATTTCATCTGCATGCCTGACTGTAAATTTACTTCTCAAGTTGAGTCCTTAGGTTTTTATTTTTTGATTATTGATAAATCCCTCAGGCAATATATAAATCATATCCCATATGCAATTATGCAAGCTATTTTCTGAGTATGTAACTGTGGATGTGAACAAAGATTGGAGTTAAAGTGGAATACCGTGGAGTTCAAAGCTGTCAAGTTAAGCATAATAATAGTGGTGAAGTAACTGCAAGATTTATGCTATGCCAGGAATAGAAGGGCTTCTCGAGCCCCAAAAGAGTGAAGACTTTGTCTACTTCTGATACCTAGCTTCTGTCATATGAATCTAGAGGAACATCGAGGAGCACATTTACCAAAGAATCAAAGTGGGGTGGTTACATTAATGCAGTTCTCTTGTGTGATTGGAATCTTTACTTTTTTAAACATATGCTAACAGCAATTAGACTGGCTATTCTACGATATGGAGGTTGGTGGTGTAGTGAGTTCATAAATGAGGATTGCTAAGATGTTATGAGGGATGTGTGAGAACTCAAGAAAGGACCAGTTTTTGAAGAAGTACCTTTTTGGAAGGAGATGATTGCATTGTTTGAGTACAAGTTGAGGGAGAGTCATGTGATTAGATTTCGCCATATCTGGCATCAACTTCTGGATGCATTAGGGGGAAAGAGTGATTAATTAAAGTAGTGGGACAGAGGAGCCAGATAGGAGAGGTAGGCAAAAAAATAACATTGGCTAAAGAGCTAAAGGAAAATATAGCTTCATGATAGCTTACAGACCTATAATCCATAAATGCACTAATTGGAGGAGGTAGTACGTCCATGTGATTGACCCAATTAGTTTGGAATTGATCCTCAGTGGATTTGAGTGCAACACAAATTTTACTGCTATAATTATGAAAGGTTCTCGTACAGTAACCACTCTACTAATTATCACTCCTACATTACTACTTCAACTTTCTGCTTTGTGCTGTATGAGGTTGATTGGATTTTGAATTCAGTTCGAATTAATGATGAACACCCACAGTGCTATTGAGATTGTAATTATATAGCTTAGGATAGTATGTGAAATCTTTAATCCAGGATGAAACCAGTAGTGAGTGGTGGAAAAAAAAAGGCTGGCTTAGTTTTTCATCCTTTTTAAGTTAGTTGCTGGAAAAAATGAAGAGAGAGACCACATTGAGTTGATTCTAGGCCAAAAATAGTTTTTATCCAAATGTGCCTTTTCAAGTTGAAGGAGACAATAATTTGTCCTTACAACTTTGTTCAAGTAAGAGTGGACAGCTCTTAACTGTTACAAGGCTCACCAAGTAGCAACAAGAGTGCTTTTCAGGATCCACTTAGCTTATGAATGTGACTTCAATGGTGAGATTTTTTCCATCTCCTACTAGAAAGGATACTATTTTAATGGGTTAGAGATCGTAATTGACTCTTATAATCTTTTGTGGTCAAAAGCACCAAATTAAATATTTGCATATCGATAATATGTTAACAAATCCCTCTGAAGGAGAGGATGCTATCAGGTTAAGTCCCTTGAATTAATATTCTTTTTGGAGTTCAGACTTGGAACTTAAATTTATACAAGTGTAGTCCAACATTGACAAAATATGAAATAATCTAGCTATTTATATTGATGATTGGCAAAAGCAGTATGATTTTCTTGTGATAAAAATAAAAATTGCCCTGTTTTATATGTGGCAAGTGGGATGAAAAGTTAGCCGCTTTGGAACAGAAGAAGTAATTAACCCTTTTCAAGGTTGAGTTCAGACCTGGAAAGTATGTTTATTGTCTCAAATCATGCATTTGTTACTCCTTGGAATGCCCGTCTCACCCCCTCTCCCCTGATTAACGTCAATTTTGTCTATATGTCGAGCCAGAGCTCCCAGGGCATAAGTGTTGGAGCTGGGCAGTATGCTCCTACAATTGTTGGGGGACAGCCACGGCCAACAGGCATTGCTCCACAACCAGTGCCTCTCAGAGGAGGGCCAGACATGCACGGTTATTTAGAAGATGAGGAAACGATGAGGATCCGAACAGAGAATGCGAGTAGAGCGGCTGGGTGGAGCATAGAATTCAGTAAGAAAAGGGGATTTGAGGAAGCCTTTGCAAGCTTTTGCGTTTAGATTGTACCCCTTGACTGCGGAATTGGCTGTCCCTTGTCAGCCTGAGGTGCTCTCACCGGGCTTTAGGTCTCTATGCTATGCATATACTGATGAGGAGGATTGTTATCAGTAGGTTTACGTGGGGAACTTTACCGAGACGATGATCAAGAAGTCAACCTGCTGTTTCTAAGTCAGCAGATATTGCTTTCATGACATGTCTGATACATCAGTTTGTCAACATAACCATGTGAACATGAAGCAATGTCACATCATGATAGTGTAAAGTTGATCATTACTGATATCCCAAGTGGTTTACCTTTGATTTATTTACTTTTTTTATTTTTTTATTTTGGTGACAAAGTTTACTTTCATCACATCCTATCATTTAGTTAGTGAAACAACAACATTGTCAACCTTCTCGAAGTTTTTTATTTGTGATGAACAAATCACTTTAAAGTTCCCTATATTATTGTTATTATTTAATTTGATGCCTGCAATTGTTTTATTTAAATTTTGATGATATTACAGTACAACTATATTTTTTTTTAGTTTTAAATTTATTTTTTAAAATCATTTTGATGATATTTTTTTAAATAACATTTCCCACACCAAAACTGGCCTTTAAGTTCAGTCATCACATGATGGAAAAAAGAAAAAGAAAAAAAGAGAGGGTGTGCTGGCATGGATTCTGCACGCTTGAACGCCTAGCCGGAGTAGATATTAGAAATTTAAACTTAAAATCCAACAACCAGAAAGGAATGGATTACTTGTGAATCAGTAGGAAGAGAAACGGAAATGGTAGATGTTTGAAAGTCTAAAAATATATTTTATTTGAAAATATATTAAAATAATATATTTTTTTTATTTTTTAAAAATTATTTTTCGTCGTCTTCTTCTTCTAACAGCATAAACAATAAACAAAAATGAGGTGTTTGTTAAAAATAATATTTTTAACAAACATTTGATGATGGCCTCGGCGAGATGCTGCATGCTTTCCCTATTTGTTTGAGATATTTTTCATCGTCTTCTTCTGATGTATATCCCCTGTAATTCTGTGTTTTAGGAAAACTAAAATGACATGAAGTTCGAGCTGGATCTTTCCATGGGTCTCTTAACTGATTCAAACACTAGCTATGGGTGCGATTGTTTTATTACCTTTGAGAGCATGATATTCTTAATTATCACGAGAGCGGCCATGCATGCTCTATATATCAACTCTTTTATACATGCCGAGGGATGCTCAAAACACTCTCCACAGCAGATGCATGCATGGATACCAATCTTCCGTTGGGATTGTATCAGCTTCGAAGTTGAGTGTCAAAACTTAATTAATGTGTGAAGAACAGGGAGATTAATTCTTGCTATCTTTCTTTCAATAATAAACATAAAAAAAATTTCAAATTAAAACAAAAAACACTGTCAAACCGCAAAAACAGTCTAAGGATGTTTTTTTCCTCTTTTTTTTTTTTTTGTGAAATCCTATGTTTGTTACCACTACGTACTAGAATGTCCATCTCTCTCCCCTCCCCTGATTAAATTAATTTTTTCCTATTTATCGAGCATGAGGCAAAGCTCTCCAGTATAGAATCTTTCATTCTTTGAGTTAATTATAATTTTTATTGAAATAAATTAGTTAATCCCTCTAATGTTAAAAGATAATCATATGGTCCTTGACCAGCGTTGATCATTCTTAGAGCGTGTTTAGTATTGCGATTGCTGTTGTGGTTGTGGTTTGAAAAAAGTTGTTTTATAAAAAGTACTTTTAGTTGAGGTTGGTTTGAAAAAAATAGGTGTTTGGTTAAAACTGTGGTTGAAATTGAGGTTGAACAAAAAGTAATTTAATGTGTTTGGTTAAATTAATGATTTTTAAATTGAGGTTATATATATATATATATATTAATATTGATGATTTTTAATTTAAATATTGTAGATTTAACTACTGCTATTACATCATGAAATAAATAATACTTATATCAAATATTTTTTATTGTTCCATTAAACTATCTACAATTTCATGATGTACGAAATCCATCCGGACTATAGTTTCTTTGGTTTCTTAAGCGCGCAACAACATCAAATAAAATATCATCGGGAACAAAATTAGGATTGCGATCAAATTCTGTAAATGCTACGTCATCAAGCGATCTCCTTCTAATTTTTTTAAATAAAACACAATTAAAAATAAAATTAAAAATTGAAATTGATCCAGGGGCCAAATTAAAAAAAAAAAGAATTTTCCGTGAATAAGGGCCTGATTGCAAGATATCATAATTCCAGTGGCCAAATTGAAGAATGACCGCCTTAGCTCAAAACGACGTCGTTTCAAAGCAAACTGTTCATCTCCTTCATCCCGATTCAGCGGAAACGACAGCAGATCGTGGTAACATCCTTCTCGCCCCCACGATGCATGCCATTACTAAGGCACGAACGAAGAACGAAAACAAAGGGAAAGAAAACAGAAAGGACCCCGGGGATAAACAGAGGACGAACAAAAACAAGAGCAGGGGACAGACACAAAGTGGATACACAGAACACAGGAAGTGAATGATACACACAGAAGGCGAAAGGGAGGACGAGCAAACACAGGAGAACAAAAGGACAGAAAAAAAAAGACCCAGGGAAGGAAGATCGGAGAGTAAGCGAAAGAAAAACAAAAACAGAGAGAGGAAAGCACTGGCCAGCCAACGCAAGAGCACCAGCTTTGCCTCCAAGTATACCAGCCCCCCCGGCTCTCCCCCTTTGAACAACAGATCAGAAAAGAAACACAAGCGAACAAACACATACAAAGAAGAAAAAAAACAGAGGACCGAAACTAGTAGAGAGAGAGAGAGAGAGAGAGAGAGAGGACAAACCAGAACAAAAAAAGAAAGCAATAGAATAGAAAGAATCAGAGAAAAAAAAACTAAAGGAAGAACAAGAGGCATTGTCCAGAGTGCACCATATTCATTTGCTTCATCTCCAGCACGTTCTCTTTCCCAATCATAACAATTGACACTGTACACATAAGTGAACAGTAAGTGAGCAGCTTATTGTGTATGGAGGCAAAGAGAAGCAGTATGAAACTGCTATTTGCTGACCTGCGTTCAAAACGCAAAACATGGTGGGTCCCTCATGAAATAAATCACGTTTCCTCCGTTACCAAACACTTGTTTTCTGTGGTTTGCTTCAAAAGCAGAAGCAACCACAGAAACAAACACCCACTTAATCTGATAGTCTTTTATTTCAAAAAAAAAAAATCTATTTTTTCCTCAAAGATCACAACAGCACCGACTTGGAAGTATTTGTAAAGTTTATAATCCGAGGGTCGCCAGGATTTGGTTCAAACTCTCCAATCCAACGGAAACATATATAGCGTCTTACTCGATCTCTGTCTTTCTCTCACGCCCACGCACACACAAAAAAAAAGGTTATTGAGTTTTGTTAACATGGCAGCCAAAAAAATCAACAAAACATCTTCGTCGTCATCTTCCACAGCACCCGTCAAGAAACCAAGACGTGATGCAAAATGGCGTGCTATGATGAAGAGACGCAATGCCATCATGAAGAGAGGGACTTGTTTCGAAATCTTGAAAGAAGCTGCTGCTGGATGCAGTTTGGAAACGAGCCATGGGGTTACTTGGGCCAGATGTTGCCTTCTTGGTAAAGGTGGTTATGGTTCTGTTTTTCTTGCTAAAAGAAAAACAACAACAACAACAACAAACGATGGTGATCTTCCTGATAAAATTGCTGTAAAATCCGCTACTTTAGAAAACGCGTCTACCCTCAAGCATGAAAAGAGGGTTCTTTGCGATCTTAAAGCAAGCCCTAATGTTATCAAGTGCTACGGAGATGAAATTACCGACACGGGTTGCGACGGAGAAAAAATCTACAACCTTCTCTTAGAGTTTTGTTGTGGGCTAAGTTTACATCGTCAGATTAAACTGTCAGGTTCTGGGTTACCCGAGTCTGATGTCAGGAAATATACAAGAGATGTTGTGAAAGGCCTGAAGTACGTTCATTGTCGCGGGTATATTCACTGCGATGTGAAGCCAGGTAATATCTTGCTCGTGCCTGGTACTGAAGAAAGGAGTGGGGATTTTGTTGCAAAAATTGCAGATTTTGGATTGGCAATGTCCATTTATGAAAATCAGAATTGGGGTGATGATCTGATTGGGACATATCCTTATATGTCGCCAGAATTGGTCAAAGAGAAGAGGTATGATTACGGTGTAGATATTTGGGCATTCGGTTGCACTGTGGTAGAGATGTTGAGTGGTAAACCTGTGTGGCCTCGCATGGATGTTCCAGGTTATTTGTATACGATAGGCGACAGTCAGGATTTGCCTCAGATACCAAGTTCTATATCTGATGATGCCAAGGATTTCCTGGGGAAGTGTCTTGTAAGGAATGCTGCTCAGAGATGGTCTGCGGACGAGTTGCTGGAACACCCATTTCTTTCGGTGGGTTAGTGGTGAAGAAACCCTAGTGATTCTCTGTGTTTAATGACGATTCTTATTTGTTTATCAGTGATTTTTTTTTTTTTATCTTTTCAGTAAACAATGTAACTTAGGTTCCGCAGGATTTAATGTAATATTGTTAATATGATATGAGAGAAGTACAGTAAGGGTTTGCTCTGTCTCTGTTAAATTAGCTCATGTTTATGCTATAACATCTATCTCCTTTTGGATATAACTAGATTGCTGGCACCGCGAGACGTAAAAAAAAAAAAGAAAAAGATTATGATTTAAAAAAATAATAAAAGAAATTGGATAACTAGATTAAATCAAAAGAATAAAGATTAAAATTAAAATAAAAAATCAATTAAAGAGCAACAATAAATTTTTAATTTAAAAATTAAATTGAAAAAAATAAAAATATTAAAAAACAAATCAAAAGAATAATAATCAAAATGAAAAAAAAAAACAATGCATTATAAACTTGGATTGAATGGTGAAATAAAAAAAATAAAACTTTTATAAAAAGATCAAGCAAAAAAATTAGAAATTCAAAGAATAAGGATCAAATTGAAAACACATCAATACATGAAAAACAAAATAAACATGTAAAATTTTTCAACATTTTTTTTTACATAAACAATTTCTAAATATAAATTAAAAAAACTTATGCACGCATTTAATTAGATAAATTAAAAATCCGTGTAAAGAAATGAAAACAAAATCATTAACAATAAATAAAAATAAAATTGGAAAATCTGAGAGACAAATATAAATCAAGATATTTAATATTATAACACGGGTTATTTACCTCGTTGTGTTTAATAAATTTGTTTATTAAAATCAAATTGTAATAAAAATCAAAACACACATAAAATTTATTGAAAAAAATAAAAGGAAAAAATTATTATACAAGGATGCACACATTAAAAATATTATAAAAATTAATATTTTATTTTTTTAAAATAAATTTAATCTATATAAAATATAAAAAAAAATTAAAAATGAATCATATTAACCTCTTCAAAAATTAATCACATTTAATATAATTAAAAAAATAATTTTTATTTTTAAAAACTAAATAAGCAAAAGAAGTAATAGAAAAGTAAAATACAAACTTAAATTGATTTTTTAGAAAAGACATAAAAAATAGTTTTAATTAAGAAAAAAAATTATATAAAAAAAGAATAATACTAGGCATTATTGGGCCTAGTAAGTCAGGCCAAGCACTTGGCCCATGAAGAAAAAGCCAGTGCGCATGCCTGTAAGGTTAGGCCCACATGCACATGTCTTTATTATTGTTTTTAAGTTAATTGGTCAATTTCTCTAAAAACTTATTTTCAATTTATTTTTGACTTAAAAAACTTAGAAAATACCATTGGAAACATTTTTAAACCGACTCATGACCTTCAAAAACACAGAAACACCGCATTAAAAATCAAAATCAATCTGAAATAAAAAATCTTATTGAGCTTATATATGTTTTTTTAGGCACTTTTAAGATAAAAAAAATATTTAATTTAAACTCTCATTATAACATGGAACCATTTGATACAAACATTGATCGTTTTGGTGGTTAGAATCGTCGCAACGACAATTTCTTCTCTCTACATTGGAATTTGGCGAGCCCCCTCTCCTCCCACCTAAAAAAAAACTGAAAAATATATATAAAAAATTTTGTTTGGAAAATAATTTTTCTAAAATTAAAGAGACCGGTCACCTAATAACTAGAAAAAATAAAGGACTAAAACAAACTTTTCAAATAAATTTTAAATCCGCCACCTATTTTTACCCAATTTTTCCAATTCAAACCCATATTTTTTAATTCAATCCTCCCTCCTCAAAAAACCATGCATGATTTGAGATCAAAATTACTCAATTGTACAAAATAAAAATTTGAAAATCAAATTAATTTTTTTATAAAAAATTCACTACTCACAATAAATAACACTACAGTGAAACTAGTAGCCTTTTCAGTTTCTTTTAACTAGAAACGTGGCCCGCGCTACGCCGCGGCTCAATTTTTTTTGTATAAAAAATATAAAAAAAAGTTAAAATCTAAGAGTGTTAGTTCTTTCTACAAAGTTATACCTAAGAGTATTGGGTCTGTTTGCTACTCCTGACCTAAAAGTTATATTTATAATATTAATAATAATATTAAACTTGCATGACCCAAGTGTAAGTGAGTTTGGTTGCAACATCAAACCCAAAGCCTTAGATATGAGTCTGGTTGCAAGGTCTTGTTATAAAAGTGTGATAATTAAAAAGGAAAAAAATTCCATATTACAGAATGAAATTAAAAAAAAAGATTAATTGAAAAGAAAAAAACAATAAAGCAAAGCATTATTCCGATGAATAGTGCTTTGCAAGAGGGGTACAGTAAAATCCCCTTATGAGATCACAATAATCTAATGAACAGTAAACAAAACAAATCATAAAGTTTAATTCTTAATCAAATCAATATTAAAAGATGAAATTGAAAGAAAAAAACTACTTAAGAAAAAAAAAATTGAATCAACTGGTTTAACCCGTTAAACCTGGGATTTGTGTCATGAAATTGGAAGAAAAAAGATTGATGTCTTTTAGTTATAGTTAATTACGATATTTAAAGAAGAAATTGGAAGAGAAAAACTAATAAAGAAAAAGAAAACAAATCTAAATCAACTGGGTTAGCCCACCAAATCAGGTTAACCCGTCAAACTTGGGATTCGTATCATGAGAGTGTGATAACTAAATAGGAAAAAATTAACATTAATAAACTAAAGTGAAAAAAAAAAAGATTAATTAAAAAGAAAAAAAAGGAAAAAAAAAACCTACATGAAGAAAAAAACTAATGAAGAAAAAGAAAAAAAATTTGAATTAACTGGGTTATCCCGTCAAACCAGGTTAATCCGTCAAACCTGGGATCCGTGTCATGAAAGTTTGATAACTAAATAGAAAAAAACTTAATATTAACAAACTAAATTTTGTAAAAATAATAATTAAAAAGGAAAAAAAAAGCAAAAGGCAAAAAAAACCAAAATACTAAACAAAAAAAATATTAATTTAAAAAAAACAAAGAAAGAAAAGCCTACATGAAGAAAAAAACTAATGAAGAAAAAGAAAAAATATCTGAATTAACTGGGTTAACCTGTCAAATCTGGGATTCGTGTCATGAAAGTTTGATAACTGAATAGGAAAAACAAATTTACGGGTTAACCCAGAATTAGCTAGGTTAACCCGTCAAACCCGGAATCCGTTTCATGAAAGTTTGATAACTAAATAGAAAAAATTTAACATTAACAAACTAAATTAAAAGAAAAAATTAATTAAAAAGAAAAACCAGAAAAAAAATTCGGGTTAACCCGTCAAACCCGGAACCCGTGTCATGAAAGTTTGATAACTAAATAGAAAAAAATTTAACATTAACAAATAAAATTAAACAAAAAAAATATTCATTAAAAAAAATTAAAGAAAAAAAACTTAAAAAAAACAAAGAAAAAAACAAAAAAAAGGAAAGAAAAAAAAAACTACTTAAAAAAACAAAGCAAAAAGCACAAAAAAAAGCTCAGCGTTTCACTGTGGATTACACTCGAAAAAATTAATTAAAAAAAAAACCAGGAAAAAAATCCGGGTTAACCCATCAAACCCGGAACCTATGTCATGAAAGTTTGATAACTAAATAGAAAAAAATTTAACATTAACAAAAAAAAATTAAATAAAAAATATTCATTAAAAAAAACAGCTTAAAAAAAAGTAAAAAGCAAAAACAAAAAACAAAAAATAAAAAAGAAAAAACTGCTAAGAACTATACTGTATAGTCCATAATAAAATACCGAGCAGTTTTAGCAATTAGTATAATTATAATTATGAAAATAGTAGTAGTAACTGCGGCTGCCCTGGAGCATTTTCTAGTGTTTAATACGTGGCCTCCTTGAATTTCAGCTGTCTACCACAGCTCATAGTTTTTTTCTCGGATAATAAAATCCTATAAGCATAGTTTTAACGAATCATCTCTGATGAAACTGCCAAGAGATGCTTTTGAAACCACATCATGTTGATTAACAATCTTCCAAAGTAAGAGCCGCAGAATGAAGAACTGGTAGTCTTTAAAATTAAACTCCATTCCCTTTTTTCCAGTTGAAGTAAAGAGATGGCAGACGCAGAGCACAGTCATGTACAAGAAGAAATATAAAAACAAACCCGTTTTCAGGGCAGCAAACAATCTACTCTGATGAAACAAACTTTCATTCCATTATGCAGGGAAAACTTTTACATGGGTTGCCAAGCAGCTTGTGAATGTTACATGGAGCTTGGTCCCACTATATAACAGGCTCTTCTCTCCTATGCTTGTCTATCTACAGAAGAAATGGTACATGATTAAAAGAAAAAAAGAATCAAGGAGAATAAGATTTACTTGGTCTTACAACAATCAAATCACCTAATTTCTCGTGATCTGCTCACAGCACAAGGAAAAAAAAGAAGCCGCAAGTACTAATCATGTGGTTATATATCTTCGCTAGAATGATCGAAACATAATCATGTTGCCATCTAAGTTGGTCTCCAGAAATTAACCATGAATAGAAATCTGACACTCTTGTAATTCAACCATATCTAGAGTCCCTCTTTGCATACAGGAATGAGCCCGTTGGGTGATTTCATCTTCTGAGCTAGAAATGACCCTTTCTGGGTTGGCATAATTACAGTGCAAGGGCGTTTCTTCTGAAAATCTTCGAGATCATAGACTCGCCGATGGCACCAGGCATCTCTTCACCACCTTTACTGTCCTCAAACTTTCGGCTTAATTCTGCACAATATGCCTGAAACTCTTGACAACTTCATGGTCAAAGGTAGCAATATGACAATATGATGCTTCAGATTTACAGTTGATGGATATTCAGTTGAAGAAATATGGAGATCTAAGAACTTCTTGCAAGTCAAAGTTGCCTCTCTCAGGCAGAGATGGAAACTTCAATGTTGGATATGACGTCTGGAAGTCTTCAAGTAACTGAGGATAATCCAGGTTATTTATACAGGTCAACAATACTATTAATAAAAATAAATAAATAAATGAAACAATGTCATAATTGAGTTGATTTATATTTGAAATACAAAAAGGAAAAACTAATGCCAAGCAGTTATCTGGCTACTGGGAAGCTGGGAGAAGCCATTTCATATATAGAAGCATTCTAGTTAAGTCGCATGTTTGAGGCTCTTTTTCTTTTTTGTTAATTGTTCTTTCATTTTAAAGATCAACTCAGTGTTTATAGCCTCCAAAATTACTAGTTAAGAAGACACAATAATTCATAGTTCCTTTTGAAGACAATGACAAATGCTCGCTTATTAGGTCATGTCAGTCAGAGAGAAAAACTGGGTCATCACACGCCACTGCACTCACATTTTCAAGTATTGGCATGTTATAAAGCTCCACAAATTTTTCCCGCAGTATCCTATTCATCAAATCCGCGTCTCTTGCATGTGTCCAGAAAGAGTCATGAACACCTGCAAAAGGAGATTCACTTCATAAGGATGTGGGGATTACAGATGATAGTGTTATGATAGCTGGAAACTATATACAATGACAAAATTATCTGTGATACACATTACTGTTCATACTTGAGTAACACTTCTGGTTTCTCAACTCAAGTTATTAGGAGTACTTACCATCATTTGAAACTGCACTATCATAGCCTCATAAGTAAACATTTCTTATCCAGAATGCCTCATAGCACATTTATGTGCAAGTCAAACAAGATGAATAATAACACTCTGAATAGTTTTAGTACGGATAAATACATGTGATTTTCTGATAATGCAATGACTTGCACTTATGGTAACATGGAATAAGTTCAAAAGAAATTGACTTGAAGAACTAGGTCCATCATAGTAGCAGTAAACTCACAAAAATTAGCAGACCACAAAAAAAGCTCCAATGAAAAACTAACATTAACTCGGGCATGCAGTAGGGCTAAGCTGGCTTAGCTACAGAGATATGAAGAATGACATTAATTGTTCATTGTTGTATCAAAGTTACTAGAATATAGGATAACTTCTCATCATAATCAACCCAAAAAGTACATTCTACTAGGCTTAAATTAGCAACTTTTGAGAGATTAATGGACAAAATAAAATAAATGGCTTAAATGCTTGCCAAGTTCAAACCATATGTCAAGGTTCAGTTTATCAGTCAAGTTTCAATTATCATTAAACGGTAGAATATTAATTCCTACCACATAGTTTGCAACAGACAGAACAAGTTGAAACTTGAACAAAAAGTTAACCCAACTATAAAAGGTAATGATATAAACAATAGCTCTACATGGACTGTTTGAAAAAGACATTCTTCAACTTCTTCATTCATCAAAGACATAGAAGGCTTCTAGTCTTCTACACCATGACAATATGTCAATTCCAATCTATTCACTAGGTTTAAGCTTCATATACTAAAGACTGCAAGACAAACCTGCAAAACGTAAATCAGCATCCCTGCATGCAACAGCAGTCATCATCATATGTGAGCCGTCAAGCGAGTGCACAAAATTTGGAGGGAAAGCAGTTCTCTGTTTTCTAACCTGCACCTGATAGTAATAGTATGATAATGTTTAAATGTGAGTGCATGAAATATTAGAAAGGAAAGAGGGGATGAAAGCAAGACAGCAGAGTAAAGCTTACCGAACTGCCTTCCCGTTGCAGGGCCAAAACCTGAAGTGACGTTCTTATCTGCAACACCAAATTTAGTCACCTGACTGTTTACACACACACACACACACACACACACACACACTCTTACAGAGAAAGTGGGGATGCAGAGGACATAAATTTCATGCCATATTTTGTGCAGGAGAAAAAACTGACATAAATATCATGCTATTCATTTCTTGTGATATTTAATGTCATAATCGCAAGGCATGAGTTCATAGCCAACCAATGGTTTGATCACTACAAACTTTTTCCAGTGCTGTGATAAAGGATCCCAACAGGGAAAGGATCTTTACCATGACCAAAAAATATCCTACCTATTGTCATAATTTAACCAGCCATTTCATATATCCTTTACCAGCAATAAAGAGTTTAGCGAATGAACATTTGTAAAGTGAGAACACCATGAAAGCAAGGAACCTTTCACACTGGAATATTAATCTATAGCAGCCTGCACCTAATAAACAAAAAAATGCAGCAAGGATTTAATACTTACAAGATGTCGTTGAGTCTTATAGTATGGCTGCACAACAGGAAGACCTAGTGGAGTTGTCCACCGCACAGGCTGATCTTCTGAAGCAATAACCTAAAATAGGTTCATGGTCCAGCAATAAAATATACTTGAATAAAATGTTACTATTAATTAATATAAGGGTGGTCCATGTAATTTCACTCCCAAATGTGACGGAGACATACCTTTGCACAATCACCAAGCCAGCCCATTATATCACGTGCAGCTTGGAACAACTCTCCTAAAGCAGTCAATGTCACCTATGGAAGGGTTAGTGAGTAAATCTGAAAATGATTCAAGGTAAGGATCACCTCACAATTTTAGGTGCCTACAGTGAGATGAACATGTAATCCACAGCATACATTACACATAGCTAAAATACATCTGGATTAGAGTATCTCAGATTAGTTGACATTAGATACTGTCATCAACTTTTCATTGACATTTTCTAGAAATCAAGTCCAATTAATTTTACCATATCCTAGAACAGCAAAATACTCTCCTTATAAACATGCTGGAATCTGGATGCTTACTTTAGCAGCATAACAGGCTGCACTGAAGAGCACTCTATCATCTGTGATGTGACCCTTCTCCTCTAACCTTCTTTTTATCTGCTCACGTGCCCCAACATAAGTGACACCATACACTGAAGTCATCACTGTTTGTTTAACCAGTTTGCGATCCACCTGAAAAGCTCCAAAATGTTAGATTTGGTCAAAAGAAGTTGAGAAGTAAATGATTGCTTTTATTATAAAAATTTTTTGATAATCCATCAAGCTTCAGTATGTGGGAGGATGGCTTATCCTCTTCGTAGTTCCTTTCACTTTTGGAACAATTTTCTCTTATCTAAAAAAAGTTGATAATCCAAACATCAAAGTAAGAAAAGGAAGAATAACCTCATCAATTAGGACCTTGGCTAATAAAGCATGTGGGTTTGTAACAGGATCCTTATTGCTGTCTCTTCTAATTATTTCATGGACCCTGTCAGCAAAAATCTCATCAGTCTCATTTTGTGCAAATATAAATATCAAATGCACATATACAAATAGTGCAATAAAGACACGCAGAGTCATGCAGAAATAAATTCATAGTTGACGACATGTTAATGTTCTGTAGAGAAAATTACAATACCTAGCAGCAATTTCTGAATAAACATCTGAAGGTTTCTCTGCAGCAACTAAGTTAACTGCTGCTGCTTCTTGCTGGAAAACATCAGAAGACGAGAATGCATAACTTCAGTTCAAATCAACCAGAAAAGTGGAAGATGCGTATATTCAAAATGCAAGAAAATATATGAATTATTGTGCATTGCACAGCCTAAGAACAGCACTCTATTTCAAACCATTTCTGATTCCCTGCATCAGAGAGAATTGTTGGAAATTTAATCATTGTGGAATTATTATATCCAATACCACTGGATCATAAATGATTATGGGAGGCTGGAGAAGGATTTCAGGTATTCATGGATGCAGTTTTGATCAATCAAATTTTGGATAGCATGCCTTAAAATTATGAATGAATCAGCAGAATGGTTGAGAAATAACTTCAATTTTGGTTATTTTCAGCATTCCACATTTTTAGAGATGGGAGAAGAATAAGCTTGGTACAAAAGTACACAGCCAAGGTGGCTAAAGGAATTAGTGATAAGCAACATGAACACATGATTAACATGTAAGGGTCAGGAATCACATAAAGTTTACGGCTCTTAATATTCTGTTCTTAAAGGCATTGTAACCAGAAAGTGGCATCTTCAATCATTTTAAAGGAGACGGTAACAGGACAATGAAAGTGCCTATAATGTCATGCTGCAATAACAACAGAGAGGTGATTCATGTACTGTATCCAAACTTGCTTTCATGAAACACAAATGAGTCTAAAGGAGTTAAGGTAGACCCTAACTGATTACCAATTTTTTTTAACACCAAATAGTGGTTATATAATCATAATGAGTACAGCAATTTGTATTGTTTTAGATAAAAAAAAAATCCCCTCTGATTACCTTAGAGTTAAAGTAAAACATTTGAAATTATCAGGTCAAATGTCGCCCAAGTACTTTCATTCCCTTCAAATGTCAACCCAAATGATGTCATTTTACCCAGATAGGGGTGTTGTTTTGGGGTCAATAATGGCATCATTTTGGTTTTTTCTTGCACAAAATAACATTACCAGGGTGACATTTCAACCAAATAATACTTACGAATTTTTCCATTGTTTTCTTATTTTCTAAAATGATGCAAGAAAAAAGAAAGAAAGAAAGAAAAGAGTAAACCTACACTGTCTCTTCCCAAGGCTGCATAGTGCTGTAGACCATTGCATGAACCATCCTATAACAAGTAAAGGGAGGGAGGGAGGTTTCTGTGTTAGCTTGTTTTTTCAGTACTAGAACTAAAAAACAATTGTGTATCCAGATGCTTTTAAACAAAAGTTACAACATGCATAAGATTTAAAATATATGAGCAAAAATCAATCAATAATGCACGAGTTTTTAAATAAGAGAATATACCATGGTCACATTGCATAAGAAATGTGTTCTTTTTAGAACAACAAATAGAAGTGAGGAAACAAAACCAGAAATAGTACAAGACGTCCACTTAGTAGATGAAAGAAACAAAACTCAGGAAGTAAGGCACTACAATCTTGCTAAACTATCAACTAAGAGAACTCCTGTGAAAGCTCTTGAAACATTACACAGTTAAGAGCTTTGCACACGTGGCATTGGTTATTAATTCAAACTTCTTATCCCATACAAATTCAGCCATGTTGAAAATGGCTTAGATCAATTATTCAAATCATACACTTTTATGTCCTAGGTACATGAAAAAAAAAATCTGAAGGAAGATTCATGCCTGGTGATAGAAATGACAGTTTTCATCTAAATTTACTTCACTCTAATAGAAATTATTATCCTAATAATTAAGTGACAACTAAGCTCTCCACTACAATCTTTCAAATTGACTACCTTTCAAATTGACTACGGGAGCTGGTTTCAAAAGGTAATGGCAACAACAGTCTGTCAGATAAGCGGGAAAGCAGATATTTGCACAATCAGGTAATATTTGCATGTTTATTTCATTTTTCCCCACAATTGTTGAAAAGAAGTGCATCCTTCAAAAATGTGTTTAGAGTATTTTATTTTTATTTTTTAGCAAATTTCCTTTTTGCTGCATTTGCTTATGGTGAAGGATTTACCTGATGGATTGGCAGGTGGGAGATGACAGTATGTGGTGACGCACTCTTTAAGGCTTCTGACAGATTAATACAAGCAGCTAAGCACTGGAAAGGATCTTCAGCTGTTAACCACCAGCGCTTTCCATTGACAGGGTTCTCTGCTGAATCAAATATCTCACTTAGATGATTTTCCACAAATGCTAGACGGCCATCATGCGACAACTTTTCAACCCCACCAGAATACAAGTTTGCTAAATGTATTTTCAACCAACATAACCCAGACTTCCCTAATGGCCTTCCTTCTGCAAATTCAAGAACTCCTCGACAAAGATCGGAACTTAGATGAGTCAAATGTGGGTGCATCGGGTATGCGCGGCCTCGAAAATCAAGATTGTGAGGATAATAAAATCCCTCCTCATCTTTCAGCTTTCGAGCAACCTATATAAGCCATGGTTATGAAATGAAATGTAAAGCCTGTATATGCGTGTTATTAGGCAAGAAGTGCAAATTCAACATTTATCTGGTTACTTGAGCTATTAAGTGAATATGAAGTAAGAAACTTTAAATTATTGCAATAGACTTAAAGATTGTCAGTCAAGCCAATATCTTGATTGTTGAGCATAAGAACTCACCAGAATTTTGTTTCTATGAACGAATCAATTCAATCAACAACACAATCTTGCAGCATACAGAAATCAGACATCTTGTCAATTTGAAAACTGAGAAGGAAGTAGATCTTACAGAAAGCTTAAGTTCAGTGTCACATCTTTGAGAGTGCCTCTCTTGATTTATCTTCTTTGCCTTCCTCACACTCCATTTCCACTTTTGAATTTCTGTTAGATCATCTGAGGATGGTTTCTCTGGTATAGGAATCTGAAACCCAATTAAGTACAATTCAGATATATGTCAAGTTGTTTAAATGGTGAATTAATATCATAAGAAAGTAACAGATCTTATTTTGGTAATTGACTAAAGGACAATTTGCTTGTGGCATCACATCCAACCACCAAGATTCCTAATGCATGACAGATTATTTCACAAGAATCATGTGGTCTATGAGATTTCAAGGATCACCAAATCAAATTATCACAGGTAAACTAAATGAATGTAGAAGCCATCAAAATAGTTGCATACTGTATGTTCTAACTTTCAAATGATCCCATTGCCCATGCAATTGACATAACCAACTGTTGCACAAGAAATTATTAAGTGAAATTTCAAGTTCTCACATCTCCTCGATTGACCAAGCCTGCATTGTTACCACCACTCGCCCATATCCTCTCCAACACATCCAGCACTTTTCCGTTCACCCTCCATTTGGTATTTCCGAGTGTATCCAGGGCCTGTTTATGCGACATCAGACAAGGAATAAAGTCATATGTCAGCTTCATGAGAACAAAACCATAGTAGTGGCTTGATTGAAACTTAACAACATGCCATTAGACAAGGAATCTCAACCAGCATACTTTGGACCCAGGCATAAATTTCAGTTAACTGGCAAGATTAAATGTCATCTTTTAGCACAGGAAGCGTCTCTATATAAACACTTCTCATATAAAAAAAAATGCCACACTGTAAAATAAAATCAGTTGTGAGTTCAAAGCATAAGTTGGAACTGAGATTCAACATCACAAGTTTGATGGTCTTAATATTTGGATGAACATGTTGTACATAATTATCGTAAAAATAATGGAACAACCTACACTATCAAACTATTGGTTGTGCATATATGCTACATTAACACAATCCCAGGACAATTCATTTACATTCATTAAACTGTATTTTTATTTTAGGATATTACATAATCTTTCAGTATCCTGTTGATCTGATCTATTATTAAACTTTTTATTTGTTCAGTATTTTTGGATCATGTGCTTTAATTATTTAATCATCATGAAGCAGGACAGGTGTGTGCACTTGGCAAATGCTCAAGACCTAGCAGCTGGTCCACAACAAATGCACAAGTTCTAGCCAGCCAAGCTTGACCCTTCTTTTTCTATGCAAGAGTAGAAACAAAATGAGCAAGGAGGGAACCAAAATAAGCATCGCTCACCTCAAATACTTTCTGCATCTGTTTCCCAGGAACACTCCTGACTGCATCTTGTTGCTGCCTAGATCCATGAGTGCGCATGATATATGAAGGCAAGAACAAGTGCCCACCCTTATCATACCTGCAAGGAGCTTCAATATAAATCTCCTATAAAACTTTCGAACAGCTTCAAAATAACAGAGAAACCGTGTGCAGTCCATATTCACATTATTTTTCGAAAGGAAAAAAGTCAGCTAGGTAAAGCATGCCAGGGTCAGTCAAGATTCTGTACTTTCATTTTATAATTAAGACAATATCTATGGACCTTAGCAGCCTCTCATAAGAAGATAGCAACAATCTTTCTAAAAAGAGCATGAGATATCTACATTATCTATCATCTCTGATTCATACATACCCTCTCCATTTTTTGGGAGGCACCAGCATTGGAAAATAAGGAATCAACATGTGCTTAGCCTGCATCAGAACATAGATGCATATATTAGTAGAGTGTCCTAAGGCTAAAAGTCACAATTAGATATGCATTTAATATCTTCAATACTAGCACCCATTCCCCAAATTCATAGAGTATACGTATGAGATGTTTTGAGTGGAGTCAAAATAAAGATTTGAAAACAGTTATACCAGAACTACACACCAAGTAAGTGATAAGTTATACCACCAGAAACCATTTTCCTTTTCTTCCAAGGGACCAAAAAACACACTTGAGATGTCAAATGAACTATGGTAAGATCATTTGGATGCACTGCTGACATTTATGCTAAGAAAAACAAGCATGGAAATATGGAAATGAGTAACAGAAATGCATTAACTTTGTTGAGAATTATCTTGGTGGATTAAATGGGTAGGTAACTGCAGAATAACCTTGTTAATCAAAATTAAATTTAAGTAGACTAAAATCCTCATGTTCAGAATGAAAGAGATGTTTTGTTTTCACTCACCGTTCCATCAAGCCCTGTGAGGATGAGGGGATCGCATTCTATAACCCCATACTTCTTCACAGTTTTCTGCCTAAATGGATAAAAATGAGAATCATAAACAAATGGAACCAAGATTGAAGGGTTGGGGGATTACAAGCAAATTAAAAAAAAATGCACTGTTAACCATCCCTAAGAAACTTATGACAAACAGCCACATACATGAAAAATAAATTTTAAGGACTAATAATCAACCATACAGCCATCTCTTGAATGTCAATGGTCAAACAGAAACCAAGATGACGAACCTAAAAATCATATATTGGCCAGTGCTCATTTACGCAACCAATTCCCTAAGAAGACCCTAAACTGATATGTATAAGGATGATACACTGGACAATTACCTACTGCTTAGGGAGCGCTTGGACAAAATAGGTTACAAAAGGGAATAGAAAATAAAGTCTCACCCTGGATTCTTTGATACACTTTTAAATATGTGCCTAAATGCAGGTCGAACATCTGGTGGAATGCCCTCTGACTGGTCAACTGGGGGTTGTACATAAGCTGTTTCAGTTAATAATTCTATTAGACGACTTCCAAGCTGCAAAATTATATTGTGCATTAGAAACTAGGCGGGGGAAAGGACACGAAAGAAAAAGGTTAAGGCGAAACCAAAAACAGAAAAAAAAAACTTCAATCCAGAAAGTAATCAAAACTAAATAGAGAAAGGGGCCCAGTTCGCCTTTTTTGAAAGAAATGGTGAGGGCTACAAACCTTAGCTTGTTTATCTCGATTCCAAGGTTTAGTTTCATCCTGTATCACCAGATTTTGGACATCCATGAGCCTTTTCCTTCTAATCAAACTATTTACATGTTTCCTGAGCATCTCCTTCTCCTTGTCCATACTCTCTTGAACATCATGCATTGTCTTCTTCCTTTGGTGATTCTTGGTCTTCTCCAAGAAATTATGAATTCTAACCTGATAGAGGCAGAGAACTGGTAGCTCAGAGATAGAATTATCAAGCTTGATGTTTGAAATAGACTTTGCAGGGTAACTTTTCATCTCATTATGGGTAGCTCAAGTTAAGCCTGTTATCAAGTTTCATACTTTTCAAGTTTGGTTTATCTAAATAAAATCAAGCTTAAGCCTAACTCGAACCTAACAGCAAGTCTTAACTCTTAATTGACCTTGAATCTGTCTACAAACATGGACTATAATATATATCATCACATTTCTAGTTGGTGGTGTTATTGTTTTTTTATCAATATACTATATATTCAAACAGAATATCTAAATAGTACCTCAACATGGTCACCACATCCCTACAACTAACAAGACACTATATGCATATTACGTACCCAGCTTTAGCTAAATAACCATATACCCTCCAGCCTAAAATCAAGAGCACAAATAATTATGTCAAACGCATCCCAATACTAAGTTAGAAATGAGAACCAAATACAGCAACTCTAACACTCACCTCCTGTTCTATAGCTATACCAATCTGCACCGCAGCCTGGACAACCCGCACGCACCCATCTTCATGCCCCACCATCACCAACCCCATCATCTTATGCATAACAATGACTGCCATTTTATCAGCTGGCAACAATTCAATATTGGGAGAAAATGCCGACTTCTGCTTCTTGGATTTCTCCAGTTTCTGCTCCCTCTCTATAGCCTCTTTCAATGGTTCAAACCACCCCAAGAACAAACTTTTAACGTAAGGCAAATTAGGTGCCAACTTTCTCTCACACATTTCCTTAACTAACCCCGTATACTCCTCAGCCATTCTCTCCCACGCCTCGGTCTCTTCCCTAATTTGCCTCCTCCTTAACAAATTATACTTCCTCTTCTCAATATCCTTTAACTCTAACTTCACTTTTTTATTGGCTATTTTATGCGTACCCTTCCAATAAAGAGCTGAAATCCAAGGTGAGTCTCGAAAAAAAACTCTTTTGGAAGACTCTCCATGCACAATTTGGTCAAATTTGATCAAAGTTTCAAGCTTTTGGTGGTTATTAATGGTGGGGATTTCAAAGTCTTCAAGGAGACGGTCATGAGAAGAATCATGTAAAGGGTGAAAGAGAAGTGGTGGGTTTAGGATAGAAAGTTTGGGATTGAGAGGGAAAGAAGAGGAAGAGAGAGAAGGATTGGAAAGAGAATGAGAAGATGGGTTAGAGAGAAAATGGAGGTTTTTGTAGGGTTCATGAAATTTAAGAGTTTTTGATGCTGCCCATGTTGGGTGTTGAATAGAGAAAGGGGTTGTGGAAGCCATTTTTTTTCTGTTAGAGAGAGTGGAGATAAGGTTGGGTTTAGAAGGGCAGGAGACAAGGGAACAGAGAGAGCTCAACTTCTATGAAAATCAAGCCTCTCTAAAACCTCAATAGCTACCAGCCCATCCACACAGAGACAGCAGGCTATGTTTTTTTTCCGTAATGAAACATTGCATGCTCCAACTATCCAATTTTTTGTTTGTTTAGGGAACTTTAAATTAAACCCTAATGTATTATCAAAAATTATTAATATAGTACACAAAAATATTTTATCTTTTAAGTCCTTCGAAGTCGTAGACAGTTCTCAATCGGTCTATTTGAGCCTTCTGTAGTTTTGTTAGTATTTTCTATCCATTTTCTTAAAAAAAAACACTATTTTTTGCATAAAAATATTCATATTAAAAAGGTGTTTGTAATTGTGATGCATGATATTTTTTAAAATAGTATTTTGCTTCAAAATAAATCAAAATTAATTTTATATATATATATATATTATTTCTAACATTAAAACCATTAAAAAAACATTAATTTAATATTTTATTTTTAAAAAACATCTAAAACAGAAACAGAAGTTATGTCAAACATAAATGAAAAAATATAAACATTAAAGATCTAACTAATACATATTTTTTTTTCGTCTTGGAACAAATTGAAAATAGGGTGCCAAATAGGAAAATCTTAAGGTTTCTTTTTTTATTTACTTCTGCAATAAAAAAATTTGAAGGCCCAGGCATTCATTATAAACCAAAATATTGAAACAATAAAATAATTATTTTGCTCTCTTATAAGAACCCATATAACTAGCTATTAAGGGTAAAATTATCTTTTTATATGGATCAATTAGTCATTATCATATTAATTTAGGATAATTCGATTTTTTAACATTTCAAAACAACATTAAAATAATAAAATTACCTTTAAAGTAAAAAAAATTAAAATTTGTGTCTAGGGGTATTATAACTGCCTGTAATTTTAAAAGCTTTTGAGCCTTGAACTCAATGAAAAGCAAGGTAATTTTTTTTCAAATTAATTACAGTTTCATATTTTCGTGGTTCTTAATTCTTTAAGGTCATTTAAATCTCTATTGAAATTATGATAGGTTTCTTTTAAAACAAGATATTCTCAAGTTATCGATATTTGCATATATATCATCATCACGATCTTATTTTGTTCAATTATCATGAACTTTATCAATTCACAACACAAGTCAAGAGTAGACATCATCTACATCATCAAGTTATCTATCCCAATTCAAATACAAAACAACTCTACAGTAAATAACATCAACAATTATGTATATAAAAAACATTATAATTTATTTACATATATAATTAATTTAATATACAAGAGTAGATTGAATGTTGAATTACAATATAATAATAGAAAGCAAAAGTTAAGTTCCTTGCATCACTAATATTAATTTCGTGTACATCACCAAAAGATTAGCATCCTATTTCATTTCAAAAAAAATCTAGCATGTCTATCATTACATTATCATTACTTAAACTAAAACGATATATATATGAAATCTATTATTCTGTTCTTGAGAAGCACCTAAAATCAAATATATATCATATAAGAATACAATGACAACAATCACTTAATATTAAATTTATATATCAATTTACTTCATCATTCCAGGTCAACACCTATACACAATGACATAATCTTTTTTTTTTACATCAATTAGTTCATTCTACCCAGTTTATCTATTGGCAAGATACGCTGAGTAATTTACAATACTATGCTTTATGTAAGATTGAAAATAATACTTTATAACCTTGCCTTAGATACTCTGGCTATATACTAGCGAACACCCCTTCCTTTTTAGCTTATACCGGGTCATTACACTTTTTTTCTTTGGTACAAGCCCTTTACTTGATTCTTACTTTCATTGTCTTGATACTACCATCAATGGATTATACATACATGCCAATTCAACATACATGTTATATATTTTACTACCATGACAATTTAGAAGTGTATTTTCATGCTTGAAGTCACATTTCGTACTCGTGACCATCATAAGGTATATTTCCTAAATCTCTTCTTGAAGGTTTATTACCCGTGATATTCATTTGTGAAATCATATACCTTTATCATGTCAAGATGGAAGAAAATCCCTCCCACAAGCATGCATCACACGGTTCCCTAAGTAACATGTACAATCATATGTTTAATCCTACAATTCCCAACAGTTTTTAAATCAATATCCCAAGTAGTTGACTATACACAATGAATATGGAATGTCTATCACATTATATATATATATATATATATATATATATATATATATATATATATATATATATATCACTCTTATTATTTATTATATCAATGTCTTAATTACCAAGACAATATCCTGAAAACTAACTCAATAGTTCCTTAAAATATTATACATTTATTGCCCAGTAACCCCACAATAGTCCTCAATTCTTTCATTGAGCAGTCAAATAACTCTTTTGATGTATCTTCAATGTTGTTCCAAAGATAGATTTTAAGCTTTACACATCACACTATAAAAATAGCCTTAAATCACACTTAACCCCACTATTGAAACAACCAACATTTTAATACATCTAGATCATTAACCATTATTGGTTCAATCTCATTTGGGATAACAAAGCCCTTTTCAAACTCAGCCCACAAATAAATACAATTTATTTGCTCAATTAGCCTCTGAAACTCTAAAGTTGTGTTTACTAACATGCCCCATATTCTCATTATCTAACTATTAAATGGGTTCCTCTAGCCTGTGAGGTTTTTCACACAATTTAATTTTCTTCCTCCATCCTTCATGTCTATTAACATAAACCTTAAAGATATACATACCCCTTCTTTTTATATAAATCAACATCTTGTCTTATGCAGTTATTCTCTGTACAACACTGGCAAACCAGACAATCAATCAAATGTCTCGGTAATCAGATGCATTGACACCACTAGCTCAACTTAGAGCAGCTAGTCAAATCAAATGTTATGGTCATCAATCTCATTGAAGTCACTAGCTCAATCTCATTGAAGTCACTAGCTCCACTCAGCGTAGCTAGTCAATCAAACATTTAGTTCATCAGTTTCATTGATATCACTAGCTTATTTCAGATAACTAATCAACCAAATATCTTGGTCATCAGTCTTACTAATTCCACTAGCTCCATTTAAGGCAATTGATCATCAATCTCACTGATGCCACTAACTCCACTCAGGGCAACTGGTCAATCAAATATCTCGATCATTAGTTTCATTGATGTCACTAGCTCCTTTTAGACAACTAGTCAATCAAATATCCCGGTCATCAGTCTCACTGATACCACTAGCTTCACTCAAGGAAGCTAGTCAAATTAATCTTTCCATGGCATTTACATTTTAATAATTACATATTCATTATATCCATATATCAAGTTCACACTATTAATAAAAAACAACACTGTATACATGAATGCATTAGCTCATTTCCATACAACAACTATCGAATTTCACTATAAATAACCCATCAATAACCCGACAGTCAATCATATTAACATCACTAGCTCCACTCAAGATAGTTAGTCAATCAATCTTTTTTTTAATATTAACATTTATATAAATACATGCATATTTAAAGAATTTATAATTCTAAAAACTTAAGAAATTCTAAAAATATATTATTTTAATGCATTTTCAAGAAAAAAAACACTTTAAAAAGTAACCTCTATCACACTTTCAAACACCTTCTAAGTTCAAGAGTACATTTTAATGACAGTTAAATGCATGCTTTAAGTCAATCTATCCTCCCTTTTAAATGGCCTATTTGGCCGAACCACCCCGATAAGAGAATTAAGATTCTTTTTTTATTTTTCATGATTTTTTCACCTGATCCATTCTTAAAACACATATTTTTAATATTCAAGTATTTATTCCAAAGCCATTTAAATCAAGAATTTCAAATCAATTTTCCTCTTCCCTTACTACTAAATTTTTAGCAAGTCTAAGATTATAACCTTCTTGGATTTCTTATTTTCCCTTCTTATTTCCATACATTAATAATATTATACATGACCATACAACATGATTTCAACTAACCATATCAAGAAACTTATATCTTTCCTTTATTAAAAGTTTTGGCCTAATCATGGCATCTAATCCCCACAAAATTTCTTTAGTTTCTAACACATTTTCAATCATTAATAACATCATTCACAATTAATTATCACATTTTAACCAACAAAACATCTATCTTTTAACTTTCTATTCCCTAGCTCAAATCACATAACATATTAACTTTTTAGTTCTTTCAACTACACTTCAAAACAAGAGAAATTAAGCATAAGAATCACTTACCCGTAGTTCCCATGACAAGATTAAGTTAATTTTTCTAGCTATTTTCCTTAATTTCTTCTTCATCTCTTTCAAATTCAAGCTTTCTCTCTCTTGATTTCAAGCTTTATATCTCTGTGTTTTCTATTCTAACTCACATTTTCTCTCAAATTTCTTTGTTCCTTTTAAGATCTGTGTTTGAAATCACCCAAAACCATTTAATTTCATGAATTCTCCTAAGATTTTCACCCTATCAAGGTCTTTATTCTTTCATCATTTTACCATGGCTGGTCGAATTTTTAATGAGAAATAGAGGGGCGTTATTCAATTACAAGTTTGCCATTCACTTATGCCTCTTTAGATTTTTCACGTAAACTACCCGATTTTCTTCTACAATCACGGGTGCTTATTGAAATCCGACTGACTCAAGATTTTAAACCAAGGTATAATAGTATGTAAAGAGATTCCTTGAAAAGTTCAGTTCAACCTAATAGTCGGATTAAAAATTCTACATGTTAATGTAAAATTAGTCAGTTTGTGATTTTTTCATCAAAAACTCTGAATTTTCTTGTTCAATCCTTATATAAATTGTATCAGTTTTTTTTTTATAAACACTCAAGACCTTTTTTTTTTCAAAATATATTTATTTTATATTTTCCACTTTTATTTATTTATCAGGTTTATTATCGTTTTCACGATAACATTACTAATTTTTTACTGGTGCTTACACCATCACTTTTCTTTTTTGTACTATCATTTCTTATGTTTTATTTCTTATTAACATGTTAATTACCTGGAATTATTTTATCATTTTTACTATTTTTTTATTCATCAAAACTCATTATCGGTTTTGCTGACATTACAAATTTTGAACCTGAAATTCATAATTCTCTTTTCAATTTCATCAATATCTCCAAATTAATTCATAGAGGTCATCCTCTTCATTACACATCTAATGTTTTATTATTTCAATCATTTATTCATTTCTTTTCATCCCATTTCAATCACTCATTAGAACTTGACCTTTAAAAGCAATTTTTTTTTAAAAAAACTTGCATCCAGGGATGCTTTTATCTTTTCAATATGTTTTTTTTTGTTATAATTAGGTTCACTTATGGATTATTTGGTAATTTAATAAATATAAATATGATTAGAAAGTGGTTGATGTATGTGTTGCACACATTAGCGCGTGAGTCGTTGTCGTCCTTTTTTTGATGACAAGTATGGCATCACCTGGCTACCAAATGCTGGCTTCTAGGGTGGTGTTTGAATCACCTCTATGGCCTTTCCATACTTAGACAATATGTGTGGTCAATGAATCTCTTATTTGGCACTGACAATCTTTTCTTGTTTTCTCATTTCTCTCCCCTCCTTGATTTCCATGTTTGACCTTTCAAATCTTCAAAGTAACCATTTAATTTGTTTTTTCTTCGAGTTTGGTTCCTATTCTTTTAACTACTATTTGTTTTATATGAAAAAAATTTAAAAAATTGGATTTTTTTAAAATTTCATCATCTTTTAATCTTTTTCTATGTCAAATTTGGTCCCCATTCTTTCAATTGCTCTATATTTCATTTGAGATAATTTTTAAAATTGAATTTTTTTAGGTTTTCATCCCCTATTTTTTTTCTTATCAAATTTGATCATCATTCTTTTGATTTTTTTTTACTTGACAATTAGGCACTCAAATGTCCTTGTTGCACTTGTTTAGAATAAGCCTAATTGAACTGGTTCTTAAATATCTGAGCCCAACTTTGATAATCTCTAGCAAGGTTGACATGGCATGAAAAATACAAAATAAACTTAGATCGTAAAATCGTAAGAATTTTTTTTTCATACATAGTTCAAGCACCTTAAAATACACGGTTCAAATAAAAATTCATACATAGTTCAAGCACCTTAAAATACATAGTTCAAATAAAAACTCATACATAATTTAAATAACTTTTCATTAACTAACACAATTAACAAACTTAAAACAAACAATCTGCTGATGTGTCACGTAAACTAAAACTAGTTTCATTGCCTTCATCTTCCTTTTTATTCATCAGACACTCATCAATATCATTACCATCAAGAGGATTATTAGTGTCACTACTAGTACCAACATCAATATTATAAACATTAGTGCCGCTACTAGTACTAATACCAATATTATCAATGTTATTTAACTTTAAACACCTCGAATTCTCTAGATTGTCATCAATTTGAATCTCCAAATCATCTCAAGTACCATGACTCTTTATTTCAATATCATTAGAAATTTTTTCTTTCATCACTTTTATTTTTTTTTATCATTTTTTTCTTTGTGTTGTACTGTTAGTTGCTTGGGATTCTAGAGTAGATGCGCCGAAGGAAATGCAAACAAAATAAAATGTTGACAGAAATAAACTAGCATGCATTGAACTTCTATTTCTTCTCCTCTTGGTTTGTTTCCAATTATAGGCCAAGCAAGGGCTGGCAATGGTCCCCAAATGAGAAAACAATTCAGTTGCCTACACAAAAGCCATGCTCTCCCATCCCCCACATTGATAATTGTTTTAATTCGCCAAAACAATTAAATCTGTCAGCAGCAGTTTTGACCCAACTACTGCTAACAGATTCATATGTTGATTCTTTATCAGTGGAGCTTCACTTTGGATGCTCACGGCTCAACTTAAATGCATTGTACCAATATTTTCAAACGAAAATTTCCTCTGCGTTTCTTTAGACGGAGTGGAAATGACAGTGAGGGGGTTTAAGAGATTCTGTAGTTATATTTAGTTCGAGGCTCAGTCCCGCAGGCAGTAGAGACCCTCAAACTACTGGGTGGTGTGTTATGTAAGAATTACTCACCACGTTATTGTGTAGAGAAAGTTACTAGAAAACTACTTTTTTATAAATACATATGAATGATCTATTTAAAATTTAATTGATAAATAACCTAATTTTATTGTGTACAAATTAGTTTGAATATATCATCATCCTTAAAGAAAAATACCCATTGAAAGAGCTTATATATATATATATATTCAAATAAAAAGAAATGAGCAAAAGTTTTCTAACAATGTAAGTTTTTGGATAGTATAATTTGCACATAAAAATATTAAATATTGATACTTATGAACCGTTACCTAGCAATGTATTATATTATTAAAACATAATAAAAAAATGTTCTTGTAATATCAATTTTTAACAAACACACCCTTGTGATTTCAATTTAGGCCATTAGATCATTACTATTTAGTTAATTTACACTCTGCCACAAGCCAGATTTAAAAAAAAAAAAAGGCAAAAATCAATATGAAATAATAATAAAAAAACTTCATGAGCTCAAATCTACCATTTCAGGCAATGAAAAAAAAAAAACTTGGGGGAAACTCCCCTTATCGAACAAAACTGATTAATATCAAAATCAATCTTTTTAATGACTAAAATCGGTGTTAACCAATACTTTTTATCTCTTCTACTAGAATTCAGCCTCTCTCTCTCTTCTCTCTCAAATTAGAAACTAAAAAATAATAAAAATAAAGTTTTTGATCAAAATTAAAATTTCAAGATCTTAAGGCCTTTAAGTTTATAATTTGAAAAGTATGAGAATTAAAGCGAAAGTTTCATCTAATTTATAAATCGCCATCTTTTTTCTCCGTGTTTTAACTTTGATCTTTTATTTTTCAACCTTGCCCTTTTCTCAACAAATTTGAAGCTATTAACCTTCAGTTTGACTAGTGGTGTGCAAAAAAACTGGAAAACCAAATAAACCGAATAAACTGAAAAAAATTAACCGAAAAAATCGAACCGAGAAAAAAAACCGATTAAATCGATTAGAATAATTAGAAAAAATCCCGGTTTGGTTCGGTTTTCGGTTTTATAATGCAGGAACCGGTTAACCCGGACCGAACCGAACCGGTTCAAAAAAAATACTATAAATAGAAAAATTTATTCCCCCCCAGTAACCCTAGCCACTAGTAACCCCCTCTCGCCTCTCCCACTCCCTCTCCCTCTTTCTCTCCCTCTCCCTCCCCCTAGACTTAGAAGCAGCCCCCTCTCGCCTCTTGATCATAGGATGAATCCGGGTGTAGAGGATCTTGCTAGGCTTGGGTGCGAGAGGATGTTGATCTTTGTAGCCGAGGAAGACTATTTGACTCATTGCAGCTAAGAATTATTATGAGAAGTTAAAAAGGAGTGGATGGAAGGGAACTGTTGAACTTGTCGAGAATGAAAAGGAAGACCACTGCTTCCATTTGCTTCTGGGTATTCTTTAAAATGCAAGGAAGATAAGATTTATCTGTATAAGAAGATTTGGGGTTTTGATTTTAAAAAATCGGGTTTGGATTTTTGGCATCTGAGTATTTGAAAAATATAGGAAAAACCATGTTTATTTTGCAAGAAATTTAGGGTTTTGATTTATAGCAGAGTTTTGGATTTAGGATGTTGATTTTATTTTTATTTTTTAATTGAAATCAGTGGTGTTGATTTTTGGCTTTTGGTTGTTTGCAGTTTGCACAATGCAAGGAAAAAAATATTTGTGAAAAGGCTACTGGCGAGTTCGAGAAGAAATATGAGCGTATAGGTTTTCTCAGTTTTTTGAAATCAAGAACCGAACCGAAACCGGTCGGTTTGACTCGGTTTCGGTTCGGTTTCGGTTTTTTTTCAAAAAAAACCGGTTTGGTTGGTTTTTATAGGTAAAAACCGAACCTAACCGAAAATGATCAGTTTGACTATAAAAAAATTAAATTACCAAAAAACAAAGTTTGATAACCAAAATTAAAAAAAAATCATTATATAAGTCAACAGTAAAATATGAGAAGTGTTACAATTACATGGGCTTCTTAGAACTTTCTATAATGGTTTGGTCGGTTAAGTAACATAGGTCCCTTCATCTAAAATCAACCTAATTTTTCTTTAATTTCACTTTTTAGTGAGAGGGGTAGATCTATCACCTTATTGGCTTCAATTTTAGAAACAATTGGTTAAAAATTGGAAAACAATATTAAGAAAATAAATAAAATGCTAAGAAATTTTTCCAACCTTTTATTTATTTATTTTTTAAAATTTATTATTTACATTAGAATATTTTTAATTTATTTTAAAACAACAGAAATATCAAAAATATTTTTGTTAATTTTTTATTAATTTATGTTGGATTGTTTTATTTTTTGCTTTTTTATTTTTCTTGCTAAGTTTTTATTTTTTTTTCAAAATACAAATAAAAAATTAGAAAAAAAATTATGAAAAAAATTATTAAATCTCAAACACATAAATAAAAACTTCATGAAAATTAAACTTGAAAATCATGTTTATGAAAAATAAACGAATTGAATCAAGTAAATCAATAGTTCTATTTTATCCTTAATTGATGAAGTAAAAACAAGTAAGAATAAATAAATAAAATTTAGTGATAAATAAATAAACAATTAGATATAAAATAAAAAAATAAAAAAGTCAAGCATAAATTAATGAAAAATAAAAAATTGCAATATTTTTTTAAGTTTTTTTTTCTTTTTAAAATAAACTAGAAAATCCAATGTAAATTAAAAAAATTAAAAAAATTCTTGCTATAAATGAATAAAAACTTGGCAAAATTGTTTAACAATTTATTTTAATTTTTTTTGAATTTTTAATTATTTTTCTCTTGAATCATAACTAATGGAAAGCTGACATGTGCCTCTCTTAATAAATTACAATTAAAAGCATAAAAAACAAGAAAAACGTTTATGCCTTTGTTTATTTTCCTATAGCATCTACTTTGAATTCTTATAAAAGTATTCTAATATCTAAAATTCATGCAACTAGTTTATGCTATTAACAAAAAAGAAAAGGCATGAAGCTCAGCTTATGAAAGACATGTTTTGAATTCTGACCAGGGACATAGGATTAATATTATCAGAAGATATTGCCGACATCATAAAGGCAATCCAGCAAGAACATAAGTAAAATGGCGGACGCTTAATTAAGAGTCTGCTGACACAAATTAAACAGTCAAATTCCTCGTAGTTTTGAAAAATATATTACGGAAAGGTGGTTTTTTTAAGAATAAAAATGATCATAAAGTTGTGGATAACAGAGAAACTATGCCGAGGGAGGAGAAAAAGAAAAAGAAGACTTATTGAAGTCTAATAATATATTGCTTCAACTTGCATGGTTAAAGAACCACTATACAACATGAAAGGTGTAGCTTAATTAAACAAGTTTTGAGTTTACTCTTCAGAAATCATTAGTTTGAGTTTTACAAATTTCAGAATCACTTGAGACTTACATGATCATTAACTTTAGAGTCTTTGAGATTAATCGAAGTGCACGCAAGCTGACCTGAACACCTATATTAATAACAAAAAAAAAACCACAATAAACACACTCGATGGCATATTATTGTTTTTGAGTTGCTGATGAAGAACATTTGAATGTGCTTAGTATAATTAAATCAGAACTAGTCTTGGTAAAATCTTACTTTATGAACAGAATTATTGGGTCATCTATGGCTCCTCTAACTTGCATTTGTGTTATAGTTTAAGTGCAACTTGATCACCATGGGAATTTATATATGAACAGATTAGTGACCTAGCTAGCTTAAACAAATGTTAGTACATTTTATTAGACACGCATGACACAGAAAATCCAGGAAATAACCGGATTGTTTTGTTGTTCTTTCATTCCTAGAAAATTAATAAATAGTAATAGAAATGATGTCAAAACAATTTTCGTTGCTAATTTCCAATGGAGATGGCGATGGAGAACTTCTATCGGCATTTTCTGACAAAAAAATGATGATGGATAACAATTAATCAGTAATTACTGACAAAATAGCTAATAAATTAAAAAATTAAAAATAATTATTAAAAACCCATCGATAATTTTACACATCAGGATTTACAAATATAATTACCGACGAAAAATTTTATTGGCAAATGTTAATATGTTAAAATAGGCGGATTTTCCCCTTCTTTTTCTTCTTATCCTCTCTAGAAACCAGCCCCTCCATTTATCACAATGTCGGCCACCCCAACCCTCATCTACATCTATTAGTAGCGTCAGCATCAATTATTGATTTTTTTGTGAAACTTCGATACACAAAGTAAGCAAACTCATCTATTTTTTGCATTCTATTTATGTTTTAGGTTAATTTATTGAAATATTTTGTAGTTTTATTTTAATTTAAGTATATTTAACAAATGTTTTATGTGATTTGTGATAAGATGCCCATAAATATGCAAAAAATCAAGTTGGATTTGATGACGTTAAGGTATGGAAGAAGTATAGATCAAGTCACGTCATAGAGGATAATCAGGAGAAGTTCCAAGAGTTTTTAGCATCAAAATAATTTGGAAGGCGATCACGATTCTAGTCGTAAAATTAAAATAACAAAACATATGGTTCAGTGAGTATGCACACATCGGATTGCTCCCACTTGTCAACCATGTACAACGCTTGGTAAAATTTTGGAATTATTTTGTCTTATCTTTCAATACAATGTTTACTTGTTATATTTTTTTACAATATATTATATTTTGCAGGAACAATAACTTGGGCATGAGCCTACATGTATGGAGTTATATGAGGAGACTCGTATAAGTAAGGTGGATGGATATGGGGAAATATACGAAAAAATTCATAGATAGCAAAGATGAGGCATTCATTGTAATTTTTTTTAATTCATCTATTTTTTATAAAAAAATATTAATTTTAATTTACTTTTTTGTTTTCTTTTGTAGGAAAAATGCAAAGCCGCAATGTTTGAAAAACATGGAGAAGACATTTTCACACATCCGCCTCATGATTTTTAATTATGGTTGGAGGCTAGAGCAACTGATAGACTCGATACAAATCAAGTATATGGGATGCCTATAACATTAACAAGAGAAATAAGGTGGGTTCATACTGCTTGAACTCTAGAAAAACAACAGTCTAACCCAAGCCAATCAAAGCTGGAATTTGAGTCGAGAGTCTAAGAACAGGTCTAAGAGCGAGTAGCTAAATTAGAAAAAAAGAAGAAGATGAAAGCCATATTAGAAGAAGAAAGTAGGCAGAATTGGAAGAAAATGATGGAATATATGTGTCCACATTATCCTCCTCATTTTAGTCCTTTTGGCTCATGATTCCTCTTCTCCACCTCCACCTCCACCTATACCTTCACCTTCTTCATCTGTATAGCGTTGTATTTATTATTACAAAATTAATATTATAATGACTATTGAATTAATAAAAATTTAATGTTCAATAAATTTATAGTGTTTGGTTGGTTTTATTGTGTTTTTTTGTTGTTTTTTTATTTAATACCTATATAACTAAAAAAAAAGATTTACTAAGTTTTTGATGAAATCACCGATGGACTAAACAAATATGTTGGTGATTTTTTCGGCAAAGGAAATGTTATTTCATCAAAAAGTCACATAATGGTTAAGACATTTTAGACTCTCCAATGGATTTAGCGATGAAGTTAGCAACTAAATTTTTCATCTTATTCGTCAATAATTTTTTGACAGTATGACGATGAAATATTCCATTGGTATTAGTTATCAATGGAATGGTCGATCAAATCTAGTCGATGTATTTTTTATGTGTCAATATTCCATCAATAATTTTATCGATAATTTGAGATATTTATAGAATCATCGAATGATATCAATTCCCAAACAAAACTTTGATCGACAACGTATGTCCATTAGTAACTCTGTTGACCATTTACATCACTGACAAAATTATGTTTACTTGCTGATGGAATATTATGTCTGTGGTTTCCAATTTCTTAATGGTGTTTGATCTCTTCTATTTAAGCTTAAGCACTTTAAGTTCATATTTGAACTAAAATAAGAACATATTTCAACAACCATTACGAGATTGACTAGGCTATGTCTTTATAGTTTGTGATGCTTTTTAGAAAGAAAAAAACCATAATTGGCGTATCGAATATATAACCATAAGTAATTAATTTAGGAATTAAGGATTTGAACTTGTAATATATATGTACTATACACAAGGATTTTTACCACGCACCAGCCAACGCTACGATGGGAATGGATTTATATTTAAGTTTCAAAATTTTAGCTTTCGTGGCTTTTCTCTAGTAAATTAATCTGGTAAGTTTCCTTGTAAGGACTTGATGGGAAGCTTTTTCCTTTTTCTATGGGCATTAGAATAAGATGGAAGTAATGGAGTGAGGTGTTAAAAACAAAGCTAGCTTTAGTTACTTTAAGGTGTTTGGGAGTGTGGTAAATGTTGTTTTTCAAAGTGCTTTTTACATGAAAATGCATCAAAATAATATCTTTTTATTTCTTAATTTTTTTTTTATATTAGTACATTAAAATGATCAAAAAACATTAAAAAAACATAATTTGAAGTAAATAAAAATTTAATTTTTGGATGAAAAGCAGGTCAACCTCAATTCCAAATAAGGTCGAATAAGATTTTTGTCAAAAACAACAAATTAATTAAAAATTAAAGTTGAAGTTTTCCTATAGCTAGCTAATGAAAGTAGCTTTAAGCCTTTAATTAGCTAGTAACTAGATAATTTTTTAGATTATACTGTAGGTCAAATCAAATTTTTGTTAAATATAAAGAAATATCTAGGTGTTGTTAACATGTTTTCTAGTAGAAAAAAAAAATTAAACTATGTTAAGGTTGATCCGATGTGATATAGTCAACTTTGTAAGCCCAAAAACATTATGAATGACTGGTATAAATATAGCTTGACTAAAAAAATTCAAGGCAATATCTTTTTTTAAAACATTAAGACAACAAGATGTTGAATTTACTCGGATCAACTTAGGCTAACCTGTCAAATCCCCAACCTAAATCCTCAGACCCCAATAACCTTGTAGAAAGTAAATAAAAAATTATTAAGCTTGATTTTCAATCAACCCAATGTTGAATGATGAAATTGAAAACAAGATTCAATTAGAAAAAAAAGCTGAGTCAACCCGGGTTAATCTATCAAAGCTGAGTCATGAGACTAGGATAAATCCATAGAAAGAAAATTGAAACAAATTATGAAGTTCAATTCCCAATCAACCCAATGTTGCTAGATGAAATTGAAAAAAAATATCAATTAAAAAAAAACACATGAGTCAACCCAAGTTAATAGATCAAATATGTGACCCGAGCCATAAGGTTGAGATAATCTCATATAAAAGCAAACCAAAATAAATTAGGAAGCCTAATTCTCATTCATCTCAATATTTAAGGATGAAATTGAAAAAAAATACGTTCAATTAAAAAAAGGACAAAAAAACCTCAAGGCAAGTTATGAGACTATGATAACCCCATAAAAACACATAAAAAAGGTTATGAAGTCCAATTCTCAATCAACATAATGTTATAAATAAATATTGAATGATGAAATTAAAAAAAATATGAAATTAAAAAAAGAAAAAAAAAAACAAGTAAACCCGAACAAGTCTCCTAAACTTGTGTTAATCTCTATAAGTTGCACCTGTGAAATCATAGACTCGGACTCAATTAAAAAGCTTAATTTTCAACTAATTTAATGTTGAAAAATGAGATAGAAAAAAATATCAAAGTAAAAAATAACAATCAAAAGAATATGGATCAAATTTGATAGGAAAAAAAACTAAATGAGGATAAAACAATAAAAAATAATTTTTAAAAAATTATCTCAAATAAAACAAATAATTATCAAAAGAATGGAAACCAGATCTGACAGGTGAAAAAAATTAAAAGATGATGAAATTTTTAAAAAAATCTAATTTTATAAATTACCTAAAATAAAAATGTTTGCGTGCGCCATCCATTTTTGTTTTTAAATTATATTTTATATTTATTAAAATATTAAATTATCCCTCAAACAGCTTGATTATAAATAAAAAATAACTCATAATGAAAATACAAGATAACCATGGATGTTATTTAAAGAATTTGTGCTTCTAAAGATAATTTAGTCATTTTAATATGCTTTTAAAAAATAAAAACATGAAAAAGACCCTAGACAATAGTTAAATAGTTTTTGCTTTAAAGTATAATTTAGTTATTTTATTATGTTTTAAAATGTGAAAAGATCTAGCTGTCCTTGATTAATCTGATGATGACTAATGAACCTTATAAAATAATTGTATTACTCTCAATAGACAGTCAAATGGTTTTTTTTTTTATGAATGACAAATTGGTCATTACACATTTCAATCTATAATACAATGGGTTTAGGACTACAGTAAAACCTTAATGCGTATTAGTTTTTTTTTTAATTTCGTAAATAAGACACAAGTTCCTATGTATAGTCCAAGATTAGAACGAGAGACAAAGAAGTTGTTATATAGCATTATATGATATCTTCGATCGTCAAGTTCAAAACACAACGTATCAAATTTGTCTATAAACAAGGACAAGCTCTAAGAACTAGAATCCATCCACTTTAATTATTTCATGCCAATACTTTTAATTTTATATAAATGAGCAATACTTTTCTTCATGATTTTCTTCATTAACCAAATTAAAAGATACAAAAGTCTGATCAATATGTTATTCCTTTAGAAGTGATGATAAGTTCAACAGATACACTGAATAACATATATGTTGAATAATCAGTTAATCTCTTGATTCTAGCAATCTGATCCATTCTCCCTAGCCAAGGTGATTGGTAGCTGGTACCTGGTAGACCAAAATAGTTCGTGGATGATACTTGTAAAAGATCTCATTTGATAAATTTAAAGACTCTCAGATATTTAAGTAAGTATTATTTTAGAGAGAGAAGGAAATGATATTTTAGAGAGAGATGCTCTGAAAATATATAGCTTTAAGGATTCATAGGGTATTTATAGCCTATAAGTCTTATCTTTTTATGGAGAGGATGAGTTAGAGTGTAATTTTACCTTGATAGTTTTAATTATGGATAAATATCTCTTTTACAAGCATTAATGAGGAAAACTATCCATAACATATGCATTAATGAGGGATAAATATTCCTTATATAATTAATACAATGGAAATAAGGTAGGCCCATTGGGAGATTTTTATACGTCTAGGGTTTTAGGAAAGTAGGATCCAAAATGTAGCTGAGCTCATAAAGGCTGAGTTCTTCCCCTAAGCTGAGCTCATGAGGGCTAGGCTCCTCCCCCGAGCTTAGCCCATGGCATTAGACTCTTCTTCTAAGTTGAGTATATGACATTGAGCTCTTCCCCAAAGCTGAGCTCATAAGGGCCGAGCTTTTTTCCTAAGCTAAGCCTATGACATTTGGCTCTTCCTCTAGGCTGAGCGTATGACATTGGGCTCTTCCTTTAAGCTAAGCCAATGACATTGGACTCTTCTCTAAGGCTGAACTCATGAGGGTTGGGCTTTTCTCCTAGGCTGAGCCCGAGCATGTTGCTTGAGGCCGTGGGTTTTTAGGCTTTCGATGGGGTTTTTAGGCCTGCTAAATTAGGGTTTATCAGTAACTCCAAAGTCTTTGTGATATTTATACCCAAAGACTTTGTAAAAATATGTGCTATGATGAGTTTGTTGAATTTTCTTCATTGAGAAGAGAAGTGGAAACCTCAGGTAATATACTAGAGAGCCCGTATGTACATACACCATAGTTGAAAAGGAATTTCTAAGCACGTATAGGGGAATCATGAAGGAACCAATACTAAGACAAGTTATCTAATAGGTGGAGAAACTCATGGAGGAAGAGCTCATACTTAGAAAGATTTCTAAGAGAAGGAGGGGATAAACCCATGTCAATGCTCATACTTAGAAAAATTTATAAAGGACAGAGGGAAAAGCTAAGAAGAGTAAGTCTATACTTAGAAAAGTTTCTAAGAGATTGAGGGGAACCTGAGAAGGGTGAGCCTTATACTTGAAAAATTTATAAGTGACTAGGGGGACAAAAAAAGGGTGAGTCTTATACTTAGAAGATTTTTAAGTGGCCAGGAGGAACCCATGATGACGCCTATATTTAGAAATATTTCTAAGAGACGGAGACGATAGACCCATATCAACACCTATATTTAGAAAAATATCTAAAGGGCATAGATGATGGACCAATGAAAGTTATATAATAGCACTATGAAGGCTTCAGATTCATCCTTTCTAAAAAGAGTTGTACAATCATACTAGATAGGCTTTAAATTCATCCTTTCCAATGAGAGTTGTGTTATCACATTAAAAAGGCTATATAACTATCACTTCCAAATAGAGTTATGCAATCGCATTAGAGAGGCTTTAAATTCATCCCTTTAAAGAAGAGTTGTGTAATCACACTAGGAATGTTTTAGATTCATCCTTTTTAGAAAGAGTTATGTTATCGCACTAGGGAGGCTTAAGATTCATCCCTTTCAATAAGAGTTGTGCAATCACATTAGGGAGACTTTAAATCCATCCCTTCCAAGGATATTTGTGCAATCGCATTAGAAAGACTTCAGATCCATCCCTTTCAATAAAAGTTATGTTATTGTATTAGAAATGATTCAGAGTTCAGATCCATCATTTCTTAGGAGAGTTGTGTTATCGCACTACAAAGACCGAGTCAATCCCATCCTTGAAAGGTTGTGGGTGAAGTGTGAGAGGCTTCTGGCCTACTAGGAGTGAGGGAGAATATACTTACAGTGGATAATGTTACCATTTATGTATCATCAGAGCCCTCAAGTCCTAGTGACATCTTTTAGTGTGTACAAGCCGTCATAAAAATTATTTGTGGGTGTAACCTTGAGGCATAGTCGTGGACCATAGCCATAGGCGTAGTCATAAACATAGCCATAAACATAGTTGTGAGCGTCGCCCTGGGTATAGTTGCTGTCATGGTCTTGTGAGCATATGCATGGATGTAACCTCTAATATAACCACGTGGGGCGTAGCTTAGGCATAACTGTTGGCATAGCCACTGACATGTTGTTGGCATAGCCATAGATATAGCTGTTAGTATAGCTACTATTGTGTTAGGGTTTCATCAGTTATGAAAAGAGCTTTTAAGAAACATGAATGAACTAACTTTTTGTTCAATTTACCTTAGACGACGCCAATAATGATATCTCAAAAAATCCAAGTAATTTAAGAGTAAGGCTTATATGTTGAATAATTGGTTAATCTCTTAATTCTAATAATCTGATCCATTCTCTCTGGTTAAGATGGCTGGTAGCCGGTACCTGGTAGGCCAAAGTGGCTAGTGGATGGTACTTGCAAAAGGTTATTTTTGGTAGATTTGGAGACTCTCAAATGCTTAAGTATCTTTTTAGAGAGAGAAGAAAATGATATTTTAGAGAAAAATACTCTGAAAATATGTATGCAGCAGAGAATGAAGATTATGAACCTAGAGCCTGAAGGATTCATGAGGTATCTATAGCCTATAAGTCTTGTCTGTTTATGGAGAGAAATGGCTAGAGTGTAATTTTACCCTGATATTTTTAATGAGCGATAAATATCTCTTACGCATGCATTAATGAGAGAAAATATATCTGACATATACATTAATAAGAGATAAATAATTCTAACACAATTATTGATACGATAAAAATATAGTAGACTTTTTAGAAGATTTTTATACATTTAAGAGTAAAAGGAGAGTAAAATTTAAAATTTAGTTGAACTCATGAGGGTTGAACTCTTTTCCAAGACCATGATAATTGAGTTTTTCCTCTAGACCGAGTGTATTAAAACTATGCTCGGGAATATTGCTTAAAACAATAGATTTTTAGACATTTAAAAAAGTTTTTAAACACGTTCAATTTGAGTTTATCACTTCCACATACCACATAGAAGCATCATTGTTTTCCTTCAGTGTTATCTACCTGCATGTTGTGCTATCCTTAAAAGTTTGTAAATTAGATCAATTAGTGCTATATTACCCAATCAAAGACACATAAACTACATATCATGCTTCTTTTAATCTTTGTGTCCACATTCCATTCTGTCTCAAATCCATCATATAGCCGACAAATGTACCAAAATCCTAATCACCCAAAAGGCCACGCCATCCCCTGAGCATGCTCTATTAACCTAAGATTATCTTTCTCTCTTTTTACAACCAATAATCCACTAATTTGAGCGAAGTACAAGGTGTTACGATGTTAGGCATATAGCTGACACGTACAGCACCAACACTATACACCTTGTAGCATTGCTTATGTGTCATTTCTCACGTGGACACATGTTTGTACGCTATTCGCTGCGTTCATAATCAACTATACAGGCTCCAAACGTACGTTTCACACCTTCGACGGCAGTTAGGCACAAAAAAATTTATCTAGCCAGCAAAGCCTAAAGCTCCTTTATACTGAACATGTCAAAGCTATATAACATCTTAAGGCCATGGTTGTGGATTGCTCATTTTCCACTAACTCCCTCCCTTTGCTTCCTCCTACCTTTGAAACCATTTTCTTCTGACTCTCTCTAGATCGAAGAGATAAAAGAATCAATATGGGTTCTTGTAAATTCTCCATGTTTAGTTTCCTTTGTTTGATCATTATTTTGGTAGTGGTTTCTGGGGAAGAAAGTCCCCAGCTTGTTAAGGATAGAATTTCATTGCTTTCTTTCAGGTCAGGTATTGTATTAGACCCTGAAGGTGCACTTGAGAGCTGGAACTCTTCAAGCAATCACGTTTGCCACTGGACAGGAGTCAAGTGCGACAATGCTAGTAATCGCGTCATACAGCTTGACCTTAGTGGCCTGTCACTTCACGGCAGGATTTCTCCGATTCTTGCGAATCTTTCTTCTTTGCTGGTTCTTGATTTGTCAAGGAACTTCTTTGAAGGCCATATTCCAGCAGAGTTGGGCTATCTTTTCCAGTTAAGACAGCTCAGTTTATCATGGAATCTTCTCGGAGGAAACATTCCCGAGGAGTTGGGATTTCTTCACCAATTAGAATATCTTGATTTGGGAAGTAACAGGCTTGCTGGTGATATTCCTGCGCCACTTTTCTGCAATGGGTCCTCTTCTTTGGAGTATATGGACCTTTCTAACAATTCCTTAACTGGAAAAATCCCTTTGAAGAATGAATGTGAGCTTAGTGCTTTGAGGTTTCTTTTGCTTTGGTCGAATAGACTAGTCGGTCGGGTCCCTCGAGCCCTTTCTAAGTCCACCAATCTTAAATGGCTCGATTTGGAGTCAAATATGCTGACTGGGGAATTGCCATCAGAGATTGTACGTAAAATGCCAAAGTTACAGTTCCTCTATTTGTCTTACAATGACTTCGTTAGCCATGATGGTAACACCAATCTTGAGCCCTTTTTTGCTTCTTTAGTGAATTCTTCTGACCTTCAAGAACTTGAATTAGCCGGAAATAACCTTCGCGGAGAGATACCTCCTATTATCGGTAATCTTTCTACCAATTTTGTACAGATTCATCTAGATGAGAATCTTCTTTATGGCTCTATCCCTCCTCACATTGCAAACCTTGTCAATCTCACCCTCTTAAACTTGTCTAGTAACCTTTTGAATGGTACCATCCCCCTAGAACTATGTCGTATGGGAAAACTAGAGAGGGTTTATTTGTCAAACAATTCACTATCTGGTGAAATTCCAGCAGCTCTTGCTAACATTTCCCACTTGGGGCTTCTTGACTTATCAAAAAACAAACTTACAGGCCCCATCCCAGACAGTTTTGCCAACCTTTCACAGCTACGGAGACTCTTACTTTATGAAAATCAGCTCTCAGGAACCATACCACCAAGCTTGGGACAATGTGTCAATTTGGAGATCCTAGACCTTTCTAGAAATAAGATTTCTGGGATAATTCCTAGTGAAGTTGCAGGACTCAAGAGCTTGAAGTTGTATTTGAATCTGTCAAGCAATCACTTGCATGGTCCTTTACCACTAGAGCTAAGTAAAATGGACATGGTGCTAGCAATCGATCTATCTTCCAACAATCTGTCTGGCTCGATCCCGCCACAACTTGGAAGCTGCATTGCACTAGAGCATCTTAACCTTTCAGGGAACGTCTTAGAAGGTCTTCTTCCAGCTACAATAGGACAGTTACCCTATCTTAAGGAACTGGATGTATCTTCAAACCAATTGAGTGGCAATATACCACAATCTCTGGAGGCATCACCAACTCTCAAGCATCTCAACTTCTCTTTCAACAAGTTCTCTGGAAACACATCAAACAAGGGGGCATTTTCTTCTCTGACGATAGATTCTTTCCTAGGCAATGAAGGCCTTTGCGGTGAAATAAAGGGCATGCCCAACTGCCGGAGGAAACATGCTCATCATTCACTTGTTTTACCTGTCCTCCTGTCTTTGTTTGCTACTACCTTATTATGCATATTTGCATACCCCCTCGCTCTCAGGTCAAAATTCAGAAGGCAAATGGTGATATTCAATCGAGGTGACTTGGAAGATGAGGACAAAGAAACGAAAGACCTCAAGCATCCAAGAATCTCATATCGACAGCTCATTGAAGCTACAGGGGGGTTTAGCGCTTCAAGCCTGATAGGTTCAGGCCAATTTGGCCATGTCTACAAGGGAGTTCTTCAAGACAACACAAGGATAGCTGTTAAGGTATTGGATACAAAGACAGCTGGAGAAATTTCAGGGAGCTTCAAAAGAGAATGCCAAGTCCTAAAAAGAGCCAAACACAGAAATTTGATCAAGATCATCACAATATGCAGCAAGCCAGATTTTAAAGCTCTTGTCCTTCCTCTCATGTCAAATGGGAGCCTGGAAAGGCATTTATACCCGAGTCATGGACTAAATACAGGGTTGGATTTGATTCAGTTGGTGAGCATTTGTAATGATGTGGCTGAAGGGGTGGCCTATTTGCACCATTATTCTCCTGTTAGAGTAGTTCACTGTGATCTCAAGCCAAGCAATATTCTTCTAGATGAAGACATGACAGCTTTGGTAGCTGATTTTGGAATCGCAAGATTGATTAAAGGTGCTGATGACAGTAATCCAACAGATGATTCAGTGTCCTTTAGCTCAACTGATGGATTGCTGTGTGGATCTGTCGGCTACATTGCCCCTGGTATGTACTTAGTTTCTGCAACAACGTAGTATTAGTATTATTTCATTATTTCTAATTACGAAATGATTTATAATGTTCCTCATGGAAAGAGAGAACATTTTTGAAGACCGTGTTATGTTTATTAATTTCCTAGTCAACTTGATCTAACGCAGAATACGGAATGGGAAAGCGAGCTTCAACGCAAGGAGATGTTTACAGTTTTGGAGTCCTCCTGCTAGAAATTATAACCGGAAGGCGCCCCACAGATGTTCTATTTCATGAAGGTTCAAGCTTGCATGGATGGATTAAGAGCCACTATCCCCACAAGGTCAAGCCCATAGTTGATCAAGCAGTGCTTAGGTTTGCTCCATCTGGCATGCCGGTATACTATAACAAAATATGGAGTGATGTAATCTTGGAATTGATTGAGCTTGGTCTTATTAGCACTCAAAACAATCCTTCAACAAGACCAAGCATGCTACAAGTAGCCAACGAAATGGGCAGCCTAAAGCAGTATCTCTCTAGTCCTCCCCCCCTGCTGATTGACGAAGCATATCCTAAGGCCAGTGCTTAATTATGCAACAGCATTGAAAGTAACCTCTGAAACTGTTAATCATTGTATTCATTTGTTTGATTATTTTCATGGTAACTAAGTCTGATTTTAATTCAATACAATAGCTATCTTGATTAGCAATTTGCCGAAGTTTTGACCTTCTCGCAACTGTGTATTGTAGGATCATTTTCAATACTGATAACTATAGTGTTCGTGGTGAGGTGAAAAGATCAGACAGATTTGTCAAAGCATAAAGAACATCTTCTTTTCACCGTCCAATGGATTTAAGCTGGAAAAATATTCCTTGCTTTTGTCAGTCATATTTTAATCACAACCAACCAAAAACCTCCTTGAATTGTTAATTTCTTAATAGATTTCACTCGATTGTGAACTCTGAATCATAGTTCAACTATGAACCAGACATTGATGCTTCAACCTATGTCTTTGTTCTGCTGGTCTATTTCTCTGTTAAAATATCAGCATTTCTGTTTGTGGTGAGCAATACAGTGATTTCTATAATCAAGAAAATGCACTAGGGTCCCTTTTAGCCTACCTATGATATGGATTTGCCTTAACTGAGGAGTACGTGGAAGATTATAATAAGCCTATTACTCACCTCCATATTAATCATAGAAAGCACTCGGGACCTTTTTATCACTTCAACGTGAGAACAGGGAGAAAGTCCCTAGACCACAATGTTTGCTGCAGTAGGTTAGATTGTCTCTGGGAAAATATTAACAAAGAAACTCAAATCAATAACAAAGTCAAATAGGGATGCCACATGAGGGCGTAAACATCCGAGACTGTCCTGGAGACCGAATTTATGTGCAATGTGATATGAATTAGGCCACTGTCCTAATCTCTAATAAACTAAGTTGTGTGCCTGCACAAACTTCCAATATCTTGCTATAGTTTTCTCTAAATGGTAAATTGGCTAACCATCCATCATAATTCATGCACCTACCATCACCTCCTCTATCCTTTTTCTCCCTCTATTTCCTTATTATTATAATGAGATTTATGGAAAAAACCATAGGTGGGCATAAACAATTTCTTTAACATGACTTCAGCAGGCCAATGATTCTCTTCCCTCCCAGTACTAGCAAAGCAACCAAAAAAGTTGCAGATGTTGGTGCACAGTCTACTGATACTTGGTACTGTTACCAATGAAACAGATATTTGCAGAACTTGGAAAAAATGACAATCTTTGGAGCCCTATTGAGTTTAGAATTCTATCTCCAAAGGCCTATGATTATCTCGAACTCTATATTCGTATGATGGCCAAAGGTGACGGGTGAAAGCTGCAGCTTCATAGCTGGGCAAAACTCCTAGCCAGAACCACCATTATGGCCTGAAAATTAATAATGGTCATTTGTGAAACTGCAATATAAACCTGGTATCATTGTCTGGTGCAACCATGCCTAGTAAATCTCAGGTGCCAGTTAGATGTCCCCGTTGCATATGCTATGGATTCATTTTCTGCAAAATTTGCTGAAACACCATAACACATGGGAGCACATACTGGAAGGAGTCATAAATAAATATCAAGGCGAAACTAGTGTGTTTCTGTCTTCGAAGTTTTCCATATAATCTCATAGACTATACCTCGAAAAAGATTTTGAAAAGCTGGAGCATAATTTTATCAAATATTCCACTCGGTTTGCAGCTTATCTTGACTGGTAATTTACCAGTTAGTCTGACTGGGTTCCTTACCCCTCCCATTTCAATCCTTCCTTCAACAACTTCCACATAATTAATGCCAGATGGTATTTGACATCAGAATTTTCCTGAGAACGAGGCAGTTCTTCCATACAAATAAATTAAAAAAAAAACCTCACTTGTATATGTTAGAAAATAATATAAATTATATCTTAAAACCTCACTTAACATATTGGTTGAGATGGTTCTTTCACGTGTGGTCTTAATTAGTAAATATATTTGTATCCTTAAGTTTCAGTAAATAAAAGGTCTCTCTACTCATTCATGGACACATGTTGTGAACCATCCACAGGAAAAATTGTTAGTCCAAGATAAAATATCCCAGGAGATGACCTAATCAAAACTGAAGTCCTTGTAGAGCATTAGTGCAATAATGACATGGGGTTAGGTAGCTATAAAAACATCTACAGACAGACAGCCGGGAATGAACTGCGGTTGCAGAAATAAGCAACGGAGATTGCTATCTTGCTAAGGCTACAAGACATGTTTTCTGAAGTATAACATGTCTAGTCAAAGATTGAAGCAACTCTATCCCAATCCTCACAAAGTCTTTGAAGATGAACTGAAATTCTGGCCTGAATTTGGAAGTTCAGAGACAATTTTACCATTGAAATTAGAATGCTAAAAATGAAAGCTAAAAATGAGAAACTTTGAGACATAAACAAAACCAACCTCCCAAAGAAGATGAGGGAAAAAAGAGAAAGAAAAAGCAAAAGCTTTCACAAACTGCAAAGCTCATTTCTGCCTCCTCACTTGGACTAACTTCTTCCACATAAAAAGAAGTCTTCCACAAACTGCAAAGCTCATTCACTATTCTTGGTCATATCACATTGTAGAGGCAGATCGAATGAGTAGTTCTAAAGCAGGTTCAAATGATAACCCACTAGCTACAAAAAAGACTACATAAAATACTCCTTGTGCATGAAAGAGGAAGGCGAATGTGACATGGTGCTCCATGATAGTGATTGCCATAACTAACATTATTCACAGGTCTCTATCTATCTATAGATGTTTAATTTACGCAGAAACTTGGGCTATTAAACAAACATGTAAAACATATATATATATATTTTGTTTGGGCGCCATTTTGCAAGTCGAGTTAAATTTTTTTAACATAAAAAAAATATTCAAGTGATGATAACTTAAGTTAACCCGAGTTAACTTAATCAAAACATTGTATAATATGAGATCAGGATACCCCGTAGAATGGAAAGCAAAAAAAAAAACCATAAAGCTCAAGGCCCAATAACTCAATATAAAATGATGAAATTTTAAAAAAATCAATTTAAAAAAAGAAACGTCGAAGATAAAAACCTGAGTCAACTCGGGCTCGCTCTACTAACCTGCCACCCACGACAAGAGACCTGGATTAAAAAAAATATTTTTTAAAAAAATAACCTAGAAAAAAGGATTAAAGTTAAATAAATAAATAAATAACATTGAAAAAAAACTAAGTCACCCCGAATTAACATAACTAACCTACGACCTAGTATAACCTAAAAAATAAGAAAAAGATAAAGTTCAAATTCAGATAAAAAATAAATGAAATAAAATATTGAGGAATTAAATTAAAAAATAAAATTAAGAAAGGATAAAAAAGAGAAATTAAAAGAATGAGAACCAAAATTCAATAAAATAATAAATAAAATAAAATATTGAGGGACAAAATTAAAAAAATAATAATAATAATTAAAAGAATGTGCAGAGGTCTGCTGCATTTAAGTGGCGCATGCGATCTTATTTGTCGAGCAAAAACAACCAACCGTCATGACTTTAGAACCTCCAAGTGGAGGCATTTTTAATGAGGTGACACGTGCATAGTGGTTCGCAATGACAATACTTTTTCTTTCTCCTCATATTTTCTCTCTCCTAGCATCAGGATTTGCACTCACCCAACCAAATTTAAAAGGAGTCCTATTATTTGTTTTACATTTCAATTATAGTCCTCATTCTCTTAATTACTCTTTGTTTGTTTTAAATCCTTCTTCTTTTGCATTTTTTTTTCAATTTCATCTCTTTGTAAAATTCAAAGTTGTCCTTCCATTTTCAATTTATTTAAATTATAGTAATTGTTCTTTTAATTGCTCCTTTTTTGTTTTAAATTTTTTTTAATGGATTTCTCTTTTCAATTCCATTCCTTGACATTTAATTTAATTAAATTTTTATATCGACTTTGATCTTTTTTATTTTTATTGCAATTTTTTTACATCATTTTCTTAATTGATCTGGATCACGGGTTTATCATGCTAACTTAGATTGGTTCGAGACTTTAATATCATTTTATTTTATTTTTATATAATTTAATTTTTGATGTTGACCAAAAAATTGGACCATTTTTAATCCTTTTTTTTTATGTTTTTTTTTAAAAAAAAATAAGTCAACCCACACCAACATGCTTGGGCTCCCAGCCGATTGCACCTCTCTTTTTTTTTGGTCCATTGATATGGTTTTGTCCTTTTCTTTACTTCCATTTTCATCCTTAGATTTTAGTTTTTTATTGAAAATTTTTTTGTTAGCTTTTTCAATAAAATCTAAACAGGTCTTTTGCATTTTTATGGTGTTTTCTAATTAGAATATTATTTAATTTAATGTACGGCCTATTTTCTCTTTTAAAAAACTCTTTTAATTTGATATTTTTTCAACCCTTTAAAATTAAAAAATATATATATTCATCATTTGTTTGGTTTTCAAAGGTTTTCTTTATTTGACTTGAGATATAAAATCCTTTTTTTGCAATCACACTTTTAAAAGATAGATTAGAGGATTATATATATATATATATATATATATATATATATATATATATATATATATATATATATATATATATATATATATATCAAGCCCACACGCCATCCCTATTTCTATTTTTATTTTGGAAATAGAAAATTGTGTTTAGATGAAAAATAATTTTTTAAATTAAAAATTATGAAATCTAATAAGATCTAGGACCCGAATCCCTAGTTTGGCAGGTTAACCCCAATTTACTTCTCTTTTTTTTAAAGTGAGTTTTTTTTTATTTTCAATTTATCCCATCAACTTTTTTTGCGTTTACTTTTTTTTTAAGAAAAAGTGTTGGTAAGCTGTCACAATCTCATGTTATATTGTTTATCCTCTTTCAAAAAAGATGTATTTTTCCTTGTTTTTGTGATTTTTTTTTTTTAATTTGATTCATTTACTATCATTGTTTATTGTTTTATCGTCTTATTAAAATAAAAAAGTTCTATGACCCGAATTGCAGATTTTTAAAAAAATATATATGTTTGCAATACCTGAACATCATAAAAAAAAGACCATGCGGCATAGCGTGGGTCCACAACTAGTTTCTTTTCTAATTATATTTGTTGTGTTTGAACTTTATGCTTTGAAGAAAAATATATATATATATATATATATATATATATATATATATATATATATATATATATTGGTAAGTTACTAATCACTATTAAAAAAGAGCTAAAACCCCTTGGAAAAACACTATAACTCTACACTCATTTACATTGTTCACTCAAGCAGTGTGATAATATTTTTACCCTTCCAACAAAAAAACTTAACACTAACAATTAAGGGTATTAAAATCGTTTCACATGACTCATTTTTCATTATCAAATTGGCCTGAGACAAATAAGTTTTTTCCCTTCTTGATAGAACAGTGAAACGATCAAAATAACCGTAAAAGCAAAAAAAGTAAACTTGGTGTCAAGGGATATTTTTGTATTTTTATAATGGTTTTTTTGTTATTATAATTTAGATTGGGGGTAGTTTAGTATTTAATCAAATATAAAAAAATAATAAACAATTAAAATGCACGGTAAAACTATAAAAATACTCTTAAAAGATAAATATAAACCTAAAGTCAAGGTACTTTTTAGTTTTTTCACCATGGTTTTTGCATAATTATTAAGCCAGCTCAGGGGCTATTTGGTATTTGGCTAAAATGAAAAAAAAGGACAAGCACGTGCAACGCGACTCCTCTTGATGTCAAAAAATGCACTTCCATCATGTTGTTGGAAGCGTCGTTATATCCTCTTTCTATTGGTGCAGTGCATGTTTTTGATAATGGTCCGGTTTATCACTAGTGAGCTTTTTTTTCTTTCTTTTCTCTCTTCTTTCTCGAGAATTATAGCTTGACCCTTTTAGTTGTTGGTCCTTATTCTTTTGATTTCTAATTTTTTATCTTTGCTCTTCTGTAGAAGTTTTAATTATTTTTAATTTCATTCTTCAATCCCAATTTACCAAATATTATATTCTTTAATTTGTTTCTCATTCTTTGTATTTTTATTTTTTTTTCTTTGGCCATTTTGTAAAAGTTTTATTGGTTTTCAATTTCATATTTCAATACAAATTGATGGTATTATGTTTTCTAATTTGATCCTCATTGTTTTGATTTCTATTTTTTTTTCTTGACCCTTTATTAAAAGTTATTATTCTTTTCAACTTCACCCTTCAATCAAAATATTTATTTTATTTATTATGTCGACTTTGATCCTCATTCTTTTGATTTTTTTTCCTTTTACTAAATTGATTTTTCTTTTCAATTTTATCCTTCAATCAAATATAGAATTTATTTTGTTTTTCAATTTTGATCATCATTATGTTAATTGCTATTTTTTTAATCCTTTTATATAATTAAAATTCTTTTTTTCAATTTCATCCTTCAATATTTAATTGATTAGGATTTGGACTTCATGGTTTTTTCATATTAGGTGCTTCAGGTCTAATGACCAAGGTCACGGATTTGAAAAGCTAACATGATTTTTTTATAAAAAAAATTATAATCCTTTTTGTTTTTTTATTGGGTTATTCCAATTATATTATTTAGGTTGCGAGTTTGTGAAGATACTTCAGATTGGCTCGATCCTGATTATCGTGGTTATAAATTTGTTATAATAACTTGAACTGGCCCTGACTAATTTTATTATATCCTTTTTACTCTGTTTTGGCACCTAAAAATTATTTTTTTGTATAAAAAATATAGTCTAACAGCGTGGTAAGGAGGCCAGTCCTAACTATAATATGTAGTATCTAGATGAAGTGGATTTTTCAAGTTATCTAATTAACATCTTTGTTTTTTCGTGTATTTTTTTTCTAATTGAATTAGCCAAAATAATAATAATAATAATAATAATAATAATAATAATAATAATAATATAACCTTAAACTGCCAAAACTAGTATTATCAAAACTTGATTAAATTAAAAAAAATGAACCAAGTGTAACTCGATTTGGTCTTTATTTTCAAAAGACTATCCTTGCAATAAAACATAAAACAACCGAAATGGTCAATTAAATTGATGAACCTAATGATTTGGTGACCATTTGGAATATTGAACCAACTAGATTATTTTTTTCATTAATCAAATTATATAAGATTATTAAAAAAAGAAAGAAATGAGCCGGCCATTGAACCGGTAAACTACTAGGTGAATCATTGCCTTGAATTAAGCCACTACTCTTCTGATTTAAATTTCGATAGTAACATTAATTACTGATACCATCATATTTGAAAACTTCAAATTTATAATTTTTATACAAAAAAAACTTTACATGGAAATTGAGCTTTCAATCATATTTGAAAACTTCAACTTTATAATTTTTGTGAAAAAGACTTTACATAGAAATTGGGAGTTTGATTTGAACTTTATGTATGTGTTCGATTATTTCTAAAAAATTAAGTCTCTTGAAACAAGAAAATGTTATTATCAAAACTAAATCAGTAAATGTACAAGAAAAAAATGAGAAAAATATAAGAACAAATTATTGAAAAGTGGAAATTATAACCTTTATTGTTTATTTAATGACCTAAGATATTTATAGATGTTGGTTATATCATATCACTTCATGAAGTTACATGAAAATTGATTGATGAAAATATTAGTGTTCATTATTGATTGTAGTGTCTGGCTTAATCATTATTGGAGTGGTTGGTGAAAACTAATGAAACATTGGATAAAAATAATTATTGATCGAGAAATAAGACATTTGGTTTGCACGGGATGTATTAACTAGAAACATGGTGTTAACCCTATATAAAAATATGTATTTCTAAAAAATTTATTAATAAAAAATATTTTTTTGTGTACATGAAAGGTGTTGTGCACTGCTTTTTAACTTCTCAGGACTTGAAATTTTTTTCAATGTATGTGTATTAAACAATGTGTTAAAAAAAAAGTGAGAGGATGAGAAAAAAACTTAGTTGGGTCAGGTCGAGTGTAGCAGTTTGGGTCGAGATCCAAATGGTAACAAGGGTGATTTTTTTTTTTTGGTTAAAAATTATACACCATCATTATTCTTAAAATTACAAGCAAACTGCTAATTACTTAAATCATTAATATATATTTAATTAAACTACTAATATTTAAATTAGTCCTTTTCTTCTCTACTCAATTTCGAATAATGATAATTACAACTTTTAGAAGATATATAAGACAAGTGCAAATTAAGTAAGGTAAAAGTTTTTGGTTTTAAGTTATAATTTATTTGTAAATAGGAGTTTTATGAAACTAAAATTGGATATTTATTAAATAATGATCACATGAACCTGTATTATTATTATTATTATTATTATTATTATTATTATTATTATTATTATTATTATTATTATTGCAATCTATGTTTAGTGGAAGATAATTCTTTTTTTTTTTTCAGAAAATATATTTTTCTTACTTCAAGCAATTTCGCTTGACATAATGAGCTTCTTGCACATACGAAGATATTTATACATTCAATTTATTTTTTAAAATATTTAGATTTTAAAACCCTAATTATCAAAGTAGACTAGAGCATCCATGCAATGCTTAATTAACAGCATCTTTAATGACAAAATCTATTTAGAACAGCTAAAAATGACATTGTAAATAGTGTAGATATAAAAAACTTTATGTGCACTCCAATAAAAATATTATTTTAATAATTTATTTGTATTTTAATATATTTAATATTTCTTATCATTTACTTGAGATATATGTTTACTTGAGAACGATTATTCAAATTTCATATATTCTCTACAAAGTAAACATATACTTGTTCTACAAATTGTTTTGTAGTATAAAGGTTTCCCTTTCAAAACTAGTCGCTAGAATGCTGCTCTGCTTGTTTCTGTTCAGGTTATCTCTATTGTACAATGGTACTCGCATTGCTTTGAAAGCATGTTTCCCTCACTAGACACTGACTTCAGGATCCACCAGAGAAACTTTATTTCAAGTTATCCTACTAAACCACTAATTATACTCTCTATTCTTCTTATTTAACTTGGAGGATTGCATGGAAAAGTAGCATACAGATTGTGAAATAGAGCAGGAAGAGCCAGTTTTATACATCGCTTTACAATCAGCATCCCAATATCAGGAGATGAAACAACACAAAAATGACAGCATGCCTAAGACATTCTAATGGAAAAAAAACTTCTTCTGTGACTGATGTGCACCGAGCAACATTTACAGTGAATAGGATTTCTACAACAAATCAAATAAAACCCACAAATCTACTGCGTAATATTCACTCCATTCAAAAATTAAAGCACAGCCTTACCGACTCCTTTTTGCAGAACGTATCAAAACCTGACAATTCATGAAAGTTCGGTGATTGAGGCAGCAAAAGCTTGATTGCTCGAATTTAAAACCAAAAGTATAGCATTGCCTGAAAATAAACGTAATATTTGTGATATCCGAATTAACTGAACTAAACATAAGAATGAAGAAATCAAATTGCTCAAACTCGTTGGTTAAATCCTGCTGTGCCCGAATGCATGAGTGAGAGTGGAGAAGACATACCTCATGTAGAGGTTTTAAAGGTGGCTCGTCAGGAACATGGGGTTTTTTCGTTGTCAAACTTCTAATCTCAGACTGTATTGAATTGAGCTGTTCACGTATCTCTTTCAACAAATTCACTTCCTCTTCTCCTTCAGCAATAATTTCTTGCCTTGTATTGTTTCTTGCTCTCTCGAGCCTCTCAACTCTCTGACTCAGCTGTTGATACTCACCTTGAGAATTGCTGAAACTAAATGTTGGGCGGCTCATAGGAGGCAAATTTCGGTGAACATTTGTCCCTTCTCTTGCCTTGGGTAATTTCTTCTCATGGATCGTAGAAAGCATGATTGTCTTTATCAGGCCTCTTTCATCTTGATTAGGTGATTCGAGAATATCCTTGGATACCATATCTGGCTTTTGAAGCCTGTTTTCACCTTCCAAAGTCAATTTGTGATGTTCTTTTACTGAAGATTCAGGAACTTTGCAACTCCCGGAAGTTTGAGAGACTTCAAAAATATCCTGGACACCTTCCTGTGAATCTTGATGCTGCTTAACTTCGTCCGAATGAGTAGCATTTGTTTTTCTTGTTGCATCGCCAGATGTTCCAATTCCCATTTGTGAAAACAATGACGGAGACCAAGTTCCACCCTTCCAGATCGTTGATTTATTTCTACCAGAATCTTCGTTGTCCGAAATTTCTTTTAACCTTTCATCCAACCTTTTGATCTGCTCCCAGAATGAATTCGCGTCTGCAGCAGAACTTCTTGGTTTCTTCTCCGAATCATTAACTTCGCGAATTGCAATTTCCTCCACATCGATTTCCATTGGATCTGGCACTGGGACTAAAGATCTCTTTCTTTCATTAGAATTTTTATTGTAATTGGCATCCGTAGAAGAAACCTGAGGTGAAGAGTTAAATCTCCTTAAATTTCCGTTGGCACCACTATTCCCAGATAAAGGTTCGTTTCTTTGCATTAACAGATTCTCTGGAAATGAATTCTCATACACACCCAAATCATTACAGCCCATGCTCAGTAGTCTGTACCTATAAGCCTGAACCTGGTATTCAAGAGATGCAATCTCCAATTCTCTCTGATATATGAGATCTTCGACAACTGCCAGAGCCTCTTCTGCATGACACATCTTTTCCTCTTCCATTCTCTTATATTGGCTTGCTTCCAACTTCAGTGAGGCCTTTTCTCCTTGCAGCCGCAATATCATGGATAAAGCTTCGCTTGCTGCAGAGGCTGAGGCTTCTCGTTCTTCATCTAACTCGGTGTAAAGGTCTTGTAGAAGAAGTTGCTGTGTATAAAGGGCTTCTTTCAGAGCTGCAATATTAGTTTCAGGCGCCAGTGATGAACTATTTCCATCCATAAGCAATGAATTAAATATTGACTCCTTCCTCTGCACAAAATAGCAGTCACTCTTTTTTAGCCTCAATAACCCATTAACAGTTCTATTATTCATTTAAATTTCACCAGGTATCTTCAGGAACATAAACAATGAATTAAGAATCATACTGGAAAGCATATAATAGAGTTCAAGCAGGCAGTTACAGGCAGGTGCACAGGGTCAAAAACTAGCCCTTGCGAAAACATTTGCGCGTAATAGTTCTATATATTTTGGTAATAGATATGAACACAAACACAAGTTCCTTTAGTCCTTCACACAACACGGTGGCTCTCACCTCAAACACCCTCTTCCGCAGCAGTACCCTCCCTCCAGAAAACAGACCCCAGTGAAAAGGGGGGTTTGATCCTTCAAGCAAGCAATGTTTTCGTATTTTACACTAAGATATAGCAGAACAAATAATGTTTTGACAGAAACAACCGGAGAGATGTGACGATCATTTTCATTGGTTGTGGTAATCTCAACAAAAAGTAAGGTAGAAAAAACCCCAGGGAAATCCTGAAAGATGTAAGAAGAGGGAAGGGAAAATGATATAAGATATCGGACAAAACAATAAAAAAAAGGCTGTTAGCGAAGGAGAACTGTCCTCTTCAACAAATCCAGATATGCATTCCACTGTTCGATCAGAAAACCATGCAAGCCAACCATGAAGCAAATTTCTTATCTTAGAAAACCCGACAGAATAGCTAAAGAGTAGAGAAAGGCTTGCGAAATTCAGGCATAAAAACCTGCACAAGAGTCTAGGACAAGACCCCACTTATTTTTAAGTAACCGAAACACAAATAAAACCTATCGTTTCCAGATTTTCTTTCCAGACATGGCCAAGTAAAATTAATAAAAGAAATACAATTGGTTTCCCATTGCTTTTCTACAAAGCAGAGATGAGATTTGACATAAATGTTCGATCTCTTTCAAGTTAAGCATCCAAATGCTGCTAATTACATTGAATGTCTGAATTCCTTAACGTATGTGTTAAGACAACTATGCATCTGATCTAAATCTAGTAACCTCATTAGCGATTTGACCAGGATAGTTAATCTTCCTGTCACTTGTCAATTTATGTTATTATTTGAGCTTTTTTTTTTTAGTTAGATTAATTTTATGGCTTACCCGAAGTAAAAAATAATAAGAATATTTTTACTTGGATTTTGCCTTTTTTTTTATGAATTCAAAAAAATAATTAATAAAATATCATTTTTGTGCATCATAGCCTAGTTGCTCTCTCCTTTCTCAGCGGGTGTTGAATGATATTTTTTTAAAATAAAAATAAAAGAAGAAGTTTCAAGTTTCAACGACTATTAAAAGGGTCGTCACCACACACGCTGCGGCTTCAAAGAGAAACAAGATCATCACCATAAACGATATTTCTATGGCGTGTGTTGCTTAAAATAAAAAATAAATAAAAAACCCCTCCTATTTTAAGGATCATGGGCTGTCCAAACCTAACATAAACTATCAAATTTGTTGACAATGAATACGAATTTTACTTAGTAGAAACAAGATCATTATCAGTGGACCCAACAGAAACTATCAAATCTGTTGGCAATGACTAGGGATTTTACTTAGTGTTGTGGGTTGTAGGATGCGTATTTTTTAATTAAAAATACATTAAGATAATTATATATATATATATATAAACACATCAAAAACATAAAAAATATCGAGTTTTTTCAGGCAAAAAAAACAATTTAAAAGGAGAGTTGATGATACATGCCATCATCCATCTCCCTGCACGTCTGCGTGACAAAGTTTGAATTTTGATGCAGGATATAGGAGTGCACTATATCAAAGAAGTTCTAATCCTATAAGAGGAGTGAAATGGAGACAAATCCTTAGCCACCCTTCTTCTTCTATCATGGAATCCAACCAAGTTATGGCCACCTGGTCACGAGGAGATATTAGTTCAGGCTGGAAGAAGAAAAATATTAAGAGCCACATGGATTAGGCAATAAAGGACAGAAGAACCTTCATAAAGAGTGGGCTTTATAGCGATAAACTCTTTGGTTAATGGTCTTTCAAATAGATGAGCACGAAAGCAAATGCGAGAGAGAGGGAGGGAGAGGGGGCGTTTAGGGAAGATCCGGGTAGACAATTCAATAGTAGAGGGCGATTCCGATTAAATGCTAGAAGGCTTTCTAGCCCCATGTAAACCTATCCATCATTTAAAACACTGATAATTGCAGAATTGTTCATTGCTTGGATCATTATCAACTAGTTGGAATTCAACACAGAAGTGAAAGATGCTGTAACTGTCTGAAATTAGATACCTTATAGCAAATGCATTTGAACATCGATACGCGGAGAAGTGCAGCAGCTCACACTTAACGTTAACAGATTTCAGTCAACACTCCACAGTATAGGCTGAGGCTGCAACTTCATTTGCTACCAACCGCATTTAGTCCACCGGAACTTCAACTTCCATCTTCAAATCAGAAACTCCATGAACCTGCAAGTAATGTAAGCAACAGTGGGCACTGCATGCGAATTTAAAGAACTAGTTACATGAAGAAAGTAACTAGTTAATTGTCAAGAGAAGATAGATGATGTTGCAAGAATCTTATGGGAAGGGCTCCCCTGTCAAAGAAACAAAGAATGGAATGGTGGAAGTTCAAATGGCCAGTTTTAAGGCAATAAAAAAGAGTATAATCCATAAAAGTTTACAAAGCAATGCAGATGTAACGTCTTTCAGCAGTTGAATTAGCACTAAAAGAAAAAACAAAGGAAAGAAACTGTGATCAGATTTGAATCGTGGGGGTGCATGGGAGATCAGATTCAAAGAAGCTTAGAAGCGCACATGCCCTGAATTATGGTGAGAATTAAACAAGGTATGGGGGCAGATGACGATGGGGACAAAGCACCCAAATTCATGGTACCACATATGAGGTGTGACAGAATCAATAATTATAGTGATTAAACAAATGGATGGCACTTACAAGCACAGGAAAGTAAAATTTAGAAAGACTCGAATAACAAACACAAGAAAGGGTTTAGATTCCATAAATCATAATCTCCACACAAAAGTTAAATTGTGTTCTACGCAATTCTCAAGATCAGAAAAAACAACCCTGTATAAGGCACAGAACAGAGTCTTTAGACAGGGGAACTCCTTCCCTCTCTTTTCCAAGGCAGGAGTCGAATAAAGACGTGACCACATCCTCCAGGACAGTTTCTTTCCAATAAAAGCCTTCTACCTCCAGCTAACATTTGCATTTCTACTCGCATTAATGCCGAAATTGACTTTATGGTTTACCACATTTTTTCAAACCTTGAACCAAAAGAACAAAACTGGGATTTTAATGACTCTAGTCCATCATCCATGGCCCAAACTTAACTTCTGATGCTATGCTGAAAAGGACTAGAAAATAATTTCAAGATCAAGCTCCCATTACAGATGCCATAGCAGCCATACCAGAAGACCACCCTGCTACAGTCCGCAACCGCAACAGTTATAATAACTGCAATTCACCCCCACTTGGACTCCCAGTGATATTACATCAACTTTGGAGTCACAAATTCTCTACCTAAGAATCATGCTTGGAAAGCTAATTCCTAAGGCACAAATTTCAACCCAATCGCCCTCTAGACAAGGAAACATCAAGTTTATCCATCAAACAATAATAATTTTTTCTCTCAAGGAAAGCCATCCAAAGTTTGCAGCGCTAGTTTCAACCTTGCAGGAAAAGGAGGAGGAAGAAAAAGAAAGTAAACCTATAGTAATGCCACTAAGTTATGGGTTGTGATCGCCAGAGATTGATTTAAGCGATCTGGCTACAACATAAAATGAGACATCAATTGGGTCTATTCTCACTTCTCAGACCTAAAATAAAACATAAAGTGTATTTAAGAGGAGTTTAATGGAATAAGTCAAAAGATTTAGATAAAAAAGTTATTATTTTCAATCTAAACATCTATTTATTTTCTAGGTCATTTATGAATATCTAAAAGGAGTTTGGATGAAATTCCAATTAGATTGTAAACTAAATATTTTTACCTTTCTAACTATATATTGCAAGCCTACTAATTTATCTGGACGAGAGAGACCGATGTATTTGAAGTTGGGTCTAGAATCTGCTAGCAAAGTGAGAAAATAGAAATAAAATTATTTCCTTAAGAGTTACGATCCTATTTACTACAAAAAGTTATTAATGATATTAGAAACTTATATGATAGTTTTTGGCTTACTTATTTTACAAATATTACATATCAAACAAAAACAATTAATTAGTTAGAAATTAATTCTTCTTTTACAAAGCATCAAACTTTTGTTTAGCAAGGATTCTTTAACAATTATTTCTCTTGGGTATTTTTCACTATCATATGTGAAAAATGATGAAAAATAATCTTAAACTATTGTTTTATTTATTTTCATTATTTTAAACCTAATTTTAATTAATTTGGGCTTTATTTATGTCTAGCCCGTTAGTTTTAGGGTTTAAATATATATACTCTTATATAAGGATTTTAATCCAATTGATGAATTTTTATCTAAGGTTGTCATATGTTGTGTGCTTATTTTTTTTTTTGAGTGGTTAAGCGATTCTCATACTAAGTTCTTCATTGAACTTGCAAACTCTTTAAAGAATTGATCAACTTCATTGTAATTTATACTTCTAGTTCACATGTCGTTATAAGAATAAGATGTGGGTGATCAAAATGCATTATAACTTTGGTTTTTCAAGACAAGGTTCTTATTGGATCAAGTTGCAAACTTTCTTTAGATCTCAAATTAGCAATTTAAGGGACAATTTTGCATCACAACAGGTGGAAATGTCTCCTCTTACTCAATTCCTTCATGTTATGTATATCATTTAGCCACTAATTGAGCCTTATATTTCTTGATACTACCATCAGCCTTTTGCTTTATTTTAAGGACTCATTTATTACCAATAGCCTTACATCATTTTGGCAAATCAACTAATTTCTAAACTTGGTTTGATTTCATAGATTCCAACTCTTCTTTTATATCTTTAATTTATTTTTTCTTTAATAGAGCATATAAAAGCTTCATTTATATTTCTTGGCTCCTATTCATCTTTGGTCACAACGAGGAATGCTATGAGGATCAGTTCGTCGTAGCTGAGATTGATTCATTAATGAATCAATATAAACATTACTCCTACTCATACAAACAATCACAGATGGATTCACCATAAGTAGCATTTAAGATCCAATTGAAACTAATTCATCTTCCTCTAAATTGCTCCCACTTGGAAGTAAGCCCATTTGTATTTGTATAACAAAAACATTATGGTCCTGAGTTTTATAAAGAGATAGGTCTTGGCCTACTTTGTTTTATCTAGAAAAAATATTCTCTAAGAATGTGACATCTCATGATTCAAATTTAATTATATTTCCACCTTCTTGCTCATCTTTGAACAGATATTGTTTTGAGTGTTCAGAATATCTTACAAAGATACATTTCTTTTTTATAGACCTAGTTTTTCATATTTATTAGAAGAATCATAGTATAAGTAGCACAACCTCAAGGTTTCAAGAAACTCAAGCCAAGTTGTTGTTCTGCCTATAATTCATATGGCATAGTTGTAACTAACTTAGAGGGTACATGATTACATACATGATAGTTAATAGTACATCACCCTAATAAGTTAATGGCAAATTTACTTGTGCCATCATTAATCTAACTATTTTAAATAGGGTTTTATTTTTTCTTTTGCAACACCATTTTGTTGTGGCATTCTAAGAATAGTCAATTGTCGTTCTATCTTTTTTTCATCATATAATTTCTTAAACAGATCAGATAAATACTTGTGACCTTGATCGATTTTTAAAGTTTTTATTTTCATGTCTAATTGATTCTCCTCTAGATTCATGAATTTATAAAGCAATTTAAAGCTTCTGATTTACGAGAAATCAAAAGGACATAACTATATCAAGTAAAATCATCTATAAAGGTGATGAAATAAACCCTCTTATCTTGCCCTCGCATTAATTGAACCATAAATATCAGAATGAATTAATTGGAATGGAAATTCAGCTCTAATACCTTTTCTAAATGGTTTTCTTGCTATTTTTCAGCTAGAAAAATATTCACAAGTAGATAAATATATTTTTCTAATATTTTTTAATAAGCCTTCTTTTACTAGACTATTCATTCATTGTTGGCTTTTATGTCCTAGCCTTCCATGCCATAAAAGTCACATCATTCACATAGTTAGTACAAAATGCAAAAAAAAAAAAACATATATTATAAAACCATCTAATAAATATCCAACACCATAAAAACTTGTTTTTAATGACAAATTAAAACCTATCTTAGTAAAACCAACACAGAAACTAAATTTTGACAAATATTTGGAACATATAATACAATATCATATTTTTATACTCCTTCATCTATAATAATAATAAAAAAAAACTTTTGTAAAAGCTTTAAAAAACAAAACTTGATTAAACATTTGGTCTCATATAATAATATTTATATTTTAATATTATAAAATTTAAATGTACTTTCTTACAAAAACTATTATTATATTACAATGGTTATGAATTACTTTTTTATACATACGTAATTTGTTAAAATCTATATATAACATGAATATATCAAGTATATAATGTGAATATAAATTTGATTCATGTCTTTATTTACCTTTAACATTATAGTTTTTATGAATTCTTTATTATATATATACAGGCACGAGTGAAAAACTTAATTATGCTACATCTCAACTAAAAAGTCTTTAATTTTTAATATTAATTAGTAGAGTTTGTGGAAAGGTACAAACCTTTCACCTAAAAGAGTCAATGATTTTTTTACTCGATGGTAAGAGTATGGTTAACCTGTGTTTTAATTCTTAAACGATCTTAAAAATAGATAAATATAATAAATTATTGTAGTTTCTTACCCTAATATTTGAACTCATGAAGCCAAGAAAGACAGCAAAGCAAACCTTCTTGATCACTAGTTTGTGAAAAGATATAACACATTTAATTATTTTTTGGATTACCCTGTAAAAAAATAAGACAATAATTTGCTAAGATTCAATTTGATAATTTGCTAAACTTTGAGGTGATTTTGGATTTTAATTATTTTTAACGAGTATGAAAATTAATTATATAGGCATGAATAGATATTTTATGGATTATTTTAAAGAGTTCCTTTTTAATACATGTGGAGAAAATATTACTTGTATAGATAAAAAAAAAAAATCGTTACCTTTTGACTGAGTCTTTTATAGTAGAGTTTTTTTAAAACGTATAAATCATTTCCTACAAATAAGGTAAAGATAAAATAAAGGGGCCTTTATTAAAAAAAAAAGGTATAATTTAATAATTTTCTAAATCTTGATATGATTTTATATATGATTTTATATATTTTAATTGCAGATGGGATGGATGAAAATTAAAAATATAGGCATGGATAGAAACTTTATGAATCGTTTTTATTTAAATAAGTATTTTTTTTATAATAATAGTGATTTAAAAAAAAAAGAATAACAGTTTTTGTGTAAATTTGTTGTCTAAAAAGAGACAAAGATAGTGTAAGACACCAAGCATGTAATGTGTTTGTGTGACTAAGGATATTTCACTTAATAATTTGATAACTTTTTACATAATTTGACTTAATGACTTTTATTGACTTTTTTTTTGAAACATTTTTAGAGTTTTGCTAATAGAAATAAAGTGATAGTAAGGTATTATATAGGTTAGAGGTGGTATAAAAAGTTTATTTTATATTATTTCAGGTTTTATATGATATATATACACAGGTGTATAACGAGAAAAATGGGATTAAGCTATTTTTTAGGAATTATTTTAATATTTTAGTCTTTTTCTTAATTAAATATTCTAGAGTTCAATATACGTATTAACTTATACTTTGTAATTATAATTTTATTCATATAAGAAAATAATTATTTTCATATAGAGAGTATAAGTCTTTGTAATTCTGGCATGTATAATTAATTTTAAGGTAAGATAATATATTTAATTCTACTATCACTCTAAAAGAATTAGGATTTTTTAAGATAATTTACTATTTATTTGAATATAGTAAAACATCTTAATATATTTTTAAATTGTGTTATAATAATTCTATGCTGCAGTTGAGATGGTTTGTATGTATGGAGTTGCAGAGATCGCAAGTAATCTGTCACTTATTTAAAACAAATTAATATGTGAATGTTAAAAAAAAAAATAAAGTAGGGTTAAGCGTGTGGACTTGACCTCCAGGCCCATGCATGATTAGCATGGTACTATAAGCCGGGCGGTAGGCTTAACTGATTTTAAAAAGAATTTTTTTTATGTTTTTTTTATACTTTAAAAAAAATTACAAGATTCACTTGTTTTTTAGTTTATTTTGGATATGGTTGTTAAATACTATTATAAATTTTAATTTTAATTTTAATAATATTCTTTAAATTATTATGTATATAATATAATAATAATAATAATAATAATAATAAATTGTTCATAAAAATTCAATTAAAGTAGTTTTTTATTTTTAAAAATTTTAAATAAATTTTAAACATGATTTTATTACCTTCATGATTTGTTTAACTTTCAATCACATATAAAATATTAACATATTATGTAACAAAAATAACTACTTCAGTTAAAAATCCTTTATTTGCTAAGATAAATAAGTGATATATTGAAAAACAAAACTATATTTTTAATTTTAATAACAATATCAAAAAATTTCTTTAAACCTAAATATTTTTTTTGCATTTAGAATTTTTTTTATCGCCTGCAGTGTAGAGTGGACATACAAACTATTATTTATTAATAAAGTTAGTTCAATGCATATAATGATTTAAAAAAAAAATGAAGGGTATTTTTATCGAATTGAATGTTGAGTTTATGCTTCAATATATAGTTTATGGTAAGTTTTCACTTTTTAAGTGTTCAAATAGAAATGGCAAAAACCTTCAAGAAGTTGACTTGGTGGTTAGGAAGGTTTCTCGTTTCCTTAACTTAATGAAATAGATAATTATTTTTTGTTTGATTTGATTTTTATTAAAAAAATAATTAAACTGGTTTTTTAAAATAGAAAACCAAAACTGGTTTAAACCGACCAGTTCCGGTTTGGTTTGGTATTTTCTAATTTTTATTCAGGTTTTTTTGTTTGGATTCAGTTCGGTTTCAGACTTATAAAACCAAAACCGAATCAAACCAATCGATTTTTTAAAAATTCTAATCCGTTTTTTTTATAATTCAATTTTTATAATTATTTTTTCTCGATTTAATTAATTTTTTAGTGTTTTAACTCGTCCCTACCTTAACAGTGTTCAAATCTTAAGGTCATCACCAAGAGGATTATTAAATTCATTTGAATGATATAAGAGGTTGTGCCTTGATATTGTCCAGGGAGAGCTGGCTTGAGAATATCCTTATCATCAAATTGAAAAACAAGAGAAAATTGAGTTTTTGTCTTGGTCCATGTACTTTTTTAGTCAATTTTTTATATAAATAAAAACAAAATCAAGTTAGTTTTCTTAACAAATATCCCTTTAAATATTTCACAATTTTAATCTTTGTCTTTATATTTATATTAAGATCTATATCACTAGTTTTAATTAACTTAATTATCACTATTATATTTGAAAACTAGAAAATATAAAAGCATAAATCACAAAAGAAAATTAATAAAAAATGATGAAGAGATGGGATTGAGTGATATAAAAAAAATGAGTATTTGTGATGAAGATATTGTATTTTCAACCATATTTATATTTTAACTTTATATTAGTGCAAATATTTTATTTGACATATGATTGATTTAATTATTTATTTTACTATCAAATATATTTAAGGAAATAATTCAATGACAGGAGTAAATTTTAATTTAATTTAATTATCCTCATAGCAATGAATTATCTATTTAAGGATAATTACAAAAAAAAATTAATATGATTTTGACAAGAAAAAAAATTATTATCTCAAATTAATTAAAAAAATTAAGACTCATTAAATTAAATTAAAGTAAAAATAATGATCTATATTTATTAAGTGTGATGGTAAAGAATAAAGTAAAACAAACTTTTCCTTCATCTCTCGTCAATAAAATAAAATACAATAATATTCATTCTCTCTTGTTAAATATAAATGGAAAAATTACCCTGAAATTATACATGTGTAACAATTTATCTCTTGTACCTGATATGCTAAAAAAAAAAAAAAATTATTTTATTTACAGATTTGTTATTATTTTTTCATTTTATAACTAAATAGCCTTTTATATTAAATATTATAATTTTTTCTTTGAATAAAAAAACTTAAATATTATAAACTTTCTATTGAATAAAAACTCATGGCCATCTTCTTCCCTTAACCGCCATCTTCTTCCCTTAACCGCCATCTTCTATTCCCTTTGATCCGTCACCGGTCATCATCTTCAACCATAAACCCATAACCTCACCAAAGCCACAATCTTGGTTAGCCTCTTTCCAGGTCTTGGAAGAGGGCGCTCATCGAGGAACACAGTCTTGGAGCTATTGATGATACAAGTCTGCACGCATGATATGCCTTTGTACATCCAAATTATTTCCAGCAACCCAAGCATTCAAACAGGCTGTCATTCAAACAATCAAACAAATTGAAGATATATTGACAAAGAAAAAAAAAATATATTTTAGGGTTCATCCTAGACTTCAATTTAGAGTTTTTTAAGGGTTTTTGAAAAAAAAAAATCTAACTAATTGCTTCTCAGGAAAAGAGATAGGTTTCAGCAACAAGAGAAGAAAAAAATTGATTAAAAACACTATAGTTTGATTTTGATTTAAGTTAAAAAAAGAGAGAGAGAACATAATATTTAAAGAGAAATAAATTGTGTTTGGACGAGATAAATTTCCTATATGTTTTTTTATTTGAGTTTTTGATATATTATATATAAAAATAATTTATATTTTTTATTAAATTTAAAAATTTAGATAAATACAAATATATAATTTTTCAAAACTTGGTATGAACTATAGGATAGGATGTAGGGTAATTTTTCTAATATAAATTCATTTTTTTTATAATAGTGTTTAGTGGTTTATTTAAAAATATATTAAAATAATAAATTTTTAAATTTTTAAAATTTATTTTTAATATCAATAATTCGAAATAATTCATAAATAAAAAAAATATTATCGAGTAAAAGACTGCCGAAACCCTGCAGCCAAACAGCTCCAAAAACAGCATTCGAAGATTCGTCAATTTAAAAAAAAAAAAAAAAGAGATCTCAAAGCAGAATCGTGAAGAGCTCACGATCCCGTCAGTTGGGTGAAGTCAAGTAGGTACGTTTCAGTTGAGTTCCTTGATCACTACTCTCTTCTTTACATTTCATATTAAAATTTAAAGTTTATTCACTTCAATTCAATTCCTTCCTTTTCTTTTGTAATTTCAATGGTCCTTATACTTTCTGGGATTTAATTGATTGACCAAAATTGACAATTGTGCTTTATTTGTTTACTCTATGGAGGCCAACGCTTATGGGTATTCCTTTTCTTTTGCAGGAGTGATTGATTTATCAAGTTCCTTGCCAAAAAAAATAAAATGGTATGGGCATTTTATACCCTTTTGTTTTCATCAGTTTTTTCATGGTTAAAGCAATTCCATTTGAAGAAAAGTGGCACAGATATATCTTCTTCTCTTTCATTGGATGATTGAAAGAATTTGGACATCAAAATTATTATTTTTTTCTTTTTTTTTCGGTACGAAAATAATTTATCTTTGTTGTCCTCCTTTGTGCTTGCTAAGTAGGTGATAGGCTAGTGTTAGTTACAAGATAGCCAAGTAGGAGTTGGCATTTACGGCCATTTGATTGTCCAATTGAGTGTTATAGCTAAGATTACTGTTTTCTTTTATAATAATGATGATATGCCTTAGGTAGATTTTCGGTGATTGGTGACAGAAATTTTGTTCATGACCATGTTGAAAATATATGGAAGCTCCATTAGTGTGGAAACTAGTAAATCTTTGGTCATATTAGCAAAGATTGTTAGCACAACAGATGTCAATCTTGGATGGTTAATGTTGTGAGTTTTGTGTCTGTTAACAAGATTCTTTATTGACGGATTTTGTGCTAAGTGGATGCAGTTGAAACTGATATAGGCAATGAATGATGCATGAGTAGCTGAAGAGCCTGAAATTGCTATTTGCTGGGTTGCGTTATTTTGCTGTGCTCATCACTAAGCATTTTTAAACGCATAGACTCAGTTGGTTGAGATTATATTTAGGAGACAGAGAATTGGAACAATTACCCTAAAAAAATTTCATTTTGTGCTCATCACTAACCATGCTGGTTATTCATTCTTACCTATACTCAGGGATGGAGGCTCTTTCTTGTTGCATGAAACTAAAACATTTATACCTTTAGATGAGTGGTGACAGTAGGCAACAACTTGGTGAGCTTGTGAGCATAATAATTTAGAGTTCTAGATCAAAATTTGAGCTGTAGGTGGCCAAAAAACATTATGTTTCTAAATGTCGAGCCATTGGAATTGTGAGCTTAAACCACCTTAATGCTTATAATATCCTTGTATGAGAATAATATTTCTACCTTTGTAATGTATTTCTAGATGTATTTGTTGCATCCTATTCAACCATTCAAGATAGGGCCTTAAACTTGGTTTTCACTAGAAACATTATTGTTGCTATTCAACAGTTCTATTTTACTAGAAGTTCTACCAAATGGCCTAGAAAATTATTACAATAAATAAAAAATCATTCCACCAAATGCATTACTTGTTCTTTTCAATGGTTCAAACCCATTTTCATCTGGTCTCTCTACTCTTGTTTGAATTTTACTTAGATTTTTGTATATCCGAGCTAAGTGTAACAAGACAACTGAGTGTAAAGCAATTCCATTTGTAGAAAATGACAAAAACAATGAGTTTTGTCTGAATGCCACTCTCAATACAGAGTTCCTTCCATTATATAGAACCAAATAGCATAATACATCCTTAATTACAAGGCTGATTTCCAGCTCCAACCTAGCTAAATGTGGAAACTATATATACAACTATATAATTAGAGCATACAATTAGAATCTTATAATGAATATGGCCTTAAATAATTACAGCCCATAACCAACTAGCTAAATACGAAAACTATATATACAACTATATAATTAGCATACGATTAGAATCCTATAATTAATATGGTCTTAATTAATGCCATCCCTTATCTGACTGACGTCCCCCCTCAAATTGATGTTGGTCAAATTGATGTTGGTCGATCAATAAGCATCAATTTGCCAATCAAAAATTGATGGCGTTGTCGGGTCATTGCCTTGGTAAAGATGTTAGCAAGCTAAAGATCAGTGGAAGCATGTAGAAGAGTGATGATTCGAGTATCCACAACTTCCTGAATAGAATGATAATCTACTTCAATATGCTTTGTATGCTTATGAAAAAAGGATTGGCCGCAATCTGAATGACACTGGTGTTGTCTCCATAAAGAGGAGTAGGGTTTAGCTGAGAGAAGCCAAGCTCAGCTAGCAGACCACGTAGCCAAACAATCTCAAAACAAGTAGCAGATAAATCACAGTATTCGGATTTTGTAGAGGATTTGGACACGCGTGCTTGCTTTTTACTCTTCCAAGAGATTAATGAGTCGCCAATAAACATGCACATCCAGTAATAGAGCAACAAGTATTGGGACATTCAGCCCAATGAGCATCACTAAATGCAACAAGGCAAAGAAGAGTATCGGCAGGAAAGAACAACCCACGACCATGTGAACCTCTGAGCTATCAAATGATACGATGAACAACGACTAAATGTAGATGACATGGAGATTGCATAAACTTGCTAACCAGCTGAACCGCAAAAGAGATATCAGGTCGTGTGATCGTCAAATAATTTAGGCTCCCAACTAGTTGACAAAACTCGGTAGGATTAGGAAGGAGGTTGCCTTCCTCGCGACAATATTTCATGTTAACCTCCAAAGGAATATCCACATAAGAGGTATCCTAAAGACCTACAAAAGTAATCAAATCCTGTATATATTTATGTTGATTTAGGAATATACCAGAGGGATCAGTGTAAACCTCCAACCCCAAGAAGTATGTAAGCGAACCAAGATCCTTTATATGAAACGAGGCCTGAAGATGTTGTTGGAGACAAGTAATGAATACGAAATCCATCCCGATAATAACAATATCATCAACATAGACAAGGAGAAGAACAATACCCGTAGATGTCTTGCAAAAAAACAAGGAGGAGTCATACTTTGCTGAAAAGAAAATTGAAGCAAGATGGCTTGAAATTTATCAAACCAGGCTCGAGGAGCCTGTTTCAGTCCATATAAAGAGCCTTTCAACTTACAGACATATGAGGAAGAATTGGTGATCACATTGGGAGGTGTTGTCATGCAAACTTTCTCCTTAAGATCACCATGGAGAAAGGTGTTTTTGACATCCATTTGATAAAGTGACCAACCTTGTGAAGCAACAATAGAAATAACAATCCGTATTGTAGTCATCTTAGCGACCAGAGCAAAAGCCTTCTCATAGTCCACCTTATATTCTTGTCTGTTACCAAGAGTAACCAACCGTGTTTTATATTGATTTAAAGTCCCATTAGAACGAAGTTTGATTGAGTAAACTCTCATACAACCAATAGCTTTAATAGTTGTTGGGCAAGGAACAACATCCCAGGTATGATTATCTTTAAGAGCGTGAAGCTTATCTACCATGTCCTCCCACTAACATTCATGCTTAACTGCCTCGGAATAACATGTAGGAATTGGAATAGATGACAAAGTAGCATGAAATGATGTAGGAGAAAATACATACCAATCATGAGGACAAGAGATTCAAGTAGAATGGTGAGGAATAGGGTCAGAATCCAGCTCAATCACGAAAGGCATCGTCTAAATAGGCTTAGATGGCGGGTTGGGATCAAGAAGAGGTAAAGTTGGGCGTTGTCGTTCATACACAAATCTAGGCTTGAATCGTTCAGGAGTAGAAGACAAGTCATCAAAGTATGAAGGAATAGGTATCTCAAAAACAGATGCAACATGAGTGGGAAAAAAATATTGATATTCAAAGAAAATAACATGACGAGATATACAAAATCTATTAGAGCATGGATCATAGCAAACATAACCTTTGTGAGAAATATTATAACCCATATAAGCGCATCTAATAGATTGAGTAGACAATTTGTTGCATTCATGAGAAGGCAAATGAACAAATCAAACACAACCAAAGGTATGCATGTCAAGATAGCAAGGATGTTGATAAAGACAATAATAAGGAGTCTCAAATTTCATAACACTAGAGGGTAATCTATTATTTAGATGGATTTAAAGGGAACAAAAGATTCAAGCAATAATGTATGAGCAACATCTAGTAGATGATGATTCTTACGTTCCGCAGCATCATTTTGTTGAGGTGTATAGGGACAAAAATGCTGAGAGACCATGCTTTTTTGGTTAAGAAACTCATGAAATTCACGAGATATATATACCCCACCTGAATCAAACATTAACACTTTAATACCCGAAGAAAATTGAGCTTCAACATATGTAACATATTGTTGAAAGATAGAAAATACCTCAAATTTAGAACAAAAAAAAATAATCCAGGTATATTGGTTGTAATTGTCGATGAATGTAACAAAATATTTCTAATGTGCATGAGATATAATTGGAGAAATACCCCACACGTCACTATGAACCAAATCAAAACATTTTTCAGCATGAGTATTATGAGAAGGAAAGGAAAGAGACTTGCTCTTACCTAATTCACATGTGGAAACAATCAAGAGAAATATAGGATGAAAATTGATCTTTATTGCCTAACAAATCGGAGTTTATTAAATGAGATAAGACAATAGGGTTAGGATGACCCAAATGTTTATGCCATATTTCACTTTTATGGTTTACAGTGGTACAAGCCATAGAAATAACTGGAAGAACGGAAAAGTGCAGAAAAAACAAGTGTCTAACTTTAGACCCCTTCACGAGTACCTTTCCCCACACCTGATCGTGCTCAAGACAATCATTACAAGAAAACAAAACATCACAGTCATCATCAACCAACTGGCCTACTAATTAAGACTAGTGGAAAGTTCAGGAGATACAAATACATCTCTAGCAGAGGAATTAACATCTCCTACATTATGAATAGGTAACTGACTACCATTAGCAATCGTAATTTATAATGATCGCGTACATGGCCGAATATTGTGAAGAGTGTTAGCATAACTAGTTATATAATTAGATGCACCAAAATCAATAAACCAAGATTTTAATGGTAGAAAACCATTACCTTGAAGTCCCAAGGTTATAAAAGCAAAAATAATCATCTACTTGACCATCTCAGGAGTAAGGATAGATGAATCATCAACAATGAAAGATGAAGAACCAACTGTAGCCTGATAGGCATTAGTCCGGTGATTATGAGAATGGATATGACAGTCTCTAATAATATGTCCTGGCTTCTTACAGTGATTACAATACTTCTGCACACAATGGGTAGCAATATGTCCATATTCCTTGCAGCTATTACATTGAGTGAATCATGAAGTGCTGCATAAGATCGCCTCCTTTTATTAATGGTGTGTGAGTTGGCATGTTGTTAGGCAATCATTACAAAGAAAGAATAATTATTTTGAATGGAGCCCTATTTCGACTTAAAACCAGAACTGGAGGTTTTGATTTTTCTTACTTTTAGAGTGACTAATGACTAGAGATGCCTTGCCGAAACCCCCGCCCCCTTGCAATTCATTCTTACATATTTACAGATGGAGATTTCATCTTTCTCACTACATGAAACTAAAAGACTTGCTACTGCTTTGAGATGAGTAGTGACAACAGCCAACTACTTGATGAGCTTGTGGGCATACTGATCTAGAGTTTTAGATTAAAATTTGAGCTGTGTGGCTGGAAAAAGTCCTACATGTTGAGCGATTGAAATAGTGAGCTTTATACTATTTCAGTGCCTATAATATCCTTGTATGAGAATAATATTTCTACCATTATGTTGTGCTTTTGATGTATTTGTTGCATAGTGTTCAATAATTCTAGTAAGGCTTCACACTTTGTTTTAAATGGAAGCTTTACTATTGCCATGCAGAAGTTCTATAGACTGGCCCAGAAAATAATTAGAATAAACTATTGTTCCATCAAATGTGTTGCATATTTATTCTAGTCGTTAAAACCATTTTCATCTGGTCCCTCTACTCTCTTGATTGTTTTTTACATAAATTTTTGTACAGGCTATGTACATCCGGGTTAAGCGTAACAAGACAACTTACTTTATCCAGTGTGATCCAACTGAGAAAACTCTGGAGATTAAGCAGAAATTAAATGTCCTTGTTGATCAACCAGTTAATGATCAGCGGTTGATCTTAGTGGGAACAGGGGAAGTGTTGGAGGATTCAAAGTCATTGGCAGAGCAGAAGGTAGTAATTACATTCCTTTTGACTGTTATGATGCTATGTTTATGGGGGGCAAGACTCTTAAGATCTAGATTACTTCAAAATGTCATATTCTGGTGGCATTTGACTGTCTGCTATTTTGTTGAGTTTTTTATTTGAGATTTTGAATAAATTCACATTTGCCTTTTTCAGGTGGAAAATGATGCTGTCGTGGCACTAACCTTGAGAAAAGGTTGTCCCCTTATCCCTTGATTTTCTTAATTTAGTTGGATACTTAATTTAGATAAGAACTTGGACATGTTCCTTTCTTACACAAAGCAAAGCAGTTAATCCAACTGCTTTTTAGTGTCATTGCATCCTTTTCTATTATTGGAGAGAGTTCAGCCATAGCATATATGACCTTTTTTTTATGAAATGGGCTTTTAACTAATGTTCATGGACCAACTCCTAATGATCTGCAACAAGGTCTCACTAAAATAGTTGGAAGTTGTTGTAAATCAGCTTTGACTTTTAAGACAATAGTTCTGAGATGGATACTGGCAACCTGTGTTTTCTTGCCCTTTTTTATGATAGAATAACAAGGTAAAAGTAATGCAGGTATTAGGCTTGTGATTAGTATGAAGTAGTTGCATCACACTATCCATGGCTTGCATTTTTTGGCCGTGCATGTGTGAAACATATTTTGATTAGGAATTACAGTAATGAAATTTAAAAGATCTTGAGGTGGTTTGATATTCTTTTTCTTTCATGATTCCAGATGACAATGAGTTTGAGGATGTCAACATTGTGCGGCCTGATGATTTTTACCAGTCTCGTGATGCAGATGGTACAAATTGGTGACCTAACTTGCTTGAAAAATGCTTGCTAAGTGCAGATACAGTTTGCCACTTGCTTGTGGCTTTCTTATTGTTATAGTGCAATGGTATCATTTTCATTTTTCTGTTTTTTGTTATGATTTTGGTTTTTCTATTTTTACTTGTTTTATAATTGAAAACTTGTTTTGTTGTAAGTGTTTTTTTCATAAAATGCACGGACTTATGCTTACGTTATCCAAAACTGGGGATTATACGAAACTTTAAATGTGTGGGAAAAAACTGGGGTATTATATGAAACTTTAAATGTCGTGGGAAAAACTCTGGACTAACTGTGGTAATTTTTTTTTTAATTTATTTTGGTCATCATATTCTTTTTTTTGGCTGATTGCATTTTTTAAGGCTAAATTCAAGTTTAATTGCTTCAAATTTGTTGAGCAAAGACAAAATTGAAAAAAGAGGACTAAAGTGAAAAAAATGTTGAAAATATAGCAATTTTGAAATTCGGTCCAAAAATTATTTTGGTTCGCATGCTTTTTAAATTATAAACTTTTTGTCCTTCAATATTTCTAAAATGTAATTTTAATCTAAAATTTTATTTGTTTTATTTTTAGTGTCTACTTTGTCCTCCCTCTGTCTTCTGTGTTTGCAAGGGTGAGTTGATTGATTTGCGATCGGGTCGGTCTTCCAATCGGGGGGAGGTGGGTGAAGCTGGCCTTCTTGCTTATGCGAGACTTCGAACGCTAAGCCTCGCTTATGCACCGAGAAATCGGCTCACTCTCTTTCTAGGCTTAGTCTAGATGGAAAAAGGGGATCTTATTCCGAACCTAAGGGCTAACTTTCTCTCCAAAAGCATCGATAGCGATAGTCGGCTAGGCTTAATCCAGAAGGTAAGACGAAGCCGGTAACCGCAGGGCATAAGTCCTCACCGATCTAAACGAGAAGACAACAGTTGACAGTGTACAGCCAGGTATTTAATTAGACAGTTAGCTCAGAAGCAAAGTAGCAAGGCATATCAATAAACTTTTCCAACTCAATCAGTAATTAGGAAGAAAGAGAAAGTGGTTATATTTTGGTGACACAGAGAGAGAAATAAAATGTTAGTTGATCTTGATTTTGGCCATGAAAAATGTTCATTTTGATATCAATAAGTTTAAGTTTTATTTGATGAGAAGTTTAGCCTAGGTTTTTTTACCCTTCATCTTATCTGATATGGTAGATCTAAGCTCAAGAATTTTTTTAGTTTTAGGTTGATTTTGGTTTGTTCAAGGTTATAAATGAGTTTAACAACAGGTCTGGAGTATTTTTTAGGTATTTTATGTTAAAATAGATTAAAAATAAAGTTCTCGAGAAAAAAAAATATAAAGTTTGATTTTTCAGTGATCTTGTGGTCACTGAAAATTGAGTTAGGAAACAACATATCATTTCTGTTATTTTTTTATTTGTGTTATTTTTTTATTTCAATTAAATAGCAAACAATTATAAAAGGGTGGACAACCCTAATATTACAAAAAAAAAAAAACAAGGTGTGTCGACTAAGCCTTTTCTAATGGGCCTAGCATGCGAGTCGAGCTTTTCTATGGGCTTACCCATATGTTTGGCTTGCTTGTTCTTTATATATACTTATATTTCTTTATTAACTTATTTCCATCCTTTGTTTTTTAAATTTTTTTTATTTTATTAAAAAAAATCTTGTTTTGTTATTGAATTTTAAAAAATTAGGTTGTTTTTTATTTCAGTCTCATACGTCATCTTTTGTTTCTTTAAAATTGCTTTTTTTGATATAAAAAATGTATAATGCAACTAGTTGCCATATAATTAAATGAAAAATAAATAGTTGTTAGATTTAGTGGGATGCATGACTCAGAGCTTAGGTTTGACATGTTAATTTGAGTTATTTCAATACTTTTTGCTCTTTTTAAATTGAGTATTTTTATCAGATTTTAAATTCATAATATGTTAATTTTTTATCTTAAAAAACATATTGATAATGCCTTGATATTTTTTTTGTGTTCGAAAAAAAAATTAATCTGACCCGATTTCTTTTGCATGTTTTTTTGTTTATTAGATGATTAAATAAAAAACTGATTTCAAGAAACAAAGTAATTAATCACAATTGAGTCCTTGTCCATGTTATGATATTATCTATCTTGATGCACATCTATCTCTTAATTTTTTTAATTAAGTCTTTAGTTATTATCCATGATTTTCTTTTACATTTATTATCATAAATAATTCTCGATTTATTTATTAAATTCATGCATATAATTTTTTTTTATTTATAATTATAATTTTTTTGTTGGTGTCTAAATACATATGGTAAACACTTACAAATTTTTTTTTGCATTATAAAAAAAATTATTCACTCTGCGACAAAGTGCTAGCCACATAGCTAGTATGGTATTATTCTTTACCTAGTTATGACTCAATCCTCATGTGCACCGATCTTGTACCAGGGCATCTTGAACCTTGTCTCTATCTGGACCATGCCTTAGACCTAAAATTAGGTGTCCTAAACCCAACGTCATCCCAACCCTTGATAACCTCAAACCTAACCTTTAAGCACCATGGATCAGATTCAGTCTCAAACCCAGCGTATTTCAGACTTAAACGTGATTGCCCCTTGCGTTATCATACATAGTCTTGGCCTAACCTTTTATTAATGTCCTAGGACTCAAAACTAAGGGTCTTGAACTTGACCTCCGAATGCCCACCCTAACCTCTTGAGATCTTAAAGTTATCTTGACTCGATACTCGACATTTTAAGTATGTATAGAAAAATTGTTAGGATTTAAAGTATACTGAATTGACACATATATTTGATGCACTTTTCATGTAGTGAATGGAAGTACATGTTGTTTTCATTATGACAAACTTGCATTGCTTAAATATTCACTTACAGTCACAGTTAAATTCATAGACTGCATTAAGCATAAGTGCCCTATTACATTGTTTAGGGCGACACACTAATTTAATACTAACTATAATTGAATAGTAATTAAAAAATTAGGGTTTTGTGAACATTAACCCTAATTTTTTAATTTTGAGTTTTTTCATAAAAACTCAAATAACAAGTTTCCCACTCTCCAAAACATGTTTAGGGATTTAAAATTTATCAATTGAACATAAAAAATATAATTGCTTAGGGATATTGTACCTTCAGGGTTTCCATTTTCAATTTTAAACAATTAATTTATTAATTTTTTTTGTTAAATCAAGAAATAAAACATATATCTTAATGATTTAACAACAACTAAACACACTACACATAAATTTTGAAATCTCAACTACAAAAAAGAATGAAAACATACATTTTGTTGTCAAGTTTCGAGAAATCAATGCCAACACCAAAACATGAGAAAAGAAGGTGATTAAAAAGCTAAATTTATGTTTGGTTTTGTCTTAAACCATGAATTTGTTTTTGGGTGTTTCTCCTAAATTTGTGTTTCATAGAGAAAGCGTGAGATAAGAGAGAAGGTGAGCTTGATGAATCAAAATTTAATGCATGACAAATCAATAAACATTAGTTCAATATTTCTTTGTTTTCTTTTTATTAGCACTTTATGGATGAATCAATCAAGACTAGTTTGGAATTTCTTTGGTTTTTTTATTAATATTTTAATTCAATGTTATCAAAATTGAGTTCTTTTTTCCTTAGGTTTTTCTACATTTGTCGTGATGTATTAATTCAACATTATTTAGTTGAAAACTAGTATATTGGTATGCGCTTTGCATCGGATCAATATCAATACTTTTTAAAATGTAAAAAAATATTAAGAATATGAAGAATGTTTTAATAGTGTTATTAAATATAATTAAGTGAGTTAATTTTTAAACATCCATTCAACTCCTTGCAAGATCTAAGCGCCTTGGGTCTGTCTTGCTATCATGTCATACCCAAGCGTCTTAAGCCCGGTATAACCTAAGCATCTTGGGTCTGGCGGTCATGCCAGACCAAAGCGTAGCGTCTTGGGTCTAGTGGTCATGCCAAACTAAAGATACTTGAGTCTGGCGGCCATGCCAGACACGAGATACTAGGGTTTAGCATGACCCAAGCATCTTGGATCTCACAGACATGCGAGACCCAAGATACATGGGTCTGGCAGACATGCCGGACTCAAATGCCCGAGTCTCGGTTGTCATGTGAGACCCAAGATGCGTGGCTTTGGCGGACATACCTGACCCATGATACATGAGTCGGGTTATCATGCTAGACCCAAGATGCTTGGGTCAAACGACCACGACAGACCCAAGATGCATGGGTCTGGCGTCATGCCAGACCAAAAATACTTGGCCCATGTCACACCCAGGATGCTTGGGTCTGACAATCATGTCGGACTCAAGGCACTTAGGTCTGATGGTCATGCTACACCTAAGGCGCTTGGGCATGTCAAGCCCAAGATACCTAGGTCTGGCATACCCAAGTGCCTAGGTCCAGCAGCCACGCTAGACTCATGCATCTTTTTTTTTTTTGAAAATATAGGAATTCACTTATAATTGTTCTAAAAACATATTTATTTTGTATTTTTATCTTTGTCTTTTTAACAAAATATATTTTTATCTTTTTTATATTTGTTTCTTCTATTTTGGAACATTAACAACACGCATCGCATAAATTCACTTAATTTTTTTTATTAATATCTAATTTCAGTGAAGAAATCATTTATAAAATTGCATAAATTAATATAGTTAATAGGACAATAAGTCATTTACATATACAATATTTTCTTTTCCTACAACATAATGTATCAATTCAAAAGTTCAAAAGTTCTCTTATAATCATATATTTCAAATTTTCATATATACTAATAGTTATAACATAGAATAAACTCTCATTGTAACAAACTTTGACAATTAGATCATATAACAATATCTTAAATTTTTAAAAAGCATGAACCATTTAAAAAACTGTCCAACACTTTGGTGGAAACATAAAATTAATATTTTCATTCATAATGCATACAAAAAAGAGAAGTTTATTTTTTAAGACTTGAAATAACTCACTTAAAACTCAATATTTTTTTTTTATATTTTTTCCCCTTTGAATATAATAAATTTATAAAATAAGTTGTACAAACAAAAAAGAGTTTGCAATTAAGTTCTATTATATATGAATGAAAATCCTGTTTAAATAAGGCAATGTTTGTTTTTACAGTTCAATCATGCTTTTAAAATTTTTTGAATTTTTGACCTTGGCACATGGGTCTGACAGCCATGGTAAACCTAAGGTGCTTGGATCTGAAAACCATGCCAGATCCAAGGCACTTGGGTATGGCAGCCATGCCTAACTTGACAAACAACAAATAAATATGATAATTGTGCACTTTAGTTGTTAGGAGAGAGAAAAGAAAGAAAAAACACAAACAATCTATCACTCGTGGCAATCTAACCATCATCTCGTCTACACGTGCCACACCATATAGAAAAAGGCGTACAGCTACGCATTAAGTGATACAATGAATGATCTAATTTGGCCACCGGAAAACGTCACACGTGCCTTCTTAATGGCACGAGCACCACCCATTCATTAAGAAAAAAAAAACCAAAAAAACATCTTGTAAAAAGATAAAAAAAATTAAAAATAAAATTACTATTATAATCCATAATAAAAAAAAATAATCTACAATAATTTACCATATCATTTAGCATTTATTATAATGGATGATGCTGCAGCATAAAAAGAAATTTCGTATTTGTTTTTGCGTGAGGTAAGCCTGCCACGGGAATTGATTTAACAATATATTACTCTTCACCTTCCACGCAATTCCGTTGTAGTCTAGTTGGTCAGGATACTCGGCTCTCACCCGAGAGACCCGGGTTCAAGTCCCGGCAACGGAAATGTTTTTTTTATTTTTTGCTAATACAAGGCCAGTATCGTAATTTAGCATTCTAACCCTAGTTACATCTTATAAAAAAGAAGACTAGATTGTTTTCCTGCCCCAGTCCCTCCCGCAGCCCGCAGCACGCAGCAATGGTCTGTCTCATCTCTTCTTCTCGTAATTTCCATTTCTGCATCACTGTTGTTTTTCTTGTTGCTGTTGCTTAGTGTTGTTGTTTTTGTTGTGCTTAAATCAGGCTTCAGAGAAGAAACTATCGAACCCAATGAGAGAGATCAAGGTCCAGAAGTTGGTCCTCAACATCTCTGTCGGGGAGAGTGGTGATCGCCTCACCCGTGCCGCCAAGGTTTTTTCCTTTTCTTTTCTTTCTTTATAAAATCAACGAAAACTTAAATTTCTGTAGGTAAATAAATTTCGAGCTCTCATTTTATTTTTCTTTTTGGTTTGTTAGGTGCTTGAACAGCTTAGTGGTCAAACACCAGTCTTCTCGAAGGGTATGTGTGTTTCTATTGTATCTCTATATATTTTTTAAAAAAAGATTAGTAATTTATTTTTTTTGTTATATTGAGCAGCTAGGTATACTGTGAGATCTTTTGGGATCAGGCGTAACGAGAAGATTGCTTGCTATGTCACTGTGAGGGGAGACAAGGCTATGCAGTTGCTGGAAAGTGGGTTGAAGGTGAAGGAGTATGAGCTTTTGAGAAGGAACTTCAGTGATACTGGTTGCTTCGGATTCGGTATTCAGGAGCACATTGATCTTGGCATCAAGTGAGTTTTTCTATGTTGCTTGGTTGTTAATTCCATAATTAAATATTGTGATGGGTTTATTGAAATTGCTTTATAGTACTTGTTATGCATGTATGATGGAATGAATTCAATGGGTATGAATGGATTTTTAGGGCTTTAATGGTTGTTGGCTTAAGAACGGTAGCATCTCAAATGCTTTGAGTTCAAATTGAACACTTCTGTTTATTTTGTAATCTCTTTTCGCACACGTTACTCTATAGTTTTTGTTTGATACCTATTCTAACTTAATAGTTTATGAATAATGTTGTTGTTGTGATTACAACACCTTAGGATTGTCATATTTTGTAATTGTGGATTTAGTTATAAATTAGGTGTACATGATTCTGCAAAGCACAAATGTTGAATGACCCTATATTGGAGGATTTTGTAATCTCTTTTAGCACATGTGATTACAACACCTTAGGCTTTTTATACCCTTGTACTTCTACCTTGTTGAAGTTGAATGTCCGGGGTTTAGTTTGACTCAGTACACTGTTTTTGTAATTAACTTTGCAATTTCATCCTCTTCTATCAGGTATGACCCTTCTACAGGTATTTATGGCATGGACTTCTACGTCGTTTTGGAACGTCCTGGATACCGTGTTGGCCGTCGTCGTAGGTGCAAGAGTCGTGTTGGAATTCACCAGAGAGTTACAAAGGACGACGCAATGAAGTGGTTCCAAGTCAAATATGAAGGAGTCATACTTAACAAGTCCCAAAATATTTGATCCTAGTTCTTTTCCCTTGGTTGAGTTAAAAGCTTTCACTAGTTACATTTGGCAGGATTGTGCATCTGAATTTAAAATTTTGTTGATGAGATTTTTGAATTGGTAGCATCTGTTACACACTACTTGGTTTTCTTGCTCGCCATTTATGCACACTTGAGTAGATTGTGCAAGTTCTTTGCCTGAACCATGGTTTGTTATTTGAGCTGGGCTTGCATGATTGTTGTTTATGCATGCTGGGCTGCATGATCATGAGATCATAATCTGTAAAGGGAGAAATTGCAGATGCTGGTCAACAGTAGTAAGCTGGATTCCCTCATTCAGTGAAAAACGGTTGGCAGTGTATTGAACTGCTATGACCTGTTATAGGGTATTTGAGTGATGCGTCTAAGAATGACCGCATATAATGGCTGGCAGATTCAAGTAAGAATCACCAATCTACAGTGATTTTTTTCCTTTAGGTTTTTTTATTTAATTATTTCATGTTTTGTTAATTGATAATTTAACTTCATAATCTGTTTTGTGCTCTCTCCTTTTGGGTTTTTGTGGTCTAAAAAAAGTCTTGATATTGAGTGAGTTGATTCATGATTTTATCAAAGATTAATTTGGTTTGATTGTTAGCAATGATTATAAATGTTAGGATGAAAATTGAAAGTTAGGTGAAATAGCAATTATTTAAATAAAAGATTGTTTTAAAAAAATGCTGTCCTTAATTTTTTTTTTGGCCATCAAGCTTTTTTTTCTTCAAATCTGCCCTTTTACCTTGTTTTGGTTGATGATTCAACTTTATGATGTGGCTTGTATTCCTTTCTTCTAAGTTATCTGAGACATTGGTGGGATGGTTCTTGATTTTTCAATAAAGAATTTAATTTTGTTTGAGAAAAATTAAACATAAGAGGAAAATAAAAGCTTGGTGAAATGGCAGCCTTTAAATAAATGATATGACTTGGTCCAAAACTGTATTTTATTCACTTTTCAGGCACTGAGTTTGAAAAAGGAGATGGAAAGGGTTGTTTGTTTTGATTTTGTGCACAAAAATGATTAAACTGTGTCATGGAGATGTTTTTGGTTTTTTATATCTCTTGAAAAGATAGATTAGGGTTTTTTTTGAGTTGGGGAATAGTTTTTTTTTTTTTTTTTTTTTGAGGTTGGAAGAGTGTATTTATAAGAGTTTTGATGTAGAAATAGATTAAAAATAGAGTTTTGAGGTAAAATATAAAATAGCAATTCTATGCAACTACCTTTGCAAAAAATGGCTCAGTGGGTTTAGGTCATGCAGGTCCATGAACTTAGGCTTGCTTATTTTTAAAGGTTCAAGAGCATTAGGTTATGTTGACTTGTGTATTTGTTTTTTCCTTATTTATTTGTGTTTTTATATATATATATATATTCTTTTAAATTCTTAGATTTATTAATATTGTTTTTTAGATATTATTTTATTAAGTTTCATTGAGTTTTTACTTTGTTAGATAACAATTGTCTTTTTTTTCAAAACCTGTTATAATCAATTTTTTTATTTTATTTGGTTACTTTTGTTGTTGTTGCTGATTTTATATTATATAATTAAATAAAATATAATTTCATAAAAACAAACTATTGAACTCATTTGGGTTCATAATCGGGTTATAAGTTTGTTGGTTGACTTTATTGAACCCATGTTAAAAATGAATGTCATCTTAATTTTTTTTTAAATTAAGTTATGTTTTTACTAATATTTTGGGTTGTTTAAGTTGATCAAGTTATATTAGGTCATTCTTATATGGTTAAATTTGAAACCCAATATAAGTAAGGATTTAAGCTGATAGGTTTCAAGGATGACCAATTAAATCAAGGTCATGTTTGTTTCATGAAAAGTAGTTTTCGGGAAACTACTTTCCAAACTTTCCTGTGTTTGTTTGTCATTAGAAAAGTTGGTCAACGGAAAACACTTTTCGGTCAACAGAAAACACTTTCCTGTCAAAGAAAAATTTGACTTGGTTTTCAAAAAAGTGTTTTCCGGGAAACAACTTTCCAAACTTTTCTATGTTTGTTTGTCATTAGGAAAGTTGGTCAACAAAAAACACTTTCCAGTCAAAAGAAAACACTTTCTGAAAGTTGTGAAAAATTTAGAAATGCCATTATTTGCTAATTATATCAAATTTGATTTTCAAACTTTTGATTGCTATATATATTTTGTTTTGAATATTTATTTTTCAATTTCATCTATTAAAATTTAATTTTTATATTAACTTTGACCCTTATTTTTATAATTATTATTTACTTTTTCCTTATCATTTTTTTATTGAAATTTTTTATCTATCAAATTTGGTCCTCATTCTTTTGATTGTTACTTATTTTATTTGAAATAATTTATGAAATGTTAATTATTATTATTTTAATTTCTTCATCTTTCATTTTTTTTTAATTTTTTAGATTTGATCTCTATTATTTTGATTATTATTTATTTTATTTGAGATAATTTATGAAATTATATTTTTTTTCAATTTCATTCTCATTCAACTTTTTAACTTGTAAGATTTGTTCCTAATTATTTTAATAAACTTGAGAAAAATAAAACATTAATAAGTTATTTTCCAGCTCATTTTCCATGACATAACCAAACACTGGAAAGTGTTTTTCAACTTATTTTTCATTACACTACCAAACATTAGAAAATAATTTACTTTCCCGAAATTTACTTTCCAAAAAGAAACTACTTTCCAACAAACAAACGGGAAGTTAAAGTTTTTTTTTTAAGAAAAAAACACATCACGGATAAATGAATTTTAGTTAAAGAAGTTTTTATTTTATACTGTCCTAATTCTTTATTCATGTCTTCTAAATGCCTTTGTTTTATTAAATAAACTACAAAGAAAAAATTATTATATTTTTTTCTTAAAAAATACAGATATTAATAAGAAAAGGAAGAGTTTTGCTAGGAAATTATTTTGTTTCAATTAAATTTAAATTATTGTTCTAAAAAAAAAAAACCAGTGCCATACCAATTAAGATAAGAAAATTAAATGGTTTATTGCAACACATGATCATATATTTTTTGAAGTGCATGTTTCTCAACTTCGTGACATGGTGTTATGATTTTGTTTTTAGCATTTATTTATTATTGACACATATAATTTTCTTTTTATTTTGTTAAACATATGTATTAGATTTTAAGTTAATAATTATGATTTTTCTAATTGCTTGAACATACATTAACAATATTTAGTTTTTTTTAATATTAAAAAAATTTAGCCCGACTTGCAGGCCTATTATCTAGTTTGTTATCTAGACATGTTTGGTGTTTCCTTTCTTTCTAGAAACATGAACAGTTGAACACTATATCCTCGTAGGTCGAAGCCCTTTAGGCCTTTGTCTTGAGCAAAAAAAAGTTGTTTATTAGTCCAATACACCATTCAGAACAGGCTTCAGCAAGAGGAGAAAGGTATTTTCCTCACTTTTAGCTACAAAAACTTCACTTTTATATTTCCATCAAGGTTTTTTTTTTCTTGTTAGATTATAGTTATTTCTTCACCAACTCAAGACATATAGAAAGCAAAACTCCATCAGAATTAAAGAAAAATTTCCTGCCCACATCGCAATTATGTTTTTGTTCGACTCGTTTAATGAAAATAAAGATGATTTTTGTCAAACACTCTAGTCTAGTGTATCTTCTAGTGAAGCTTTTATTTTAGCATCAACTATCCTAGATAAGATAACCACAACATATGAAATAATCTTCGGTCCTTATAGAAATATTTTATATTTTCCACCAATATTTAATAAGATAGGTTCAAACTCCTGTGCCTATCTATAAAATTCATATTCCTATTTCAACTCTCTCATTTTTCATTTTTTTATCCCTTTAAAAATCACCATTAATTTAGAGAACCAAAATTAAAAGCTTGGTGAAATCGCTCTTAGAATTAGGATCTAGTTCAAAATCATTTTTGGTCCTTTTAGTTTTAAAATTATATAATTTGATTCAAAACTTTATTTTATTTATATTTCAGTCATTAGGTTTAAAATAAAAGATAGAATCGATGTGTTGCCACCTCAATATGAATTTTATAGATAAGCAGAAGTTTGTTAGGTTGACCTAGATTGAATTGATGTGTTGCCACCTCAATATTAATATAATGGATGTCGTCTTGAATTTTTTTCTAAGTCAAAGCCATTTTTATACCAATCTTTTGGGTTAACTTTAAACTCATCAAGTAGACTGAGTCACATTATGTTAACCTTCACATGATTTAATTTGAAACCCAACCTAGATAAAGATTCAAGTTGGAAGGTTTCAAGGATGACCAACTGAATTGAGTTAAAGTTTTCAAAAAAAAAAAAAATAAAGAGAAAAAGGATTTTAGTTAGAGAAGTATCTTTTTTATCCTTATATTAAATTGTCCTTATTTGTTTTTCTTGCATGTCTTCTAGATGCATTTTGTTTTAATTAAATAATCGACATAGAAAAAATTGTTATGTTTTTTTTTTCAAATTAATTATATTAATAAGAAAAGGAAGATTTTTTCTAACAAATTATTTAGTTTCAATCAAATTTAAATTATTGCTATTCTTATTAAAAATATTAATGCCATATAATTAAGTTAACAAATTAAATGGCTTCTCACAACGTATGATCATATATCTTTAGAAGTTCTTGTTTCTTCCGCACTTTCAGTTGCAAGAACTTCACTGTTATATTTCCACATGGTTTTCTTTCTTATTAGATTACAATTATTTCTTCACCAACTTTAGTTGTATAGAAAGCAAAACTCCATCAAAATTTCGAAACAAAGCTTGGAATTGGTTTATAAAACATGTAATGGACCTTTTAAATGCAAGATTATATGTGAGGTCTGCTCACATTTGAGGTTAAAACCATGTTGAGTTTTGCAATCCAACATGAGTACTTTAATATTGAGATATTAATAGTTTTTATAACCTAATTAAAAGTGAATGAGAAATTGTTCTCAAAGAACATTTGAACAATAAAAGTTTCATACTCAAAATAGCTTTATAGATTGGACATGCGAGATCATGAGTTTGAGCTTGGGTTTGGATAATGAAAAATATTTTCTATTAAATTCCTGTTTGATTAGTAATTTCTTTTAATCCCTAAAATATCTTAGTACATAAACCAATAAATTAATTATGTGATTAAAATGTGTTATTATAAGTAATTGATGAATTATGAACATTCATTAATTATAGACATTCTTAAATTATGAATAATTCATGAACTATGAACATCCATGAGTATCTTCTCATGAACTATGAATTATAGATATCCATAAATTGCGTGCATTAATATTTTGATATACAAGTTCTATAAACAGATGTCTTGGATGAGTGGAAAAGTATCGATGAAATTTCTTGAGCTATTTTCTTCATTTATTGTTGGCTTTTCTCAAACTTGTTCTTCTACTCTTTCATTCTACTCTAAAGCTTAAGTTCAATCTTTGTAAAGAGGTACCGTGTATAATTTCTTTGAGTTTGTTGAACTTTGTTTAGGAGTGCATCTAAACAAAATAGAGTTGTTAGAATCTTGTGAGACTTATTGAAAAAGTCGTTATGCATTAAATGAGAAGTAATAAAACTTAAGGGCAAATAATTGATCCTTGAAAACAATAAAAAAATTTATTTAACAAGTAAATGCTTTTACTTTAAGTATTATTTCAATATATGTTTTAATATGCATACTAGGGGTTAGTTTTAATCTCTCATGTATGATTTAATATTTGTTTTGGATGTATACTTGTCTTATGTTATGATTGCAAGTTTACAATGAACTTATAACTTTTTATTATTATAAACTACACATTATACACTCACACAGTTTATTGTAACAGCTTTGTGCAACAATCTTAAGGCCTTATTGTTGTCAAATTTGTTTAGTTTATACATGTAATTTTGCAATGTTGTTTGGTATGTCGTATTGTTTAATTTTATTTAAACAAACATGATACATGTTAAAAAGATTTGCAACTGTATAATTGTTTTTTTATGAGCTTGCTTTATTGAATTATTTCTTGTTTATATTTTTATAGTTGTAATATTTTTTTCTTAAACTTTGGTTTATTAAAACATTATGTTTGCTTTAAATATATATTTATATTTATACTTATTGGGAAGCCAAATTTGATTATATAAATATTTTGGCTTTTGTTTTATATATAAATATATATTTATCATGACTTTAACTCGAGAATTGGTTGTTCAAACCAATATTGTTTCGACAAGTACTATTTCGGTAATGAGTATTCTACCTTCATCTTTTATAGTGAATGGTGAAAAACCTGAAAAGTTCAATGAATTAAACTTTAAGATATGGCATCATAAAATATTATTTATGTGACAATCTTGAGCTTGGCTAAGTTCTTATAAAAAAATATGCTAAACTTATCAAATAATGAATTCAGTTCCATTATTGAATTGGCTTTAGGATTCATGGAATCATAGTGATTTCATATGTAAGAACCACATCTTAAATAGATTGGAAAAAAATACAATATAATGCATATAGTTCAATCAAAAGAGTACAAAGGCATTTTAGAGAGTTTTGGTCATAAAGTTCAAGGTTGATGTTGCCGGTATGGATAAGTTCATAATCGATAAATTTATAGATTTTAATATGGTTAACTCAAGATTCGTTAGGAGTCAAATTCAATAATTTCAATTTAGCTTGTATAATATTTATGTAAAAGATATATTTTTAAGTGAATTCTTTCAAATGGCTGTAATTATTGGAATATTGTCACCATCTTGGAAAGAATTCAAGAACTACCTTAAGCATAAAAGCAAAGTAATGGAAGTTGTAGACCTCATTCTGAGGATAAGGGTAGAAGATGACAATAAGTTATCCAAAAAAAAAAAAGCTAACTCTTCTGATATAGCCCATAAACCAATGCTTAATAAGAAAATGAAAAGTATTGATTACAAATGTTTTATCTACAACAATATAGGGCATCTTGCTAAGGGTTACAGATATAAGGCCCATCAAAGTAATCCAAGAAAAGGAATAACTGTTTAAACTAATATCAATGAGGTTGATTACCTTTCTGATAAAGTTTTAGAAATGAACATATTTGCTCTTGTTTCCAAAATCAATCTTATATAAAATCACGAGTAGTGGTGGGTTGATACTGGTATAACAATACATGTTTGCACCAAGAAGAGGATGTTCTCCACTTACAAAGAAGTGAATGGTGAACACTTGTGTATGAGGAATTCATCAATCTCAAAGGTACTAGGTGTTAGTAAAGTCATTCTAAAGATGACTTCTTAAAAACTTCTAACCCTCAACAATACAATTCATGTGGCTGATATTATGATGACCTTAATGTTTGGCTCGTAGGTGAGCAAAAATAGTTATAAATTTGTCTTTGGGAGTTCAAATTTGTACTATCTAAAAAATAAAAAGTTCATGGGAGGGGGTATCTTAGTGACGACGTCTTCAAAATGAATGTAATAATCATTGTAAATATGAAAGAAAAGAAAGAAAATAATAATATCTTTTTTTCTTACTCACTTGAGTCATGTGACATGTGGCATGACAAGTTAGGTTATGTGAATTATAATTATATACAAAGGTTAATAAATTTTAATTTACTACCATGTATGATTTTTGATATAAAAAAAAATCATAAGTGTGAGATTCATGTAAAATCAAAATTCACAAAAATTTCTTTTCATTCAATTGAAAATAGTAATGAACCTTTAGGTTTATTCTTTCATATATTAGTGATTTAAAGTCTGTACAAACTAGAGGTGATAAAAAAAATATTATATTATTTTTATAGATGACTACATGAAATATTGTTATATCTATTTGCTTAGAAGCAAAGATGACGAGACTATTAAAATGTTTAAACATTATAATAATAAAGTCAAAAATCAACTTGATTAGAAAATAAAGGTAATGAGAAGTGATAGAGGTGAAGAATACAAAATACTATTTGGTGAATCATATTCCTAAAATGGTATTATCCACCAAATTACCTCTCTTTATTCACCTCAACAAAGTAGCATTATGGAACGTAAAAACCAAACATTAAAAAATTAATGAATTCCATATTGATAAGTTTTAGAGCATCTCAGAACTTATTGGGAAAGATAATTCGAACTACCAATTTATTCTTAACAAAGTACCATATAAAAAGCTAGTGAGGACATATGTCTAACAAAAGTGGTGGTACATTATCCCAAAAAGGTTAAGATATGACTTAGAACTGTGGATTGTGTATTTATCGGATTTGTTTATGTCTATTAGTAATGCATGTTGATTTATTGTACACAAATCAAGTATTGAGAATATCCATCCTAATACTATTATAGAATCAAGAAATGTTATATTATTTGAAGATATATTTTCATTTAAAGAAGAACATGAAAATAGTTCATTTAAGAAAACAATTGAAGCTAGTCCAGGTAATCATCATCAATCAAAAGATGATAAAGTTTAACTGATAAAGAGTCAAAAGGAAAACACAATATTTGATCTTGATTTTCTAACATACTTGTTAGAGAATGAACCTCAGACATATTTCAAGATAACATTATATCCTGAAGCTTTTTATTAAAAGTAGGCAGTCAATATTGAAATAAAATCTATTATGAATAATCATACATGGAAACTAGTATATCTTCCTTAAAAAAAAAAACCATTAGGCCATAAATGAATCTTTAAAATGAAAATGAAATATGATGATACTATTGACAAATATAAAACCAGACTTGTTATAAAAGGATTTAAACAACAAGAAGGTGTGAATTATTTTGATACATATTAATCTGTATAAAAAATAATTTCCATACAACATTAATAGTCATAATAGCTATTAAAAAACTTCAAATAAATGTAAAAAAAAACTTTATTAAATGGTGACCTAGACAAAGAGGTTTATATGGAACAACTTGAGAGGTTTATTGTTAATGGATAAGAAAAGAAAGTTTGTAAGTTTGTCAAATCATTATATGATTTGAAACAAGCTCCTAAGCAATTACATGAAAACTTAACAAAGTTATATTTTAAAATGAGTTTAAAATCAAAGAAGTTAATAAATGTGTTTATGTGTAAAACACATATAGAGGTTTTATCATTGTATGTCTCTAAGTTAATGACATGTTAATTCTAGAAAACAATGATCACATGATCAAGTCTACTAAAAAATCTTAACTAACAAGTTTGACATGAAAAACTTGGGTGTTGTAAATGTCCTTACTAAGAATAAAAATTTATAAGACATATGATGGATTGATATTGATCCAAGCTCATTATCTTGATAAAATTCTGGATAAATTTTCTAAAAGTAATAATAGCACTGTCAAAATAACAATTGACACAAGAGTATTTATTTCCAAAAATAAAGGTAAAAGAATGAGCCAATTAGAATATTCTTGAATAATTTGAAGCCTAATGTATGTTATGAACTACATAAAATCCAATAATGTTTACGCAATTAGCAAACTGAGTAGATTTACTATTAATATGAGGATGGATCATTGGATAACAATAAAAAGGGTACACAATGGATTATGAAGTATACTATATTGGTTACCCAATGGTACTAGAAGGGTATAGTGATGTTAATTGGATATTTGATACTAAAAATTTGAAATCCACTAGTGGATATATCTTCACACTCGGTGGAGTAGCTATGTCATGAAAATCCTCTAAGTAGACGTGTTCACAAGATCCATAATGAAATCAGAGTTTATTGTTTTGATAAGCTGGAAAGGAAGTTAAGTAGCTTTTGAGTTTTTTAGAGAGTATTCTGTACTGGCCAAAACTAGTGCCAGGAATTTGTGTCCATTACAATAGTCAGTATGTAATTGGAAGAGTACAAAATAGTATGTATAATGATAAGTCTAGACATGTACATTATAGACATAATATTGTCATAACCCAATTTTTAACCTTTTTATTTTAATTATTTTATTTTTTAAAAAAATGATGAAAAACAAGTAAAAATAAAATAATTGAAGAATGAATTAAAATTTGGGTTAAGGGCAACATGATTGGAAGTTTAAAGATTTAATTAAACTCTTGACTAGTTTAATTAATTAAATTAAGGGCTTAATTGGAGAATTGATTCAATTAAAATTTTGATTATTTTAATCAAGAGTTTAATTGAAAAATTAATGAGTTTGAGGACTTCATTAAACTTTGATTTAATTAATTAAATAAATTCAGGGACTTAATTGAAATTAATCCAAGGGTAAAATTAAAAGATTGTTGGGATCAAATTGTTAAATTTCCAGAGGCAGGGGTCAAATTGAAAATTCCCATTTTCTGCCGAAACGGCACCGTTGCTAAGGAACAGTCGTGCGTCTTCTCCATCCCGATTCAACAGGGGAGCTCCCGATTCAGCAGGGGAGCTGATAATCTGCAACAAATCCGATCATGGACCACGTCTCTTGCCCACTATCTCGTTCGTGGATTCCATAACAGTCCTGCAAAGGCAGGACTGGTGGAAGGGCAAGCTTCTCTATAAAAGGGAGAAGAAAACCCAGAATAATGGGGGGAAAAAGAAACCCACAAATTAACCCAAAAACAGAGAAAACAAGCAGAGAAAATTGAACAAAAAACCGGGAATAAAGAAGCAAGCAGAACCCAGAAAAAGGCCTCAGCAACAGAGGAGGAGGGGCCGAAAATCAGAGGAGGAAACAGAACCAGAGGGGATTGGGACGAACAGGCCAGCAACAGAGGAGGAAGGGACGAAGATCCAGGGATAGAAAAAGAGGGCATAGAACACAGCAAAAAAAGTCAAATATACAGGGGCAGAGCAGGAACCGAAACAGCAAAACTGGGGAAAGAACCGGCAGATCACAGAGCCGAACAGAGACTAAAACCTGGGGAAACAGAGGGGAAGAGACAGAACCAGGAGGGGCTAAAACTGAACCCAGAAAAACAGAGTCAAGAACCAATAAAACGCAAGCCACAAACAGAGCAAAAAAGGAGACCCAATTTCGAAAGGAGAAGCCAGCACTGTACACTTTTCTTCATCACAAGGACTGAAAGGGCACTGGACTGGAGAAAAGAAGACCACGAACAAAAACAGAGAGAAGAGGTTTTTCCAGACTCAAAGCAGTAACACAGGGGAGATAAACAAATAGACAAAAAAAAGAAGAAGAGGAAAGAAAGCAGAGACGAACAAAGAGCAGCTGGGAAAACAGAGGAAAAAAGAAGAACGACCCAGAGTCAAAATCCCCTGCAGCCATTTTGATCGTCTCCAGAAGCAGAGAGAAGGAACAATAGAGGAAGAACTTAAGAAGGGAATAGCACCAACCGCCCTTAACTTCTGTTACACTTAATGAACAAGAATAGCAGCTTGCTTAAAGTGTGCACAAAATTATTAAGGTTGCTTGATTATTGAATGATAAGTGTGGCTCATTATATAGCCTTACAATGGTAACGGGAAACAAATAAAGTGCAGTATTATGAGGAATCTCACAATATCAGGTAACAATATTCCTAGAGACTAGGACAACCCTATAGACTAGGAGTTTTATTCTAACAGAAAAAACTTGGTAAACATCTTAATTTAAGCAACCAGCTTCATCAATCCCTCTCTTAAACTAAATGCAATAGCAATTAGTTTATTCATTCAATTTTGCACACTCCCAGTTCTTCTCTAAGTTTCTGAAATGTCTCCACCTTCAAAGCCTTCGTCATCAAATTTGCTATCTGCTCTTGAGTTCTACAATGCAAAGAACTGAATAATACCATCATTTACTAAATCTCTCAGGAAATGGAACCTGACATCAATGTGTTTGCTTCTCCCATGCATTACTGGATTCTTGGACAATTTGATCGTAGAACTGTTGTCACACCAAATGGTGGTGCATTCTTTCTGAGCAAGTCCTAAATTTTCCAAGACCCTTCTCATCCAAACTGCTTGACTTGCACAGCCTGCGGCAGCCACAAATTCTGCCTCTGTAGTGGATAATGTGACTATAGGTTGTTTTTTCGACAACCAAGAGACTGCTCCCGAGCTCATTAAGAAGACATATCCGGATGTGCTCTTTCGATCCTCTACATCACCTGCATAGTCACTATCTGTGAATGTGCGCAACTCGTCCATCCCATCCCTTTTGTATAGAATGCTAAAATTTGTTGTGCCTTGCAAGTATCTTAGTATTCTCTTAGCAGCTTGTAGGTGCAACTCGGTGGGTCTAGACATAAATCGGCTGATCAAGCTTACACTGAACATCATATCTGGTCGAGTTGTTGTGAGATACATTAAGCTCCCTACAATTTGCTTGTAGTAAGATTCATCAACTTGTACTCCTTGATCATCCTTGTTTAGTTTGACACCTGGCACAATCGGGCTGTTAACTGGATTACTTTCTGCCATACCAAAACGCTTCAACACTTCTATAGCATACTTCTTTTGGCAAATAAAATTGCCATTGGCTTTTTGTATGACTTCTATCCCAAGAAAGAATCGCATCTTTCCCATATCCGTCATATCAAAAACATTCATCATTGATGATTTAAAACCATTCATCATGTCTTCATCATTACCTGTATATATCAAATCGTCAACATAAATACTCACAATGATCATCTTGCCTTCTGCTCCCTTTTTAATGAATAGTGTGTGCTCATTTGGGCATGTTTCAAAGCCTTCATCTTTGAAGTATCTTTAACGATACGACTAAACCATGCTCGTGGGGCTTGTTTTAGTCCATATAGAGCTTTGTGTAATTGATAAACCTTTCCTTCACTGCCCTTCTTCTCATACCCCTTCGGTTGTTCAACAAAAACATTCTCGCTGAGTTTACCATGTAAAAATGCGGACTTGACATCCAATTGATAGATTGTCCATTTTCTTTGAGCTGCTAGTGCCACAATCATTCGTACTGTGTCCATCCTTGCTACTGGGGCAAATACTTCAGTGTAATCCACTCCATATTGTTGAGAGTAACCCTTTGCTACTAATCGGGCTTTATATTTGTCTACCTCCCCAAGCTCATTCAATTTAGTTTTGTAGTAACCTTTTGCTACTAATCGGGCTTTATATTTGTCTACCTCCCCAAGCTCATTCAATTTAGTTTTGTAAAGCCATTTGACCCCAATTTTCTTGGCTCCGGCTGGTAGGTCTGTAAGTGTCCAGGTCTGATTTTTCTCAATTGAATTGATCTCTGAATCCATTGCTTCTCTCCACCTTGAGCTTGCTACTGCATCTTCATAGTTTATAGGGTCTGCACCTTGCATTACAGCCATGTTGATCTCATTTTCTTCTTCATAACGTTGATGGCTGCAGACATAGTCTGACATCCATCTTGGTTTTTGTTGAAGTCTACTACTACTTCTTGCTATGGATCCTTCTGCAATTGACGTGTCACTCACCATAATGCCCTCAGCTGCATTTGACGTGTCATTCATCAACTCAGCTTCTGCAGCTGTGACTACATCTTCATCCCCGATCACTGCTGCATCTGCAGCAGCTTCTGCTTCCCCTGTCACTGCAACTTCATTTCCTGTTATTGCATCATTGTTGGTGTCACTAGCCATCAAATCTTCATCCACTGCATCACTGTCAGCTGATCCACCATCACTGTCATTTGCTCCACTGTCTGAATTTTCTTCTTCATCAATGTCTCCCCACTCAAGGCTTTGCTGTATTTGATCCTCATAGCTTGCATCCTAATTCCACCTCCTTCCTTCTTCAAATATAACATCCCTACTGATAATTATTTTCTATGCAATTGGATCATAGAGCCTGTATCCCTTGGATTCTTCGCTGACACCCAATATTACACATGCAAAGCTTCTGTTATCCAGCTTGATACGTTTGGCTTCAGGCACATGCACATGTGCCAAGCAACCGAAAATTCTGAAATGCTCCACAGAAGGTTTTGCACCTGTCCATGCTTCTTCTGGAGTGGTATCTTTGACTGCTAATGTGGGACATCGATTCAGCACATAAACTGACCATTGCACTGCCTCAGGCCAGAAAGATTTTGGGATTTTCTTTTCTGAGAGCATTGCCCGAACCATGTTCATCACCGTACGATTTTTCCTCTCAGCCACTCCATTTTGTTGTGGAGTGTATGCTGTGGTCAGTTGGCGTCTTATTCCATTATGTCTATAGAATTCTTTAAATTCATTTGAATTGAACTCCCCCCCTCTATCCGTACGTAGACATTTAATAAACTTCCCAGTATCCTTTTCTACCATCTTCTTAAAGCATTGAAAGACATATAATGATTCTGATTTTTCTGTCAGAAAATATACCCATGCTTTTCTACAGAAATCATCAATGAAGCATAGAAAATACCTCTTCTTGCTATTAGAAATGGGGGTCACTGGACCACAAATATCAGCATGCACAAGCTGTAATTTTTCAGTGGCTCTCCATGTGCTCTTCTTTGGGATGCTGTTGCGATGTTGTTTTCCAATTAGACAGTCAGTGCAAGTCTCTGTGGTAGGTGTGAGCTTTGGCATTCCTCGAACCATATTCTTGTTCTGTAAGATCTCCAGATCCCGATGGCTCAAATGGCCATACCTGCTATGCCACAGCTGGGTGACATTTGATGTTGGTGAATTTGTGAGAAAACAGGCATCATTTCTCTCTTGCGTGTTTGCCAACAGTATGAACATTTTATTTGCAGACATGCTGGTTTGAATGATCATGCCCCTCTTCGGGTGATAAATCTTACACACCCCTGCGTGAAATAAAAATGCAAGTCCCTTCTCCTGCATTTGTCCCACACTCAGCAGGTTGTTGTGTAATTCTGGGACATAAAACACATTAGTGATGATGTGATTCATGCCATTCAATTTAAGTGTAATCTTTCCCTTCCCTTCCACAGAAATTCTAGTGTTGTTACCGAGTTTGACTTGCTGCTTAAATCCTCTGTTCAATTCACTGAATTTTTTTGCATCTCCGCTCATGTGGTTTGAACAACCAGAGTCCAAGAACCAACATCTCCACGCTTTGCTTCATTCATCTCCACCAAAGACATTAGCAGCAATTCTTCATTTGCTTCAACATAATTAGCCTCCCAATTTGGACATTCATATTTATAGTGCCCGAGCTTGTGGCATCTATAACACTCTATTATAGCTTTGTTAATAAATCCACGTCCTCTCCCGTATCCTCTTCCTCTATATGTATTCCTGCCACGTCCTCCTCTGCCTTGTCCCTCATCAAATGTAACTTTCAAGGCTTGATCTTCACTGTTAGTCCTTCGAAAATTCTGTTCGCGCACAATCAATGAGCTTTGTAGCTCATCCACAGAAAGGAGATCAATGTCTTTGGATTCCTCTATGGAACAGACAATATAATTGAATTTGTCTGTGAGAGTGCGTAAAATCTTTTCTACAATCTTCACATCTTGCATATCTTCTCCATAATTGCGCATATCATTTGCCACCATCATGACTCTGGAGAAATAATCAGTGACTGATTCACCAATCTTCATTTCTAGCACCTCAAAATCTCTGCGAAGTGCCTGAAGTTGAGCACGCTTGACTCTCGTATTCCCTTGATATTTTGTTTTCATTGATTCCCACAGCTGCTTGGAAGTGTCTTTCTGCAGAATAGTCTTCAAGATTGACTTGTCGATTGACTGGAAAAGGTAGTTTTTAACCTTTAGATCCTTGAGTTTGCAGTCCTCAAGGTGTCTCTTTTGTGCAGCAGTCAATGTTTCTCCTTCATCAGGTTCTGTAAATCCAGTTTCAATGCAGCTCCAGTATTCTTTTGATCTCAAAAGATTCTCCATCAATAGGCTCCAGTGATCATAGTCCCCATCGAACCTAGGAATGCTCAACAAATTTTGCCCTTCAGCAGCCATTTCTCAGTTCACTCTTAACTCTTTTTCTCTCGGTGTTTCTCACAATCTTCTCACAGTGTTTCTCTCTTCTCACTCTATTTCTATTCTCTTAGTTCACTCTAATACTTCACTCTTTTCTCTTGGTGTTTCTCACAATCTCCTCACAGTGTTTCTCTCTTTTAGGATACTGCTGTTCCTAAACTCTCTCACTCAGAATTCTCTCAACCCTGCTCTGATACCACTTTGTTACACTTAATGAACAAGAAAAGCAGCTTGCTTAAAGTGTGCACAAAATGATTAAGGTTGCTTGATTATTGAATGATAAGTGTGGCTCATTATATAGCCTTACAATGGTAACGGGAAACAAATAAAGTGCGGTATTATGAGGAATCTCACAATATCGGGTAACAATATTCCTAGAGACTAGGACAACCCTATAGACTAGGAGTTTTATTCTAACAGAAAAAACTTGGTAAACATCTTAATTTAAGCAACCAGCTTCATCAACTTCGTCTTCATCTTCGGGAGCAGCAGCCCACAGGTATGTTTCTCTACATCTCCTCTCGCTTTTCAGTTTTAATTCATGCCATACTGTTCATGTGAATTTTAATTCACTGAACACTTAGACACGCGTGAACCAGCTCACGCGTGTTATTTGCTCAGCCGGCTCAAATTGACCCCATGTGAGGGCATTTGGGCCCGCCCAAAAATAAAAAAATAAAAAAGATAAAAAATATATAATAAAAATTGTGTATGTAAAAAAAATATATAAAAATAAATTTATTGTTTTTTTTATTTATTCATTGACGCCAGAGTCAGAATAAAAATACCAATTCAAATTTATTTCATTGTATTTTATTTGGTTATATAAAAAATGTGCGTGCAAAAAAAAATAAATTAAGATAAAATAAAATAAATTTATTTGGTATATTCACTGACGCCAGAGTCAGGAATAAAAAATACTAATGTAAATTTATTTTATTTTGTTTTATTTTGTTTTTATTTAGCTACATAAAAAATAAAAATAATGCGTATGCGTAAAAAATAAATTGATTTTTATTTGTCTATTCACTGACGCCAGAGTCAGGAATATAAAAAATGATGATTTAAATTTATTTATTATGATACTTACGTAATATTTACCAGCGCTAGAGTTGGAAATATTCGTAGTTGAATGTTCACTGACGCCAGAGTCAGGAATATTATACGCAAACAATCATAGTATAAAACAATATAAAATGTTAGCAATTAATGACAAAGATTAGCAATGCAGCCTGCCTTAGCCAGGACGTTTAAGGGGTGATAATATCTTTCCTTTTACGTAACCAGTCTCGGACCATAGAATCTCTGTTGACCAGTTAGGGTTCCTAGTAACCGTAATACTAGGTGGCGACTCCTTAAACAAAGACCATTCACCATTAAAGAACAGGATGCCAGAAATCCATTCTTTCCAAAGATTTTATTTTTAAGGCCGCCGCGATGTCCGGGTGTGACAAATATCATTAAGCATTTGTTCTTAAATGGAATTATTTCCTTTGACTATATAAAGTCAAAGAAAAATATTATTGATCCGTTAACTAAATGCTTATTAAGAGAGCTTGTGCATAATTTAAGGTTCAAATCCAAAAGCTACCTTTGTTGATGTAGTGATTTACCATATCAATATCTCTTTATGAATTCTTAGAGTCTTTGAACCGGTTAAACAATTTTCATTCAAGTGGAGGATTGTTGGAATTGGTTTTTAAAATTTATAGTGGGTTTTTTAATGTCAGATTATATGTGAGGTCCACTTATATTTAAGGTTAAAACCATGTTAGATTTTGTGATCCAACATGATTACTTTAACATGGAATATTAACATTGTTTCAAGTGTGTGGGGTCACGACAACCATCCTTCCGAATCAGGATTTTATGATGTGGAAAGAACAGGGAATTCTTGTCCTTTTTTATGGTTTAAATGGTTTGAAGTCGCCACCTAGTGTTTTGATCACTAAGAACCCTAACTGGTCTTTAAAGTTCGGATAAGAGGACTGGTTGTTTATACTGAGGACAATATCACTCTTAATACATCATATCTAAGGTAAGTTGTATTGTTTATTTGTCTAATTATTACAAAGGCTCTGTTGTGTTTTCCTATTTATTAGTCTGTCTATTGGTCAAAGCAGATCCACCCCAGTAAGGTGGATCATGACTTTATAGATCAAACATAATCATTTTAAAGTCAAAATAATTTTATTTTATTTTTTTAATATCAAAAATATATCTTATGTATAAGTTCATATCATTGATATTAAAAGTAAACAAAAAGAAAAAAAGAAAAAAGGGTTATTTTATTTATGATGGGCTTAATTTGATTTTTTTTAATATCGAAAATATATATTACTTATAAGCTTATAAATTCTAGTATTAAAAATAAACAAATTTGATTTTTTAAACAAAGCTCGGCTTATCATGTAAAAGGTAAGAATCCATGCATCGATCCCTTTTCACTGTATATATTTATTTACAAAAAAAACACAAAGGAATGAATTTTTTATTCCTTGACTATACCGCAATTGGACTGGAAGGGAAAAGAAAAATGGCCCACGCACGTAACCCTATGGTAAGCAACATCAACTTAATATTAGAAAAGAAAGTCTCAACTTTATAGCGCATAACAAAAAAAAAGTCTTAATATTGGAAAAGAAAGTGGCAAGCTTGGAATAAATACATAGCTAAGGGAGAAAGGTTAGAACGTTATACTTGTGAATGTTTAACACAACTTGTACTCCTTTTTTAAAATGACATTGAATGTTGAGATATTAACATGAAAGGATGTTTTTTTAATAGTGCTTTTAAGTGGCTTTTGGGGCTTAAGATCCCACGTCCAATCCAACAAATATAGGAGTTTATATATATATATATATATATATATATATATATATATAGTGAACAAGGTTAAGGATGAAAAAGTTATTATCTTACAATTGGTGTTTATCTCATTGACCTGGGAGGAATGGGAAGGTTCTAGAGCTTGTGAGCTGGTAGAATCTTGATCCTTGAGATTCAAAAGAAGATTATAACTGTTGATTATAGCTAAGAAAGAAAGCTTGTTCTGCTATGCAATTGGCAAGGGATGAACACCAATAGTTTCAGATTTTGGACTATTGAGGATGGCTTTTTGATAAGCCAAATTGATAAAATGACATTTTTAAAATGTATCTCTTCACAACATAATTAAAACTATTTTTTTTATGTGTGGAAACATTAGCAAAATTACAAAGAGAATTCTTATTAGATATATCCACAAAAAAGATTACATCACATGTACAAAACAAGTATTTTCTTCCCCACTAATGTTAGTTAAATTTTTTCAAAATATATTTTAAAAAAAGACTTGGGAGGTAAATTATTGTGCATAATTTTACATTAAACAAAAATTCTTAGCCATAATGGCCAGGATTTCCTAGTCATTTATTAATTTTTGGTCATATTGGCCATAAATTCATAACCAAAGTGGCAAGAAATTCATATCCATTTCCTATCCATCATGGCCAAGAATTCCTAGTCATAGTGTCTTGGATTTTTTGGTTAGTTCATGCCCACGGTAACTAAGAAATCTTGGTCATTATGGTCACGAGGCCCAAACAGTCACTCTTTATTTTTTCCTTCTTACTCACTTATTCTTTCTTACTTTCTCTTCACCACACGTCTCTTTCTCACCACAAGGTTATCCAATATCTTACTCGGCCACACACCATATTTTTTAGTTTTGAAGAGTCAAAACACAACACTGTGCATCAACCATGCACACAAGTTTTTTATACTTTACTGATAAATTATCAACAATTACACATTTTTATACAGGCTGACATCACACTTCTAGCCAATGGTCACAATGCAAACACCAACACATTTTCCTATGCAATTTGTATTTTTATATGCAGAGCACACGCCTTTTTTTTACCAATATGTTACTGACAATCACAAAACTCTTTACCAATAACACATCATGTACTATAACCAACGGTGGGGACTAACCTTTCAACCAATTAATTATCATACAACACTCCATATCTTGAGGTGAGTTGACGTGACCAAGGTTTTTAAATATCTTGGGTCACTAGGTAAATAAGATAAGTTCTTATATTGAACATTTTGAAACACAATACATAATCTCTATTTCTCTTAACATTATTTCTCTAGAGCGTTACCTCTCCTTCTATATTCACTGATTTAAGCATTAAAGAGTTTTTTGTTCCACAAGTAACTTGTCTTTTCAAGAATAATAAAGCCTATACACAAGGCCTATACTCAATCCAACACATATTGGTCCAGGATCACAATCTTTGAAAAGCCTAGTTTTTTTATTAAGTTTTTTCACGACTTCATAAAAAAAAACACTAACATAGATCAAATTAAAGTGAGGGAAAGAAATAGTAGTTTAGGGCATCGAGACCAAGAATTTTCTCGTTTAACACCTCTACCACTAATGCTTAACCTTCTTCCTTAAAACAAAAGTAAATATTATGAAAAACTACAAAAGCAATTGTCCATCCTCTTTATTTTTATTCACTATATACATGCTAAAAAAACATCACTTTTTTTTTTCATTTTCCTATAGTGCTATACGTAGTTATATTATGAAATATTGCAATGTGTCAAGTTCAACCTTTCTTCTTGTTTTTTTATTCTAAAAAAACTATTCATTTTGGTCACTTTTTTGTTTTTTCAATTTTCATCCTCTTACACTATTTTCACATGGTTTGAAGCAAAATAATTTATTTTGGTCTAGGTGCTAAAATGTACTTGCATTGTAAAACATTGTTCTAGCATTAACTTGCTACTAAATTTTGCAAGATATGATATGATTTTATCAATTTAAAAATTGAAAAAATAGGGACCAACATTAACAAAAGGAAAAAAACTCGCAGTTTTTTTTATTTTTTATCATAAAACTACAATTTAGTCCTTGTAATTTTTATTTTTTTACGTGTTTCACTTTTAAGTACTAAACTTCACTTGTTTTACGTTTTAATTTCTAGAATTTTGGAGGAGAGAGAGTCATCGAAAATGGGAAAAGAGAGAAAAAATGGTCATTTGACCATATTCCAACCTTTAAAAAAGCCAAGAGTTATGTCAAGGGGTTCCTTTTAACAAGAGGACCTCCATTAAAGTGTTTTTTTTACCATTTATTTCGTCGGAAAAAGTAAATCAAATCTCTAGAAAAAGAAATTGTTTCGTCTAAATTTTGGTTTTTTGCATAGATTTTAGAGTAATTTAAGTTATTAATAGATTTATAAAATCCTTAGTGTATTTTCTTTAATGTAATAATGGCTGGAAAATGGGTTTTTATGGTCTGAGTTTTTTAATCCCAACTTTCCGACCGTTAGAGGTAGCCTCTGGTGGCTAGAAAGTCAACTAATAGATGACGTGTTATCTGCTATTTTTTTATGCAAAAATAATTCATCTACTTGTTCATAAAGAAATTAAAACCAAGTAGGCCCATGTGTGTCTGACATGTTTTTCTTTAGCCAAACACGAGTGGGCTTGAAGCTTAAGCTCTTATGTAAATGGCCTTTTTTTTAGATATTCTTTTTTTTCTTTATTTTAAAAAAATCTTTTTAAATCAATTAATTAGAATAATATTTAAGTGATTATTCAGTTATTCCATATTTTTAAGAAGAGTACGTATTTTTTATGATGATATTATCCATTGCTTGGTCTAATATGTAAAATTTGTTCATTAATTTGATGGTAATAAAATATTTAATCTCCCCTTTACTTTTTAATATAATTTTCTCAAATTTATTGTTCTTAAATTTCTTAATATAGGAGCATAAAAATAATTGATTGATGATTTTTAATTTCTTAATTGTAACTTGCTTTCACAATTATAATAAATTTTTGTTTAAAAAGCAATACTTCTCATAAAAAAAGATATTTTTATGTCAAAATAAAAAAGAAATGAATGAGTAAGAAGATTAGGTTTTTTTATTAAAAATATATGTTTCTTCCTTTTGTTTCAAATCATTGTAGTTTTTGTGAATATTTTTCTTATTGTTGTTGTTTTTTATTTAATAAACTATGATACTATTTAAAAAAAAAACCATTTTGTTATAAAAAGAATTGATTAGAAAAAACAAGCTTGACAAAAAAAAACATTTCTCCTTAATAAGTTTTTAAACTTAACTGAGCTCATAACTCGAGTAACAGGTTAGGCATGTTAATCCAAGTTAATTCATGTCAAATTAAAACAATATTGTTTCAATATTAAAAAAAATGTTATAACGACATTGTTTTCTAAATCAGGTTTTGGCAAAGTTGAGTGAGTCATGGGTGGATTTTCCAGGTTAATCAGGTCATCACAAGTCAACTCCCATTCAGTTTTATTTGAAACTCGACTAGGACCATGCTGAATTGGATTTCATAACTTTGTTAAAATGTTCCTCACGACAACGCCTAAGAACCCAACTAATAATAACTAAACATTATATGTGAATATATTTTTTTTTCATTCAATTAATTTTTTATTTATGATATGTATTATTAAGGAGAAAAAGAAAAATACAATGAAAGATATTTTAAAGAGTAGAAACTACCAACTTTTTTTTTTTACCAAAACAATGAAACTATTGGTTTTTGTGAAAATCAACAAAAAAATTTCTCTCTCTATAATTCTATAACATTTAGCCTATCTTATACAAATGAATCTTGGATTTATAGAAAACTTTCTGAATTAAAGATTAAGGAATTATATTTTGTCATGCAGTGAGTTAATGTAATAAAAGTTATGGTTATTGTTATGCAAATATAAGCATTTAAGAAAATGACTTTAGAAAATTAGTAATTTTTCAATTGATTATACGATTTATCACCATAACAAATATATATAATATTAAAAATAATACATGTTAAAAATCAAGTTTTCAAAAATGATAGATTTCAATCAGTATATCACAATTGAATGCATGATGACTTAATCAACATTAGTTCAATATTTCTTTGTTTTTTTTTATTAGCACTTTATGGATGAATAAGTTAAGACTAATTCAATATTTCTTTGTTTTCTTTTTATTAGCACTTTAGTTCAATGTTATCAAAATTGAGATTTTTTTCCTTAGATTTTTCTATATTTTTCTTGATTTATTAATTCAACATGATTTAGTTGAAAATTGATCATGTCGTAACATACAAAAACAAATCATATTAGTAGAAAGAATTTTTGTTTATTTTCTAGAGAAAAAAAAAGCATTCTAATTGATTTTTTTTAATGCAATCATAGTTTTTTTTGTGTAATGGTAAGCCTTTAACATGTGATGGTAAGTTGTAAAGCCAATTTATTTTAACATAATTACAATTAGATAAAATTATATTATTCTTTATTTTTTTATTTTTTTATGCAAGTCTAGAAATCCAGCTTGGGACTAACCCTATTAAGTCCAGGTTGACCCCCAGAACAGACCAGATTTAATAACACTAGTTGTTATACAAAATCCACTATTGAGCCATAATAATATTCGATAATGGGCTCTAAATATGCCCAACATCGATGCATGTGATGTGCTCTAAATATATTTGGCAAAATATAATGGTGTTGTGCCTGTATTAAATGACCAGAGGTAGTTATGAAGATGGAGGTAAAGGTCATGCCAACATTTTTATTGATGATGGAAGGGGCTAAAGTTGATAAGCTAGTGGGTGCAAATCCAAATGAGATAAAGAGAAGGATTGGTGGTTTTGTTCACATTATTCGTGGATACAAAGCAATTTAGGAAATAGTTAATGTGCCATCACATTATAAAGCATGGAATCCTTAAGGTTGTACAAAAACTAGTTGTAAATGAAAGGTTTGCAGTGATTTTTTAAAAATTTACTTTATGATTGGTGAGCTTGACTTGCTTTTAATAAAGATTGTTTTAAAACTAAATTGTCATTAAAGGAATGAATGTAATTAAGAGATGTGGATTTGACTTAATTTTTTAACAAAATTTCTCATTCTATTTTTTATTATTCTTGATAAAATCACCATTTTCTATGATTTGTGGTAGATAAATAAAAAATTATTTAGTTTCCAAGACTTGAAGATCTTATTCAATAGTTTAAAAAAAAATTGCCACAATCTAATGCATGAGTGAGGATGACTAATTAACCTTTCATTTTTCTTTGTTCTCTCTACTTATTTCTTTTTTAGGTAAAAAGCTAGAAGATGTAAAAAATTTCCTATCAATCACTAGCATTGTTGAGTATGATAATAAAGACATTTGTTAAAACATATTGCGTTGATTGAAACCTATATATAAAATTGAATTAATTACTAGAGGGGAAGGAGGTGCTAATGATGCTAATGATGTTGAGCAAATAGAAAATAAAATGAATAAGATGAAAGATGAATTACATAAAGTATGAATTAAGAATCACAATATAAAATTTATCTTAACAAGTGTAAAGTTATTTGTAGTAGCTAATTTAGTGTGTGCAATGTTAATGTTTGTAAAAATTATATTGTTTGTATTAAAGAAATGAAACATAGTCAATGTATTCCCTAACATAGTCAAAATACATCCAAATTAATATAAATTATATCAAAAGCTAAGAACAAATATGCACACAACAAGAATCCATAAATATTTTAACTTTTCATAGACTCATAGCACCTAACATAATAAACATAATGATCCATAATATGACATCCATTTATATCAATAACAGTAATATAAAATTCAATAGTCATTAGTCTTCAAAACTTCTTCAACCATAGTAGCTTGTTTGAGTATATTGTTGAGAAGAAGTGTCAGCAACACAAACTTGCATATTTGAAACAACATTGATTATTAAATGTAAATTGTTTCGTTAAACCTATAAAATTATTATGCATGCTAAGGAGAATCACTTATGTTTGGGTTGAGTGTTGATATGAGGATGCACTAGCATCATCTCAATTCTCAGCCATCTCTTATCCTCTGAAAACTCTTTAGCCTTTATTTGAGCCTCTACTAGTCACATTAAACTTTCTCCCAACATGTTGTTATATTGCTTGTTATCTCAAAGTTTATTACATTTAATAATTTGAGAATAAAATGAGACTTTAAATTTTCTACATATAGCTACCACTAATCTTTCACATAAATTTATTGTAATGATAAACTTGCATTGCTTAAATATTCACCCATAGTCACTGTTAAATCTATAGACTGCATGAAGCATAAGTGTCCTATTACATTGTTTATGGTTACACATTAATTGAATAGTAATTATATATGAGTTAAACAATAATTAAAAAATTAGGGTTACGTGAACATTAACTCTAATTTTTTAATTTTGAGTTTTTTCTTAAAAACTCAAATAAGAACATAAAAAAATATAATTGTTTAGGGTTATTTTATTGAGGATTCCTATTTTCAATTTTAAACAGTTAATTTATTAATATTTTTGTTAAATCAAGGAAATAAAACATATATTCTAATTATGTAACAATAACAAAATGCACTACCAATAAATTTTGAAATCTCGATTCAAGAAAAGAATGAAAACATACATTTTGTTGTTAAGTTCCAAACGAGAAATCAACGCCAACACCAAAACACGAGATGAGAAGATAATAAAAAAAAAACTAAATTTATGCTTGGTTTTGTCTTAAACTATGAATTTGTTTTGGGGTGTTTTTTCTAGATTTGTGTTTGATAGAGAAAACGTGAGATAAGAGAAAAGAAGATGCTAGTGATGTTAATGATGAAGTAAAGAAAATGAAAGATGAATTATATAAACTATTGATCAATAATCACAATATAAAAAGTTATCTTAACAAGTGCAAAGTTATTGTTAGTAGCTAATTTAGTGTGTGTGGTGTTTATGTTTGTAAAAAATATATTGTTTGTATTAAAGAAATGAAACATAGTCAATGTATTATCTAATATAGTCAAAATACATCCAAATTAATATCAATTATATCAAAAGCATGCTAATAACAAGTGTGGACACAACAAGCATCCATAAATATTATATCTTGTTTAGGTAATATAGACTTATGGTGCCTAACATAATAAAAACAATGATCAACATATGACATTCATTCATATCAATAACAATAATATAGAATTCAATAATCTCTAGTCTTCAATACTTCTTCAACCATTGTAGCTTGTTTAGGTAAATTGTCGAGAAAAAGTATTAGCGGTACAAACCTACATATTTAAAACAACATTGATTATTAAATGTAATTTTTTTTCATTACCTATAAAATTATTATGCATGTTTAGGAGAATCACCTTTGTTTGGGATCAGTGTTAAGATGAGGATGTACCAACATCACATCTACCACTCCCCCCATGAAAACTCTCGAGCCTTTACCATCAACATTAAACATTATCCTAACAATGTTGGATCCCCTAGATTTTTATTGTTAGAGAATCAACATCAACATATAAATGCATCTTCTCCTCATTTTTATACATACTAAATACTTGTAAGCTCGAGACATCATCAAATATTTAGTTGCCTTTATCATCCCTTATGCAAAAAGCCACGCAAATCTAAATTAAAGACTTACAATGCATATGAATAGTATGTCTATGTAAGACATATAGTTAGAGATGTAATTCTTTTCGATGCATGATGAACTCCCATTATGCACAAATATATTTAGCATTTTGTTTTATGCATAGTTATTGAAGTTATAGAACAGTTGTATGTAAATAGTAGCAAAAAAAAAAAAAAGAACAATGCCTAGACCCTAAAAACTGCATCCACTAATAAAATATATCAAGTAACTAAGGCTAATCAATGTGATTAATCAAGTCTAAACATACAACCAATTTGGTCATGTTCCTTCAATTTGAGATTATAAAGAGTGACGTCCAGATTAAAAGAGAAAGCAAGCAATAATGAGATAATATAATAATATGTGTGAGACTACTACTCTCACACCATTAGCTTCAAAAAATATTTGACAATAAATCTCACTCTTTGTCATCTCAAAGTTCATCACTTTATAATTTGAGAATAAAGTGAGATTTTAAATTTTCTAAACGACTGATCTTTCATAGAAAGTTATTGTAATAATAAACATGCATTCCTTAACTATTCACTCACAATCATAGTTAAATTCATAGACTGCATCAAGCAAGAGTGTCCTATTATATTGTTTAGGGTGACACACTAATTGAATAGTAACTATACATGAATTGAATAATAATTAAAAAATTAGGGTTATGTGAACTCAGAACCCTAATTTTTTAATTTTGGATTATTTCATAAAACTAAAATAACAAGTTTTTCTCTCTCGAAAACATTTCTTGGGGTTTAAAATTTATCAATTGAACATAAAAAATATATGTATTTAGGGTTATTGAAGGATTCCCGTTTTCAATTTTAAACAATTAATTTGTTAAGTTTTTTGATAAATCAAGGAAATAAAACATATATTCTAATGATTTAACAATAAAAAAAATGCATTACCTATAAATCTTGAAATCTCAATTCAAGAAAAGAATGAAAACATATATTTTATTGTTAAGTTCCAGACAAGAAATTAATGTTAACACCACAATACAAGAAGAAAATATAATGAAAAAGCTAAATTTATTTTTGCTTTTGTCTTAAACCATGAATTTGTTTTTGGATATTTCTTCTATATTTGTGTTTGATAGAAAAAACATGAGATAGGAGCGAAAGGAAGCTCGATGAATCAAAAAATATTAGTTCAAAATTTTTATTTAATTAGCACTTCATGAATGAATCAATTAAAACTAGTTTAATATTTCTTTGTTTCTTTTGTTAGTATTTTAATTCAATGTTATTAAAATAAAGTTTTTTTTTCCTTAGGTTTTTCTACATTTGTCTTGATGTATTAATTCAACATTATTTATAAAAAGAAATTTCGTGTTTGTTTTTGCGTGATGGTAAGCCTGTAACGGGTGATGGTGTAAACAGAATTTATTTTAACATGATAAATTTATTTACCAATATATTATTCGTCACTTTCCACGCAATTCCGTTGTAGACTAGTTGGTCAGGATACTCGGCTCTCACCCGAGAGACCCGGGTTCAAGTCCCGGCAACGGAAATATTTTTTGTTTTTTATACAAGGCCAGTATCGTAATTTAGCATTCTAGCCCTAGTTACATCTTATAAAAAAGAAGACTAGATTGTTTTCCTGCCCCAGTCCCTCCCGCCTCCCGCAGCCCGGAGCCCGCAGCCCGCAGCAATGGTCTGTCTCATCTCTTCTTCTCGTAATTTCCATTTCTACATCACTGTTGTTTTTCTTGTTGCTGTTGCTTAGTGTTGTTGTTTTTGTTGTGCTTAAATCAGGCTTCAGAGAAGAAACTATCGAACCCAATGAGAGAGATCAAGGTCCAGAAGTTGGTCCTCAACATCTCTGTCGGGGAGAGTGGTGATCGCCTCACCCGTGCCGCAAAGGTTTTTTCCTTTTCTTTTCTTTCTTTATAAAATCAACGAAAACTTAAATTTCTGCACGTAAATAAATTTCGAGCTCTCGTTTTATTTTTCTTTTTGGTTTGTTAGGTCCTTGAACAGCTTAGTGGTCAAACACCAGTCTTCTCGAAGGGTATGTGTGTTTCTATTGTATCTCTATATATTTTTTAAAAAAAGATTAGTAGTTTATTTTTTTTGTTATATTGAGCAGCTAGGTATACTGTGAGATCTTTTGGGATCAGGCGTAACGAGAAGATTGCTTGCTATGTCACTGTGAGGGGAGACAAGGCTATGCAGTTGCTGGAAAGTGGGTTGAAGGTGAAGGAGTATGAGCTTTTGAGAAGGAACTTCAGTGATACTGGTTGCTTCGGATTCGGTATTCAGGAGCACATTGATCTTGGCATCAAGTGAGTTTTTCTATGTTGCTTGCTTGTTAATTCCATAATTAAATATTGTGTTGGGTTTATTGAAATTGCTTTATAGTACTTGTTATGCATGTATGATGGAATGAATTCAATGGGTATCAATGTATTTTTAGGGCTTCAATGGTTGTTGGCTTAAGAACGGTAGCATCTCAAATGCTTTGAGTTCAAATTGAACACTTCTGTTTATTCTGTAATCTCTTTTCGCACACGTTACTCTATAGTTTTTGTTTGATACCTATTCTAACTTAATAGTTTATGAATAATGTTGTTGTTGTGATTACAACACCTTAGGATTGTCATATTTTGTAATTGTGGATTTAGTTATAAATTAGGTGTACATGATTCTTCAAAGTACAAATGCTGAATGACCCTATATTGGAGGATGTATTGTGTAGTGATGTAGCCTTGCTTATTTTATCTTATGTTACTTATTATGTGATAATATCGGTTCACATTATATCTTGCAAGGTGAATTCCAACAAGAAGCTTTGTGTCGTAGTCTTTTTATACCCTTGTAATTCTACCTTGTTGAAGTTGAATGTGCCAGGGTTTAGTTTGACTTGGTACACTGTTTTTGTAATTAACTTTGCTATTTCATCCTCTTCTACCAGGTACGACCCTTCTACAGGTATTTATGGCATGGACTTCTATGTTGTTTTGGAACGTCCTGGATACCGTGTTGGCCGTCGTCGTAGGTGCAAGAGTCGTGTTGGAATTCACCAGAGAGTTACAAAGGACGACGCAATGAAGTGGTTCCAAGTCAAGTATGAAGGAGTCATACTTAACAAGTCCCAAAATATTTGATCCTAGTTCTTTTCCCTTGGTTGAGTTAAAAGTTTTCACTAGTTACATTTGGCAGGATTGTGCATCTGAATTTAAAAGTTTGTTGATGAGATTTTTGAATTGGTAGCATCTGTTACACACTACTTGGTTTTCTTGCTCGCCATTTATGCTAACTGGAGTAGATTGTGCAAGTTCTTTGCCTGAACCATGGTTTGTTATTTGAGCTGGGCTTGCATGATTGTTGTTTATGCATGCTGGGCTGCTGTGTTTGTGCTTTGAAAAAAGTTGTTTTATAAAAAGTGCTTTTAGTTGAGGTTAGTTTGAAAAAATAGGTGTTTGGTTAAAACTGTGGTTGAAATTGAGGTTGAAGAAAAAGTAGTTTAATGTGTTTGGTTAACAATGCTTTTAAAATTGAGGTTATAAAATAATTTAAAAAATATATATTAATATTGATGATTTTTAATTTAAATATTGTGGATTTAACTATTGCTATTATAAAATAATTTAAAAATATATATATTAATATTGATGATTTTTAATTTAAATATTGTGGATTTAACTATTGCTATTACATCATTAAATAAATCATATTTTATATAAAATATTTTTTATTATTTCATGAAATCATTTGCAATTTTATTACGTATGAAATACATCCGACAAGAATTATAGTTTTTATAATTTTTTTTTGGCGTGTAATAAAATTAAATAAAATATTATCAGGTATAAAATTCACTCTAAACTAGTTTTTTTTTTTGAAATGTTAAAAAAATTAACACTAAAAAAAAAGTTCATGCCTGTTCATTATTTTTTAAGTGAACAGTGCAATTCTCTTGAACCATTTATATAAACAGCATATTACTGTTTATGTTAATTGCACTGTTCATTAATTGCACTGTTCATTGACAGTGCAATTAACATGAATAGTGCAAGAAAAATAAGGAATCCTTGCTTTTCTTTAATTGTGTTTCCAACACAAAAACTAAGTGGATCTATGAATAGTATATAACTTTTTTTTTTAACCAAATAGTTGCAAACTTTGTTTTAATTAAAACACAGTCACGTAGCCAAATAGGCTCTTAATATTTTGTTAGGTTAGAATTGTACTTTATAATCTGTTTTGTGTTCTTTTCTTTTGGGTTTTTGTGGTCTCCCAAAAAAAAAACCTCGAAGTTCATGATTATTTTAGATTGATAGATAGCAATGATTATAAATGAGATTATTTTGGATTGATGATTATAAATGAGATGATAAAAATTGAAAGTTATGGCAATCATTTAAATAAAAGATGATTTATTTTGTCCATGGAAGCTTTTTCTTTTTTGAAATTTATCCTTCAGGTTGATGATTCAACTTTATGATTTGGCTTGTATTATTTTCTCTTAAGTTACTGCAGTCTCAGAAAAATCAATATCCTAAAATTTGTGGGATGGTTTTTTATTTTGCAAAAATGAATTTAATTTTGTTGTGTGAGAAGAATTAAACAGACCAAAATTAAAAGCCTAGTGAAATGGCAGCTTTTAAAAAGAATGGTATGTTTTGGACCAAAACTGTATTTTATAAGGTTGTCAATTCTGTTTTGGTAGGTGTTTTGTTTTTTCAATTGGAATGGAATGTTTCAGTTTCAGAATGTTTCGGCGTGCCGTTTCGGGGTTGTACTGTTCATATATATATATTCAACAAACATAATTCAAATTCAAGATAAATTAATTATAAATTATGCAATACAAACATAATGTCAAACAAATATAATTTTAAAATTTAAAATATTTCTAAATAGTCAAGATTAAATAGATCTTTAACTTAAAGTAATTCAACTTAAACAAAATATCAAAATATTATGAAAGTAAAATGTTTTAACACAAATATTTTAAATATAAAGTTAGGTTAATGTTATCAAGGCTAATGGAATCTAAATCATCCTTTGTTTTGCTCAAATTCCTACAAAGTATAAACATGAAAAAAACAACATGAATATAAACCATATATATTAGTGATAAATCTAATTTTAAAAAATTAATATCATTTTTAATGAAAATAGTAATAATAATTTTCAATATTATTATTAATATCATTGTTATTGAAAATTTTAATGAAAAAGAAATTTTTATAATTGGGTGGTTTAATTAATTAAATTGAATAAGGTTCAATTTGATTCAATGGCTTTTCAAGAGCGGAACGGAACATGTGGAATGAAACAGGAACGTTTCGGGTGGAATTTAGCTGAAAAATCCAGAACGGACCGAGATTTAAAATGAGATGAAATTTGTTCCGTTTTGTTCCGTTTTTTGAATTGGTATGGAACGTTCGGCCATTTCAAACGAAACGAAACGAAATTGACAACCTTAATAATTTTATTCACTTTGCAATTCCTGGGATTGGAAAGGAGATGGAAAGGGTTGATTGTTTTGATTTTATGGCCATGAGATGTTTTTGGTTTTTGATATTGCTTTTTATGTTTTAAATGAAAATGGGTTTTTTCAGCGAGGTTGTAAGAGTGTTTCCTACTAGTAAAATAATATTTTTTTATTTTTAAAAAATATATTAATTTTTATAATTATTTTTTATATTAACATGTTAAAATGATTTAAAAATATTAAAAATATATTAATTTAAATTAAAAAATTAAAAAAAAAATAATTTTTTTAAAGTATTTTTCAAATGCAAAAATAAATATAAATAGAGTATTAGGTTTTGGGGGTAAAACATAACAATTTTTCAATTATTTTGATGGTGGTAAAATTTTAGACAACATCCACTCATTTTGAAAAGTAAAAAAAATATCATGGCCAAGCCCACACATTTTGGTTTATTTTTAAAGACCCAGGTATAGTTTTATGTCAAAGGTTTTTTTATTTTTTATTTTTTTTATAAATTAAATAATTTAAATAATATATATATATATATTTCTTTTAAATTCTTAGATTTATTATTATTGTTTTTTAGATACTATTTTATTAAGTTTCATTTAGTTTTTAATGTTTGACAACAATTGTTTTTTTCCCAAAACATATTATAATCAATTATTTTATTTTATTTGGTTACTTTTTGCTGTCACTGATTTTTTATTATTAAATATACTATAATTTTATAGAAATAAACTTATTGAACTCATGCGGATCTATGATCGGGTTATAAGTTTGTTGGGTTGACTCAATCAAACCAATATATCGTCACCTTAATATTAAAAAAATGGATGTTATTTTAATTTTTTTAAGTCAAGTCATGTTTTTACCAATTTTTTGAGTTATTTTTAAATTCATCAAATTTATTTGGTTGTATAAAATCAACTTCCATATGATTGAATTTAAAACCCGATCTATGTAAAGATTTCAAGAATTACCGCCTGAATCAAGTTAAAGTTTTTTTTAAAAAAACAACTATGTTAATTAAAAAAGAGGATTTTAGTTAAAGTTTTTATTTTATATCATCTTGATTTTTTTTAATGTCTTCTAGATGTTTTTTGTTTTTATTAAATAAAATACAAAGAAAAAAATACTACACTTTTTTTTAAAGAAATATAGATATCAATAAGAAAATGAAGAGTTTTGCTAGGAAATTATTTTGTTTCAATTAAATTTAAATTATTTCTATTCTTATATAAAAAAAAAAAACTAGTGCCATAAAATTAGGATAACAAAATTAAATGGCTTATCGCAACACATTATCATATATATTTAGAAATGCATGTTTCTCAATTTCATGACATGACATTTAAAAAACAATTAGCATTTATTCATTATTGAAACATATAATCCTCCTTTTATTTTGTTAAACATATGTATAAAATTTTAAGTTAATAATTATTATTTTTCTAACTATTTATTAACAATATTTGGTTTTTTTTAATATTAAAAAAAATTGCTCGGCCTGTAATCCTATTATCTAGTTTGTCATCCAAGACATGTTTCGTATTTCCTTTCTTCCTAAAAACACGAACAGCTGAACATTGTATCCTCGTAGCTCGAAGATGAAAGTTAGGAGTTAAGCCTTTTGGGCCTCTGTCTTGAGCAAAAAAAAGTTGTTTCCTGGTCTAATACGCTATTCGGAGCGGACTTCAACCCTAAAAAAAGGCTTTTTTTTCTCATTTTTAGCTGCGGGAACTTCACTTTTATATTTCCAGAAGGTTTTTTTCATGTTGGATTATAGTTATTTCTTCACCAACTCAAGTTGTATAGAAAGCAAAACTCCATCAGAATTATAGAAACATTTCTCACAAACACCGCAATCATGTTTTTGTTCGACTCGTTTAATGAAAATAAAGATGATTTTTGTCGGACATTCTAATCTAGTGCATCTTCTGGTGAAGCCATAATTTTACCATCAACTATCTCGGATTAAGCAAGCACAACATATGAAGTAATCTTAGGTCTTTATAGAAATATTTTGTATCTTCCACCAATATTTAATAGGACAAGTTCAAACTCTTGTGCCCATCTTTAAAATCCATATTTTCTATTTCAACTCTTTTGTTTTTTATTTTTATCCCTTAAAAAATTACCTTGTAATTTAGGAGCTCAAAATTAAAAGCTCGGTGAAATCGCTATTAGGCTTAGCATCTAGGTTCTAAAATTATATCATTTGGTTCAAAACTTTATTTTATTTATATTTCAGTCATTGGATAAAAGAGAAGATAGAAAGGGTTGAATGTTTTCATTCTATGCATAAAAATGACTAAATTTGGTGCCGAAAGTGTTCTTCTAGACGAGAGGATATAAATATTTTTATGATTTTATATCGTTTGAAAAAGTAGATTGAGGTTAAGAGAGTTTTTCTTCAAGGTTTTTTTTTAATGTTTTTAAATGAAATTAGGGATTCGTTTTAGTAGGGGAAGTAGTTTATTAAGGTTGTAAGAGTGTTTTCGGGTGTTTTTAGGTAAAAATGGATTAACAATTTGGTTTTTTTGGTAAAATATTGAATAACCTGATTTTCCAACCACCTCTATGGAGGCTGGATTTTGAACAGCAATCGACGTGTCATCTGCTATTTTTTTTTCAAAAAAAAAGTCGTCTACCCATTTTAAAAAGGCAAAAAAATATCATATCAAAAGCCAGGCATGCCCATGCATCTAGGCTTATTTTTAAAGGCTACGCGTTTGGGTTGTTTTTTATTTTTATTTGATTTTTTATAAATTAAATAATTTAAAGTTATATATATATATATATATATATATATATATATAGTTTCTTTTAATTTCTAAGACTTATTCATAATGTTTTTTAGATATTATTTTATTAAATTCCATTTAACTTTTACTTTGTTCAAGAATAATTGTTTTTTTTACAAGTCATCATAATCAATTTTATTTATTTATTTATTTGATTACTTTGTTATGGTCACTGATTTTATATTATATAATTAAATAAAACAAATTTCAAAAAAAAAAAATTTACTAAACTCAGTTGGGTCTGTGACTTGGGTCACAAGTCTGTTAGGTTTACCTAAATTGAATCGATGTGTTGCCACCTCAATATTAACAAAATGGATGTCGTCTTGAATTTTTTTAAATCAAGCCATGTTTATACTAATCTTCTGGGTTTGCATTAAACTCATCAAGTTGACCGAGTCATATTATGTTAATTCCTACATGGTTTAATTTGAAACCCGATCTAGATAAGAATTCAAGTTGGAAGTTTTCAAGGATGACCAACTGAATCGAGTTAAAGTTTTCAAAAAAAAAAACAATTTAAAAAGACAAAAGAATTCTAGTTAGAAAAGTATCTTTTTTATTCTTATATTAAATTGTCCTGATTTGTTTTTTCTTGCATGTCTTCTAGATGCATTTTGTTTTTATTAGATAAACGACATAGAAAAAATTATTATATTTTTTTTAAATTAAATATATTAATAAGAAAAAGGAAGATTTTTGCTAGCAAATTATTTAGTTTCATTCAAATTTAAATTATTGCTCTTCTTATAAAAAAAATACCAATGTCATGTAATTAAGTTAACAAATTAAATGGCTTCTCGCAACATATGATTATATATCTTTAGAAGTTCTTGTTTCTCAACTTCATAACATGTCTTCTTTTTTTTTTTTTTGTTAGCATTAAGATCTTTTTTTTAATCATTTATTCATTATTGATGCATATAATCCTCCTTTTATTTTGTTAAACATATGCATCAAACTTTAAGTTAATAATTATGATTTTTCTAACTGCTTGAAAATACATTAATAATACTTTGATATTTTTTAAATGTTACAAAAAAATTGGCTTGATCTACGTGTATTTTAGGCCAATTATCTAATTTGTCATCTAAGACATGTTTGGTATTTCCTTTCTTCCTAGAAACATGAACAATGTATCCTTGTAGTTCCAAGATGAAAGTTAGAAGTTCAACCCCCTGAGCCCCTATCTTGAGCAAAAAAGAAGTTATTTCATGATCCAATACGCCATTTAGAATACTATCTCAGATTTTTGTTAAACACTTTAATGAATCTAGTGCATTTTCTGATGAAGCCTTAATTTTACCATCAACTATCTCAGATAAAGTAAGTAATCTTTGGTTTGAGTCCTGTTTGTTTCTGCGTTTTAAAAACACTTTTAAAAAAATTTAAATTTTTTTATTTTTTTATTAACTTCAAATTAATATGTCTTTAGTGTTTTCAAATTATTTTGATGTGCTGATGTCAAAAATAATTTTTAAAATATAAAAAAACATCATCAGCATGCATTTTAGCACGAAAAGTTATTTGAAAAGCCCAATCAATAAAAATATTTTGTACCTTTTACCAATATTTAATAGGAGAAATTCAAACTCTTGTATCCATTTTTAAAATCCACGTTTCCTATTTCAACTCTTCTGTTTTTCATTTTTTATCCCTTTAAAAATCATCTCGTAATTTAGAGGAAATCTGGGAAAAAAACCCGACAGAAGTTGTTAACTTGCTATGGCATTCAATGTGAATTTTACCTTGTTTTTATTTTTTTTCTTTTAAAATTAATTTTTTAATATTTTTAGATTGTTTTGTTTTGTTAATATCAAATATAAATTTTAAAAAATAAAAAATATTATTCTAATATATTTTCAAATAAAAAAACAACCACTACTAAAACAACATTAATCACACTATTACAACTATCCATGAACCCATGCAAAAAAAACAATGGGTGAGAATCATGGACTGTTTTCCGAGCATGAAGAAAATAAGGTGTTCATTTTGGAATCTTCTTTTTCCAAATAATCAATAGCAGTAGCTCCAGACCACATGGGGATTTGGGACTGGTAATACCTTGATGGTGGAATGTCTCCACAACAAAACGGAACACATCAATCAAGCCAGCTTATCTCTTCTGGAGAAGTAAAATCCTAGTTGGTCTCAGGAGAGAGAGAGAGAGTCAAAAAAAGACAAAAAAAGAAAAAAGAAAAAAGAAAAAAGAAAAAAGAAAAAAGAAAAAGAAAGAGGACTTGCTGGGGGTACCTTGAAGACAAGCAAGGGCTTGACTGCAATGATTGTGTTGCCCATGCATGCTTTTGGTTTCTTCGCTGCTTTTAGTCATGGAAGATCGTGCCTGTCTGAGACAGCACAGCATAAATTTGCATTTTTTATTTTACAATTTATTTATTCATTGTAACTTAACTAAACAAATTATCTTTTTATTATTAATAATTATTAATTGCGTGTACTTTGTTTAATTATTATCCGAATTATCTCATTATGTCATGAATTTGAACGCATCACAGTTACAGTAACTTCATCGAAATTGCCTTTAAATGAATCATCATTATCTTCTTCTTCTTTGCAATCCACATTGAACTTTTTTACCCAGTAATGATTGCCTTCATTTAATTTTTTAAAAGAGGAAAAAAGTCATCATCTTCTAGACTCTTTTATTTTTACATTATAAAAAAATTTTAAAAAAATTAATCTTTTTTATTTTTTATTTACATCATATTAATTTCTCTATATTTTTACATAATTTGATGTACTGATATAAAAAAATAAATTTTTTTTAAAAATATTATTTTAATATATTTATAAATAAAAAACACGTTAAAAATTCATCAATATTATAATATTATATGAGGATTTAAAAAAAATATATATATATATATATATATATTATATGTCCCAGAATGCGTTGTGGCCAAGGACGAGTGAAAAGCAAGGGTCCCCGAAAGAAGGGGGACAAAGACCCTTGTCTTAAGCTGAAAGTTACATAACATACGATGTGTCTAAATCATGCCTAAGTATAATCTGGAGGTAAACTACTTCAACGCAATTTGTTTGTTGCCTCGATTTTAACGGTCAAATCTTGGAAGGATGACGTGGTTCCTTGCATCAGAAAAAAGGGGTCCAAAACGCCTTTTGCAGTTCACAAGATATATGGTCAAGACAAATGGGGGTTTGTTTGTGTTTTTTTTTTGCACAAGCGGTGGAGCAAAAATATTCTTTAATTTAATCCTTTTTTTGTGTCAATTCGACAAACAATCCCTTATACAAAATAATCTTCAATTTACCCCTATATTTCTCACATCCCATCAATCCAAACTAATTGAAACAAATTGCAAGCAATGTAGTCTCTCTTTATAGTATAAAATAGTCATATTTGATTTATAATTTTGTAGAATTGAATTGAAAATATAACTCATATAGAATGAATAATGTTGACATAAGGTTTTTTACGAGGGCTTATTTGCTGAATTGATAAGAACACAAGGGCTAGGTTGGTTTCCCACTCATTCTCGTGGCTAGGGCTTTTGAAGTTTTGGTTGGCGTCTTAATAAATTTTTTCTGACATATCAATTGTTATAAATGATAGCTCTTAGTAACTATAGAGGGTTCATGATTAGCTTTTCTACAGTCATAGCATCTTCATGGAGAGAAGCTATTTAAAAGAGCTAAATTAGTAATATAGTATTTTTATATATACACTTCAATGGAAAAAAACTATTTAAAAAATCCAATTATATTTTAATATATTTGATATTAATATAATTATTCATTAATAGTAACTAACTAATACAACTTCAATGGAACCATCTTTTCTTCATAAAAATATATTAAACAAATTCTTAGCTCTTTTGACCAACATGTAGGAATAAGTCTTCAACTTAGAAATGCTAATTTGGCTCTTCTTTTCTAGCTATAAAAATGAGGAATGAAAGTCGAAAAAATTATCTTTTCTTTTTAGTTTCTTTTTTTAGCTCTTCCTTTAAAGATATCCTTATAATTCTTATAAAGTAGAAAGTGTTTTAAGAGTTGTTGTTATATACTTTTTAAATGTATTTTTTTTAATATTTTTTAATAATTTTAATGTAATGGTGTAAAATATAAAAAAACAAATATAAAAACTTTATTTTAATATATTAAAAAAAAATCATCTTCCAACCACCACGATGTAAAACAAACTCATCGACAATAAGTAAAGAGCTGTAAATAGACTTTTCCCTTTGGGCTTGAAAGCAATGGCCCACTCAAAAAGAATGGAGGTCTAACACAATAATGGTAGCTAGTTCCCTGAAATTTCATTTTTTTAAAAATAAATTAATTTTTATATATTTTAAATTATTTTGATGTACTAATCTTAAAAATAATTTTTAAAATATAAAAAAACATCATTTTAATACATTTCAGCATAAAAAATATTTTGAAAAGCAACCGTAATTATATTCCCAAACAAACAAATGACAGTGATACTAGGAAGAGATCCTAAGCTTCTTTTATTATTTTTTTTTTATCAAGATCTACTTATTAAATGACAGTGTTTGTTATAAAAAAATTCAAATCATGAAAGGTAATTCTTATCAAATTTAATATTAAGATTATAATTATAAATTGAGTAATTGATAAAATTCTAATTACATGATGACACGTCACTTAATAAATAACTATAGTTTTTAATAATTCTTGGACACCTACAACATACTTTAATTCTTTTTCAATTTGAGATTAAATTGAGAGTCTGAGTGTTTTAATTATTTGCTCCTTAATTCATATTGAACTTAAATCTCCCTTTTCTTCTAGCCCATTGATCAAATGAAGTGCTTTAACTTCAAATAAGTTGAGATCCATCTTAAGAACTTTTATTATTTATTTATGTTTTTTACATGAATTTTAAAAACCATGTAAATTATACAATTTCAGGACCTTAATATTTTTCCAATTCAATTTTGATACAAAAAGTTTATTTTTGTAGTTCCAGGTTGAGAAATGAGAGAGAGGTTACTGGATTCTGGTGGTAAAAAGAAAAAAGTATCATTGACACCGATTTAGGCCATAAAAAGGACGATATTTGTGTCAAATAGTTTCATTTAATAAGGAGAGTTCATATTAAGTTTTTTTTTCCCTTTAAAGTTCGTGAAAAACATATATAAGCTCAGGTTGATTTTGATTTTTAGGGCGGTTTATTGGGTTTTTTGAGGCCATAAATAGATTTATCACGGTTCTTATGGTGTTTTAGATTAAAAATAGATTGAAAAACAAGTTTTTGGGTAAAAAAACTTGAACCCTGATTTTTTTATCACCACAGTGCCCCGAATCTGAGTAAATCAGACAACTTGTTGTCAACCTCAGTAGGTGATACATCGTCTGGTTTTTTTTCAAAATTCATTCGTCCTAGTAGCAAACAAAAAAAATTAGAACTTAATCATGCGGGGCTTGACAAAATGGGCCAGGTAAGCCAGACCAAATAACACTTGGCCTTTGCTCTCTTTTTTTCTATTTTTTTATAATTATTTTTTTATGGTTTTTTCTCTAATTTTTTTAATTTATATTTAAATTAGCACATCTTCTCTCTTTCATTTTGTTTGGAGAGCCTCTTTTAAATGATAATTATTATTTTTAGTTATGCATTTAAATTTTAAGAGTTTTTCTGATTCATCTATAATTTTTTTTTATCTTTTGTATGGATGAACTTTATTTTTTAAAATAAAAAATTATTTTCAAATAATATTTCTAATATGTGCAACATTGCATGATGTTTTTTTTTCCCTTTTGATTTTATTAAACTAATTTAATTTGTGTCTCTATTTCTATTATCGTTTACTTAAATAAAAAATTATTTTAATAAACAAATTTAGCAAATACAACCGGGTAAATATCATATATTTTGAGATTAAATATCTTGATCTACACATGTCTCTTGATTTTTTAAGTTTTATTTTTAGGTATCATTAATGACTTTTTATTTATTTATTCGAACGCATAGTTCTCAATTTATTTAATTTCATGTACGTATAATTTTTTTGATTTAAATTTAGATTTTTTAAACTATGAAAATACATTAAAAAACTTATATATATAATTTTTTTTATAAAAAATAAAAATATCTAACCCACAATAAAAGCACACCTCACGTAACTAATATTTTTTTTTAGAAGTTTGATCATTTATTTCTATGTCCATTTAAAATAACATTATAATAAAATAAAAGTATGTTGACATCAGTGTTGAAGTGGCTCAAAAATCACAACTTTCAAAACAGCTCCAAACCCTTGTACTGTAACATTATAATGTAACCTTTTGGGAGTTCCTGGCAGCCGGAAATAAGAAGCCTGTTGTTGAGCAATCGTGTTTGGTCAACTAAGAAGATTACGTGTAAAAAAGATTAGAACAAGTCAAACCAGAGAACCACCAGTTCCTACAGTATGCTAACCCGCATGCTATTTATTTTTCCACATATTAAGTATTGACCAAGTCTCCAGCTGCTCAAAAAGTCGCTAACAAACATAAAGGATGTGGACAATCGCCTTTATTAATCATGCGTCGTAAACAAAATCCGTTGCCGTACTACTACATTCGAAAATATATTAAAATATTTTTTAATTTTAGTAAATTTAATTTTCGATATTTATTTAAAAATACAATTGTTTTTTAAAATATTTTTTATTTAAAAATATATTAAAATAATATTTTTTATTTTCAAAAAATAATTTTTAATATCTACATAAAATATTTTGTTAACTTGTATTTGTACTGGGATTTTGTGAGATGGCTAGTGAGATGGTCTTTGTACTGGGATTTTGTGAGATGGCTAGTGATGCTAGCTAGCATCATGTGGTTAACAACTTCCTGTGGAAAAGTTGCGCATCAGACCAATTTCCAGACAGAAACTTGAGGTTAGGACAAGACAGAGACATGGAGAGAGGATTGGTTCCTTCCCGGAGACGAAGGGAATTTTCTATGATGACGCTGATGGAAAAGGGCAAGCCCTTTTATGACTTCTTCTGCTATCTTTTTCTTAATGATTAATTAAACTACAATAAACCCAGCAGAGTAGTGATTTTACCTGTAAAGATGGAGTCCACTCTCTTTAAGTAGAATAAAAAAAACACGCCTCATAAAAAGAAAAAAAAAAGAGAAAAAAATTATTTTTTTTAGTGTCAAATTTGTTCTTCAAAGTGTTGATTTATCTTTAGTGGTAAAATTATTAATTTTTTTTCTAAATTGTGTATTAATTTAATGTAAAAATAGTTTTTCAGTACTATGAGAATTTTATAGCAAGTTAATTAAAATAAAATTATAAATAAATGAAATAAAATATTTTTTAAAAAATATATTCTAGTTTATAGTATTTTCTCTCTTGTACTCTTGATCGTTTTACTTGATGATTTGGTTTTTCTTGTAATTATAATTTTAATCTATCTCAAAGAAAGAAAGGGAGGTAAGTTATGCGGGGCGAAGGGATGGGGGCTCATTAAAGTAGTGTTTGATATTGTGGTAGTACCATAGTAATTACTTTATAAAGTGTTTTTATTTTAAAAACGTATTAGAATAATATTTTTTTTATTTTTAAAATTTTATTTTTAATATCAGCACATAGAAACAATTTAAAAACACTAATAAAATTTGATTTAAAATAAAAAAAATAAAAATATATTATTTTAAATTATACAAAATTAAAATTTAAAACACAATTATAAATAACATCCGGTATAAATAATAAATAATAGAAGATACTATAATAACAAACATTCTCTGGAAAAGCATTTTAGGCTTTAAATGAGTGTTAGAAAACAATTAATTACTACTATCAAAGAAAAAAACAATGAGTTACAAGGTAAAAGGAAAAAATTAAAAAAAATAAGAATTATAATTTAATTTAAATTTGATGGATATTAACCCAATTCAAATAACATATTTTTTTTATATAAATAATAGATATGATATAAATATTATAAAATTCATTCTGAAACTAACATTTTTTTGTTGAATATTAAATAATAATTGAATAATAAATAGTATAAATTCAATGAATAAATATAAATTTTGAAATTTCTTATTTAATAAATAATAAATAAAATATAAATATAAAGAAACTCGACCGCAAAATACCGATTATCATCCCACTCCGGAAGAAAAGTCCTTAAAACCGTCAATAAAGTAGGTGGCGCGAAAACAACGGTCCCCTTCTCAACTGAAAAACCGCCCCTTGCATTCCTTCCCTCTCCCTCATTTTTCATTCAAAACCTTCTCTTCTTTTCTTTATTTTATTAATTTACATGTTACTCTCCCTCCCTCCCTCCCCCTCTCTCCAAAACTACAATCGATGCACTCCCATCACCGGAATTTTCTCTCCCCGACCACCGTTGACTCTCTCTCATCTTTGTCTCTGGCGATCTCTTGAAGCGGCCAGAGTCTTTCTCTGATCAATTTCGATCTTTTTTCCAGGATACTGGAGCGGTATTAACAGAGTTAATTATAATTGACAAGTCTCCTACTTTCCATCATCAAAAGACAGTTTGACTTGTGTCAGTAATGAAAGGTGAGAAATCTTCCCTTCCTTTAACATAAATATATTAAATTTTTACCCTTTTGCCAGTTATGGAGAAACCTCGATCTCTTTCTTACTTTTTTTTTCCTTTTTGGGGGGATGGGTTAAATTCTGTTTTTAATCAGAATTTTGAGAAATGTAAAATGTTTGTATGGTGTATCTTTCTTCTGCCATTTCTGAGAGATTTTTACAGTTCTCTCTCTCTCTCACTCTCTCTCTCTTTATCACTGTATTACTTGTCTTCCATATCAGAGACATAAACCTGCCAAATAGATTCTTTATTAAAAATCCAAACTTTTCATTAAATCTTTCTGGGTTTTCATGGATCTGTGCAACTAAATCAAGAAATAAGGATTTCCCCAGTGGTCAAAACGTAAATAGTATAATACACCAAGCTCTGCACTTAAGGGAATCAGTTCTACGATCTAGTATAACTTAAAAAGATTTTTACTACTGTGAATTAATACTTAATAATTATGAATTAGTGAGTGTGAGTAAGTAGTAGTAGTTCATGGGGATGGGCAATGATCTTGCTTGCACGTGGTCCTCCATGTCTGTTCCCATAACCCCCAAGAACATTAGCACCTGCAACTTCAATCTTCTAATCATTAAACTATTTTAAATTATTTGCATAAGAACAGATCACATTATTTCCAATGTTTTTTTTTCTTTCTTGTACTGATCTAGTTTCACTAGATGACAATTCAAGAAAACTCAGGTTAGAAAATGAAGAACAGTTGAAATTAATTCACCATGGGATGGATCCCAATGAGGTAACTCTTTGTTTCATTAATGCCCATCACAGTTTATATTTGAACAAATATCTGCAATTTTATTTCTTATCCAAAAACATGTTAAGAACACTTGCGATGGACAGAGTCGATTTGGACAGTTAGTGCAGATCACACACAATTACCTTATTTTACAGAGTTTTAAACCCTAACACCCATATTAATGGGAATCACAGTTTCATCCTAAGATATGGTGTTTATGTTTATGCTAATTTTAGCACAGGGAGTTATGGATAAATATTGAAGGTGAAACAAATAATTTTTTTTTTCTTTGTTGATGTTTTGTTTTTTTTAATTAATAGGAGTGTTTGGGTCAGCTTGCGTGTACTTTAACTAATCTCATGGATCCTAAAATTAATGACCATGTAAATCTCTAGTGGTTATAAAATTTTATGGAACTCGAACTGATAATCTTTAAAAAACAAACATAGAACTTAATTAGTTGAGCTTCGTTTTTTCTTTGTTGATGTTTGCTTATATATGGTGAGTTTTGAAATTACATGGAAATTTAATTTATTTTTATATTTTTAAATGGTTTTAATATTTTTAGATATTAAAAATAATTTTTAAAAATAAAAAATATTTTTCAAATATACTTTTAAATAAAAAATAGTCTAAAAATATCTTTTACACCCACACCTCCTCATCATAAAAAGAAGTAAAAAGAGAGGGAGAAGGAAACGGGGAAAGAGTTGGGTAATGCTGTGCTGGCGAGTGTACCTCAATTGCCAGCCCAGCCGACAATGGCACTCCCGTGAGAGGGAGTGAAAAATAAAAGAAAAAGAAAAAACAACCATTCTTATCCTACGCACCCGTTTTTGTTGTCTTTTATCCTATCCTATGCCTCTCCATCACAGTAGTCCACTCTTCAGTCTCCCCATTTTCACAGGGGACCCCTTAGACCAAGAGTTAGTTTTATTTCAACCCAAAAAAACAGTGATGACCGTTAATGCACGTTGTGCCACTCTCCGGATTTTTCTGTGCCACATTTTGGCCCCAGATGGTGTTTTATCGTAACCATTGCCTAGACTGTTTGTCATGGCCTGATCTGCTTGGATTCGGGCTTATTTTGATGAAAAATCAATACGCACTTGCATTTATTTATTTTTATTCTCAAATTCATAATCTTTCAGATCCGAGTCTCTGTAAAGATGTAAGCTTTTTTCAAATTTTGGGGTTTCTTTTTCTTTTTTATTGGTTTATATTCTTTGCTGTTTTTACTGCCATTCTCTAGTATCTTTACTTTACTTTTCTTTCTGGTTATGTGCATTTGTGGCAGATTTATTGCAGGGAAAAGGATCTTCTTTATGAGCAATTTGTGTGATTCCTTTCAATGTGGTATACTTGAAAATGAAGCTGTCAAATTTGGTTGTTTAATTATGTGAAAGAATCCATAAATGTGGTCTAATTTGGATAGTTTTTGATGGATGTGTGTGAATTAGAGAAGCACACAGCAGTTCTTGATAAACCAAGACCTCCCTTGGTTTCAGCTGAAAGAAACAGCAATGCAACCGCAGCAGCAGCCACCCGCCGTCCTCGGACGAGGGAAGTTAGTTCCAGGTACAAATCATCCTCTCCAACAACACCTTCTGTTGCTAGGCGTTTCCCGTCACCAAGCCTCACTAGAACATTGCCTACACCTTCCCAAGTGTTGCCTAAAAGATCTCAATCGGCCGAGAGGAGGCGCCCTTCATTTCCACCTTCACCCCCAAACCCCTCCACACCGGTTCAAGATTCATCAGTAGATGTGCAATTTCCATCTAGAAGGCTAAGTTCCGGTGGCCGGTTACAAGAGAGTTTATGGCCTTCTACAATGAGAAGTCTTAGTGTTTCATTTCAATCAGATAGTATTTCTATTCCTATCAGTAAGAAGGAAAAACCAGTTAATAATGTCACCTCCGATCGAACATTGAGGCCTTCTTCAAATGTAGTTCATAAGCAGGCCGAAATGCCTACTGGGTCCCGAAAGCCTACACCAGAGAGAAAGAGGAGTCCTCTTAAAGGGAAGAATTCGCAGGATCAATCAGAGAACGCTAAACCAGTGGATGGCTTACATTCTAGATTGATTGATCAGCATCGATGGCCTAGTAGGATAGGTGGGAAGGTATCGTCGAATACATCATTGAATAGAAGTGTGGATCTCACTGATAAGAGTGTGAAATCTTTGTCAACTCCAGTTGGAATTGGATTATCTTCACTCAGGAGAACTCCCACACCTGATAGTGTAATAAAACCTTTACAAGTTTCTGCTAGTGATACTGCGAGGATATCGCTAGAAGAAATTGGCATGGTGTCTGAGGTGAATTCAGTTGGTGATAAATTGCAGCGGATAACTGGGGCTCAGAAACTTGTTGCATCAAGTTTATCGGACAGAATATCATTGGCAAGTCCTGCAGTTAGATCTCAGTCCTTGCCAACTCCTGGATCGCGTCCTGCATCACCAAGTAGGACTTGCATTAGTAGAGGTGTAAGTCCAGCACGGACAAGACCATCTACTCCTCCTACAGGGGTTAGCCCATCTCGGATAAGGCTATCAAGTGTCTCCAGTCAATTCAATAATTCTACTTCTGTGCTTAGTTTTATAGCGGATTTTAAAAAGGGGAAAAAGGGTGCAAGCTATATTGAAGATGCTCATCAGATACGACTTCTATACAACAGATATTTGCAGTGGAGATTTGCTAATGCCCGGGCAGGGGCTGTTCTTTACTTTCAGAAGGTGACCGCCGAGGTAGTAATCATTTACCGACTTCCTTAGAATGTAGGTTTCCTGAATCTGCCATTTATCTTAATGTTTTGTTAATTGCATGGAACTTTTGATGCCATATTTCATGTGGGCCTTCTTTCACTAAATATAATTCTAGCCATATGGTGCCTTTAGTCATTATTCAAGGCAATATTTTCTTAGTTTCAGTCCTTTTTAGTGGCTACAGCTATTAGATTTCTTTTTATTAAAAAACACAGAAAGTTGTATGCTTGTTTCGAGTAATGCAAAACCATGGGGAAAAAAGAATGGTGTTCTGGTGAAGAAAAAATAGGGTTGGTTGTTAAAATGCACCGCTATTTATGGTTCAATAGGCCTTTTATGTTTCAGTGATTTTTAATTGAAGATGAACCTTGGCTTATGAATAGAGCATGATTAAGCTTTTGTTCTTAAATTTGATGTTCAAAGAGAATTTCCCTTCCTTTGATGTTTTAAATTCACAAAACATGTTTTGATGGTGCAGAGAACCTTATACAACGTTTGGGACACCACTTTAGCTTTGTGGGATTCGGTAATCAGGAAGAGGATCAATCTCCAAAAGCTAAAATTGGAGCTCAAACTGAATGCAGTATTGACTGATCAAGTAATGCCTCTCTTTACCATGACGTTACTGTTTTAGTATTTCACAACATGATCTAATTGTTTCTATTTATCTGCTGAATGGTTTTCTCTGTCAATATGTTGTAGGTTGTGGTTCTTTATGGCAACCAATATGTGTTTTAGATTGATTTATTTCGTTCTAATCCTTAATTGTCATTAATTTAATTTTAAATTATATAAATAGAAGTTGCAATCATTTCTACTTGAGGGGAATGAGGGAAAAAAACTATATTCAAATCCATGATTGTAATGACCTGCAACAAGGGATCCAGGTTCTGTCTGCTGAATGTGGATAAGCACTTTTCATTAAAACACTTAACGTGTAGGTAGTATGTCAAGTGTTTGGGAGAAAGATTAGTTTTAGTCCTATCTAAATGTTCATGCTATCTAGCATCAACTTAGATTAGAATTGTTTAAGGTTCTTGCAACATACAGGGTAAGCAAATATTTGTGACGAAGCACCTGCCATCGTAACTTATTGTCTACAGAAATGGAAGAGTAGGGGGCTTCCAATCAATCATGTGCAAAATACGCCTATATGCATCTGGGAGATCTTGAATTATATGGGCAGATCGAAGGTTAACAGTTGTTGAATAGGGGAGCTTTGAAAAGCAGTTTTTTGAAGCTGTAAGTAATCACTTGGCAATTTTATTCTCAGTGAAATGTGGATTTCTGATATTTTTGGCGGGGAAAGAAAAGTGTTGATTTGAAAAAGAAAAAAGTGAATTGCTATCCCTTCTCTTCTGTAAAATTAGTTTCATGGGATTTGAATTGAAAATGATAATCCATTTGTTTCTCTGAGGTGAACACCACCATGCTCCTGTTCTATGAATGTGTAGTGCCCAGAGCATGGTGAAGTTGGAAAGATATGGTTGAATCGAATTTACACTAGGGCATTTGAAATTTTGAAAAGCAGTGAATGTATAATTTGAAATCTATATTTTTAAATAGAACATTGTAGTGGTTTGGGCATCTATGAAAAAACAAGTTCTTGCACAAGGAGCAAGCCAGTAAAATGCAAGGGCTGTTGAACTGGACTGGACTGTGATTGATCTTCTCCAATCTCTCAAAACCCACAGTTGGATAGAATGCGGAGAGGAAGGAGAAGAGTAGAAGTTCATGAGGGAAAAACATTATGAGTTTCTATGGAATGGTTGTTCACAAATACTTTAGTTATTCAGTTGCATCAACTGATGTTATAATTGGGTGATTAGCTGATAACAACAAGAGCTTTCTCTTTCTATGGTAAAATCAAAGCGCGCGCACTCGCACTCACAAAAAAGATATAAGCAGTCCATTTCATGTCTTTATTATATGCGGCTTATATGAACTGGTACCCCATCAAACAAAATAGAAGCATTTGTGAGAAGGCAGTTGTAAGATGGGTTGAAGTTACTGGAGACATTAGGCTGTGTGAATCAGGGGCCAACACCAGTATCTGTACGGAGAGGATAGATTCTGGTGAGAACTTGTAAGAGATGAGCAAAAGACCAAAGGGAATATAATATAACTTGGTTATGCCAGAATCAAAACAAGATGGCCTTTATCTTAATGAACAAGAGCATCTGCAGGGAGACAAATTGCAAGAGATTTGGTTATTGTCAGCTTTGCTTCAGAATTGTTAACTTCCAGCATCTTGTTTCTGGATTAAATGTGGCTCTAAAAATGATGGGGAAGAAGTTTGATTCCACGCTAGTGGGGAACTTTATCTTATGGTATGCTAAAAATCGAGCACTTATTGGTTGTTTGTTGTCTGAAAAATAATGTACATGTTATTATTTGACAAAATGTGGTTGCTTTTCAAGTTTTTAATAGATAAAATAGGGTCTTAAGCTGGTTTAAAATCCAACACATCGGAAGAATTCTCTGCTGTTGTAGGATCAAGTTGATGTTGAAGAAAACCAGCTTAGTTTCCTGTTATATTCTCAATTCTATAGATGTACTTCTTACAAAGAAACATGTTCATGTGAAAAAGATACCCTGGTTGGAGTCAACTTCAAACATCTTGGTGGTCAATTTCATTTCAAAATTTATTTTAAATTTGTTCAAGTTCTTTATTCATGCATCATTTCCTAAACTAGTTTCGAACCGAGGTTTAGTCTTGCTGAGTTGAATCCAATTGAGTTACCCTATTATCTAATTGCTATGCCAATTGATTCAGATCGCCTACCTTGATGATTGGGCTTTACTTGAGAAAGATCATATTGATTCTTTATCTGGGGCTGTGGAAGATCTGGAGGCAAGCACTCTTCGTCTTCCAGTGACTGGTGGGGCAAAGGTATGTTTTGTTTTAACAGAAAATCGGAAGTGATTTCTGGAGAGAGAAATTATGGACATTGATGTCATTATTGGTGCTGTACTTTTTCAGGCAGATATAGAATCTTTGAAGGTTGCTATTTGCTCAGCTGTTGATGTGATGCAGGCAATGGGATCTTCCATATGTTCTTTACTTCCAAGAGTGAGATACATGTCTTAGCTATCTCTCTTTCAATTTTGTCAATTAATGCGTAAAGCGTGATGATGAGGTTTCCCCCCTTAGTTCTCATTTGAGCTGCATGTTCATTTTACCATTATATGAACCATGATTCGTTAATCAGTTCCCACTTGATGGTTGAAGTGGATAACAAGGGAAGAGATAGCTGGAAATAGATTGGCAAATTGAATTTTTATTTTTATGGACCATGCTCACCTTGTTGTTTAAGCTCCTTTTATGACTAAGAATCACTCATTTGAAGTGCAAAATCAAACTCTTATCAATTCTTTCATGGATTTTTTCTTCATTTAGTTTAACTCTTTAAATTTTAAATTGAATTAATTCCATTTTAGGCTACGCTTCTCAATTTCCAATGCTCTCCTCAAACTACATACTGTTGTTGCCAAAATTATTTGCAGATCTAATGCTTATTTGTGGTTCTTTTATTATATTTTGTGTTATAGGTGGAGGGGATGAATGCTTTGGTATATGAGCTCGCCATTGTTGCAGCACAAGAGAAAGCCAAGCTTGATCAATGTGAAGCTCTATTGGCGTCAACAACAGCTATGCAGGTGAGAACGAAAACGCATGCTGTATTACTTGGGTTTTCGTGGGGGGGGGGGGGCGGAAGCGTAGCGAGATACCCACTACAACGTGCTAAATATTTCATGTGCCATATTTCTCTTTAAGCAAAACAGTCTTTTGGTTCTGTGCATTAGAAATCTTAACTGCTCGTGGATCAATTTCCTTTTCTGTTCTTTTTACCAAACTTCTGTCTAGAAACACTTGAGAGAATTATTTATTGAGGATGGAACTTGATACAAGTAGATAAGTTCAAGCTTTGTTTTGGCTTGAAGAATCCCATCATTTGCAAGGTTCCGATAAAACCCAACAATCCAATCCCAGCAAACATGTACTAGAACAAGCTTATATTGTATTTCTATGGATTGATAAACTGTTTATGTTCCGGCTGTCATGGCCGCCCAACATGCTTTAAAACATGTTTGCTGCATGGTGGGGGTGGTTAGGTCTGGATTTGAGTGTTGCCCTTGTAAATGCAGAGCAAAACCCTTGTCAGTCAATAAATTGCTGTCGCATTACCTGTCCTATCAGAACTTGTTCATGCAGCATCATCCTAGTTAAGTTGTATCAATTGTTCGAGCTTTTTATTTATTTGATATGGTTGAGGAATGGCAGTGCTACCTGGTTAGATATTCAAGTTGTTGGGATTAATCAATACTGTCTCTCTCTCTCTCTCTCTCTCTCACGATTGTCTTCACCAGATTAATTATTACACATGTGGACAATCTGGTCTGTCCTCTATCAGATTGGCTGGCCTAGATCAGTCCATCATTACTTGTATGGCTTGAAAGGATGGTCTTCTAGCAAAAACAAAAAGTTCTATTTTTTGTCTCTGGGCAAGCATGTAGCTGGGGTCCTTGCATATATACGTAAAACACCTGTGGAAAAAATCAAAATCATTCAGTTTTTTAGTTTTTCTAGCTAGCTTGTCGTGCACATTTTTTGGGTTTTTTTTTTCTTTTATTTTTTTTTAAAAATACTATTGTCGTGGAATGTATATATTGGATATATCTAATTGCTTTCAGCATCAAGCAGGTAGAGGAGTACAGCATTAGGACTCATCGTATACAAACGAAAGAAGCTCTGGAGAAGCAACCACCGCCACTCATGGCCATGAAAACACCTTCATGGCCCTGATCAACCACTAGACTAACTTTTCTTCACTCGGTAGAGATAAATTTACAGGGTCTTCTCTGGTCAAATGTAAATTGATTTTTTTTTTCATCTTAACTTCAATGGGGAAATTTATTTTGTTTTATTCTCTCTTTTTTTTTTTCCAGTAGTGAGCCTTCGGCTCCATCTTTTCCTGTAATTTTCTTGTATCAAGAGAATGGAAAGAAAATGAGAAGGAAGGAAAGGATTGGAAATTCAATGTAGAAGCAGATCTCAGATAAGTAAAAAAAACAAGTTTCATATCCTGTGTTTCCCTGTATATATATATATATATATCACACCATTGTTATCTTGTGCTAGTGCTCGTCAGTGGAAGGAAATGAAAGAAAATAATATGTTTGGTGTTGATATTGCTTCATAAAAAAAAATTTGGCTGCAAAAGCAAAGGCATTAATTATGCATTTTTTTTTAAAGAGCATTTTTCAGCTGAAAAACGTAAGTGTTGAATTTGAGTATTAAGATTATAACTATTTAGCCCAAGTTTTGTTGCGGGTCAGCTCGGCTAATAAGTCAATAATTACATAAAAAACATGAACTTTGTTATTTTTATCTCCAAGCAATGAAATATTTGAAATAATGATTAAAAACTTTACTAATATATTAACAAAATTAATAGACCATCATAAGTGTAAACAAATAAAAAAACAATTGGTGTGACCTCTTTGATCTAGAGGCCAAGAGTAAATTGATCGGTTTACTTTAATGGTGATATGGTTAAAAAAAATTACAAGTTATTATTTTAACCTTGCTTAACCATAGCTATAAAGTGAAACAATAAAATATCAAGGGATTAAATAAAAAAAATTAAAGGGGGGAATAAAATGATGATATATTATATTAACCCAGGTTAATAAGTAAATTTTACAACCCGAGTAATGGACATGATCATAATAAGTTAACCCAGTTAGATAATATATTTCTTTTCTTTTCTTTTCCTTATTCTTTTTCTGGCGGAGCCTTCATTGGATCTTAATTGACCACTAATTGGATTAAATCTGGAAATAAATTGAAGTCTTATAAAAAAATTGAAGATGAAATTAAAAAAAATTATATTATATCGACTCGATCAATTTAAATAAAAAAAAAAATTATGACTTGAGTCATGGACATGATCTCAGTTAAACATAATTTTTTTTAAACTAAATGATAAAAGATAATGAAACTATATATATTTTTTTATTTTAAGTTAAATAAAAAAACTAACAATAACAAAGAGTTAAATTGTATTTCTTTTAAAATTAAAGGGAAAATAAATTAAACAACAAAAATAAAAGCTTGAGATATTATGTCTTAACCCGTCATAACTTTGATATGTGCCAAGGTCCAAACCAGATCTAATAATTTTTTTTAAAAAAATTCTTATGCACAAAAACACCCTTCTAAAACAGAGCCAAGGACCACGAGCCTAGTGACCCTGCATATATGTACCCTATAAAAAGAGCCCAGGCACGCAATACTAGTGGCTTATATGTGTGTGTGTGTGTGTGTGTGTGTATTCTTTTAAGTTGCTCACTCTTTTTTTATATATAAAAAAATCATTAGATGATGTGTCATTTATTTGCTCATATTTTGGTTATTACAATGATAGTTGGAAAATTAAGGCAAAATCATTTTCCCTCTAAAAACTCATTTTGTAACCCATTTTAACCTCACAAAAAACCATCAAAACACCTATAAACCAATTTATTAACCATGAAATTCATACGCTCCATAGACGGAGCAAAAAGTGGAGTCTTGGTCAGAGCAAGCCGCTCCATTCTATTACCAGACAAAATTTGGAGAAGCTCACCCGAAACTAGAGCTAGAAACGCATTATTTCATTTCGTTCCCGTTCTTCAATTCCTTCTTCTCGAATCCAAGGGGGACTTCTCATATTTAGAATCTTTCTGCGGTGTGTCTCCCAAGTTAGATAACTTTCCCCGCTGTCCTTCTTTCAGTCGGTCCAAACTTCCTTCTCTTCTGGTTAGTCCTATAAATAGGTAATCGGATCGGCAACAGGCTTTATGTGGGTTCAATACCAATGAAAAAGGGATCTTTAAGAACTTTGTATAGCGTATGGCTTTGGAGTCGACCCTGGTAACAAAGAAGGAATCCATAGAAATCCAAAAAAATGATCCTAAAATACAAAATCAAATTGGGTTAGATTTTTCTTTCTCGATTTTGATCTACTTTGTAGGTATTATTGAGGTTGTAAACAACTACCATTGAACTACTTTCTTCAAATGAAACTCGTGAATACCAAGATAAATTAATTTGGTGACCGTAATTTGCAAAAACAATGAATTTCTCTTTCTATATTGAAATCTAGTGAAACTTTCTCTTTCTTTTATAAACTAGGGACTTGAAAATAATAAAAAAAAAAGTTTTGTACCAAAATTAAATTTAGAAGAATATAAGTAACCGAATAGTTCTAATTTTTAAAATTAAAGGACTAAAATATACCTTTCTCACCAACTTTAAACACACCTCCTCTCGTCTTTTTTATGCTGCTCCTCATTCTTTTAATTTTTCTTTTAGTCAGCAAATACAAATCAATTGGCTATTAACTTTGTAACTAAATGACTCAATTGATGAAAACAAAAGTTAAAGGGCCAAAAAAAAAATGCTCCAATCCATAATGTATTATGAGTTTCTAAATAGTGTTTAACACTATTAAACACCACCCTCACTTTTTAGTTTATTTTTTATATTAAGACGTTGTTTGTTTTTGTTTTTTAAAAATACTTTTGAAAAAATTTGAAATTTTTTATTTTTTTCTTTGTTTCAAATTAATATTTTTTTTTAGTGTTTTTAGATCATTTTAATACATTGACATAAAAATAATTTTTAAAAAATAAAAAAATATTATTTTGATATATTTTTGACTGAAAATACTTTCAAAAGCAACCGCAACCACACTTGCCAAGTATAAGTGCCTGTTTTTTTCTTCTTTTGGAAATCTCCTAATCTTTATATTCATCTTCTTTTTTATTTATTGGAATCAAACATCCCAATTCCCATAACATAAATTACATGGTCTATTAAAAAAATGAAATATCTTAAAAGTTAAACAAAGCTAATAATTTTCTAAAATATATATATATATATATATATATATATATATATATATATATATCAAAAAGTACTTTGACCAATAAAATGTCTTTATGCTAGATACACCAACGAAACGACATCGCAAGAGGTCAGTCACATCTCCACGAAAACGACCTTGTCGTTCAACATGAAACAATAATCGTTTCGCATAAAAAGACAAAAACAGAAGGAAAAACCCCTGTAGGCTGAAGGCTATGGACCTGGTGTCTCGAGGAGAGCTCTCTTCAAGTCTCCAGCTCCACCCTCTCCCCCTGTCTCTTCTTCGTTAACAACCAACCAACCAGCAACAAAAAAATGAATAACCAATCCTCAGTTGCATAGGAAATAGCAGAAAACACTCAGATGTCTCTCCCAAAAACCATACTAGCATCATCGACGGTAGCTAAAACTTGCTATTACATACCTCGTACCCGCGATTTCTTTCTCAATCTCCTCAGAAAAGCTGCCACCCTCTCTCACTTAACCCAACTCCAAGCCCAGCTAATCCACCACAGCCTCCTCCTAAACGACATTTCCATCGCCACCAAACTCACCCACAAATTCTTCGACTTCAATGCCACTCTCCACGCTCGTGCACTCTTCTTCTCCGTCCCGAAACCGGACCTTTTCCTCTTTAACGTTCTCATTAAAGGCTTCTCCACCAATAACAAGCCTTTGTCGGCGATTTCTCTGTTTACCCATTTGAGAAAAAGCACTCGTTTAAAGCCCGATGATTATAGTTATGCTTTCGTTGTTTCGGCTGCGGCGAGTCTTGGTGATGCTAGAATTGGTGGGATATTACATGGAAAGGCAATAATTGATGGGTTTGGTTTGGATTTGTTTGTTGGGTCTGCCCTTGTCGACTTTTATTTTAAAATTTGGCGGGAAACTTTAGCTATTAAGGTGTTTGATAGATTGCCTCAAATAGATACTGTTTTGTATAATACAATGATATCTGGGTTTGTTAAGAATTCTTGTTTCGAGGACTCAATTAGAGTTTTTGGAGATATGGTTTTGGGTAATGGGCCCAGGTTTGATCTAACTACAGTTATAGCTGTTTTACCTGCTGTGGCTGAGTTACAAGAGTTGAAATTAGGCATGCAAATTCTGTGTTTGGCTATAAAGTGTGGTTTCTATTCTCATGTTTCGTTGCTTACGGGCTTGATTTCGTTGTTCTCGAAATGCGGGGAAGTTGAGATTGCGAGGTTGTTGTTTGGGGAGATTCGTAAGAAAGACTTGATTTCTTGTAATGCAATGATTTCAGGGTTTACTTGCAATGGCGAGACTGAGGATTCGGTGAGGTTGTTCAAAGAACTGCTTAGTTCTGGAGAGAGAGTTAGTTCAAGTACTATTGTGGGGTTGATTCCTGTGTATTCTCCTTTCGGTCATTCATATCTTTGTAATTGTATCCATGGTTTTTGTGTGAAACTTGGTATCGTTTCCCATTCTTCTGTTTCAACTGCATTGACTACTGTTTATTGTAGATTGAATGAAATGATATTTGCAAGGCAACTTTTTGATGAATCAGCAGAGAAGACTTTAGCTTCTTGGAATGCAATGATCTCGGGTTGTACCCAAAATGGTTTAACAGATGCAGCAATCTCCCTTTTTCAGACGATGCAAAAAAATAATGTCAATCCAAATCCAGTTACTGTTACCAGCATTCTTTCGGCTTGTGCTCAAATTGGAGCCTTAAGTCTTGGAGAATGGGTACACAGTTTAATTAAGAGCAATCGTTTTGAGTCCAATGTCTATGTTTCAACGGCTCTGATTGACATGTATGCAAAGTGTGGGAGCATTACAGTAGCTAGGGAATTATTTGATCTGATGCCTGAGAAGAATGAGGTGACTTGGAACGCCATGATTTCTGGTTATGGTCTCCATGGGCACGGGCAGGAAGCACTAAAGCTCTTTTACGATATGTTGTCTTCTTCTGTTAAACCCACTGGTCTCACTTTTCTCTCTGTATTGTATGCTTGCAGTCATGCTGGGTTAGTGAAAGAAGGAGATGGAATTTTTCACACTATGGTCCATGACTTCGGCTTTGAACCATTAGCCGAGCATTATGCATGCATGGTTGATATCCTTGGACGAGCTGGACAATTGAAAAAGGCTTTGGAATTTATCAAGGCAATGCCCGTTGAGCCTGGTCCTCCCGTGTGGGGTGCCCTGCTTGGAGCTTGTATGATCCACAAGGACACAAACCTAGCTCATGTAGCTTCTGAAAAGTTATTTGAATTGGACCCAGAAAATATAGGATACTATGTCTTAATGTCGAATATCTATTCAGTAGAGAGGAAATATCCACAAGCTGCTTCAGTAAGACAAGTAGCTAAGAAGAAAAGGCTAGCAAAGACTCCAGGCTGTACATTGATTGAGATTGGTCAGGTCCCACATGTCTTCACATCTGGTGACCAGTCCCATCCACAATCAAAGGCAATCTATGCAGAACTAGATAAATTGACTGGAAAGATGACAGAGGCAGGATTCCAGACAGAGACTACCACTGTTTTGCATGATCTGGAGGAGGAAGAGAAGGAACTGACAATGAAGGTTCACAGTGAGAAGTTGGCCATTGCCTTTGGCCTTATCTCTACTGAACCTGGAGCTGAAATTAGGATTATCAAGAATCTCCGAGTTTGTTTAGACTGTCATAATTGGACTAAGTTCTTGTCAAAGATCACAAAGAGAGTTATTGTGGTAAGGGATGCCAATAGATTCCATCACTTCAAAGATGGTCTCTGTTCATGTGGAGACTATTGGTGAAAAAAGATGTCCTGCTTCAATCTTTTCAAGTCATTTCAGGATAGCAGATATTTTCTGGTAAGTAAATGCTTTTCATGTTGTGATACCATGAGAGATTAAACAAAATAACAGTTCAGTCAATTTGGTTTTCTGGGTTGCACTTTTGAACTTATCCTGTTGCTTCTAGGTAATCGTAGGAAAATTTCTTAACAAATCTACGCGTTGCATTTTAGTGAAAAAGGAAATTGTGTTTCAAATAAGCTTCATGACCTATTTCATGCATTGTTTTTCCTCCATGTGCTTTGTGTATATATCAACGAAATTCTCCAACGCTTTTTTGCATGCTGTTTACATTATCTGGAACTAGAACACGAAGGTTGTTTATTATCCTCCCTCAGTTATCTGAAATCTAGTTTATTGAAGAGTTTGGACAAGAGCCAATTGGAAGTTCTTTTGGATATCAGTAAATGCTATTTTGAACATAAAATGATGAACAATTGCTGAGGCTTGCATCATGGCTATTCTCAAAGAGAATAGAAAATGTCATCCTTGTAGCCACAACCTTAAGAGTAGTGCATAAGCCTCAAATCTTCACTGTAGGTTTGCCTTTCAGATTGACCTTGAAAACTTTCATACATTACCTTCTTTTCCATTTCTTCCCCTCATGGAATTCACGTTCTTTTCCAGCAGAGATTGGCATAACATATACGAACTATGTTTGGTCTGTGCATTTGGGACCTCATCAGATATTCAAGGAACAAGCAGAAATGGACTGCGGTATAAATAGATAACAGCATGTTCCAGCATAGGATCCTTAATCAATAAAGGATTATAATTTGAGTTCTTCTAGTGAAGATCTTCCCAAGAAACACCAGGCTTGCTTTGACATTCATGTTCATGCACTTGGAGGTTTCTTGATTGACAAGGAACGAAGTTTTCAAACATTTTAGGTGAATTTTTAATATAAGCCATCATTGACACATGCTCCATGACTTATGAGATTTATTTACTGGCCCAGGATGACTTGTGAGACTTTCAAAGATTGAGATTCTTGGTGTTTTGAGATAGGTGCAGTGGTTAGAACTTTTGCAATCCAAGTGTATAAAGCAGAATTATGCACTCCTTGGGGCTGTTAGTGTGAACGTGTGATAAGGAAAATGTTTTTCATTTCAATTACAAAACTGGGTTCAATGCTCGTTGCTATACAAGATTTTCACTCTAATTTTATTCCTTGGGCATCTCCATTTTGTCGGTTACATCGCATATCGTATTCCCATAGAAGCAATATGTACATGTATATTCTAGAGATGCACAAATCAACTAGAAAACAAGCACACATTTAACAGTTGATTCCACATTGCTTGGTGTCAGGTCCCTTGGTTTTCATCACAAATGGATCGATTCGGACCCATAGCAAGGAGAAGATGGAAGCCAAGAGCACTGACCATATAACAACAATAGTGGGTGTCCTGTTTTGCCTCCCCATTAGACCTTTGAGGAATGGGTAGAGATGGACAATCACCCAGAAGGCAAAGAAGAGCTTCCCAAATAGAGGTCCCCATGACTGATACCCATTGTTTATGGCATCTGAGACTCCAGCAACAACTCCAACGAGGTTGATGATTAAGATAGTGGTTGGAGGGATAAGCAGGGTTGTCCATTTAAATGCGTATAGTTCTCCAAAATCGTCATCATCTGTTGCCTTGGATGTGACAGTGAAGTTTGTGTCGATACCAGCTAATACTTTCAGAAGACCTTGGACAACAGCAAAGAGGTGAGCTGATACACCACCTATAACCCAGAATTGCTCGTTTCTCCACCATTCCTCAATGCTTACTCCGCTCCATCTTAACTCAAGAATACCCGTTGAAAAGATTGACAAAAACAAGCCAATGAAGAAAAGACTCGCAAAGGTGCTTATCTGGATCACAAACAAATTGAGAACATGTAATGATATTGTTATAAATGAACAAAATCATGTTCTCGTGTTAACATAGCATTTGAAAACATCTTATTGTTACTTCAGAGTTCAATTCCAGTATCGTTTTTTGTAATGGTTTTGCCTTTTAAAGCTTTCCGTTGTGTTTCAACGGAGGAAATAACAATTGTATCATTACCTCTGGCATGATGAATTTATCAGTAAGCAGGCAGATGGCGGGGAGGCAACAGTAGGCAACGAGTGCTAAGGAAGTGAAGGGGTAGATAGTTGTGTTCACATATGCAAACCTCTCGAGCCACTTGAGCTTTCCTTCCTTGTAGCCATACAACATAGGGCTGTGACGACTGAAGAAAATCTCAACAGAACCAAGAGCCCATCGAAGCACTTGGTTGAGCCGATCTGATAGATTGATGGGAGCTGAGCCCTTAAATGCAGCTAACTTTGGCATACAGTAAATAGACCTCCATCCACGGCAATGCATCTTAAAACCTGTCAGAATATCCTCTGTGATTGAACCGTAAATCCAGCCCAGCTGCACAGGAAAAGGCAAATTTATTCAATGGAGAAACTTCTAAGCAACAAGCAAACTTTCTTTTCAACCTCAATTGCTCAACGCTTTGTGGAGATACAGAAATTTTTGCTGTTTACATTACCTCGAGTCCCCATTCAGTTTTGTCTTCATACCCACAACTGATCACATGGATGGCTTCTTTTAGCAGAGCCGCTGGACTCGAGGAAGGAGGTACGCCACCTTCTTCCATTAAAGTTGAAGTCACAAAAATTGCTGACTGTCCAAACCTTTTTTCAAAATTCATTTGAGACATCAGTAGCTCCTTCTCGTTATCCATTCCTGTCCAGCATGCCTTACACATTAGGATGAGGGAAGGGAAAGAAGATTGTTGGGAAATCAGTATGAAAAGAATGTTATCCAGTTAAAGATCTTTGAAAACCTTGCAGGCTTGTGCCTTCTCCAACTGCACCATTCTTAGCATTCTTCTTTTTGCGACGCCCAAAACATGGGCAGCAGTCACAGGTCACCATCTTTGGGCGCTTGGGTTCTTTTTGGAGGGTCGTAGCCATACAGAGCTTGCCTTTTGAAAACGCATCCTGTGCCGACGTACACCGGACCCTGAATTCCATCTAGACCTTTCATGTTAATCTGCAGGCGACACAGAGAAACAAAACATCATCTCGCTTTCCACACGCACGGCGTATGAGAACATACACAAGCAATAAGCATGGGTTTGTTTTAGTCCAGGATTTACATCAAAGAAAACAGTATTCCTGTTGGCGTAACGATCATGTCTATCAATGCCATCGAATCTTTGAGGGAATTGCACGTAGCAAACTCTCTTTCCAATCTGGGGGTCCATCAAGAAACACATAGCCTCTCGAACGGCCTTGCTATTGTTTATATAATGGTCACAATCCAAGTTCAGCATGAAAGGAGCATTGGTTAGCACTGCAGAGACCCGAATCTGAAAATTGCAAAAAGTAAGAGGTATCACATCACACGCAGGCCTTTCAAAGGTGAGAGAACTTGATGCATGTAAGATAAACGAATTTTTCTCAAGTTTATTTACCAGGGCATTCATGGCACCGGCCTTCTTATGATGTGAAAAACCAGGTCTCTTCTCACGAGATACATATACAAGGCGAGGGAGCTCATTTCCTTCAGTGTCATGTCCTCCACTGTGACCAAGAAATACTTGAATCATACCAGGGTGATCCCTGGTATTGTTTCCAGGCCATGGTGTCCCATCTTGCATGATCCACCCCTCTGGAGGAACCTTCTGTGCTTTTGCTACAATTGCATTTATCCTAACCTTGAATTCTTCATATTCTCTCTGCCAAAGACCAAAAATCATAGAATGTTAGCTAAAATAGATTGCAAGTACTTCAAGCTTTGAAAAATTCTATAGGGTTCTACACTAACTACAAACAAACCTTCATAGCTCGACGTTCCTTGACAAAGGTTGGCTGAACTTTGTCCTTGAGATAATCGATCTTCAGAGCAAAGTAAAACTCAGGAGCTCGAGGTTCTATGCTATATTTCTTGCAGAATGGAACCCATTTTCGAGCAAATTCAGCAGTTTCAGACATGGCTTCAAAGGTGCACATGGAAGCGCCATCATCAGAGAGGTAACATGAGATCTTTTCAACTGGGTAGTCCATGGCCAAAATTGATAAAATTGTGTTACCCGTAACAAGAGGGGGTTCCTTCATAGGATCCACAGTACTGACAAAGATATCAGCTGGCGCTAGCATATTGGGCTCGCCTTCCCGTTCGTATCTGCGTTGCAAAAAAATATCAGTGGTTTTTTTCTGAAACTTGCTTTAGCAGGAAAAGAAATCATTGGAGTCGGTTTCCCGAACATATAAATCTTGGAAATTCTAAATTTGTTCTGGTTTGAGAATTCTATGGACCTGAGAGAAAGGCGATCCAGATAAGTCTCGCGATCAATAGGCAACCACTTGGGGAACTGATCAAGAATCCATGAAATCGCAAACCAGATTTCACAGACTATAGATGTCAGCCATAGCCCAATTGCATCATGCACCGGATGCAAAATTCTATAGCGAAGAAAGAAGGCAAGTATGATCAGCCTAGCAACAATAACCATTCTATACGGATTGATCTTGCTCGAAGCAATTGGTACTTTCCTGGAGAGTGGCTGTCTTGCCTCGTCTAACCTGCAATAATAGTTCACAACATATCATTCAATGTCAACTGATGATTTCGGAAGAAGGCTAATTTGTCGTTACAAACATGGCAAGATTGGTCTAGGCATATCCTACTATAAGAAACTGGATACATACATAGCTGCTTCGGCATCATCTTCTTGTTCAGGCCCCAGATTCCCTTGCTGCATTTTCCAATCATCCATCCTCTCTTTCCACCCTCCCTCTTTCTTTGCGTCCCATCTTGCGCTTCCTGTTTCGTGCAAATACATGAAAATCATGTGAGATTATCGTAATAATGTTTCGGTTAATCATTTCAATCAATGCTTGTGACAAGTAAATACCAGGTTCAGAAACTGGATATGGGTGCACTCTCTTATGAAGTGAAGAAGATAGCATCTGCTCTCCATGAGATCCAATAGGGAACTCTCCACTCACCTGCACAGATGTTAAACCATTTTTATATTCTCCACTTAAAAATTTCTAAAACAAATCCATTGAATTGGAACCAAAACAAAAGAGCAGCATCACTTACAGGTCTTGATCTGACACCAGTTATGACTGGTGGGAAGTGGCTATTTTCTTCATCGTCATGGCCTCTTCCATAAGTCATCTTCCCATGAAGCATTGCCTCGGTGAGATACTTATTCTTGTCTTGCTCATCTTCAATGATGAACTCGTGTTCAATATCATCCAAATCGTCTTCATCATCATCCCCCTCAACCCTTGGACTCCCTATACAAATTTCTCAAATAAAATCAACTTGAAAAATCCATGCCAAGACAACAGTACTGTTATAGCTTTGCAATCAAAGATAAGATCGAAGAGAATGATATTTTACCTTTGAGACGCTTGTATCTAGTCTTGCACTGAGGACAGTTTTGAGTCCCTTCTCTTCGTTCATACTCGTAGCATGGTCTACACGCAGGAAAACCACACTCATTGCAAGCCACAAACAAATCACCATCTACAGTTAGGCCAATCTCATCCCCACATATCTCACAAACTTGGCCATCCAAGTTCTTCAAGGGTTTATGCTGCACCAAAACAAAAACAAACACAAAGAAGTCACTTCATGCATGGTTTCTTGCTGCAGGCTCTTGTTTGAGGTATGTTTTGTTAGTGTTTGTTACCTCTTCATGGCCATGAATGACAACAAGCTCGTTGCGGTTGTGAGAGCCAGCGACAAGTCCAGCACTGGCTTCCATGTTGAGCAATGGAAAGGGGCGAGAGAGCTACTGGGTTGAGAGGGGGTGAGTGTTTCTTTTTTATGAATGAAAGGGTAGGGTATAGAAAGTTGTGCTGGATCTCTTGCTCTCACCTAATGTGGCATGTTAAGGGTGGTGGTGTGGAAGTTGGTTGCAGAGTCGCCATTGCCTTGAAGTTAAGCTTCGTCTATTTTTCAACTACCGTGCCCTTCTCTTATGCCTTCTTTTCGACGACCAACTCGGTTTCAGTATTATATCTCTAGTTTTCGGATATCATTTCTTGATAATTTATTTTAGCTCTTTTGTATTTATTTAAAAAAAAAAAAAACTTGGAAAATGAAGTAAATCTTACACTTGGCCTCCCTTTAGTTACACTTATGTTTGATTTTTACTAGTGTGTTTGTGTTTGTGTTTTTTTTTATTTTTGCGTTTGTTATGGTTAACCCTTCACAGTAAAAAACGCAAAAGTTACTAAAAGCAAAAAAACACAGCAGAAAAGACATGAATTTACTGCTTTTACTTTTGCATTTTTTGCTGTAAAAAGTTGTACCCCACAACAACAACAAAAACCCATTACTTAATATTGACATGGGTGTGTTTTTCTTTGATTCAACAACAAATTGAACCACTTTCTTTACAGCAGGAAGAGGGGCATGGATTCGGACTCGAATTTTATTGTTCTTTGGATAGGAACTCAAATGTTGTTCTTATACTAGCAAAAACCGAAAGAAGAAACGGGGAACTATAACGGCTGATTAGACCACGTTTATACTTGGGATTGACATTTGGGCACAGTACTTGTTTTGTAATTTTTCAAGTGAAGATCACTTGGCGTTTGAGTTAAGCATGCATGCTCGTTAGTCGCATGCTGTTTAGGCTGAAGGAAGACGGAGACAAGTTCTTGGTTAACACTGAAACAGTTCATGTCTGCTTCTTTTTTTTCATTACTTTCTGCTAATTAATTGTTTCTTCTGTTGCTCAAAATACTCTTGGTAATCGTGGCTCTACCAAATTACTCAAGGCCTTCCAGTAATGGCTGTAAACTTGATCAACTCGTCCTCTCTTTTGACTAATGCTATTCATGATGAAAAACCACTTCCGAATTCTTTTTCCAAAACAATATGATGATTGGTATTATGAAAAAGAATGATTTACAAACAAGTTTTTCATACTGAAATAAATTTTACAGTTGAGCTGATCATCCCGAGGCCTTTTGAGATTAGTTCTAAATAGAATTTCTTAAAAATTTAATTTTTTTTATTTAAAATTATTTTTTAATATTTTTTATTATTTTAATATATTTCCAAATAATTAAAAACATTTAAAAAAATAACTACCATCCACAAAATAGATTCAAGATGGATAGAATTCGGGAGGAATGGTATTACTTCATTCTCCTGATCACTTTATTTTATTTATTTATTTATGGCAAGGAGGTTATCAGCACGAAATAGCATTGCTACATTGAATTCTTTGTTAAATCATAAATAGGAATTTGATTTCCATGGAGGACAAGTTATTTCCACTTTCAGTTTCTTGTTATGAGTGAATTACTAGTTAAGAATCCCATATACATACATACATGCATGCATACATACATACATTAGCTGAGGCCCTAATATCTGCCAACCGGTGATACTTGGTACAGTTCAAATCCTTCCCCTTTCAAAACTTCCGCTGCCCGTCAACTGTTAATGCAAGCTGAAAAACACGTGAATGAGCATGCTTAGAATGCAAGAACTTTAAACTCAAGTCATGTTCCAATCGTTAGTTGGGTATGTTGGAGCTTCTCCATCTGGACAGTGTAGCCTCTCCTACCTGCAAACAAGATTTGTATTTGTGAAAACTTGCTACATCCACGCAATGTAACTGTTCGTGATTTGCTTATGGCAGTTTGGCACAGGTAGTGCTGTGTTCATTTTTTAATGTCAATTTTAGAGATTAAAACTAAGACACTAGAAAGAAAAGCACCATTGTTTAAGAAAGTGAAGTACCAACCTTGTATTCTTATCAAGACACGGCTACAGCATATTGTATCCGACTTGAAGCTTTACTCAAAAAAGAAGCTTTTCCTCCTGGTAAGGAAGGGTACAAAGGGCTGCCCTGTCTGGGTAAGCTCAACACTTCCACTGATCATAAAACTAAACAAACCCCGGCTTGGTTAAGCCTCCTTACTGAGCTTGTCATTTTACGGGACCCTTGGTCTTCACAACCCTTGTTCTTCAGAACTTCAACGCACCTTTGCTGCCATGCCATGTTCTTGTTGGCAAGAAGCTTGAACAAAGAAACTCTCTAACCTCAGCTTTCTGCTCACTTGTAGTGAATTACTGGCCTTGTCCTTGAGCAGTCCTTATCAATATCTGCCAAATGCCCAAAATTGCCACAAGCATTCCTCGCCTTGTTCTGCTCAAACCCATGAACTTTTGAAGATCACAAACACTGTTCCATCGACCACTTATTCAACCATCTATAATATCTCACTCCTCATCCACTACTTCAAATGCCAAGACAAACCGCATGGAATCAAGTAACTACTTCAGTTGCGAAAAATCGAACCTCTGGAATGGCAAAAGCATCTTGGAAGTACCAATTACTTGAAAGCAAGTTTGTCCGCCAGTCACCCTCTTTCCATTCCTTTAACCTGTAAGCTCTTCAAATTTAAGATATAATCTTCCCGGGTTTTTTTATTTATTTTACCAAGGGATTAAAGCTTCCAATCCCAACAAAATTGTCTCTCCAAATTACTTCCTTGAGCAGTTGACTGCATGTGTCTATGAAGTCACCATCTACAAACAATCCTCCCAATTAAAAACCATATCCAGCAACTGCAGGAGGAAGTTCTCATGACTTCACTTTTTGACACCCTATCCAGCAATCATGGGAGGAAGTCTCGCAACTGTACTTTCTCAAAAATACATTACATTCTAGAGCTTTTTGGTATCCAGTCTCCTTTGAGCAATACACTACTTGCCTAGGTATGTGACCTATAAAATGGCAAACTATAATCACAAATAAAAATAAAAATAATATGAAACCATGTTGTAACAATCACAAATTCACATTCTTGGAACAGCATGCTCATATAACCACAGTGGTCATGAATTTATAGAGGATCCAACATTACACTGCACCCTAATCTGCTTCAAACTTTAAAAATAAACAAATGAACTTATAAGTACTATCTTGTCTAACCTCACGATTATTCAGATTATAAAGGGGTTAGTTTGTTAAAAAATAAAATTATGAAATAATGTTGTTGAACATGTCATATTAAACTAAAGCTATACAAACACCAGGATCCCAAACTTACCTACAAAATGTGATCGGGAGTACCTGCCAAGTGTTCCATAATTAAAACCCCTTGTAAACTTGCATGCACTCATACCAGCTGATACTTCATTTGCAGCTGACTTGTCCTTTTTCTTGGGCGGTTCCAGAGCTTTCTGTAGAATAGCCTTTTTTGGTACCAGACTAATGAATATGTTCCTATCATGGAAGTTTTGCTCTCCTCAGTAGCAAGCTGCAAATCAGAGCATAAAATGAAAGTTATAATGCAAAATTCAATGAAGAAATAATCAACATTTCTAAGATTATGAAAACTGAGAACAGACACATGACATGCAGGGAAAATACTGGTAAAAATAGCACGATTGTGAATTGTTGCTGAATGGCCTTCAGTGAGTCCGTTTGAAAGTATAAAAGCTAATATTCACTGCTATTATTATAAGCAATTTTGCGCTGTACTCTCAAATTTGGTCAGCCTAAGACATGTAGATCCAGTCCAGCCTGGTTTAGAAAATCTCCCATAAAAGACAGGCTCTTTTTCTGTTCTTTTGTTTTTTTTCATTTTATTAACCCTTTGCCAGAACTTAACACTTAAATAGAATGAAACACAACAAAGTATCCAACCACACTCAAAGCAGTTATTGAGACGTTAGGAGTTTCAGAATATATTGCACATCAATCTTCTTGTATCGTGTATTATTATTGTTATTTTCTTTTGGCATAAGCACATCAAATACTTCATTAGTACCTCTCCAACAAAATTTTGGAAACGTCTGATGAGCTCAATTGCAATATTTCTGAACTCATTTTCACGCTAATTCAAGTTCACTATGACTTTAACCTGAAATAACCAAACATAATAGACGAATCAAAAACAAAAATCCAGCAAATGGAATTAGTACATGCAGGAATAGATGTTAAAAGAAAAATAAAGATGACCTTGTCACCATCTTTCAAAAAATTCCGAGCAGCTCTTAAACGCACATCATAATCATGTTGGTCAATGTTGTAACTGTCAATAGAATTAATAAGAGTAATCATGTTAGTTTTAAGTTAAACATAGAATGCATAAGTAAGTTAAACATAGAATGCATAAAGTATAGCTTACAAGTTAAATTAAATTATGCTTGAGCATTCTAGTAAAGATCTTGAAGAAATCACACGGTTTGAAACATGTATGCTTCATTTCTGAATGATTGTTTTCTACTTGTTATATTTCCAACTTCTACCTACAATAGCGAGGATACCATCCAGGCAGTATTGACAAAAGAAGAAAAATGAACGAATATAAAGAAGGGTGTTTATAAATTTAATTGAGCGAACGCCACCAGCCTCATGACCAAGTGGTATCTAGCTGCTTCATAATTTGCAAAATACAGAACCGCTCCTATAGTAAATCTTACCTTTTTTTTATGCAACCTCAAATGAAGTGAAAGCATATGCATAGACAAGGCAAAAATTTTATTTGCTGTATCATATCTTTCACATTACCAAGAGGCTAATACTCTTGTGAGCAACATACACATGGAAGTAGACTCTACCCACATTTTGTCATTTAACTTCTTAGCTTTCTATTTATTAATAACAAGCTTCCTTTCAGCAATGTTGATATATCAACTTTCAGACAGGACATTAACAACTTGCTAATCGATGTGAAAATGTGCCTTAGCAAGGATTTTTCATAATAGCATGAAAAAAAGGTTATATTTTGTAGCTATCAATGACAGTTAGCACTTGGTGAACAAACACTAACAAAGTCACAGCAAGCTACAACTGAATAAAGATAAATGAGATGGCAGCTAAATGAAAAGACATGTTGACATGTTAAGACTACATTACTTACCCCATTTTAAGCTCCTTTAAATACATGCGATTTGTTAACATTCAATAGCACAATTTGGTCAGTATACATTCTCACAACAGAGAATTTAGAAATGCAGTAAAGCATCAAACTCTAAAATAGAAGAGGCATTCACCAGCACTTTTCTTCTGCTGTTCTCTCTTTTTCTTTTGCGGTTCATATCTAAATTTGCTGAAAAAAGAAGTAAATCAAGATTATGACACTTTTCAACTGGCAATGCTCACAATGCAGACATTGAAGGAGAATATCTACTGTAGAATTGTACAGGGCATTGATTTTGAACAATGCCATGCCTAATAAATGGGATTCACCATCCAAGCAGAAAAAACACAAGCAATTTCTTCCATCCTAATATTGCTCCAGCAAATTGCCTTATCCATAACTCAAAATCTATGGATAAGCACAAAAAATAGGGTGGTGCACTTTCATTTTAAGGAGTTACATGAAGAAAAGAAAGCCAAAAATAGCTGAATGCCTGATTGAAAAGACATAGTGATTCAGTTTTAAAGAGAAGATAGACCAGCAGGCAAGCCATAAACTTTACAGGTCAAAATGTAACCATTGGATAAGGCATATGGCATTTGGTAAAAGAACTATCAAGTACAAGGGCACAGGTTCTACTATGGAAAGCAAACACTCTATGCCCTAAAGGTAACCGATGGCATAACCAGAAATGGCCGCTAATAAATAGACCTCCATGCTTCTCTATAAACAACTGGTATCAAAGCAGGATACAAAATCCATGCTCTAAAGAATACAAATCCCAAAAGAAGTTGTACTGAAAATCCCAATTGGAGTTTTTTTAAAAGTTTTATATCAGGCTTAAACAGATTAAAAGAACCTGGTTATATATCCTGCCACCCCTAAAACCTGTAACTCAAGGGATTATCAAGCTCCCCGACAGCAAATATAGAAATCTACATTTTACATAGTTTATTGTTCCCAGCATGGTATGAATAATTCTGATAGCACAAGGAATAAAAAATGACAATCTCAATGCTCATCGTTTGAGGAGATTTAGTATAATGATGGTTAACCCTAATTTTTGGCAGTATCTACTATCTATAAAATGCACTACTTAGTTCATCTTTTTTAATAGAAGCGGAGAAATATTGAAGATGTAAAAAATTTAACTGCATAAACATACATGTACTTCATTTCAATTATTTATAAAAGGAAAATCCAGGGAGCGTCATACTTGTAATCCATTATCCTGACAACCGGAGGATCTGCATCTGGTGACAACTATCACCTGCAAAAAATTGCAGAAAAATAACAGAAGCTCAGATAGTGAACTTTGTTGTGTGTCAGACAAAGTAGATAGTTGCAACAACGACAGAAAATGCCCCGCATCCAATTTACCAACCAAATAGGAATATTTAGGGTTGGGGTTGGGGGGGGGGGTGTTTGTGGTTCAAATGCTTTTAAAACAAAAGGAAGGGGCATAAACTAGAACACTTACTCTGTTAAGTGTTACAGACAAAACAATCAAACAATTCCCTACGAATTTTTAATCAAGAGTATGGAAAATCTTTCACGACTCATGCTTGGACAAATTCACTGTTGATGACCTTGATAAGGATATATAAAAAAAAAATTGGGCATTGCCATTCCTAATTTTCATCATCCATGTAAAATCTGCCATTTTCACAAAAGTTCATAGGCAAGAAAATATATCTAAGCATGGTTGCTAATACTTTTTGAGGAAGAGAAAGCAAGAATGCAGTCCGGGCCAGCCCCATTTCCCACGGTTCACACTATATTCCTCTTTATACATATAGAGTTCAGAAATTAAAAATTATTTAAAAACAATTGAAGAAAAAAAAATCAATCAATAACATACCAAATCAAGCTCAGCATCTTCAGCCATTTGAATTGCCTCACGTACAGATACCACTCCAACCTTAAATAAATCCTCACAATCAGTTCAGCAATTAATCACATTCGTAATTAAAAGGATGGAAAAAAGTACGTAAGCAATTTAAGTGAAAAGGAAAAGGCGAAAAGAAAAGAAAAGGTATCAATTTTTATTTTTTTTCAAAAAGAAAACAATGCTCAAAGTTCCTTTTTTGTTTATTTTTTTCTATTCCATTTTCTCAGATACCAAACAGAAAACAAAAATTTGAATTTTAAAACTAACCATATTCTGTTGCTGATCAATGAGCCTCACAGTAGCTGAACTACAAAAAAAAAAAAAAAAAAACTCTAATGACAATTCATTTCATTTCACAGTCACAAAAAAAGCATGCAACAACAACAATAATAATCACCTGATTCTAGATTTATCAAGAGCCTGGTCTTCATCAGAATCACTCTTCCGCGGCCGCCGCGAGTCACCGTAGGACCGTGGACCACCGTAATGGGAGGTGATGACGAGGCTGGGAGAAGTGTGGGATCGGAGCCCAAATAGCAGACAGAGACAGGATATACGGTGTCGTCTTGGTGGCGGTGATACGGGTTAGTAGTGGGAAGCAGCTGCTGCCGCTAGTGCTGGGGATACCAGCCATGGCTTCTATTTTCGTTTTTTTCTTCTTTTCTTTTTTACAAATTTCGGAGAGAGATATTCTTTCCTTATCCGGACTGAGTTTTTTTTTTTTTTTCCAGAAAAAAGTGAGTTTAGCGAGTGTGTGAGAGAGACAGTGGAGTGGCGCAGAGCTTGTCACTGTTGGCTGGGCTCGTTAACAGAGAAATTTGAGTCTATGTTTCTTGTAGCCCATCTTGTCAGCCCATATAAACTTAAAAGGCCCGATTAACTCCAATTCTAGCATTCTAGATTCCATCTATAATTATTTAATTAACAAAAAAAACAATTTGTACTGTACCATCCTCACTCCTCATGGAGCAATATTTACTAGAATAGTTCAATAAATATTTTTTTTAATTTTATTTTTTAATATTAGATTTGATTTTTATTATGTTACTTCACTATTATGACACAGATCATGGATTAACCTTGTTAAATCTTGTTTTTTTTAATTAATTTTTTTTTTTATTTTATCCTTTAATATTGAGTTAATTGATAAATAGGTTTCATGATTTGTTTTGTTTACTTTAAATTAGGTTATTTCAGTCTCATGACTTGGGAATAATGTTTAACGGCTTAACTCGAGTTGACCCAGATTGTTTTTTGTGTATTTTTCTCTAAATTCATCATTCAATATTGGATCAGTTGGGAATTAAACTTCATAATCTGTTTTGATTTGTTTTTTATGATGATATATTGGTTTAATGAACAAGTTCGCGAGTTTTGACATTTTAACCTCGATTAAATCAAGTTGTTTTTCTTTCTTTTTCCTAAGAGGTTATTTCGGTCTCATAACCCGGGTCGCGAGTTTGGCGAACCCAGTTGACCCACTCCCCCCTTTCCAAATTCATCAATTAATATTGTATTTGATTGAGAATTAGACTTTTTAATTTAATTTAATTTGCTCTTTATTAGGTTATTCCGACCATATGATCCATAAAAGTGCTTAACGGGTTAACACAGGTTAACTTGACTCGGTTTTTTAATTTCAATTATTACAAATTTCATCATTCAATATTAGGTCTGTCATGGTCGATTGGTAATTGAGTTTCATAATTTGTTTTAATTTATTCTTTATAGAGTTATCTTAGTCTCATAATTAGAGTAATGGATTTGGTAGGTTAACCTAAGTTAAATCAGGTCATTCTTTTATTTTCTTTTTATGAAGTTATTTCGGTCTCATAACTCGAGTTATAAGTTTGGCGGATTAATTCAAGTCGTTTTTTATGTTCTTTTTTTAATTTTAGCTTTCAACATTGAGCTAATTGAAAATTAGACTTTGTTAATTGTTTCAATTTGTTTTCTGTTGAGATATCTCGATCTTATGACCTAAGTCGCGGGTTTGACATGTTAACTCGGGTTGCTTTTTTAGGTCCTTTTTTTAATTGATTTCTTTTTCAATTTTATTCTTCAACATTGAGTTGATTGAGAGTTAGACTTTATAATTTGTTTTGATTTTCTTTGTATTTGTTATCATAGTCTCATAACCCGAGTCACGGATTTAACATGTTAATCTGAGTTAACCCAAGTCAATTCAATTTGTTATCTTAATATTAAAAAAAAAAAGATGTCATCTTGAAATTTCATTTTAGTTAAACAATATTTTTACAGGTTATCTAGATTGTGTTTTGGAATTATAATGTCAACTGAGTCACATCAAGTCATCTCACATGTGGTTTAAATTTTTTTTCCACCGAAAAAAAAATGTTAGCTACATCTAAATATTTTTTACATTTAAGAATAATTTAACTCGACTCTCAATGTAGCGCAAGTCAATGACTAGCTAACATATATTGAAAGGGCTTGGCTTTTTCACTGTAGCAATGCCAAGCTCTTTTTCTCTTTGGTCCTCAAAATTTCTAAGAACTTTTTTTTTTTCAAACTTTGATTTTTTTAAAAAAAAAATCCATCATCCAACATTGGGTTTACTTGGTACAAGGCTTTATAATTTGTTTCAATTTGTATTTTATGGAGTTATCTCGGTCTCATAACTCGAGTTGATAGTTTTGCTAGTTAACCGTGTTAACTCGGGTTATTTTTTTCTATTTTATTTTTTTTCACTTTCATCCTTCAACATTGAATTGATTGTGAATCAGACTTTAAAACTTTTTTCGATTCGCTTTTTATGGAGTTATCTCGGTCTTTTGACCCGGGTTTAACAGGTTAACTTGGGTTAGTTTTTTGTTTTTGTTTTTTTTTTCAATTTAACCCTTTAAAATTGGGTTGATTGAGAATTATGATTTTTTTTAAAAAAATTTCTTTCTATGGTGTTATCACGGTGTTTTTGTGTCTTTTTTTAGTTGAGTTTTTTTTTATCCTTTAATGTTGGGTTGATTGGAAATTAGACTTCATAATTTATTTTAGTTTGTATTCTATGAAGTTATCATGGTCTCATGACTTGGGTAATATGTTTTAGCAACTGACTCAGATGGTTTTTGTGTCCTTTTTGAATTGATATTTTTTTAATTTCACCCTTCAACATTGGACTAATTGGGAATTGAGTTTTATTATTTGTTTCAATTTGCTTTCTATGGAGTTATCTCAGTCTTATGACCTATGTTTGGCAGATTAACCCGAGTTGACTCAATTTATTTTTTAATTGAATTTTGTTTTCAATTTCATCATTTAACATTAGGTCAGTTGAGAATTAGATTTAATAAAAAAAAGAAAGAATTACTGGCTTTCTAAAGAGTTATCAAGGTCTCATAACTTGAGTAACGGATTTGACAAGTTAATCTAAGTTAATCCAAGTCGATGTAATATGTTATTATTTCAATATTAAAAAAAAAATGTCATCCTGGATTTCTTAAGTCAAGTTACATTTTTATTGATTGTTTGGGTTATCTTTCAATCTGTTAAGTCGACTAGGTCATATTAATTCAATCCCTTTATAGTTTATTTATTTTTGCTAAAAAACACATTAACAACACCTAATTTTTATATGGATCATGTATTGGGATCGTAATATAAGATAAACTTTAATTTGTCATCTCTCATATTTACAGGTTGTCTGAATTTCACCTAAAACCTTTGATTTATTTCAATCAAACCCCACATCTTTTATATTTTTACACTCTTTATTTCCATCCATTGGAAGTTTGTATAAATTTTAATTTTGTTAATGAAATATCTCAATACAACCTAAAAATAAGAGTAAACAATACGGGATTAAAAAAAACATTAAAAATATATATTGTTTAGCAAAACAACTATGATAATTTTTTTCACCAATACTATCTACCAATCCTTTAACAAATAACAAATAACCAATCATCTAACAATTTTATTTTTGTGTATTTCATTTCATTTATTTTTTTCTTTACTCTATAGGTAAAATTGAGATATTTTATAAATTTCAAGGACATAATTGAAATTTACACAACGTTTTTTGTTCTCGACAAAAATAGACGGAGAAGGGAAAATTGAAGCAAAAATGAAAAATGTGGGGTTTTATTGGAACAATAACGAAGGATGTGGGGGGGGGTAATTAAAACAAACCAAAGGTTTTAGGTAAAATTGAGACATCATATAATCCTCATGGTGCAAATTGAAATTTATCATATATATGTTTAATTTTTTGTATTATTGGTTGTATTCTTAGTGATATGTTTTCTTTTAATATACTGAAATCAAACAAATGATTAAGCAGGTTGGGTAGGCATGTTCGTATTCTACGGGTATAATATAAAATGATTGTTAACTAATTAGAAATAGATTCAAAATGTGAAGAGGTTTAACATATAAAAGTTTATAATTTAAATTTATATATATTAAATTTGAGTTACATAAGTATTGAGTTGGTATTATTTTTTTTTGTTTGAACACACATGTTAATTCATAATAAAAAAATATGGATACGATCAAATTTCTCAAAATTAATTTAATAATAGACAATAAAATAATTAAAATCATACCACTCATGTAATATGAACATTTCATTAGTTAAATTATGTATCGAACTAGTTTGTATTTTGTATTCTAGTACGGTTAATCTAAAGTTTTTCAAACATAGAAAAAAAATTGAAATCTTAGAAAATTTTTGGTATTATTATTAAACCTTCAAATATAATCTTATTAAATTTTTATTTTTATAAATATAAAATTTTCAATTAATATATCTTTTGTTTATCCTAGTCAATATAATGTTTTAATTGAAAACATTGTTCTATCTTAAAAAACAATTATAATTGTTATCGCAAGTTAAAAAAAAAATCAAAATAGTATTTCTATATTTTGTATGATTGAAAGCTAAAAAAATTATAAATATAATAAAATTATGTTTCAAATTTATTTAAACATTTTAATAATAAACAAATAATTTCAATCAAATTTTTATAAATAATTTACTACTAGTATCATTGTTTTTAAATCAAATAAATAATAATTGAAAAACAATTATTAAACTTAAACTTAAAATTTATAATAGTATTTAATAATCATGTCAAGAATAAAAAATAAGTGAATCCGAAAAATATTTTTTGGATTTAACATAATAATTCAGTTGATTTTATGGGTTAAAAAACAACTCGAATAACTCGTTCAAATATAATTTGACTAAAAACATTTACATGATTATATTATTTTAATATTAAAATAATAATATACTAGGTTAATTTAGATCAGTCAAATTTAGATTATAAAATTTAATTTTTAATTAACCTATAAAATTAAAAGAAAAAAACCCGAAAACGAAAAAGCCGAAGAAGGGAAATCAAATCACAAAAGGTTGAGTGGTAAAGCGGCACGTGAGTGTCAAGGCTATTAGCTGTCGCTTCTTGACATTCCGCCAACAGAGAAGGAAGTGAGTTCACCAAACCTAAGTGGGGCCCAGAGGATTAGCAGGTTAGGCAAGCACCAGCGAAACTAAACAGAAAAAACCTGTTGTCCCCCAGTTTTGTTTTGGAAACGAATCGGGGGAGTTTAGGAAAGGTATTGTGAAGTCCCGATCTTGTCCTTGTATAATCCTTCCTTTCATGCGACCCGGAAGTTATCACTGGATTTCATATACTTGGGGCGTCCTTGTGTTTCGCTATTAATCCACCACAAAATAATAATAAAAAATAAAAAAACAATCCCCCATAATTTTAAACTCTATTATATATATATATATATATATATATATATTACTTTTAACTTATAATACATATATACTAATCAAAGCATACCATTATAAAACAACACCAAATATGTCCCACATTAACCATAATATTTGTTGTTCCTTTTAATACATATAAACTTTTTTTAGAGATCATTCCCTGCAAACTTGCCGAGAGTTTTTTTTTTTTTTTTGGCATTTAACAACTAATATCTTCATTAAATCATTATACAATATATTAACACATAATTTTTTTTTATGGAACTTCATTGTTTACATGAATAATAAAACGCTGGCTTTTTTTTATTTTCAAACTTTTTCCTTCCAATTGAGTCATTTTATAACATAATTAGATTTAAAATTATGATAAACAGAAGATAAAGGACTAGAATATAAAACAAAGATAAAAGACATAGTCAATCTTAAATTCATGATAATTTTTATTTTAATCTCAAAGTTCATTTTGTTTTATTTTTCAGTCATTGTGTTAGATAGATAAGAGAGAAACTCGCCAAAAACATATAGAATAGATAAAATGTTATCGGTTATCAATATTTCAATCACCAAATTGATCAAGTTTCATGTCAAATGATTTCATTCGATGAGATGAGTTCAATAACAATAGTTTTTGGCTTTTACATTGTCTAAAAAAATAGATCAAGCTCGAGATAAAATATTTTTTTAGATTAATTTTGTGTTTTTAAACCGATTTATAATTGTTTTTAGTTAAGATATTGGTTTATTAAAGTTTTTAAGGTGTTATAACTTATAAGATGGTTTTTTCTTTTTGTAAAGATGGATTAAAAAATGATTTTATAGGGAAAACTGCCTAATTTTTCAAACACTATAATGGATCTAGATTCTAACAATTATCTAACCAGTGATGTATTGCTAGCACATTCACACTTGGACTTTTTAATTAAAGTTAGTCTAGAGCAAATGCTTTATTTACCATTCTTGATGTAAAAAAACAACTAGGTGCGGGGGCTGGGCTTCTAAGCTCATTCACACTTGGGATTTTTAATTCAAGTTAACCTAGTGCATTTAGCTTGATTTATTTTATTTGTTTTTATTTTTTTTAAATGGGCATTGTAATTATTCATAAATTACTTTTTATAGGATTATTTCAATTTCATGACTCAAATTATGAGTTTTGCAGGTTAACTTGGTCCGACTCATGTAGTTTTCTATCTTTTTTTAATTTAAATATATTTTTTTAGTTTTTTTTCTTCACATTGGTTTGATTAAGAACTAACCTCCATAATTTATTTTGATTTGATTTTTATAAGGTTACCACATGCTCAAGACGTGGATAATAGATTTGACAGTCAATTTAATTTGTCAAGATCTCAATATTTAAAAAATTATTTTTTATAGGATTATTTCAATTTCATGACTCAAATTATGAGTTTTGCAGGTTAACTTGGTCCGACTCATGTAGTTTTCTATCTTTTTTTAATTTAAATATATTTTTTTAGTTTTTTTTCTTCAGCATTGGTTTGATTAAGAACTAACCTCCATAATTTATTTTGATTTGATTTTTATAAGGTTACCACATGCTCAAGACGTGGATAATAGATTTGACAGGTCAATTTAATTTGTCAGCATCTCAATATTTAAAAAATTATTTTTTATAGGATTATTTCAATTTCATGACTCAAATTATGAGTTTTGCAGGTTAACTTGGTCCGACTCATGTAGTTTTCTATCTTTTTTTAATTTAAATATATTTTTTTAGTTTTTTTCTTTCACATTGGTTTGATTAAGAACTAACCTCCATAATTTATTTTGATTTGATTTTTATAAGGTTACCACATGCTCAAGACGTGGATAATAGATTTGACAGTCAATTTAATTTGTCAGCATCTCAATATTTAAAAAATTACTTTTTATAGGATTATTTCAATTTCATGACTCAAATTATGAGTTTTGCAGGTTAACTTGGTCCGACTCATGTAGTTTTCTATCTTTTTTTAATTTAAATATATTTTTTTAGTTTTTTTTCTTCAGCATTGGTTTGATTAAGAACTAACCTCCATAATTTATTTTGATTTGATTTTTATAAGGTTACCACATGCTCAAGACGTGGATAATAGATTTGACGGTCAATTTAATTTGTCAAAGCATCTCAATATTTAAAAAATTACTTTTTATAGGATTATTTCAATTTCATGACTCAAATTACGAGTTTTGCAGGTTAACTTGGTCCGACTCATGTAGTTTTCTATCTTTTTTTAATTTAAATATATTTTTTTAGTTTTTTTCTTCGACATTGGTTTGATTAAGAACTAACCTCTATGATTTATTTTGATTTGATTTCTATAAGGTTACCACGTGCTCAAGACGTGGATAATAGATTTGATAGGTCAATCTAATTTGTCAGCATTTCAATATTTAAAAATAAATATCATTTAATACGTTGTTATCATATCAATAATTAAAAAAATATACTCCAGTATATATCATATTTTAAGTTTATAATTGATTTTTTTTAAAGTAGAAAACAAATAAAAACACATGCTTATAACATAGTCTAAATTCTAGCATAGAAGTTTGAGCCCAAATAAACTTTATATTTTTTAATTATTTTATAGTGATAAAGGGTTGTTCCTTGTAACTTTTGATTTAAAAAAAACGGTGTCTCTAGTTTGGGGAAGGAAAAAAAAAAAAAAGAAGGCTTTCAGGTTACTTGTAATCATAAAAAGCAAGTTTTGCTATAAATTTCACCAAAATCCCATCCGATAGGAAGGGTCACATTAGTCAATTAGCCATACAGAGAATCTAGCTAAAATTCCCAAACGGACAAGAGGGGACACTCCTAAACACGACAAGAGATAAACCGAAAAAACACTCAACTATAGAGGGGTTCGGTTTTTTTCTTCTTGCCCCGCCGGCCTCACACTCTCCTCTTCTTTGCTCTTCGCAGAGGAGAGAGAATACCCACCCTCCCAAAAAAACAAACAAAAAAAAACCTCTCTTTCTCTCCCTACCAAACCCTTCTCCCTTTATCTCTCTTTCGTGATTCAGCTTTTGCTGCTGCTGCTGCTACTATCATCACTAGCAGCACCATCTGCTACTCTCTTTTCCTTTTCTTTCTTTTTTATTGGACAGTGGAGATTCAAATTTAAAAACTAGTGAAAGATCGAGTTATGCAGCAAGGTGATCAGAAGGTGTTAAGCTTAAGACCTGGTGGCGGTCGAGGGAGTAGACTCTTCAATCCTCGCTTGGAGCAGTCATCTTCTTCTTCTTCTACATCTTCCTCCATTTCTCTTGGTGATCTCCCTCACTTGCGTCCTCGTGGCGGTGCTCCTTTTCTGAAGGTCTTTATCATTACCTTTCTTTGGATCTACTCGCTTAGCTATGTAAACATGTTTGTTTTGATTTTATGTGATTGGCTTTTTGGGTTTTGAATTGGTTCTGCTCTGTTAAGCATGGATTTGATTTCGAAGAAAACCTGGATCTGTCACTTATTTTTTTCATTACTTATGATATCTAATTGCTGTTTTTATTTGTTTTCTGGGCTAAAGAGTGGTCTGGGATTAGCTTTTCCTGGGTTGCAAATTGAAGTTTGTTTATTCCCGGATGGATTTGGCAACTGTTTTTAAAATTGGTTAAAGTTCTGCTTTCCAAATCCAGCAATCTTCCATGTTGTTAAACTGATGTTCTCAGTTATTCATCTATTGAGAGTCGGATTGTTAAGTAGTTCAACGATGATGAAAAAGGTTATTCCATTGTAAGCATTGAAAAGCTCGGGAATTTTTAGTGTCCTAATTCTTGTTGGGTTACTTGATGTGTACCTGCTGTAACTATGGATAAACAACAAAATGTAAGCTTTAGGTGGACATTTAGATTCTTAGTAATAGTGATGATGAAACTTTGGAAGTTTAGTTAGGTTCTGCTTTTCCAGTTTATTCTACTAGATGTGGGTGGTAGCTTGCGGTTTAGCATTGAGCTTCATATTCTGCAAGGTTGACGCTCAGCTTTGCATTTTCCTGTGGTTTATTATATAAAAAAGAATGGAGCTTTTGAATTTGTGTCGGGCCAAGCAAATTGTACCATTTCTATTTGCACCATTTTTTATTCTTTAAGTCTCCATATTGAACTATATCAAATCCGTTGACAACTTGAGTTTAATTGTCCATGTTAATGATCTTACGCATGCCCTTTTCTGTCATATTAGAAACCAATTATGACAAGTCTCTTAACCTGGTTTGATTTATGTTCTAGTTGAACTCTTCTGCCCCTTCATCTTTTATTTTAACGAGGAAATGAAGCTGCATGATATCAGTCATTTTTGTGGATTCAAGGCAATAGTTATATATTATTAATGTATATTGGTGGCATCTGTTGCAATACAGCATCTTAGTTTTGCAAGCCATGGCATACATTTTTCTCAATGAAGTTATTGCTGGGGGTTTTCCCTCATTGCTTGCTTCTTGCAATAGCCTTTTTTTTTTTTTTTTAAGCATACTCAACCTTGTTGATTTTGTTGCAAGCTCTTGACTCCAACTGTTTTCCTCTTATAGACTGGAGACTTGCGGTTCGAGGGTCGTGACCATGTGCAGTACACTAGAGACCAGCTGTTGCAGCTTAGAGAGGTAGCGATTTTAAATAAGCCAGAAGATGCTACTAAGCCTGTTGTATTGATTTTCCATAGAAGAACCTGTGATTCTTGGCTTGTATGCTTTTTTGAGTAGTGTTTATTTGTTGGCATAAAATATCAAAAACCAGTGTGAATATATGGATGATGTTTCATTTCAATCCTCGGTTTTAAAATCTGGTTTTCCCTTTTTCATATTCATCCTTTCTAATCACTTTTGCATTCTTTTGTTTTCTTTTCCATTAAGTTTTAAAATCTGGTTTCATACACATTCTGTTCTGAGGCATACTAATGTTTATAATGGTGAATAAAGTGTACAAATGCTGTAAATAGCATGGTTATGGGTCATTCTTGTCAACTAAGATATATTTTGGCATGATTCATCTATTTGCCATTATTTTCTCATAGGCTATTGTAATCTCTGATGAGATTCTAAAAATCAAACAAGAAATTGAAGCTGAGTTTTTTGGCGAAGATCAGAGCTGGAGTCGTGGAGAAACCAATGTGAGTCCTTTTTCCATTTTGATTGGCTTCCTTTCTAATCTTTCCCATTTGTTGCTAGAAGAGGCTGATGGTTTAAAATAGTATTGGATAAGAGTGGAAGCTAGTTATTTGGATTGCATCAGACGTCCTTTGTGGTTGATTGATGGCGTTTATAGCTGTGATTTCTTTTGCTCCTTCCAGCCTCCAACTCAATCTCAGAGTCGTTATTCTGAGCCAGACAATCGTGATTGGCGTGGTCGTTATGCACATGCTCAATTTTCTCCATCTGGAGAGGAGAGGTCCTGGGATTCTAATCGAGAAAATCGAGACTTTGGTGGGAGATATGACTCCAGGCAGCAAGAAGGCAATCAGTCTAATCGTCAAGACCAACTCAACTCCCAATTTTCAAGAGCACAACTCTCTTCTAATCAGGTAATTTATTTCTCCTTTTATTTGTTTATTGTAATCTTTTTAATTTTTTTTTATCTATACAGCTATTTTTTCTCATGTGCTCTTCTGATACACTTTTGTTGTAATTTGTAAATCTATTTAATGCTGTTGTTAGATTTAGAGTTTCTTCTGAAGCAGAACTTCTACCTGTATTGAGAGCAATAATTTACCATCAAGATTTCTAATTTGAATCCTTTTCTATTGTATATCATGGAAAGTTTTACCAAGCAATTACGTTGCAGATGCTCTTGACATCAACCATATCATCTTTGATGAAATGCATATTGTTAGAAGTTTTCTTTAGCTTGTTGTTGATCTTCTAATTAGGAACAATGTACTGGAAGTCTAGAAGTGCAAATTTTTATCTTTGTTTGAATTTCAGCTCCACTCCACTCATATGAATATACCCCTTGTTTAACTTTGTCTCTGTGATGATTTCTGGTAACTGGTTTATTTTATCATCATCATCATCATGCTGTATTCTGGTGCTTTCTTTGCTTAGAATTCTGTACTTGGGTGCACATTTTCTTTTAGCTTCAACATCCTGTATTTTCTTTTAAACCAGGGAGGACCTGCTCCTGCTTTGATCAAGGCTGAGGCGCCATGGTCTGCCAGAAGGGAAAATCTTTCAGAGAAGGACCGTGTCCTGAAGACTGTAAAAGGGTAATTTAATTTAATGATTTTCTATGTGTATCTTTTTATCATCGGAAATTATCAAAATAGGATTTGTGTGTGGCATTTCATGGTCATGGATGAATGCATTAAGGTATGGGGACAAGCATGCCTGTGCTTGTACCCAAGACATGGTTGCCAGCTCAAGGCATTTTCCATTCCAACGAGCAATGGTTCTATATATACATATTGATAGTGTGGGCTTGTTGGTAAATTGACAGCATTTTGGTGATATTTTATACCTTGAATCCTGGACACTTTCCACAAATTGCTGTCATCTTGGGTTTATGCAAATTCTTTTCTATGTAAAAACTTGTATAATTTGATTTTACTTTTGAGTAACAAAAGCACCCATGAATTTAATTTTCTACTGTAATTCTGGAGGCTTTGAATTTGCCACTTGTTAAAATTGAATATCAAATTGTACTAGGTATATTTTTTTAAATTTAAGGATTTACCATGGTTTTAAAATGTGCTCAAAGTATATGGTATGCACTATATTATAAATTGGATTTATGAATGTTGGAAATTTCATTATCCTTGAACTGGTGATTTATTACAAACAACAAAGAAAACATGACAGCATCAAATAGTTTAAAAATGTCACTTTGTGCACTTAGTGGTTTGTTTTTTTAATTTTTTTAACCCTTGTTGTTTCTCACTTGTTAATTTGCTGGATATACTCATCATTTCCTTTTGTGCTTTTAACTATTTGGATTATATGGTTCTTTATGTGATTCAGACACATGCTATTTGCTTTTAAAATAATCAAAAGTGCTTGTCAAACACAATTACCCATGGTAGTTGTATGCTGAATGCTCTGTTTTTTGTGCAGTATACTGAACAAGCTTACCCCTGAGAAGTTTGATGTTCTCAAGGGTCAACTTATCAACTCTGGAATTACATCAGCTGATATCTTAAAGGTTAATTTTTTGGTTCATAGTTCTTTTATTCCTCTAGATTTATAGCAGCTGCCAGTTGAGCTTAAGGCTGGCTCTTGGAATGCAGGGTGTGATATCACTTATATTCGATAAGGCTGTTCTGGAACCCACATTCTGTTTCATGTATGCACAGCTGTGCTCTGATCTTAATGAAAAGCTCCCCCATTTCCATCAGATGAACCTGGTGGGAAAGATATCACATTTAAGCGGGTACTCTTAAATATCTGTCAGGAGGCATTTGAGGGTGCTGATAAACTGAGGGAGGAAGTAAGGCAGATGACAGGTCCAGAGCAAGAGCTTGAGCGTAGGGATAAGGAAAGACTGGTCAAGCTTCGCACTCTTGGAAACATCCGTTTGATTGGAGAGCTTTTGAAGCAGAAAATGGTTCCTGAAAAGATTGTCCATCATATTGTTCAGGTTAGCAGTGAAGCCTCCAATTGTATAACACCTCAGATGATACTGGTGGGGGTCTTTAGGATTGTTTACAACTACTTTGCAATGTGAACAGGAGCTTCTAGGGCATGATAATAAAGTTTGTCCTGCTGAAGAAAATGTTGAGGCCACATGTCAGTTCTTTAACACCATTGGTAAGCAGCTTGATGAGAGCCCAAGGTCACGGCATATAAATGATGTGTACTTTGGTCAATTGAAGGAACTGTCATCAAAACCCCAGTTGGCTCCTCGACTGAGGTTCATTGTTCAAGATGTTCTTGATCTGCGGATGAACAACTGGATTCCCAGGCGTGAAGAGGTAAGACTTCTATCCTGTCAATTTCTAATTTAGCAAATAGGTGCTGTTTTTTATGGGAAAATTTCATTGTTTTGTCATTGCAGATCAAAGCTAAAACCATCACAGAGATACATGCTGAGGCAGAAAAGAATCTTGGGCTGCGTCCAGGTGCTGCCGCAAGCATTAGAAATAACCGAGGTGTTATTTCTGCTGCTTCAGGGACTGCTGGCCCTGGGGACTTCCCCATCAACCGACCTGGCACTGGGGGCATGATGCCTGGCATGCCAGGAGCTAGGAGAATGCCTGGGATGCCTGGAATTGATAATGACAATTGGGGGCACCTAGAAACCATTCAATGCCAAGGGGTGATGGTCTAATGCATCCTGCTGGACGTCTCCAATCACCAAGTTTTAACAAGTCAAGGTCAGTAAACACGAAGCTGTTACCTCAGGGCATTGGTGGTTTTATGAGTGGAAAGAGTAGTGCCCCCTTGCAGGGACGTGGTGGTCCTCCATCTAGGCCATCCAACTTTCATTTTGGTGCAGAGCCTCCTGCTCAAGCCCCTATACCTAGTAAAACTCTTCCTGCCCCTTATGTGCCTCCAGTTGCAGATAGACCAGTTGTTCCAGCTTCCAGGGTGAATCCTGATGAACTTAGGAGAAAGACTCTCTCGCTCCTGAAAGAATATTTCAGTGTCTTGCTTCTGGATGAGGCATTGCAATGTGTGGAAGAGCTGAAGTCTCCAGCTTACCACCCTGAAGTTGTCAAGGAAGCTATCTCCATTGCATTAGAGGCAAATCCACCACGAGTTGAACCAGTTTCCAAACTTCTGGAATATTTGTTTGCCAAGAAGGTCATCACAGTGAAAGACATAGGAACTGGGTGCTTACTCTATGGTTCTATGTTGGATGATATTGGCATTGATTTGCCGAAGGCACCATATAATTTCGGTGAAATTACCGGGAAATTAGTTTTGGTGGGGGGATTGGACTTCAAAGTGGTAATAGAGGTCCTTAAGAAGATGGAGGATGACATGTACCAGAGAGCTGTATTTGATGCAGCAACAAGGATCATTAGTTCAAGTCCGGATGGGCAACTTGTATTAGATACTCAAGCATCCGATATTAAGGCTTGCCAGAGTTTATTTTAGTTGCAGTCTTACCATTGTGAGTACTTCAGCATCTGTATCCAACTTTTTGTGCTTACGTTTAGATCATGATGCTCCGCCTACACCATTTTGAGGCGAGCAACTTGTAATATGTGATAAGGTGGAGCTGCCAAGAACTATTCATTGTTTGAGCTGTATATTTTTGCGTGAGGTCATAGTGGGGGTGTTATCGAAGAAAAGAAATCAAAGCATAATGCTGTTGATTTTGGTCTCGAGCATGGCTAAACAAGTGCCTTCAGCTCGAGAAGAATGGCCCTTCAAAAGATCCAGTTGTTTTGTATTTGATTAGTTATCAATTTTTGTTCTCCGGACTGAGTAATTTAGTTTATTGTTTGAATTAATCAGCTCATAAATCCTACTTTCTACATTCACCAATAACAACTTTTGTTCGTGGTGCTGTTGTGTTCTCTGCTGTCCTTCAGTTTTGATGTTAGCCTGATTGCTGGTGCTGTATGCCTGGTTTTAGTTGGTTTGGAAGATTAATCATTTCCCTTTTCACTTGGTTGATTACGTTGAGTGCAAGCTGCCATGGATTTAAGAAAAGCACGATTTCTTACATGGTAGGTGGTGGCCCAGTGGTAAGAGCTTGGGACCAAAAGGTTTGCTTCCTTTGTGGTTTCAGGTTCAAGCCTTGTGGTTGCTCATATGATGACCACTGGAGGCTTACATGGTTGTTAACTTCGGGCCCGTGGGATTAGTCGAGGTGCGCGCAAGTTGGCCTGGACACCCACGTTAAACTAAAAAAAAAAAAAAAAGCACGATTTCGGCAAAGTTTGTAACGAGTTATGTTTGTTTGCTGGAAAGTATTTTTTTAAAAAAAAATGAATTTCGAGAAAAGTGAATTGTTTTTCAATGTTTGGTAGTGTAATAGAAAATAAGTTGGAAAATACTTTCCAGTATTTGATTATGTAATGGAAAATGAGCTGGAAAATAACTTATTAATGTTTATTTTTTTTAAGTTTATTAAAATAATGAGGAATAAATTTTATAAATTAAAAAATTAAAAAGTTGAATGAGAATGAAACTGAAAAAAAATATAATTTCATAAATTATCTCAAATAAAATAAATAATAATCAAAATAATAGAGATCAAATTTAAAAAATAAAAAAATTAAAAGATAAAGAAATTAAAATAATAATAATTAACATTTCATAAATTATTTCAAATAAAATAAGTAACAATCAAAAGAATGAGGATCAAATTTGATAGATAAAAAATTTCAATTAAAAAATAATAAGGGAAAATCAAATAACAATTATAAAAATGAGGACCAAAATTAATATAAAAATTAAATTCTAAGGGATGAAATTGAAAAACAAATATTCAAAACAAAATATATATAACAATAAAAAATTTGAGGACCAAATTTGATATAATCAGCAAATAACATGACATTTCTAAATTTTTCACAACTTTCGGAAAATGTTTTCCGCTCAAAATGCTGTGTTTGTTTCCCGAAAACTGGTTTCCGGGAAACCACTTTCCAAACTTTGCTGTGTTTGTTTGCCTTTAGGAAAGTTGGTCAACGGAAAACACTTTCCAAGTCAAAGAAAAATTCGGCTTGGTTTCAAAAAGTGTTTTCCTTTTATTTTGGGCGGAAAACACTTTCTGGAAGTTGTGAAAAATTTAGAAATGTTATATTATTTGTTGATTATATCAAATTTGGTCCTCAAACTTTTAATTGCTACATATATTTTGTTTTGAATATTTATTTTTCAATTTCATCCATTAGAATTTAATTTTTATATTAATTTTGGTTCTTATTTTTATAATTGTTATTTGCTTTTCCCTTATCATTTTTTAATTGAAATTTTGTATCTATCAAATTTGACTCTCATTCTTTTTATTGTTACTTATTTTATTTGAAATAATTTATGAAATGTTAATTATTATTATTTTAATTTCTTCATCTTTCAATTTTTTATTTTTTGGATTTGATCTATATTATTTATTTTATTTGAAATAATTTATGAAATTATATTTTTTTTTCAATTTCATTCATATTCAACCTTTTAATTTGTAAGATTTGTTTCTCATTATTTTAATAAATTTGAAAAAAAATAAAACATTAATAAGTTATTTTCCAGCTCATTTTTCATGACATAACCAAACACTGGAAAGTGTTTTCCAACTTAGTTTCCATTACACTACCAAACATCGGAAAATAATTCACTTTTCTGGAATTCACTTTCCAAAAGAAAACTACTTTCCAAAAGAAAACTACTTTCCAAAGAAACAAACGTTAAAAGGAAAATATTTTCCTGGAAACCAAGCCAAATTTTTCTTTGACTGAAAAGTGTTTTCCGTTGACCAATTTTCCTAATAGCAAACAAACATATGAAAGTTTGGAAAATAGTTTCCCGGAAACCATTTTCTAGGAAACAAACGCAGCCTAAGTCTTTGGCAGTTTGTTTTTGCATTTTAAAAATGTTTTTGAAAAACTTTGAATTTTTTTTATTTGTTTCAAATTAATATGTTTTTGGTGTTTTTAGATCATTTTGATGCGTTGATATAAAAAAAATTTAAAAAATAAAAAATATTATTTTAATATATTTATGAGTAAAAAGCATTTTAAAAAACAACCACAAACATACTCTCAATATTTTTTTTTTTTGTCAAATACACTCTCAAACATGCTATTTGCCAAATGATCCTTGACTATCTTTATCTGGGGTTGGCTACGAGAAGGCAAATTCCATTTTGCCAAACGAATCTCAACGATGACAGGGGTGATGCAAAATAAATACAAAATTTGTATTTTGGAGAATATTTTGAATTATCTAAATCTGTTTCACATTTCCAAATCTGAAATAATCTTTTAATCTTCGGAATTATTTTTACCTAAATTATAGTTTGGGTAATTGAATTACCAGAATTTTTACCCATGATTCTATTAAATTTTTAACCTAAAATTCCATTGAGAAAATTTCAATTAACTAGATAAAATCAGGATCAAGAAAAGTTTTGACTATGCAGAACTGGATTTAAGAAAAATTACAAGCCCATTAGTTATAAAAATTATAAATAAACACTGAATTTTTTTCATTTACCTTGATTATTCAAAATAAATTTCAATGATTCTCCACTACTCATTCTTTATTTTTTAAAATTATTATTTGCATTTATTTATTAAAATAATCAAGTAATTTGAGTTTTTTTTTTTAAAAAAAAAAATAGTGATTGTACGTGGATGATAGGAAGGGCTGTGTAACGAGGCTATTACAATTTACAAGGCTATTGTGTTCCAAAGAGTGTTTTTTAAAAAACTTTTGTTTAAAATTATTATTTTACATTTTTAAATTGTTTTTACGTGTTAATTTTAAAAATATTTTTTTTTTAAAAAAAATATATATTATTTTAATAAATTTTCAAATAAAAATTACTTTACAAAACAAATCTTGCATACTAAAAAACATTTCCTTCGACCTTTACTTTTGATGGCTACGATCCGGTATGGAGAGTGATTCTCTTGATACGGACTAAAATCAATGATCAATAAAATCAATGATATGACGTAAAAGAGTATTCAGAAGAGGATGTCCATTTAATTTCAAAGATACTGTAAGGATTAGACTGACAATGATTCCACGCGAATGCTTGTCCTAAGAACTTGTCCATTCATAGCTTACAATTTTTTTTTATCATAATTTGTTAAATTATTTTTTATTTTAAACAATATTAAATTAATATTTTATAAATTTTGATGTGTTGATATCTAAAATAAATATATAAATAAATATAACAAATATTATTTTAATATATTTTTAATTAAAATATATATTTTTTAAATATCATACACTATATTACAAAATACTAACTTACTTGTAATGCCAGCTTCTTTTAATATCTAAAGGTGTGATTGGCATTGCTGCCAAACCACCCTTTTATAAAAAATTATTTTTTTATTTAAATTATTTTTTTATTTTTAAATTGCTTTGATGTAAAAAAATATTAAAAAGTTATTATAACGTTTTGAACTGCAACCACAACCACACTCACAAACAGACTTTGAGTTATTTTTTCTAGATTGTGTGGTGTGTGGTGTTAATGAAAAAAATTGATTAATTCACCAAATTTAGATTTTAACTAGTTCATTTTCCCGCGCTCCACCACAAACCAAATCATTTTTAAAAAAACATTAAGAGCATAGGGGTTTTCTTGCAATATTGTTAAACCCGGGCAACAAGATAAATCTTTAAATCCTTTAACTTGGATCTTTGCCTAGCACGAGCTTCTAATTAAACTATATAAGAGTTAACTCGAAATAATTTGATTTATTTAATAGGTTTAAAGGAAATCTGGATGATCGTTTTTTATTTTAAAAAACTAATGTTAAATAATAAAATCAGGAAAAATATAAGTAGGAAAAAAATAAAAAAAGAACATCGAGTCAAGTAAATTTTTCAAACTCGTGATTTGGGTTATTAGATCGAAAATGCTATACATGGAAAAGCTGTAAAACTCAATTCACAGTAAATCTAATATTAAATGATGAATCATCACTATTATTATTATAATTATTTCTATTTTCATCGTTATTATTATCATTGTTACTACTATCACTATTATTAGAGTTATCACCATTACTATTACTACTATTATTATTACCTTCACCACCACTATTACTATCATAATAAAAATTTATAATTACCATCATTTTTAATATTATCATCACTATCATTATCATTAGTATTATTAATAATATTTTTAGTATCATCATTATCATCATTATTGAAATAAAAAATTATAAATTTGATTTGAAGGATAAAATTAAAAACCATAAAAACTTTGACAAAAAAAAATGAAACAAATAAGAAATCAAAAGAAAAGGGACCAATAAATATTATTACTATTGAAAAAAAATCATAAATTTGATTTGAAGGATAAAATTAAAAACTATAAAAGCTTTGACAAAAGAGCCAAGAAAAAAAATCAAAAGTAGAAGGATCGAATTGAAAAATATCATATACACATATTAGAATTGAAGGACTAAATTAAAAATAAATAAAACTTTAATAAAAGAGAAAATGACTGAAATAAAAAATCAAAACTAAAATGATGGATTCTGAAACACCAAAAAAAATTAGGTATGAATTTAGTTTTTAGGGGGGTAAGAGAGAGAAACGAAGGGAAAAAAGAGAGAAAAGGTCATTAGCAATAAACCGACCATTTTTAGATGACATGCACCACCTATAAAGAAAGAGGACACGACAAAAAATAAAATGACACAGTAGAAACATATTTTTTATCCATGGGAGACGCCGCCCGTGCCACAAAAAATGCATAGTGCCTCCCTCTCACTGGCGCGTGTTGTGCCAAGAACTTTTTCAATAAAAAAAAAATTAAATGGTAAATTACATGATCATCCTTGAGAAACCCAACGATTATAAAATAAATCAATATGAAAATACAAATATACCCCTATGACAATGACTTAAAATTTTTAACTCTGAGGTTAAATTTGTAATTTTAATGTATATTAAAATATGAAATGCCCGAAAAGACCCTTGACCAGAGTTAAATGATTTTTTTTTCTTTTAAGGGTAGCTAAGTCATTTTACTGTGCATAAACATGATAAAAAAAAATAATAAAACTTCTAAACGATTATCAAATGACAAATTGACCGAAGGAAAATACCATTTTACTCCTAAAAAGACAACATTCTAATAAATTTTTCAAGGGCCAAATCATCATTTCACCATTAAAATTCACAATAAAAAAGACATATCTACAGTAAAGACGCTATGTATTTTAGCTTTTCTTTTAATAAGAGTCCACATTAAATTTTGAGTAGTTATTAATTGATTTGATAAATCAAAATGTGAAATGCCCGAAAAGACTTTTATCAGAGTTAAATAAATTTTTGTTTTTAAGGGCAGCAAAGTTATTTTATTGTGCATAAACATGATAAAAAAATAATAAAACCCCTAAATAATTATCAAATGACAAATTGACCAAAGAAAGATATTATTTTACTTCTAAAAAGACAACATTCTGATAGTTTTTTCTAGGGGTGAGCAAAAAAACCGAAAAAACCGAATCGAGCCCAAACCGGAAAAAAACCGAAAAAACCGAGCCAAACCGAAAAAACCGAGCCAAACCGAGCTAAAACTAGTTTGAACTGGTTTTTTTCTAAAAAACCGAACCGAACCGAATCAAAACCGGTCGGTTTGAACCAGTTTTGATTTTTTTTTTTTTTTAAATTCGGTTTGGTTACTTTTTTTTATAAAAACTGAACCGAACAAAAAATAATCACTCCTAGTTTTTTCAAGGGTAAAATCATCATTTCACCATTAAAATTCATAATAAACAAAGATGTATCAGAAAAACACAACGTGATTTAACTTTTTTTTTAATATGAGTTCACATTAAATTTTAAGAAATTATTAATTGATTTGATATATTATTTATGATAATAAATTCAAGTAAGAACTTGATTTGGATTGATAAATTTATTATGTGTCTTTATTTAATAAACTAGATTTTGATTGATACATTAATTGACGTGTATTTATTTTGTTTGATTTATAATTTTAAACTAATTCATGTAATAATGTTTTTTCTAAATTCTCTCCAGAAATTCTATTCAAGATTCCAAATTTTGTCAAATGCAAAACAAATCATAAAAAAACATTATATTTTATTTATTTTTTTCTTATGAAAAATAACACGAAACAAACCGCTATATAAGCTTCCGCCTCCTATAAATTGAGCAAACTCAACTACAGAGCCGGAGATTCTCCCGCGTTAAGGAGTTTTCAAAATACTTCAGAAAGAATGGCCTCTAGCGAACCAGCAACGGACACCAAAACGGCATCATTACCAACAGATGACCAGTCACTGAAGCTCGCCGTTGCAATTTCACTTCTCCGATCAAAACTTCTCCAAAAACAGCCTCCCCCTCCTCCCCCTCCCCCTCCCCCTCCTCCTAGCAATCCTCCTTCAGAATCCGACGCTCTTCGCTGGAAACGAAAGGTTTTTTCATCATCTCTATTCTCTGTTTGGCTCACTATAAAATGCAGACGTTTAAGTCAAAATGAATGCGATTAGGTTTTGAGAAAACAAACAGAGTATAATTGCTCCACTGTTGATTTCTATGTTTTTCTTGAAAGGCTAAAGAGCGAAAACAAGAACTTCTTCGACTGAGAGAAGATCTCAGGGAAGCCGAAGGTTCTAGAATATATTTCTCTCTCTCTTTCGGTTTAGGTTCTTGAATTTTTTCATGTTTCTGATTTTTTTTCTATTTTCTGTTCTAGATGCTTCACAGTGTGATTTGTTTCCTCAAACTGCGTTATGCAAATGCTATTTCTTCGATAATTTGGGCAAATTAAGCCCTAAGCCAGTCGGAGACGGCTCCGATCGCAGATTTAACGATATTCTTCGCCGTCGATTTCTTAGACAAGGTCTCGTTATGATTGACATACGATTTTCACTCTTAGGTTATTAATTAGTTTCACCAATCAATTAATTCAATAACTTGATTGGATTTTTGAATTTTGCAGTGCGGATAAAAGAAAGAAGGAAGAGAATAAATAATTCAAATATAAAACTACGCTTTTCAGGTAATTGGGCTTATATTGACTTTTTTTTTTACCTCAAATTAGTGGCGTTTTGATTCAAATGTGCTTAATTGAGTTAAGTCCTGTTTATTGCTTTCCTTGTTGTTTTATCCTTATGATTTTTTCTTCTTGTATTTGTTGCTTAATTTACTTAGATATTCGGAAATTTATAAAAAGAGAAAAATTCAAGTACTTTAGAGCAATGTGGGTGCACATTTAGACCTTTTCTTGTTACATTAATAATGGATGTTTTATTTATTATAAAATGGCAGATATATACAGCAAAAATGAAGCAGAGCAACTTAGGGCTGCCGTTGATTTTCTTGTGGAGCTTTGTGACACTACTTCGCCTGCAAGAGTGAATTACTTCCTATTGTTTGGTGCTTTTATTTTGTTTTGTATTTTTAATATTCTCACACTAACCATAAGACAACCATGTTACTTGGTTGAGTTATCTTTCAGGTTTTGATTCTACATCTGTTAAATTTTGCAGGTAGAGGAGGCTAATTTTGCTAACTGGTCACACCAAGCTGCAGACTTCATTTTAGGTAATCACAGAGTACTTTTAGATCCCATTCCACAAGAAAGTATTAAAAATAATCACAATCAGCATTAGCATCTATTTCGACAGAGTAGTGTTTAATCTCCATGAAATAGCATTTTCTTGAATTTATAAGTACCTTGAATGGCATATTTATGGCTTTTAAATGCTTTTTGATTAGTATTTTTTATTTTCTTCACATGAGTATTTGTAATTTTTTGACACTGAGATCAATAGAGATTTCTTTTCTTTTCATCGTCCTGACCTTTGATACATGTGGAATAAGCTTAAAACATCTTCAGTTGACTTTTTGTTGTTGTTATTTTAGGAAGTCACAAAACCTGCATATTAGTTCATAGATGATTACTCCATGGAAGTTATATGATTGATCTAGTAGAATATGATAAGTGCAAGGATTTGGGAGGCAAGAACAATGAGAGGAATTTATAGACACCTTTCTGTTTATTTGGAACAAATATGTTGGTATATTAAGATGATTCAAATCCGATTTGAATAAGTGTGGAGTGTCCCAATCAGCGTTCTAATGAATTTGAACAGAATTCGACTCAGTTTGCCAGGCAGACCTCCAGATTTGTTATCATATTCAAGAGATTTATTTGGAATTTTGTTTTAGGATTTGGTGTTTGCTCTATTGCAAGTGAAGGAATTGTGATGGCAAATGAATCTACCATCTGTTCCTTATTTCAGGAAGGAGTTGGGTGCAATCCCATTGCTGCTGTTATATTGTGTAGATTGGTGATTTTGCTTTTAACTTTCACTAAGGAAAAAATGTGCAAACTGATTGGACATAATGCAGATGCAGATAGAAAGGGAAGTATTCTCGCTGTCTATGCTATAATAGGTATAACACACCTCTAGGATTATAAGATATAACCTGAACTATTTAATGTTCTCAACCTAGTTAAACCTCATAAATTAAATTGAATGTGTCGATGCCATGAAACATGATGGTATTCTGGCTATATCCTGTATGAACTCATGCAAGCAGTTAGAAAAAGTAACATAGGATGAGGGGAGGAAGAGGTTGGATTTGTCGTAGGCAGTAGTAGCTGTCATATCTACCCGCAATCACCACTTCTGCTAATTTTTTCCCCTGTTTCTTACGCTATTTTCAGTTTTAATCTTCTCCCTTTCTCTTGTAGCATCATTGAGGAACCTGTTATCAATAGGAAATAACATGGAGCTCATTGAAGGAATTGTCAGTCGCTTAATTGTGCGTTTAGTTAAAAGGATGTGTTCCCCTTCACATGGAGATGGTAAGCATTTGGCTGCTTTTGGAACTTAAGATGTATTAAATCTTAGTAAATACACATGATATTTAAACGCAGGAACTTTGATCTTTTTTCAACCTCTCTCTTTTATTTGAACTAAACTCTTGATTTCTTTGCTAACAAAATTGTAAGAACACAATGTTTTGGTCTGTTCCAATGAGTGATACTATAGGTTGTTTTATATTATTGTAGTTTTGGCTTGTTAATGAGTTCTTCCTGTTAAAATCTTGATATGCTGTTACAGAGTCACGTCAAACTGACACTGACACCCAGTTCTATATTCAACAATTGATCCGCAAGCTTGGATGTGAACCTCACATTGGGCAGCGAGCAATACTTTCAGTTTCTCAGAGAATTTCCATGGTAGCAGAAAATTTGTTATTCTTGGATCCATTCGATGAGGCCTTTTCAAACATGCATGAGTGCTTGTTCATAATGTAAGTAATCTATGGTAAGATTCACAATCATGATCATCAGTTCCATCCCTAAACCTAACCGTTTTTTCAAAACTAAGTCCATTGAAAGGCCAAAGCCTGTTAATTTGAGCTTGGAAACGGCATATAATTATGAGATTCTAATCCGTGCATAAGTTCTACTGGCTCTACTTATCCATTATGTCTTATCATCAGACATGTCTTTGAGGATATGCGATCTCATTTTGAGTTGTACTTTCATTACTATGGAAATGCCACATTGGTTCTTCCATATAGAACTCAGATGCAAGTATAAGTTGGTTTTATTTATCCTATGATTACCATTATTATTTTAACTTTTTGTGGATGACAGGATCCAGCTTATTGAGTTTTTGATATCAGACTACTTGTTAACTTGGTCGAGGGACGAGGGCTTTGACCATGGTATGTATCCTTACAGCACTGGTGTCTGTTGATTAAACTTTCCTGTTCATTTCGCACTCTGGTTTCATGCTAGGTTTTTTACAATTAATATTTCTCTAAAGCTGGATCTGAATTTAATATATTCTCAGCATTGAACATTGTTAGTATACTCCTCTTTATTGGGTTCAAGATCAAACTTTATAAGCAGGCATCAGAAACCATACACATGACATCCGATAGTTTCATTGCAGTGCTGTTTGAAGAGTGGGTGACCTCAGTTCTCCATGCTCGTAAAGCATTAGAACTTCTTGAGAGCAGAAATGGGCTTTATGTTTTGTACATGGATCGAGTCACAGGTGAACTGGCTAAACATGTGGGCCAGGTTTCATCATTTCAGAAACTCAGCCAAGATATTCTTGACAATCTATTCTGCTGACGAAAGCGTGAATTATTCAAGATATTCTTTAAGGAGTATGCTTAACAACAGACTAGGAAGCCCTTTGCCTATCTAAGATCCAAATAAAGCCGACTTATGGAAGCATTGTATTTGAACAGATAGATGGAAATATTTTATGCAATTAAGAATTATCTTCCACTTGCGGCGCTTTAGTAGTTTATTGACATTGCATCACTGCCTGGTAGTCAATATTTCGAGTCTAGTCTGCTTAGGTAATCAGGGCATTTCACCCTATGAATTTTATTAGTCGGGGTATCCTGTAGAAACTTCGAAGCTAGGGCTTAGGATAAAGAGGGGTCTTAGCTTAATTTCTCTCCTGACATGTGATCTATGACTCTGTTCTGCCTTTTCTGATCATGAAATCAAACGTAGTAAAATCGTGCTCTTCCATGTTCCCTCTTCTTTCCGGAAAGTGGTGTGTTTCTGGTGGTTGTTGGAAATTATTTTTAAATTATTTTTTTATTTGTTTGTTATATGAAAAGTTGATTAACGAAAAACATTTTTTAGTTAAAAAAAAATGTGACTTGGTTTTCAGAAAAATATTTTCTTTTTATTTTGGGCGGAAAACACTTTCCGAAAGTGGTGAAAAATTTTGAAATGTCATTATTTGCTGATTATATCAAATTTGGTCCTCAAACTTTTGATTGCTATATATATATATATATATTTTGTTTTGAATATTTATTTTTCAATTTCATCCTTTATAATTTAATTTTTATATTAACTTTGGTCCTTATTTTTATAATTATTATTTATTTTTTCCTTATCATTTTTTAATTGAAATTTTTTATCTATCAAATTTGGTCTTCATTCTTTTGATTGTTACTTATTTTATTTGAAATAATTTATGAAATGTTAATTATTATTATTTTAATTTCTTTATTTTTTTATTTTTTAGATTTGATTTCTATTATTTTGATTATTATTTATTTTATTTGAGATAATTTATAAAATTATATTTTTTTTCAATTTCATTCTCATTTAACTTTTTAATTTGTAAGATTTGTTTATTATTATTTTAATAAAATTAAAATAAAATAAAATATTAATAAGTTATTTTCCAGCTTATTTTCTATGACATAATTAAACATTAGAAAATATTTTTTAATTTATTTTTTATTACACTATTAAATATTATAAAATAATTTATTTTTCTGAAATTTATATTTTTAAAATTTATTTATATTTAAAATATTATTATCCAGCAATCAAACGGTATCATCCTTGCTTCTCTTAGTAATGGTATCGACCTGCTGGGCTGTTGTCGGTATCTTTCCACCGGCATCCACGTGTAGTGGCGCTTTACAGGTCGGCAGAAGCTAATCCGATTGTCATAATAGTCACATTGGGCCCACCTCAACCACCAAAATTTGTTAATTACTGAAGGAGGAGATATTTTAAAGACCATCGATCGTCCATAATATCTCCTCCTTAATTACATAGTTCGTGTTGGTCCATCGAGCAACAGATATCATAGCTACTTTTGCTCAGAAGACATGACTCAAATGAGACATGTATTCACTCTCCTGCTCTTCAGCCTCCTCTTGCTATCTCAATCCCTTCCAGGTTCAGCTGTCGGCAGGCAATTGGATAAAGCTCTTACCAAGTCCCAGCTGCCTGCTCTTACCAAGTCCCAGCTGCCTGAGGGAAGACAAAATGACGTGATCAGTTCATTGCAGGCTCGGAAGTTAGGAGTTTACATCAGAAAAAAGGCTCGTGTTTATCCACGCTCTGGTCGCAAATCATCTGCTATCCGAACCCAAGTTCCTTCCAGCCACGTGATTGGTTCTGTTTTTGCCTTCCTCAGTTTCTTCCTGCTCTAGGTCTTGGTATGGTTAATCGGTCCAATATGTTGAAGTTATCCTCATATCGAGTGGCTTTACACCAAGTAGTGCTTTACCATCTTTGAAAAAAGATGTCTATTTTTTTTTTTATGTTTGCGTGTGCCTTGTGTTTTATTTAGCAGATCGTCTTAAGACAACTCGAAAGTATTTGCTTGCATAGACAGAGAAAGTTGGTAGTAATAGGGAGTTGCTTTTACTGTTACCTGGGCTGCTATTTTTCTTCAACCATGCAGTGAATACATGTGTTTTCACATCTGATGTCCATGTGATCTGGGTTCTTGTTTTAAACAATATGACAATGTTGTTAACAAAATAAAATATTTCCTATGTTTTGCGTATCAGGTTTAGCGGATTGCCTTTCAACTTTGGCTAGCCACCTTTTTTTTTATTATTATTATTAGCAGTATATGATATTAATGTTAGCATGGGGCCTGGTATTAATACTTATCTTCTTGTTTTGGACAAATATATTTGAAAGTCAAGCGGTCAGGAAATATATATATATATTTCCTATCCTCAAAGAGGCAATTACTCTGACGTAGTGGGTAGCCGTATTCTCAAGTTATTAAATAAAGGAGAATATATTAAAAACATCATTTTAATATAGTATCCTCAAAGGGAAATGGAGGCATCTAATTCCAAAAATAAATGCACTATCCACCAGCAGATGCCCGCAATTGATAGCCTAATTAATCTTTTAGGCATCTAAAAAGAATAAATGAAAAAGGAAAATTCAAAACGAAAATGCTTTTAAAAAAAAAACATTTAGCACTTTCCGACACTGCCTTCAAATCCGTCGAACAGGTTCTTACACTTCTTTCATATTATGCATGTGAAATTACTTTCTCCTCAATTCAACAAGCCAAAATCAAGCACAAATGATGATCATATTGCAAAATACAAATTAATTATGCTTGGAGATGAATTGCATCGAGAAGTAAGTTTCCAAGGACATGCAAAAGGAGTTTATGGTGGTGGAGATCTCCTTCGTCCTCGTACAGGCCACCGAAATGGGGTAAGCTCTTTACTGTTGAGACCCTCTTCCATCTTCTCCACCTTATCCGGACATGTTGCAGTTTGATTGATCATCTTTGTTTTCTTAATTTGAATGCTAACTGCCATGGCATGTGAGACATGAAGTGGTTCTTATTTGTGCGCGCGCGCGTGTATAACGCTATATTAATTAAGATTCTAGTGCTAGTAGTAACCATTGAAAAAAAAAAAAACTTTTGTTAGACTAATTAATTAGAATACTTATTAAATTAGTTAGTTAGAATTATAGTTATGAATCCTGACTCGACGAGTTGACTTGGGATCTTGATCCGGTTTTAAATAACAAAAACTCGGGCTTGCAACTGGCCCGGTCAAATAAGAGCGACCTGTCAGTCAACCCGAAATCCAGGTGAAACCTAATTATTATTTTAAAAAAAAAATAAATATGAAAAATATAAAATTAATTTATAAATAATTATCGTCACATATTGTTTTTTTATAGCTTACATCCACATGAATTGTTCATTAATTTTTCGATGTAGGATAACTATATATAACTTACATCCATATGAATTATTTCTTAACTTTGTATTGTGAGATAAAGATACTACACTTCATTTTTTTTATGTAGTTTACATCCACATGCATTGTTTCTTATTTTTTTTATGTGAGATAACTATATATGGCTACATTCACATGGATTATTTTTTAATTTTTCTATGAGAGATAACTATATAACACTTGACATTTCTTTTTTATAGCCAATTTCACATGAATTATGTCTTAATTTTTTTATGTGGGATAATTATATATAACCTATATCCACATGAATTATTTTTTAAATTTTTGATGAGGGTAAGTATACTATACTTCACATTTTTTTTTTTATAACCTATATCCATATGAATTGTTTATTAACTTTTCAATTTGAGATAACTATACTATACTTCATATTTTTTATAGTCTACATTTACATGGCATTGTTTCAAGACTTTTTCATGTTGGATATTAAAACCTCAAACATAATTTTTTTCTTCTATTTTCCTGGGTTGACCCAGGTCAACTTGTGTGCCCCAAAACCTGACCCTTTGGCCGGGTCAACTCTCGGGTTAGGTTTAATAACTATGATTATAATTCTTATTAGATTATGATAGTTAGAGTTTGTAATCTCCCTATAAATATAAAAAGCCAATGCATTCAGGAATTTAAGAGAGTGTTGAAAATAGTGTGTCGAATATCAATGAACAAGAACTTGGAAGGTTAAATATTTAGTGTTTTTAACAATTAGTATAAGAGTTATGCGTTAATTGATATTATAGCCCAACAGTCCCAAATTATTGCTTGTTATGTGCTGCAATCTCAAGTTATTTTGTTTGTTGTGCTGCTAAATAACCATGGCTAGAAGAGTTCGCAAAACAGAACGTGTTCAGGTAAGGGGGGATAAAGAGATTTTCTTTAGGAGAGAAACGTTAGGAGATGATAATAAAAGACATGCAGAGATGGATTGTAGAATTGAAAAGAGGTGTTCAATAACTTGTGATAGAAGATGTAGAGATAAATTTCAAAATTAACCCGTCAATTGATGGAAGTGAGGAGCCTAAAATATTATTAAAAGAGTGATCATGGATCCATGACTAGTTTTAAAAACCCGTTTCAGAAGCATTAGCAGGGGAGATAAATTATTCACTAGGATAAATATCGTGGAGATTTTAGGGATTACATTTATGGTGAGATAGATATGGATTGATGTTTTACACCAATTTATAATGATTATTTTGTTGATAATAATGATGATGATATCATAAACAATAACAGTAATAGTAATGATGATATCATTAATGGTGTACTTGTTGATAAAATAAAGGTTGAGTACAAAGAAAAAATGAAAGGTGCTCAAGAAAAAAATTACTGATATAAACTATATTGATCCTTTTAATTACAAGATTAATGTATCATAAAGGTAGATGTGCTCAAGGGTTATGTGGATACAATAATTATTAGTAAAGAAAATTTAAGGTTTGAAATTCATTACTTTAAAAGCCAATAGAAGATAAATAATTTGTCAATTATTGTTTCTTATATAAATTTTAAAATGAAGGGACTAAAATTGATGTATAAAATTATTATACACTTGAAGAAAAGAAATAAAAAGGGATAAGAAGTCTTTATTGAACATCCACAAGATCAAGGTAAAACCGATTTGAAATTGATGATGAGTTTTTTTCAATCCAAAAAGACTCATGCATGAGAATTTTTCTAATACATAGCTTTATATTATTAGGCATAATGTTTGGTCCAACCATTGAATTGGGCTAAAATTTTGCTAAAAGATTCTAGAGACCCTGTTTTCTATAGGGTTTAAAGTTCTCAACAATCAAAAATTAGGAAGGCTTTTCGATAATGCTTAGAAGTTACTTTTCAAGATTTTTTATATTTTTCTAGTTGATTAAGGATTTTTTTTTTTCTATTTGGATTTGAACTCTTTTATTATTATTTTCAACTTTATTTAGGACTTTTTTTCCTAGTTTGTTTAGGAATTTTATTTTTTTCCCTTTATATTTAGGTTTTCTTGTTGGTTCAAGAAAGTTTTTAATTTTATTTAAGGACTTGTAAACCTTTTAAAGAGGTAGACTACCTGAAGAGAAAATATCCAATAATAAAATTTTAAATTGCAGTTTTTGTGTGATCACTATTCAGTATAATTTTGTATTCTTATGCTTGTTATCTTTCTTATGTTGCTTACATCCATGTCAATTGATATAAGAGCTCTGTGTTAGTTTGATATTCAACATTCTTTACACATACTCTTAATTTTGAAAGATATGATATCGAGCTTTTTTTTTATTTTTCTTCTTGGTTTGATTTATTTCTTGCACATTCACTGACTCTAGAACTTTGTTTTCGACAACATCCTAAGCATTAATATACTTAAAGAAAGATTGAATATGAACATTGAGCAATCTATAAATTCTATATTAGAACCCATCATTTTAATTGAATGGCTATGATACTAATTGTTGGAAACACTAAATCAAAACTTTGATACCAATTGTTAGGAGCACCAAGCACACAAAAATTGGTTAATCAGATGAAAGCTAACGGAAAAAAGATGACATATCTCCTAATTACAGAGAAAAATATTTAAAGACTAACACTTCATTTTGAGTACATAGTAGCAACTACTGAAGAATCAAAAGATTTGAGTGGGATGTCAAATGATGAATTGCAAGGTTTATTAGCAGCTTATAAACATCGCTCAAATTCAAAGAATTTTACAGTAGCCATTGAAGAAGCATTTCAATATTAGTTAAACATGATGACCAGGGAGGAAATATTAAACAAGATTGAGCACTGCTAATGTGGTCAAAGTTGCAGAGGTGGAAGAAATAACAAATTTGATTAGCGACAAGGATACAATGTAAGCACAAATAATAGAGGTGGATGAGATTCAAATGAGCATGGCAAGTCATGGATTCAATTCTAAAAATTCCAAAAGTAAGGTCAGTATAAAAAGATTGTAAGTTTTATATTCAATGTCATTACTGCAAAAGGTTTGGTCATTATTAATATAAGTGCTAACTTAAAAACTCAAATAATGAGAAGGTACATGTAAAATTTACGGATACTAATAAAGATGCATCCGAGACTTTGTCTTTTTTCAAGTCGTAATATAGAAAAGAAAGAAAAAATATCTTTAGAAAAGGCTTGTTATATGAACAAGAAAAATCAATTATGGTATTTAGACACTCTCATGACTTAAAAACTAGAATTTATAGCCGAGGAAGACAAATTAAAAAAATAATAAGAAAAAATTTGAAACTGAATAAGAGTTGATTGATGAAAAAAAAAAGCTAAGAAAGTTAAATGTGTAGCTATGGCGAGAGAAGTTGTTTTTAGATTGCTCAAAGATAAATGTGATAACCTTAAACTAAAAAAGAAAGCAATACAAGATTAATATAAGCAAGATGTTGAGTCATTTAATCGCGAGCATAAGGATTTCTTGAATAAGATGGAGAAATAAAGCTCTAAATGGTTCGAAAGGACTCAAAAGAAACATGTAGACTTTTTGTTGGGCATTAAGATTAGAAAAAAGAACTAGAGAGAAGTATTGATAAAATATATGAAGATATAGAAAGTTATTTATTAAATAAAGAGAAATCATTTGTGCTAGAAAAAAGAAGCTTGCTTCAACATAGTGTTTCTTTTAGAGAAAAACAAAAGTAGAAAAAGAGTTGGAACAAGTTGCTTTAGATATAAAGAAACTTAATGATGAGAAAAAGTAGAAGCCTATGGAAAATTCACCACAACTAATAAATAATCAAACCCCACTTGTAACATCAATAAAAAATAGCAAAAAACCACAACATGTTAGAAAAAAGCTTACATGGATGAGTAATTATGAGGTAACTAGAATCAATCAATTTGATGATTAACTAACTCATTTTGCTCTATTATCAAATTGTAATTCTATAACTTTTCAAGATACTATAAAATAAATAAAGTGGTAAAAAATTATAGCCGATTAAATTAATGTCATTGAGAAAAACAACATGTGAGAATTTATAAGTCTTTCAAAGTTATTAGTGTAAAATTGATGTTTAAGACAAAGTTAAAGGAAAATCCTTCATTGTTAAACTAAATGCTTAAGAACATCTATATAATGGAGGCTTGTTAGATATTACTTAGAATTTTAATGTAAGTAGGAATCCTTGATATTAAAGGATTTGTGTTAGACTAGTTAATCAAAATTCTTATTAGATTATGATTGTAATATTCCTCTAAAAAGGCCAATGTATTCATAATTTTTTTTTTAAAGTGCTAAAAATAATGTGTTGAATATCAATGAATAAGACGATGAGATATTAAATACTTGGTGTTTAGTGTTTTTAACATATAGGTCTTGCAATTAAATCCAACATGTCGCTTGTAACAAAACTATTTAACAATGCACACTTCAAAGAAAAACTTGAACGTTGTGTCTCTCTAGCCTAAAATTTTAAGGGAAATTAAGGGATTTGGATCTACCCATTTTTTGTCAACTGAAAGATGCTTACTTGTTGAATTTTTTGTTCTTCAACGTCCAATTAATCAATCATATATTTTTATTTTCATATCGAGTAATTTGAATAATTACACTTGGACTTCTATCAATCATATATATATATATATATATATATATATATATATTTGATAGAGTTGTCTATCTACAAGATATATGGTGACTGCTTAAAAGAAAATTAATAAAAAAATAAAAAGGAAAAATAGTTAAAAAATAAAATTAAAGCCATCAACGTCGCCAACACAATCCCTATTAGTAATTAGTCAGAGGCGAGGTGAGGTGAGGAGAGGGTATTAAGTGATAAATTAGGTTGAAAGGATTTATTTGTTAAAAAGGATAGAATTTATTTTTTAGAAAAAATAAAGTTAGAATAATAAATTAAAATAAAAAAGAAATTATGAAGTTATTTAGTTCCCCCTCCATTGCCGGGGTGAGACTTGAAGGAGAATGAAGATAGAAAATATATTCCTGAACAAGATGTTATTAATCCTCTCTTCTCCATTAAAAATAATCTTCCCCAACAAAATTAAAATACCGTTAACCCTTCCCTTCCTCTCCAATCACTTATTTCCCAAACAAATTGTAAGGAAACAAGTAATCTGCTCAAGTCTAAACAACTTGTTGGGGATGGCCAACAATTTATCATATTATATCATGCTGTTGCTCTCTCTTTACTCTCAGTCATTTATGTCAGCGAGAGTAGCAGCTGATCTTCTACCTATCTATCTATCATATTTATTGATGTATTAGAGAGACCAAGTTCCTACGAGGGAAGAAAAGATTCACCAGCTCTATCGATTATCAAATCCCTGTACCTTTGTGAAAGACATCACATGGAATAGCTTACACGGGAAATGGGAAAGGTAGAAACTCAGATTCAAAATAAAAGTTCATGAGCTAGAAGGAATGGGGTCAGGGGTGGAGAGCATGAACTAGAAGGAATGGGGTCAGGGGTGGAGACTGACTGCCAAGGAGCGTAGCAGCTCGACCAGAGGGAAAGGTTAGTAGGTAAGATCTGAGTATACAACTATCAATAGATAGGGGAAACAGCCCAAGAGGGTGTATCAAAAAGGACAGCACCGAGGGAGTCTAGCTTGCATCTCTTTGTAGTGAATTCCTCTTTTGATTCAAGGAGAGCAGCATGCTTCAAAGCCCATCTAGACAAGACTAGATAAATAAAGGAGCAGAGAAAATGAAAAGGTTTTGCCCGTATTACCAAGAAAATGTTTCAAAGAGATCTCAGATCATATGATATGATTATTTCATTACAGAATTGGGAAAAAACAACCTTGCTCGCACCTGAAAAACTCAAGCAGAACCTATCTCATGATTTTGTTATTGTTATTCCGCAACCTAACACAGGGTTATGGAGAAGCATGAAGAACGAGAGAAGAGGCATGAGGTTGCCGCAGCACAGCAATACAGAAATCCAACATTGGATTAACTACTACAAGAAAACTTTCCTAGAGAACTCAAGGTGATCTTATAGATCATTCAATAAATTTTCTTCTAAACAAATATGATATGCTCTGATTGCCTGCTAAATGGCTTCATTCCAGTTAACTAACCATTCTCTCTCTAGCCCAACCCATAAAGAAGACTCAACAATCTTATTTTCCAGGGCTCCCAGTTCAGGCAACTCATTCTTCGCAACAATTTATGCCTCTAAACCTGAACTAAAATCCATGAACATGGGCTGCGGATTAATAAAAATGTCTAACATGTGAATGAAAGAAACCAGGGAAGAAGAACTTCATGACTAGAGATATGAACAACTGAATCCAAATCGGAAAGTAGACTGCTCATATCGATCAAAAAAATAAGTAAACAGCAAACCGCAAATCCCTGTTACAACCTACTCTGTTTGTCTGAAGATGGCTAAAATACTTAACAATCAAAAAGTCTGAAGAGAAGGCTATTTTGCGAGATTGAGAAAATTAAGATGCTAAGAGGTGAGAAGCCAGTAAAAAGTATAATCATGAACACTCAATAAACAAACTATCTCTGATGAAATCAATCGAAAACCCACAACACCAAATCACAAGAAAAAACATTTGGAAAATTAAGAGCGTTTCCATGAAAAGAAACGTAGTTTAAACACAACATACAAATTCCATTCAGGAAATGGCGTTCTACAAAACGAAAGGGACTAGTTACCGTTCACTGCTACGCCGGGGCATAAAGTGGACGCCTGTACTCATCAAAATACTCATTGCGATCGATAAACACAATAGCATAGAGAGCATAAATTATTCCAGGAACGTAGCCTAAAATAGTCAGTAACAAGCAAATGCAAAATTCCACCTGCAGATATAATAATAATAAAAAAATAGTCATCGACAACATTAAATTTCTTGGATCTAAAAAGAATACAACAGAGAAGAGAAAGGGAGAGGCGTACACTGCAGCAGCCATGCCTGAAGCAAACACCGAGAGGAGGGAGCAAGATGGCGATGAGGATTTCGCAGCAGATCTCACAACCACTTGGCATTTTCTCTCGCTACAAAGGCTGATGATACAACTGCAAGATTAAAATCCAAAAGTATTTATGGTTCTTAATGGAGAAGAAAACAAACATGGGACCTCGTATTAAATTGGGAATCCAAGGACGGTGGATCACAAATTAATTAAAGGACAACTATTTTCTATATATATATATTAGTCTTATAAATTATGTCTAACATGCTATTCATAAGAGATCCATATCTCAATGCATCACGTGTTCTTTTAATTTTATAAAGATTTTATGTGTTTTAAGATTTATGTTAAACATCAAATATTTTAATCTTAAGAATATATTTCATTTGGATTTAGCGATATAAGAAATGTAAAAAATCTTATTTTTTTTATTAAATATTAACCACCTTGATTTAATTAAAATTTCTTGATACTTATTTTAATTTTATTGTAGTTTATATTAAACTTGAGTACATTAGATTCATGTATATATAAACCATTCGTATAATTATTAGATTCATAAAAACATTATTATTATATAAAAAAATAACATTTATTCTCAATAATAAATATAAATCCATTTAATATTAAATAAAATGGAAACAATATTTTAAAATACTAAATAAAATAACAATTATAATGTTATAGTATTAACCTATTAGGCAAAACAAAATAACTAGTTCATACAAAACAACCTTTGTTTCTTTACTGCGTTATAAGTCCACTTTGACTTCAATTAATCTTATACTTTTTTTAAGTTTATATATGCAATTAGAAATGTTAAAACCATATTCGATATCAAATATCCAAGAACTACAATGCAAAATAGTGAGATAGTTTTTTAATTATAAACATATCTAAAGTAGAAGCTTCATTAAACTTCTTTACCTTTATGAGTTAAGCTTCATTTAACTCATGGTCTATGAAAAAAACCAATTGGCCCAATCAATATAGTCAATCATTTTCAAAACATGGATGTTCATTGAAGAACTCTTTGTCATCTTCCAACAGAACAATTCCTTAGAGGTCTCATACCTTTTAGTCCTACTGGCCTTATCAAACAACTATTTGAGATGCATAATCATAGTATGAGTATCAATATTCTCACGTTGTCTTTGTAGTTCATGTGACATACTGGCTAACATCACACATGCAGTCTGTTGATTGTCATTAATATGACGTTGATGTTCATTCCTAACTTTTTCTTCAGCATCCTAACATGGGCATTTAGAATTGGATTTTCTAGAACATACCTTTTTTCTTGCTTTAGATCAATTCTCACATTTCGATGTCAATCCAAGAAATTTTGTCTAGTTAATTTATTAGCATTAAGTATGTTTTGTAGTAATATGTTACTACTTATTTTGATCTACCAACCTATTTATATAAAGATAGATTAGCTCCATGCATATATATTTAAATTTCAAATTTAGATAAGGTCTTTAATTTTAATTTGGTATTTCACTATTTTTTTGCAAATTAATAGCTCTTCCTATTAATTTGAAAAATCTCGCTTAGATGTTTCTAGTGGGCAAGGATTCCATTTAATTTATCCAACTTTGAGTGACTCAACAAATCAAAATAAATTAAATTAGGTAGATAATATAATTTATCAATCACATCTTAATGTGACTCATAAATCAGTTAGGTGACAACTCTTTATTTAAACATATTTTATATGTTTCACTTAACACATGCCTCTAATCTCATATAATTATGAGTGACTCATCCAAATCATATAGGTTAGTTAAGTAAAATCTAATTTTACAGCATTAAATATATTCGAGTAACATTAACCTTGAGTGACTCAATAAGTTATTCATGAATAAAACTCTGATTTTATACATATAAAATTGAAGGGTAACTATTCATGTTCTCAACATGTACTTAATATATTAATGAGAGATTATTATTAATTAATTGGGTCTCATACATAACATGACATAACAAACATACATTTCATACATAACAATTTATATATAAACATGCACCCCATGTCATTTTAATTGGGTGATTATGGACATATCTAAGCTAATTCCCTCGATCCATTAAATGGAATTAGATGGTCAAATATTAGGTAGTTGTTGAAAGTCTTCATAAGTCTATTACTTGCATAATTAACTCAATCAAGTCCTTGATTTTTTTAAGTATAAAAATATAATCCTTGTATTAGTTATATTCTAGTCCTTAATTTTTAAAATATATTTAATCAAGTAATACTTAATTAAATCATCCTAGTTTAATTTTTAACTAATGGTTCTTAATGTGTGTGACTCATTTGGTTCCTAATATGTTAGTCTAAATATAAATTATAATTCTAATTAAATATAATTAAATAAATTAAACAATTCAATTTATTATCAATTCAATAATAATTAATTTTTATTTGGAGATCAGATGCATCATCTAGAAACGTGTCATGATCTTTAAAATATTAGAAATGTTATTAGTGATTTGACTTAACCTTTCAGTGACCGGTTTCTCAGTGTAATTAATATCATTTCATCAATAATGTTTCAATTTAACATTAAAGCATGAAGTATGTCTGCCATGTAAAATCATGTTTGTTATCTACATAATAGTCATTGATCATTTGAATAAGATTTGAAAATCTTTTTAAATCTCATTCCACCTTAACCAATGATTTCTCAGTAAATATTATTTGAGAAAAAATGAAACATTTTTCCTAATTCATCTAAAGTAGTGAATCCTCTCTTGATCACTCAAGTATTTTTATATAATTCATGTTATACCCAATGTTTGTCCCTTCGTTACCTCAATTAAAATAACATGTAACAGGATCAAAGCATAACATTCTCTATATAAGATAACTTATGATCTCAAGTTTAATAATCACTTACACAACCGTCACGTGAACATTTCCATAGACATAGGTGATTTCTTCATATGAAATTCTTATGCAAGTCAGTTCAGTGTACATGTCTTATGATAAGCACCTACATAATAGTTCTAGGTATCTCTTATACCTCAGTTTATAAGAACAATTGTTTTCTTTTATAAAGGAAAGAACATAATATGTATTAGTCTCTACATATCTAATGAATATCCAGTATCTAAGAGAGCACCAACCAAGAATATTTTAGTAACAATACTTTGTTGCAATGTGAATCCCATAATTATAACAACTTTATAATTTTCTTAGTAAAATATTTTTGTCTCATGAACTTTATCTTTACTCTAGATCATAAATCAAATATTAAATTCATTAATATAATATTATATAAGTATTAAAGATAAATTAAACCTTTATTAATAATAAATATATATTAACACAAATATAAAAATGTCATGTGTAACTAATCAATTGGCTACATATCATATTAAATTAACAAATAGGGTTTAGGATTTAGGTATATTCTCCTTCTTCTCTCATATATCTTTTCCTTCTTCTTTACTTTATTTTTATTGCTTTCATATATTTTTTCCCCACTAACTTATTAATTACAAAAGAGTCCTCTACACAATCAAGATAACTCATTTTACATATATACCAACTACTTTTCTTACCTTTAATCAATTTTCATCTAGTAGTATAAAATTGGTCACTTCTTCCTAAGAGTTGCATGACCTCATCAATATTAAAATTATCTTCACATTATTCATCTCCCTCGTTATAAAATTACGTGATGAATGATTTATTATTGTATTAATTTATCTTTATTAAACAACTATTTCATTAACGTGAATCCATTAATATTAGAACCAATTAAATATTAGTGTATATATTTTTAATAGTAACAAGATCAAGCTTTCAATCTATCATTTTTAATTATATTTTTTTCCTTACCCTTTTAACATTAAAAAAAAGAATATACAAATGTTATCATATTTTATATCAAAAAATATTTTAATTGTCAAATGAAAGTTTGATGTTTGTATTTAATAAAATAAATTAATAATTATATGCACAAATAAATTTAAAAAGAGTTGTTAATGATAATAAAAAATTAAATCAAGAAACTAGAAGATATATATACAAATTAAGATATCTGATCTCGAGCCGCAAGGAGTTATGCAATTTTTATCATTCAACCATGTCAATGGATTACTAAATTGACTCTATATAAACTATATGTATATGGCCCATCCTATCGAGGGGTCGACTTGGTCCAGGATTTTTTAAGAGGAATAAAAACTTAAAATGAAGTTGTTTTGAAAAAAATAAGGACCAAAGCTCATGTTAATGGATTGCTAAGTTGATTCTCTATAAATTATATGCATATAATCCATCCCATCCCGAGATGGATCCAGTCTAGGTTTTGTTTTTTAAAATTAACAAAATTCTTATTTTTTTCAATAGAAAAAAAAGTGAGTAAATCTTAAGTGATGATATATGAATTCAAGCATGTATCTTGTCGTTATTAGTCTGGTTTGCAACCTAGTTAAAAGAATTAGCCTGACTTGATAACTTACTTAGTAATTCATTGACCTGAAGCTTGATCCAGTTTTTTTTTCAAAACAACTTTGTTTAAAAGGTATTTTTTTTTTAAAAAAAGCTTGGACTGTATCAATACCAGGATGTGATGGATCATATATACATATGGTCCACAAAAAATCAACTTAGTAATCCATTGACACGAATTTTGGTCATTTTTTTCAAGACAACTTCGTTTTAAGTTTTTTTTTCTTTTAAAAGAGCTTGGACCATGTCAACCCCGAGATAGGATGGGTGATATGCCTATAATTTATAGAGAGTCAATTTAGTAATCCATTGACATAATTGAATGATAAAAATCGCATGGCTCCTCGTGGCTCGAGATCAGATATCTTAATTTGCATATATCTTCCAGTTTCTTGATTTAGTTTTTTATTTTCGTTAACAACTCTTTTAAAAATATTGAAACGATAATGTTTTTTGCTGACCTTGATTAGCCCGCCAAACCCGAAAACCTGGTCATGAGCTCGGTTGTCTAATAACTTTAATTTTTTAAAATCTATTTTTATTTAATTATAGAACAATAAAATAGATATGCACAATAAACTGATCAAATAAAATTGAAGGAAAACACAAAAAAAAAAAAAACCATGTAGGGTTATACAAAGTGAGTGGTTGCTAGTATTAGAAAAAAGAATGCTTTAATCTCATTCAAAAATAAAATAAATACTAAATAATATTTGATAAAATAGACCCCAAATATAAAATAATATTTAAAATATATTTTTATTCAATTTATCTTAATGAATCTCAATTAAAATCAAAGACGTCAACGACTCTTACTTGGTCTAGGTTTCAAATTGAACCAGATTAGAGTTAACCTTATGTAACCCAGTCGGCCAAGTGAGTTTAGGCGTGACCTAGTCAACCCAAAAATAACTTGATTGACTAATTTATTTTTCAAGTTGTCGATGTTCATCTTTTTTTAAATATTGAGTTTTGGATCAACTCGGGTTAACCCAATTCACCCGACGAAACACCCAACCTAGGTCATGGGCTCAATTGGGTAAAAAAAATTTGTTTTTTAAAAATCTAATTCTTTATCCAATTATAAAATATTCATAATAGGCATGCGTAGGAAAGTGATTACATATTTTTTTTAAATAAAAATATATTATGAGGGGTTGTATAAAAAGAGTGTTTGCTAATATAATAAAAAATGTTTGACGGGAATTTTTTTTTAAATTTTTCTCTATTTGTTGTGGAAAATATTTTATTTTGTGTTTGTTTTTTGTAAATTATTTTACAGCAAAACCGATCAATGTAAAATATTTTACAGTCAACCTTCAAACTAAGGTTATTTGCTGGAAATTATTTCCAGCCTATGAAGTTTCATAAAATATTTTACGAATAATAATTTCTTTTCAATAACTTCCAAATATTTCAACTACCACCACCTCTATCTCACCACCACTATCACACACTATCTCCTTCTCTTTCACCACCATCACCTCCTCTTTAACCGCTACAATTACCACCACTTTACCACCACCATCTCCTCCACTACCACCATAACCACCCCCTCCTCTACCACTACTATGATCACCTTACCACAACCACTATTAAAAAATATTTTATGCAAAATAAATGCACTGAAAAAAAGTAAAAAAGTAACATAATTTAGCAAAAACAACCACAAATATTTGAGACTCGATCTGCTTTTCTTAGAAAAATGACAAGCAAAATACAATTCAATGAAATTCCTCATCAAATAAAACACATTGAAACCAAAATTGATTGTTTTGGCAATCAAAATGTAGTTAATAAACAACTTTTTTTTTTCTCATATGTTTTCTGGCAAGTTTCTTGCTCATCTCTCAAACTTGGGGACCACAATGTGAACAAAATAAAAATTTTGGATAAAAAAATAAAATTAAAAGGATTAAAAAGTAATAAAAAAATTTACGGACTGCAATGTAAACAAAATATATTTTATGGATAAAAAGCTAAAATTAAAGGGATCAAAATGTATGTCAACGAAGATTGTAAGGGTAAAAGTGCACTTTGTCTGAGTGAATTCCAGAAATGGCATGCTGAATTTGTTTAGTTTTTATTTTGGTCCTGTTTCTTTTAATTTTATCTTTATACTATAAATTCAAGCTTAATATAACTAATTAAGCCTTCAATCAAGTTAAGAAATCTTATTGAAACCTTTAATCCTCAATCAAATGTCAATGTAAGAGACTATCAATTAAAAAACATATTAAACATGGCATGAAAGAATGCAATCAAGAAAAAAATATTTAAAAAAAATAAAAAATTACACAATATAATCCATAATAAATTATGAGAGTATGCACAACACCACTCGTTAGCATTAAAAATACGACACCAATTATTTTGCTTTGTAATTGTAATATATATATATATATATATATATATATATATATGTATGTATGTGTAGAATGCTTTCATTGTGTACATTTTCGGAAGTGTAAACACAAGCGATGGGCATAGGGAAGCAGGTCCATTTTCTGCACAGAGATTCCTTGGAAGTTGAGCATTTAATATATACGAGTAGGATAATTTTAAATTATTTTGATGTATTAATATTAAAATAAAAAAAATATTTTTATTCTTTTATAAATAAAAATTATTTTTAACTACTACTACCATAATAAATACTTTTAAAGACAATTTTGCTTTGAAATATAACACGTGTTGACTTCTTGGTCGTGTCACATTCAAAGGTGAAAGATAGCACGTCTTATCTCCTAGGAACGCTGTCCACCATCTCTGTACTCATTGACCATTCATATCACGCCACATCAATTCCAACACGTTTTTTTACTTCGGTCTACTATGCACTGCACTCTATTTAATATTATTAATAACTCATGTGTTTAGTAATTTTCTTTTTGTTACTGCGTTCCAGCTTGTATTTTAGAATTATTTAATTTTTTTAAAAAAATTAAATTAATATTTTTAATATTTTATTATTATTTTAATGAGTTGATATTAAAAATAAAAAATATTATTTTAATATATTTAAAATAAAAAAATATTTAAAAAACAATTTCAATCTAATATTCATATTGTAAATCCCAAAGTCTTAAAGCTACTGATTATTTTTTTATACATTATTTTCTTTTTTTTATATATAATAAATAGTTAATTTATATGTTATTTAAAAATCTCAAATACAAGATAATTTTTTTAATAAAAGTCTCAAATTTTTATTTTTTTTAAAAGGATGTTTGGAAGTGTACAACTAAAATACTATTTGTTCAAAATTTAAAATTATTATTTTACTTAAAATTATTTTTTTAGTGTTTTTGAATTTTTTTATATATTAATATCAAAAATAAATTTTAAAAATAAAAAAATATTATTTTAATAAATTTATAAATAAAAAATACTCTGAAATTTACTAAAAAGTCATGAAATAGTGGATTATTTATATACATCTTTTTAATAAAAAAAAATATAGGTAAATGAACAAAATTTAAAAGAAAAATTGTTGATCGAATTAATGTCGATCTCAATTTTTCTTCTTTAAAGAAAACACGTCTTAAAGAAAACATTTTCACCTTTTTATTTTTTATTTTTTTATTATCACCACTCCCCTTGCAGCTCTCCTCCGGCACAGAGAACTGAGTAACAAAACTTTTTTTCTTTTCAGCGCTGTTTGGAGATTTTATGAAAATTTAATTTATTTTTTTAAAATTATTTTTTTATATTTTAAAATAATTTTAATATATTGATAAAAAATAATTTTTTAAAACTAAAAAATATTATTGTAATATATTAAAAAATTTAAAAAACAATCACTGTACTTTTCCAAAAATAAAACAAATCTCTGCTAAAGCATTACCTCTCTCCGTCTCTCACTGTGGCCCAATTTTTCATCTTTATCTTCTTCCTCCGCCGTCTAAAAATCTCTAACGCTCTCTTCTTCTGCTTCCATGGAGTTCAAGTTTCGAGCTGGAGACAACAGGCCACCGGTATGCTTCTCCCCGTCATCCAGTATCGGTTATTTTTACGAACAAGCATTGCGAGGTCCGTGCAATCTTCTTTTCTTACCTTCATTTTTTCTAAACCTTCCTAAGAAACTGAAAGGAAAGAAAAGCATAATAATAAAAACAGCCTTGATCAATTCTTAAGTTTTACAGTACTGCTTGATTTTATTTTTTTTCTAATCAAGAATTTATTTTCTTGAAGAGTTTCTTGATTTCCAAGTTCATTGTGGCTCAAATGATGGAAGTTTGCTTCCCTTTCTTTGATTTTCTTGGGAACCAAACACCATCACACCTCAAAAAAACCCTACTCTCTTCTCCGATTGAAGCCCACAATTTTTTATGCTTTAATCTTCTCTTCCAGCTTCCTATCCTAACGCTGATCCGCGACAAATTCCCGAGCCAATGCGAAACGAGTTAATCCTGCGCCGAATCGAGAAGGAGCGTATCAGAGAGGAAATACTTGCACAAGAAATGGCGTGGCGACGAGAGCTGGAAGCGGAGGTGAGGAGGGAGTTGATGGTGGAAAGAGAAATGGCAATGCGAGGAGGACGAGGGATGTCTTTTGAAGAAAGATTGACAATGCAGTTTGATTCGAGGAAGCCTCTGCTGCCGGGTCCTATCGTGAACCAATTTGATTGTAGCTGGCCCGAAGATCGTTTAGCATTTCACGGTCATGGGGTGTCTTATATGTTGCCGCCGGTGCCAAGGTTACCAGAGTCAGAGATGAAACCTTCAACGGAAAATAACAAGGATAAAGTAATAGTGCTGGTCAGTCTTATAAAACTCTTGCTAATATTTTAGTTTTTTTTCTCACTCATAGTTTATTTATTTATTTATCCTTAAATTCCTGCATTATATTTTTAATAACTTGCCCGTCTAGCAATCTTTTTTTTTTTTTCAAATTAGGAACATTTTTTTTTGTTTTTGTTTAATGGTCACAAGGATAATTGAGTATCATGTGAATGCCTTGCTTGTGTGAATCTCTGTTGATTTTCAGCAGTGGTTTTCTTTTTCTGGCTTGATTTGGTGGTGTTTCATGTGACTTCTTTTGGTCACTTGAACCTGTATTAGATTTAGATACTAACATGTAAGAGGGAAAGGTTCTCCTCTTTTCTTTTCTTTTTCTTTTTTTAAGAGTGTTCTTTTGTCTATTAAACATCCAAAGATGAAAATTTATTGGTGATGATATTAGCACTCCATCTCTTCATATTAGCATGCCTTTATCAGCTTAGCCAAATCTTGCGCTTTAACTATGAATCATATATTACACCAAACACATAAACTCTGACCCAAACCTGTAAAGAATAAAACAAGAATATTTTCTTTAACTAAACTTTATACAAAGGAGTTGCTACATTTACGCTATTCTATTATGGGTAGTCTAATTACAAAAGAAAACTTAATACAATCACAGTTAATGAAATATATTTAGCTTTGAATGACCATATATTTCTCAACACCCCCCCCCTAAAGTTGGAGAGTGGATGACATTTGTGAGTTGATCTACTGAAGAAACATATTTTGTTTTAACTGAACCATCTTTTATCTTGTCATGAATAAAATGACAGTCCATCTCTGTGTGTCTAGTTCTTTCATGAAAAACAAGATTGACTACTATATATAAAGCTGATGTGTTATCACAATACAACAATGCTGGCTTTGGATGCAATATTCTCAAATCCAACAACAATGAGCGTAGCCAAGATAATTCATAACATGTACCTGTCATGACTGTATTCGGCTTCTGCTGAAGAGAGGGACACGATTTTCTACCTCTTTGTCCGCCAAGAAATAAAGGAAAATCCCAAAAAAATACAATAGCCTATAGTGGATCTACGTGATGTCAGATATCCACCCCAATTCGAATAAAAAAAGCTTGCAAAGATAAAAGTATTTTGAACCACAAAAGTTGTAATTTTATAAGGGCCCCAAATATCACAATGAATTAATTCAAAAGGTCTAATGGATGAAATTGAACTAGAGAATGAAAGTTGACTTTGCTTTGCAAGTGCACAAACATCACAAGCATTATTCAACTGAAAAAGAAAATTTAATAGGTGCTTTGCCATAAAACCTGATCTAGAGGAAGACAAATGCCCTAATTAGCAATGCCACAAAGCTGTGGAAGAGGGGACTTGAGGACTGGATGGGCGACAAGAAGTGGTTGCGGCTGATGATGGAGATTGTGGTTTGTCTGATGCCAATGCAACCAAGTGATAAGTCCATCTCGTTGTTTATCCAAATCAATCATCATCTTCATCACCAAGTCTTGCAAAATGTAAGGGAAAAAGGTTACCGAGCAATTCAAATCTTTGGTAACTTTGCTCACAGGCATTAAACATTAAGTGCACCTTAAAAAATGGTGCACCAAGCACATTTTTTAAAGTAATTGCAGAATTTAAAGGTAAATTTCCAATGGAAGTAATAGAAGCCTGTTCTTCACTCGGTATAATGACTGATGACAAAACAATATTTTTGCGACTCTTGACAAGTAGAGTAGAAGAGGAAGTAATGTGGTCTGTCGCACCACTATCAATAATCAATTGATAGAGGCTTAACAATGTTGGTAACAAACATGGGGAAGTGTCAACAATATTAGCTTTTGAATTGGTAGGGGAATTGGCAGGTTGTGCTGTTCGTTTTCCTTGCATGATGAACAATATTTGCTGAATCTGCAATTCTGAAAGCCCATTTGTCACCGAAGATACCTCCTGTATTATTTGACCCTTCTTAACATTGTTGGCAGAAGACTGATGGCCATTATTGCGCTTGAAGTGAGCACTTTCTTGGGCAAACTTGTTTGATGTATGTTTAGGGTGTTCTGGTGGCTACCATTCAACTTCCAGCATGTTTCTTGCACATGATGGTCACGGTCACGGTCACAATAAGAGCAGTCCAATGGCTTTCAGTTAGAAGAGATGGAACGAGAAGAAATACCTTATCCATGTCTAGCAGCCAGGGCCGCTGATTCAGTCCTTTGCTTATCCATAGTTGAATTCTCTGTTGTTTCACGGGTACTCCCTAGACTACACTACTTCTCTTCCTGTACTATAGAAGCATAGGATTTAGCAATGTCAGGTAATGGATTCATCAACACAATCTGACCTTGAATTGCACTGTAGGATTCATTGAGTCTCATAACGAACTGCATCAGTCGATGTCTCTTATGGTCCGCTCCATAATTTTTTAAGTCGATGTCTCAAGAATAAATGGTATTATTATAGGATCCTAATTCATTCCATAATTTTTTAAGTTTCGTGTATTAGGCTGTAACAGTCATCTGATCTTGAGCAAGACAAGCAATATCTCTCTCAATCTGAAAAATATGAGGAGCGTTGTTTTGAGAAAAACAATCCCGGAGATCTTCCCATACCTCTTGTGCCGTGACCAAAAAAATAACACTATCTGGAATGTCCTGTGTGAGTGAATTAAGAATCCAAGATAGAATCATATCTTTGCACTTTTTCCATGAAGCATACTCGTTTGGCTTGTCTATGGTAGATGGTATTATGGTGGTTCCGTCTATAAAACCCTGTTTGGATTTGGCGTTCAAAGAAATTGTCATGGCCCTACACCATGTCAAGTAATTATCCTCATTAAAAGGCTTGGAAATGAGTACCATACCCATTAAAAGGCTTGAAAACGAGCATCATATCTTGATGATCTGAATGGTGCAGAAAATGTGGATTGGTTGAATCAAGTTTGTCTTCATTCAAAGGTTGTTGTTCCTCCATGATAATAGGAACCATTCAGAAAAAGGTAAGAATAGAAAAGCTTGTGTATCATTCCCTCCTCTGATATCATGTAAAGAATAAAACAAGAATATTTTCCTTCAAAATAATTGTTTTGCAGTAGGAGACTAAACTTTATACAAGTGAGTTGCTATATTTACACTATTCTATTCTGGGTAGTCTAAGTACAAAAAAAAAAAAAAAAAAAACTAAATACAATTACAGTTAATGAAATATATTTAGCTTTGAATGACCATATATTTCTCAACAAAACCCATTCATTCTTAGTTTGCACAGTTTTTTTTTTTCGTGCTCTAAAATTTCTGACAGCATGAACTTTGGAGTGCATTGATTTGTTGTTTCTTTTTCCTTATGAGCAGCAGGACTTGCTTTTATAATTTGAAGCAGCACAGATCCATTCATCTAAATGATAGGGGGTTTTCCCTTTCTTAAATGGTAAAAATACTTTCGTTTTTTAGCAAAGCATTAAATTATACTTTGCACAAAAAAGAAGGTACTTTTTATTATTTAAGTGACAGGAAAAGTAACTTACACAAAGATACTCAAGTGTGTATTAAGGGAGCAGTGAGTAAAAAGGAGTTTTTAAGTGCAATTTCATCCAAATTGAAACCCTATTATATTTTCAATTCAGATGAAAAAACACTTAAAAAGTTTTTTTTCCCCACCATCACCTTAATACCAAACATCATCCTTTTACCACCTTTATACCAAACACACATGAAAACATGAACAGGAGGAGCATATTGAAGGCCATATTTCTCTCAAACTGTGCTGCTCCTACAATCAATCTAGCCATGCATAGATTGAATTAAATCTCAATTGAGGAACAAGTTTATTTTTAGAGAAATTAGATTGCAAATTTGATAATGGAATTGCATAAAAGCAATGCATGACAACATTCTTACAACAACAATCCCATGAAGGAAAACAATTGAGAATCTCAACCAATTAAACAACACACAAATCTTAAAATTGATGTTTATTGTGAAGGCTACAAGTGGAATATTAATTCATGGTGTTAGGCCAATGTTCTCTCAGGAAACATTGTTGAAGGAAAATCGTGTCCTTTACTTGTTGTGGTAACGAAATGTGATAGGTTGATAAAGTAAACATGAAAATATATGCTTATGAAAATTCTCTCAAAGATTGAAAAAGAAAAAAACTTTATGTAAGCTAAACACATGATAAATATTTTAGGGAGGAATAAAAACTACCATTGTCGATTGAGCAATGCCATTATTGGCCCATGATTTACATCTAGGCTTGCTGCCAATACATGTGGTGGCTCTACTTGTGATCCAGCAAATTTGAAGTCTGTTCTTAAGGGGCATTGCAGCCATTGAGTAAAGATATCTTCCTAGTTCACTGTAGCTCTATTGTCTGCTACAGCAATTTGTGATTGGTCTTTCTTCATCTGGGAAGGGATGATCTACATTGATGGCTTCATTGATCCCTTGGGCTCTGATTTTTCATTTGCAGGTTTACTTGGAGAACGCTGTTTTGTGTACATGCAGCAAGTATTTGTACTTTCCTTTTAACTTTTTTGGCTTCATGCAGGCCAACACTAGTTTTGTGGAAGATGTTCATTTACAAGTGCACTAGTGTTAACGCAGAGTCAATGAAAATAAAATAGTTTTGCATCAGGATATCTTATAAGCTGTGTAAGCCTTTGTAAGCATGCTTTAACTTGTATATGACCTGGAGCACTGCTCACTGTCTTCTTACAGAGTCAGTGTTATTTTCCCTAGATTTTGTTTATTTTTGTTTCCTAGAAAATGATAGACTTTACTAATAAAATAATATGTGATTTAAACATTTTACATGATAGTAGAGTGTTCCAATACATTTCTAATTATTTTTTCTTGGAAGTGACATGACCTTGCGCCTCTATTCTTTGTTAAAGATTGAAAATAAAGGAAATTGATGTGTACTTGTCTAACTACCTCCACATTTTTTGGTCATCATTATTTGACAACTCTGGAACAGAAATACACTGATAATTTTGTGTTGTGAAACCTGCAGCAATAATGATGAATATTGCATAAGAGAGAAAACAAGAAAAACACACAAATTTAACGTGATTCGACAATATACTTGCATTCACATGAGTGAGGAATTTTTATTTCATTACATGTCAAATTACAGTAAAGGGGTATTATTAGAAATTACTAATACCCTAGGGCAGCTAGGGTTTACTATAAATACCTCCGCTCCTCTTGGTTCGCTTCGCTACCCTCGCTCTGCTCTACTTCACTCCGGTATCTATCTATAAGCTATATATTACAACAATTTCCACCTTGGCAAATATCTACCTCATAGGAGAAAACTGAAGTAACCATAACCTGGAACTCCACTTGGGACAATAGGTTGGGACGTCTCTCATCTAGCACCATCTAGCACTTGGAAACATTAATCAAGTTCATGCAATGCTTGAACTTATCTATAGTAATAGGCTTTGTCAACATGTTTACTGCATTCTCAAAAGTGTGAACTTTCTCAAGCAATAGTTCACTAGATAAAACCAATTCCTTGATCCTATAAAACCTCACATCTATGTGCTCGGTCCTTGCATGATACATCTGGTTCTTTGCCAAGTATATGGGCATTTTGACTATCACAATGTAATCGAACTCCACCTTGTTGAATACCTAGCTCCTTGACCAAAACTGTAAGACACGAGGCTTCCTTGGCAGCCTCCGCCACTACTATATATTCTGACTTATTAATAGCTAGTGCAACTAGTGACTGGACCATAGACCTCTAACAAATAGGCCCCCTACCAAAGTAATTACATAACTTGTGGTAGACCTTTAATCATCCAAGTTCCCTGCATAGTTTGCATCCACATATCCCATAACTGAAAGATCACTCTGTTATCTGCTAAACATTATGCCATAATCTGTAGTATCCTTTAAATATCTAAAGATCCACTTGAATACATCTCAATGATGTCGTTCTGGATTTGATTGAAACTTGCTCACCACACTGTCTGCTTTTGCCAATCTAGTCCTCCTCAAACCGTAGCATACATTAAACACCTCACTGCATTAACATATGGAACCTTTGACATGTACTTCATCATGTCTTTGGGCACCGAGCAATGGATATTCTGAAATGATTCGCTAAAGGTGTACTCACTGGTTTTGTATTATCCATACTAAACTTTTCTAACACTTTCTCAACATAGCTACACTAGTGAATATGGTCTTTTCAATTTCATTACTGTCATAGCATTTTCACTCTAGTACTCCCACCTTCAGATTTGAAACTGAACCCAATACGGTCTAAAGTGCCCAATGAAATCAGATTCTTTATCAAATTCGGTATATGTCTAACATCATACAATGTTCTAATAGCATCATCAAACATTGTAATCTTGATATTTCCTATTCAAACAACTTTGCATGGATTATAATTACCTATCAGAATAGAACAAGAATTAACTAACCTGTAGGTGTCTAATCAATCTTTATTGGGTGTCATGTGATAAGAGCATGCTGAATTCAATAACCATGAATTTGTGAGATGACATGAACTAGATGAAACAGAAAGCATATCTCCAATACTGCTCTTTGAGTCTTGTTCCACTACATTCGCAGACTTTGATGTGCTCTCTTTGTTCTCTGTATCTCTCCTTTTTTTTTCTTTGAATATTCTCATTTTATGTGTCTTTTTTTTCGACACTTGTAAGATTGTATGTCCTTCCTCTTCTTGGATTTAGACTGAGCTTTGTTGTTCCTCGATTTGCTCCGGGACTTGTTTCTCTTACGCTTTTGATTACTCCTCACAACCAGCCCTTCACCTTGTGAATTTTCATCATTAGCTTTCTTCCTTACATTAAAGCTTAATGGGTTACTTCTAATCTCCTCCAATTGGATTGTTTCTTTCCCACACATCAAAGTTGTAACTAAATTTTTGTACGTAGGAGAAACAGGTAGGGAATTTAGTAACATCAATGTTTTGTTTTCGTTGGCGAACTTTACATCAATTCACTTCAAATCACTAACAATTTGATTGAACACATTGATATGCTGATTCAAATTTTTTCCTTTTGACATCTTAAGATAAAATAGTTTCTGCTTAAGATAAAGTTTGTTCGTCAATGACTTGGACATGTACTGACTTTCTAGTTTTTTCCCAAACTGTTGTTGGTGATTCCTCATCCATGATGTGATACATCACGTCATCATCCAGACAAAGCCTAAAAGTTGTCACAACCCACGCTTCCGGTTCCTGCCAATTTGTGATGTTCATGCTTTCTGATTGTTTTTCATATAACACCTTCACCAAGTTTTGCTGCACTAACAGATCTTTTACCCTCTGCCATAATTTGAAATGACCGGATACATCGAACTTGACCATGTTGAATATGCATAAGAAATCCTTGACATCGTAGCCAGATTCTGATACCAATTGTTGTGAAACATACAACAATAATGATGAATATTGCATAAGAGAGAAAACAAGAAAAACATACAGATTTAAAGTGGGTCGGTAATGTGTCTACATCCACAGGAGTGATGAGCTTTTATTCACTAAATGTCAAATTACTGTAAAGGGGTATTTTATTCACTAAATGTCAAATTACTGTAAAGGGGTATTATTGAAAATTACTAATATCCCTAGGACAGCTAGGGTCTTCTATAAATATCTCCGCTCTACTCAATGCGCTTTGCTCCCCTCGCTCCGCTATGCTGCACTTTGGCATCAATCTATGAGCTACATACTATATTATTTTGCACATTTAAGGTGGTCCTTTACACGTGGAGGAATTTTGTATTACGGTAGTAAGACATGTAGAAATGCATGGCTTTAGTATTATTTCTCCTCCTTTCCTTTTTCTCTGATCCACTCCTTGGAATCTAACAGTTGTTGTTGATAAATTTTTTTGGTTTTTATCCTTTCAGGAAAGAAAACATGTTCTTTTGAAAAATGTGCGTTGAGATGTCATGATTGCTGGTATTTGAAGGTTAGAACTTAAACGGCTATTCAAGTTAGTGTGTTTGTTAATTAACCTTTTTACACGGTGCGATTTTTTGTGAAATGTACTAAAACTGGTTGTTTCTTACTTGGCCTGAGCTATCAGTTTCATTGGTACACTTCTTGTTTGGTTTAAATGCACCCACGAGTTAATTTTAATGTACACAATATACTATTCTTGTTCCGAAATGCTATAGCATTTGCTTATAATCTCAGGCCTAACTTTACTAGTAAAGATTGCTCTGCTCTATTGGATGAGAGAATCTGCAACTTTGAGCCGTGTGATGCTTTTGTAGTTGGTCATAAAATTTTGGTATTAAGGCAGTGTGATCTCTATGAGTTTTTGGACCAGAAAATTATGACATCATACTCTCTTTAGAATGGTGCTTAGATGAATCTTTAGAATGGATGTTAGATGTATCAGTTCTTAAAGAGAGGATGATTGAGAAAAAAAAATGCATAGCCAGTGCTTTTGTTGGATGCACAATATTTGAACATAAGTCAAGTTAGAAATATATAAAATCTAGAATCTAAGATTCATTCAAGTTATACTTAATAAATTTAAGTGTTGAAAACTTTTCTTTCATGACAGATTTCAAACTATATTCTTATCAGTTTCGGTCAAGATTCATAGCATTATTTTTGGCAGTTGTAAAAATCTTGATGAATATGGTTTATATGGCCAATTTTTTGTTGAAATCGTACAATTTACACAATTTAAGCCATATATTCCCTTATATGGGGTGGGACCCCTCACAATTTGAATGAGTGGTGGTGATATATGAAATATCATACATGACTGAAAACTGGAAATGTAAGATCGATAGATGAATGGTATGGACCGTGGACATCATAAAATAAAACAACCTAAAATCAGAAGCCATTTTCCAAAGAGTTTGCAATCTCCATTATTGGTCAGATTTGTGTACATGTGAGCCTCATGGGCGTCATTGGTTTGACCAAGGAAGATGATTAAAGCTTTTGAAATTGAGAAGAGAAGAAAGGACACAGTTATGGAAAAAAAACAATTTCTTTTTTTCTCTGTTTTAAAATTGCCAAAGGAATCATTATTCAACTTTTGTTCAACTAACAGACTTAATTGGTAATTTGACTAAAATGAAGGTGACTTCAAGAAATTTTACTGATGCATGATTTGGAGAAATTTATTCTGATCACTTCAGAATTTACTTTTTTTTTTGATCTCTGTTATCATTAAGTCCATGGTTTGAACCGAAAAGAGAGACGCTAACAATTCCACATGAACCAAAAATGCTTACCCTCATTGCGCACCATTAACTACTGTAATTCATCTGGCCTTATGTGTGAACTAGTGTGGTGGTTCTCTGAAATGGTTTCAAGATTTACAGATGCTAAGTGTGGTAAGTGCATAATGGTTGCCTGCCTGGGCTCCTTAGAAATTTATCAAAGAAGTTTCAGTTTTTTCTTCATGGTGAATTATGTCTGGTTGTGTGCCCTGCAATTGTTGCACTCTGCTATATATGTTTCTGTTAATTGAATGTCGCACAGAGGAGAAGCAGAGGTCCCCTTTAACATATGCAAGTTATGTTATGAAAAAAAAAAAAGGAAGAATGAAGGTACGTTTTAGACTTTAGTTAGCTCAATAGCATTACTGTTCGTTGTACTAATTAAGAAACCAGTGACTTATTTGAGATGGACTAATTAAAGGAACCCTTATTCTGAGCAAGCATGTTTGTTGATCATAGAAAGAGGATGTCTGTTTTGGAAGTCTTTACCGGATCAGATGTTTGCATTTAAATTTCCCCTCTATAAATCAGTATGTCATGGCAGAAAATGACGAGTGATAGGTGGATATCCTTGTTAAAATTCTATCACCACAATTTTTTACTAGTGTCAATAAGTATTCAATCAATGTACGCTTTGATTTTGCACTTTTTTAAATACAATCTGATTTATTGTATTTTATTAATAATTTTTTTTGTAGTAATCAATGCTTGAGCATTGGAGCATGGATCTCTCTTATTTTGAGAAAAACACCAATGAAGTTTTCACCATTCATAAGGCAATTACTGTTTCACATGACTATGGTTATGTACTTACTATGTTTGAGTGTTGTGTTGCAGAAGAAACCGGATCCAAATCTTTGTGGAGCGAAGAGGAAGGCTGTAACACCAGCTGCAGAAGGTGTTGGTGAACTTCCTTTTGCTGGTATAAAGAAGAAACCCAAGGAAGAATGGAGTTGTGCCCTATGTCAGGTTAGTGCTACAAGTGAGAGAGGTTTGAATGAACACCTTCAAGGCAGAAGGCACAAGGCCAAGGAAGCAGGATTGAGAGCCCAGAAGATGGCGAGGAATCCCAATAAAGCATCATTGCCAAAGGAAACCACAAAGACAGCTAAGGTAACCATCCCCACTGCAGGCTTAGAAATGGAGGCAAAAATCGAAGATGAATCACTTCAACTTCACAAGAGTGATAACTTTTCAAACAAGAAAATTGAGAATAAGGAAGAGAGAGGAGGGAATAGAAACGATGTGCAATTAGAGCAGAAAAATCAGCAACTGGTGGACTTGAACAAAAGTATGGCAGAAGCAGTTCAGACAAAGGAGAGGACACCAGAGATTAAGATGAAAAAGAAATTTAAGTTCTGGTGCGAAATGTGCCAGATTGGAGCCTACTCTGAAATGGTGATGGAGGCTCATAAGAAAGGGAAGAAACACCTGGCTCGGCTTCAGAAATCTAGTCAAAACGGTGAAGCTGTACAGGCTGATAAGAAGGCAAAAGATTCAGAAATTGCGGTTAAAGAAACTGAAGATTCAGAATTTGTGGCTGTAAGAGCAACTGATTCAGGACTCTCCGCAAGGGGAGCAAACACAGAGAGAACAGAAACTGCTGTTGCAAATGCAGATGAACCACGTCCACCTTCTACAATAACAATGGAGAAAGAAGGGGTGCATCAGTCAGAAATAATAAGCAACCAAGAGAAGATGAGCAAGTGAAACAACCATCCTGGAATCTTCAGTAAGTTAAATGTATCGTAGACATAGGTTTGGGGCTGTAAAGGAGTGTTGTTCTGTAGCACATTCGAACCCCTGTTTTATCATTCGAGTCGTAAAATTGTGAGACGATGCCTGCAGATCATTCAAATCTGGAAACTCGGTAGATTAGATAGTCTCCTTGACAAGGTCTTTGGAATGAAATGTTCTTCATGCTGACGTGACCATAGACTCTTAAAACTGTTGTGTTATCCATTGCTGTAAGCTGTATCTATTTATTTTTGCCGTAGGATTGTGTTTTTTTTTTTTAATTTTAATTATTTTTTTGTTTTTAAATTATTTTATTTTTTATTTTTAAAATTATTATGATTTGTTGATATTAAAAATAAATTTTAAAATAGAAAAAACTTAATGTATTTTTTTAAAAAAAAACCTTTGAAAAATAGATCTAAATCTCGGCATGGAGGTCCACTTTTCTAATGGTAATGTTCTTCATGCCTCGTACCATGGCATCTAAACCCTTCACATGCTTTTTACAGTAAAACAGCCGTGTGCGCTTGCGGTTGGTTGACTCTTTTTTCCTACCATCTACAGTGAATAAAACTTTTCTACGAAGTGAAAAGGCCCACCAATAAGTTCAACATTAGATATTACTCTGACATGTTTAGCGGCCACTAACCCGATAGTCAGCGATATGTAATCAAGTTTTTATTTTTTCTTACAAAAAAAAAAAAAAAATTAGATATTGGTATCTTGTTTTTTATTTTTTTAAAATATTTTATCTATAAATTTAAAATTAATTATATATTAAATGTTTTTATCTAGAAGAAAACATGTTAGATCAACTTAGATCATTCTAGGTCAACATACAACTTAGGCCAGCGAGCCTTTAAGTCCGGGCTCACGCTCTTGAGCTTTTTTCTCATTTAAAGGGGCGGACAACATGTTATTCATCTTCTAGCCTAGATCCGATCATCACTATGGTAGTTGGAAAATCAAGACTATAAGTTTTTAACTCAAAAAAATTATTTTTCAACCATTGAAAGCCAAAAACACACAAAAAAAATCCAAGAACTTGTAGAAATCAATTTAGCAGCCCAATAGACCCCAAAAAGGCTTAATCACAAAATCAAACTAAATAGATTTTCTTATCTTCAATCTAGATCTTGTTTTTAGATAATATTGAGGCTTGAAACAATTACTATAAAATTTCCCACTGAATGAAACTCATTGACACAAATTTAAATTATTTTGATGGTCGGAATAGGTGTAAACTGTGATTTTCTCTCTCTAAACCAAAATTCAGTAGTCCTCTCTCTCCCTCTCCTCTTATAGAAAAAAATTGAAAAATAAAAAAAATAAATTTCAATACTAAAATTAAATTTCTTAAAACTAAAGAGATTAATAATCTATAAAACAAGAAATATAAGGAACTAAAATAATTTTTTTTGCATGGAACTCGAAGTCAACATCTATGTTACATGTCATTTTCACTTTGAACCTTAAATTGAAGCTTAAAAGAGCTTAATTCTATAAAAAAAAATTTGAGAATCAAATTAATTTTTTTTTTTAAATCTAACTATTCAAGTACGCAGTTATTTGTGAGAGAAACCATAAAAATGCTTTAGTGTTTATTATTTGTTGGTGAATTGTTCTTCCACCGAAAGCAACAAATAATAATCTCCATTGATTGCACTCTCCATCTCCATTCATTCATGAAAGGAACTCGCTAACCACTATCGTTATGCATGGCTTGATGAATTGGTCCTTGGTCTAACCCCAGAGAGCAGAGCAGGCCCCATCAACTCCATCTTTGAAGTTTGAAGGCATTTCCCTTCCTAACCAGCACAGGCCCGATAACGTACGAGAAAAGTAACTTCAATTCCAGCAGATCACAGACCTACCAATCTTGTCAAAATACAAACTGTTGGCTGGAGCAATTACAGCACCAAGATTCGAAGTCCACGTTCTTTATGGAAATACGGGTGCTGCTGATAGGTTTTGAATATAGTAAACGCTATGAATATAATAAAATAAAATTATTTGAAAGTTTTTTTTTTCTATCATGTTAAATAAATTTAAAATTATTTAGTGATTTATTATTGAAAATATATTTTTTTTATTTTGAATAATTTTTTAAAAGCTGAGATGTTGCAAATCACAAATTATTCAATTGTCGGGTTTCCAACGGCAATTCACACGAACCACAATTAAGAAATCTTCTAAATTCCTATTTAGAAAAAAGAGATTATTATGCCTAAAGTGATAATTTTTTATTTTGTGATTTATGTAGTTTTTTTGTCTAACAGACAACCTTCTCACAATAAAAGGCATAACCTACTTATTATAAAAAAAATCTGAAAAACCCTATAAATTAGTAAAATATCAATTCCCCTCTAAATAATATACATACATTAAATCAAGACAATTTTAAAAAATAACTCAACCAATTCCTTACTTAATTTTTCTAGGTCTAAAAATATAATTTATATATTATTCATATTCTAGTTCTTAATTTTTAAAATATATTTAATCAAGTCATACTTAATTAAATCATCACAGTTTAATTTCTGATTAATGATTCTTAAAGTATGTGACCCATTAGATTCCTAATATATTATCCTAAATATAAATCATAATTCTAATTAAATAGAATTAAATAAATTAATTTATTATCAATTCAACAATTGATTATTTTTTTTAAAGATCAGGTGCATCATCAAGAAAAGTGTCATGATCCCTAAAATATTAAAAAAGACATTAGTGTTTGACTTAACCTTTCAGTAACTGGTTTCTCGGTGTAATTAATATTCTTTCATCAATAATGTTTTGATTTAACATTAAAGTATGAAATATATCTGTCATATTGAATCATGTTTGTTTTCTATATAATAATCATTGATTATTTAAATAAGATTTGAAACCCTTTTTAAATCTCATTCCACCTTGACCAACGATTTCTCAGTCAATGCTATTTGAGAACAGATAGAATAATTTTTCTAATTCACCTAAGATGATGAATCCTTTTTTGATCACTTAAATACCTTTATATAATTCATGTTATACCCAATCTATACCTTTTTGTTATCTCGATTAAGATAATATGTAATATGATCAAAACATAACATTTTTTATATAAGATAATTTAATGATTTCAAGTTTAAAGATCACTTACACAATCATCGCACGAGCCTTTTCATAGACATGAATGATCTCTCCATATAGAATTCTCATGCGAGTCAATTTACTATGCATGTTTTATAACAAACACTTACATATTAGTTCTAGATATCATTTATATCTTAACTTATAAAAATAACTGTTTATATCTCAACTTATAAGAATAACTGCTTTTTTAATAAAAAAACATAATATATATAGACCTCTACGACGCTAATAAATATCTATTATTTAAAAAAACATCGACCACAAATATTTTTGAATCAATATTTTGATGTATTAAAAATCCCATAATAATAACAATTTTATAATTTACAAGATATTTTTATCCCTGAACTTTATTTTTACTCTAAATTTTTTAATCTAATATTATATAAATATTAAAAATAATTTAAATTTTTATTAATAATAAATATATATTAACATGAATATAATAATATCATTTCTATCCGGCAAAATCCAACAGCCACTGCCGGTCAAGAAAGTCGAATGATACAATAGTATAAGCCTATTCAACAACCAAGAACACGAGGCAAAGAAACAAAATTGAGAGGAGCCCCACATCAATCAACCAAACCTAAAAGCAACTTCTTGAAATATTCCTGACTCCTAGTTCTCCTTCTGACCAAACTGCAAGAATTATTTACAAAAACTAATAAAGTGATCTAATGAATTTAGCAAACACATTGATTTCTGAACAATGGGCATCAATTTCTTCATTTCATCTATGTTAACAATATATGGAACTATCTTTTTTTTTTCTTTACAAATAGAAACAGGAAAACGAGAATTAACCATAACAAGTTGAGGCAAGGGATACTTTTCCAGACTTGCCACAATACAGTACCTACAACTGGAATAATAAGAATGGACTCAAACCCTCAAAGCCACCTGATCTTGCCAAGTAATCTTCCTCTTCCCTGCCCTGCTGGATCCATTTCCGACATTCCTACAAGCTGATAACTTCCTTTCATTATGCATCTCATCACTAGCACCTCTCATCAAACTAATTTTTGGCTCCTCTGTTCTCAACATGTCACCGTTAACATGTTCTTCCTCTTCAGTCTGCAATGGAGTTAAATTATGATGTTAGCCCAGAATAGAAAGCAAATGCACGTGTTCAAAGCTCGGTAGTTAATAACAGTTAATAAATAATTACCGAAATTTCGTTCAAGTCAAAAATTGGAGTATTATTATGAACAGTGGCTTCCTTGACACTGTAAGTCCTTTCCTTCTTGTTCAGGTCAGGAATTGTTGAGTTTAGCAATGCAACCTCCCTTCCAATGTGAGTCTTTTGCTTCTTGTTTAAGTCAAAAATTGGAGCAGGGTTTCGCAAAGTGGCTTCCCTTTCAATGTAAACCTTTCCTTTCTGGTTTAAATCAAAACGTGGAACTGGTGGTCTGAGAGAAGCATTATTTCCACTAGAGTTCTTCTCCTTTAGTTTTTTACTAGAAGTTACTAAGTTCTGTGGTTGCACAAAATTTTGCTCCATTGGGGGTTTCTGAGACTTGTTTTGTGTCAAGTACTTGTATCGTCGTCTCAAAAACCTACAATTCACAAGGTAAACACCACCCAAATTCCAACTTTAATATCTGATTACGAGTCTATGCAAATATAAAAGCATATAAAGGCAGAATACTTTACCTGACTTCAGCCATTAGGGTCAATTTTTTCTGTCTCATCATCTGCAATTTCCTTTTCTTGGCTTCTGTTTCCTGAGAAATGCTTAGGATTATAAATCCATCTATAAACAGTTCTATGTTGCAACCTAAGATGGAGAACTTAGAAGAACTACATATCAAGTAATTAAAAGAGAAACAAAAGGACCCAAAAAGGTTTTTCTGTTGAACATCCAAAGGGAAAGGTAGGGAACCCATAATATTGGGAATTATTCAACCGGACAGATAGGAAATAGGGGTAAAAGCATTTTTTTTTAATAAACCACACAAATCATCTGTGTGAAAACCAAAAATGCATACAAACACATGCCAGGGGCTAACATCAAAGAGATTAGACACTACGAATTCATGAATTAAACCCAGAAACAGTTGCCAGATAACAAGTCAACTGATCTGTATGGATGCTGATTCAGGGCAAGAAACGTGCGAGATCATGAAAAGATACCAAAATAGCACAAAATCCACCCTCAGACAAGCCTTATAAAGCATTTGGCTTAATAAGCTGCAGGCTTAACCCTTCCCAGTATCTAGCTTAGGAAAGGCAAGATTCACATAAATACTGAAACAAATCAAAGACAAGTTCATTTCTCTTGTTATTCTCAATAATCTCAGCAACCAAAATAGCATATGAACAAAACCCAACAAAGGAGATCTAACAAAACAGCAGATCTAACAGAAAACCCACAAAGAAATCAGAAAAGCTCGAAAACCCAGAAAAGCTACTACCTTGTATAACTCATCATAGTCCTGCATAAGACTCTGATGCTTGAGCATGATCCTTGGATCTTCATACATGGCAGCATATGAAGGAGGAGAAAAGTCCATAGCAGCAACAGCAGCTTTCATCTTCTTCATGATGAGAAAAGATAAAAACTAGCACCCAGAAACTAAAAGCAAAGAAGAGGCTTTGTATGTTTGATGGATAGGAGGAGAAAAATGAGAGGAGAAAGATGAGAAAGGTAGAAGAAATAAAAGGAAGGAAACAGGTTAGAGAGAGTTTTGATGAGAAAGGAGAAAGAGAAAGGGATGGGCAAGAAATAATAAAAGGAAAGATGAGATCGAGAAGGGTGAGGGTAGTGAAGAGAGATGAGAGATAGAGAGAGGAATGGGAAGGTTCTTGCTTTCCTGTTTTCCCTGTGAAACTCTGACCAAGACAAAGAAAACCCAAAGAAGCCCACATAATTCGGTGAAAAAAATGTGTTCTTTTGAGACATGAGACAGTGATGAAGATGGGATTTTTTGGGGGGTTGCAGAAGGGTATTTCTGGCATACTGAATTATGGGTCTGTGAGGTGAGGTGGGTTTGGTTGGAGGACAACATTTGAAGACATCCCATTCGAAGACATCTTATGATATCCTTCTTTCTTCTTTCTTCTCTCTTTTATTTTTTGTTTTTCTTCTTCTAAACATGAATTTTGGTCCAGCTGGGCCATTGAAGAAAGAGAAAGAGAGAGTTGGGTGGTGTGGACTCTTCTTTGTTTTTGAGAATGGGGTGCGTGGAGTTTCCATGTTTCTTCCTTCTTTCTTATTTGGGTGGCTTTGTGTTTTTTAGCTTCTGTATAGAGAGAGAAAGAGAGGGTCTTTTGCGGGTGTATTTTTACCCTCTTCCCCCCCTCCTAGTGAGAGAAAGAGACAGAGAGAGAATGGGTTGGGCCGAAAAAGCAAAGCAAATAGATAAATGGGATGATGCTGTTTTTCTGCTGTGCTGCTGCTGCAGTTATTGCTTGTACCTTATTCTTAGGCTTCGGATTGCGGTCATCTCTCTCTCTCTCTCTCTCTCTCTCTGTGAGAGATGAGAGATGCTTTTCATTTCCCCATTATTAATTTCATACACGCACACCATGCTTTTACTCACATGCCCCTTCAAAGTTCCTTTGTTGTCATTTGTCAAGGATTCCTTCATTCTCCCCCACTTCTTCCTGTTTTTCCTCCCACACGGCCTGCCAGGATCCTGCTGTCAAGAAGTAAAGAAAGAGTAAAACCCCAATTTTGGCTTCAAGCCAGAAACAAATTTCCCAGGGTCAATCTCTCATCAATTTTCAAGCCCGCTGATATAAACTGCGTTAAAAAATGAAGTTCCTGCAGGGACAAACTAATAGTAATTCTGAAAAATCTATTTCTTATGAACACCAACCTTCCTAGATTTGTGATGCACACCATCCTACCGGCCTAGCCATTAGTCAACTTGCATTTGACAAAGAGCAGAACATGGCCTTTGATAATTGCAACTAGAGGCAGGCTCCATGGAAAAGAGGTTGAAATGATGCTATGCTAGATTTCCACTTGAACATAACATTTTCTTTCTCTATATTAAATCAACAATCATGTGATGGCCACTCCAAAAATAAATGATGACCACATCCTTTCCATGATAGTGTGCCCATTTCAAACTTGAACGCTACCCACCATTGAAGAACTCTAACAAACATGCACAGGTCACACGGCTGCTTTGGATGCTAGAGAAGCTAAATTTACCAGCAGGGCTAGAAAAGAAAGAAAAAACTGCATCTGGGCTTCGATTAGCTCCCTCCTGTTACAATTTTGTCTTTGGCCAGATTACTTTTTTTACCTCTTAAAAAATCATGATCCATAGGGAGATTGACATTGGAAGATGAGGGCTACTGTTGGCTGTATTATCTGTTTAAAGAATTGACAGGCGATGAGGTCTCTCTCTGTTGCCCTTTTCTTCGTCTTTCCTATTGGCCCTCTTCATTTAACATTTGTAGCAACTAGCAACGTTGTTGTTGAGTGAACCTCCAATCTATATTCTATATACCCCTAACCCCAGGCCATGGATTTGTTTAGTTTTAATGAACTTTTTTAAAATTTGTTTTTTATTTACTTGTATGGTATTATATATGTATATATAAATAATTTTTTTAAAAAAAATATTAAGCATTATACAAAAAAAATACTTGGTAATATTATTAAAAAAATATTATAATCTTATTCAAAAACAATATGAAATTTAAATGGTATTTAATAACATAATATCCTAAAAAAAATATTATAATCTTATTTAAAAACAAAATAAAAACTGAATTGTATTTAATAGGTAAGATTGTGGACCAATAAGACCAAGCTTGCTTGCCTTTATTATTATTATTATTATTTTAGCTTGGTTTAGAGGGTGAATGACATGTCACCAATTATTTTTTAAAAAAAAGATGACGCTTCATCTACTTGTCTAGATTTTGAACACCAGAGAGGTAACCAGAAAATCAGGGCGGAGTCTTTTTAATTAAAAAAACATTTTCAATCTATTTTCACAAAAAAAAAACCTAATAAACATAATTGCAATGTTAATAAATTAATTTCTCAACTTCAAAACCTCTAAATTGGACTCAAAAATAAAATAAAATTAAAAAAATTATCTCAATCTCGATCTCCTTTTTTCGATAAGATGAAGGGTAAGAAACACCTCAAATGAACTTCTCTTGTCAAATGAAATTCATTGACACCAAGAACAATTTTTTTCATGGAATATAGTCAACCGAGAATTTATTTTTTCTCTGCCTTTTTATTTTCTAATGATTTTATTTCTCTTTTCTCAAATTTAGCTACTGAAACGTGAATAAAATAAAGTTTTGTATCAAACAATAAAATTCCAAAACTAAAGGGGCCTAAAACAAAGTCAATGAACAATATAGGGACTAAAAATAATTTTTTTAATGCAAATTTGGAATGGGCCACCTTGATGTTTTCCTTTGTTTGGTTCTTATTCTTCTAATTACGTCTTAATGCTACAAATTAAAATCATACCTCATGAAATTGACTTATAATCGAACTCTACAATTTCATCAAAACCTTTATATCTCAAAGAAATATATAAAAAACATAATTATTAATTGAAAAACACATAGAATAGAACATAAAAAAATAAAATTAAGTCACCATTGTAGTTTGGAGAGAGCTATTATGCACGTCTATTGTTGAAAATAACTACGCTTTTTAAGTTTTTTTTTTTATATTTACTATACTTGTAATATGATGTATTTTACTTGAATTAAGTCAAAGGGCTTGAAAATCAAAATACAGAAGGTGGTCTCATCTTCGCCCAATACTTTATTGTTGACATGGTTTTTTCTTTTCTTTTCAAAGTAGTATAACTTAAATTATATAGAGGTTTCGACATGTATAAATTCAAAGACAAAAGTAAAAAAAAGAAGAAAAAAACTAATTTACTAAGCCTTGTGATTCATAGACCTATTTGTGAAGCAACAAGGGGCCAACGATCTCAAATTCATGTAGGGTTTAAAAATGCAAAAGCTAGCTATTAGTTAACAAAGCAAGTTGCCAAATTAGCTAGAGCCATATAGCCAGCAAATGTCAATGAACTACATAATACTAAAGTTTTTAAACCCGACCCGGTAGTTGACCCGATATAATAATCGGGTCACGGGTTAGATGGGTTGACCTGGGTCAACCCAAAAAAAATCAGGTAAAAACCAGTTCTTAGACCTTTGGCATTTTATCCATAGGCGTACACAAAATTTAAACCAGTGGAGTAGTGGACCATTGAAAAAGAAAGAAAAAAGCTTATGGACCACAAAATTCAAAATGCACGGTCTCTGTCTCTCTCCCTCCTTAGCTTTTTGTGCCCAACCACAGCGCCTGCGTTTCTCTTTCATGGACGCCTCTTCCTCTCATCTCTGGGCTGCTCTTGCTGACTCTTCCCTTGCAAACGGTTCCCCTACCAAAGAAGAGTACTTCTCAACCAACAGAGAAGAGGCGGATTCCGATCCGGTATCCCGTATAGGACGGGATGGAGCTGTTCTCTTTTTGGAAGAGAGTAGAGCCCTGGCTGAGCTTGAGTTTGTTCGTTCTGTATACGAGATTGACTTGCTTTGTGGTGCTGTTGATACCCTGCTTAGCTAAATAACTGACCGGCGGTGGAATGGTAAGCTTATTCGTTCACCTGCACTCGTTCCCACCAGCCAAGCGACTTAAATGCAGTTGCAGACACTTGCAAACTTATATATATATATTAAAAAAAAGGTTGGGTCTCAGCCGGGTTTACCCGGGTCGACTGGGTTTCGTCTGTCCAACTCCCAGGTGGGTTTTTACTTAGACTCGGACCGGTTCCAGGCCCGGGTCGACCCGCCAGGCCGGTCCGGGTTTCAAAACTATACATAATACTTCAATTTAAATTAATATTTGATATTTATTTATTTATTAGATGGGCTCTCCAACATCCAATGAGCTTGTACAGGCTTCTTGTAAGAGATGTGCCCAGCAATGAAGCATAAGTTAATTGGTCTATGAACAGAAAGGCAAGGTAGCCACTTTTCCATGATCCAATGAGCTTGAAGTCTTCTCACGTGTTGAATACATCAACGCGAACCATGGACCACTCAAGTGGTTATGGCTGCTCCACCGAGCTGACCATCGGAGAATATCCATCCACCTTCCATGTATTCACGTCATAAAACATTAGCTTACCTGTTGGGGTTGGACTTTCTGTATGTATTTTGTTTATTTTTGTTTTTCAAAATTATTTTTGAAAAAATTGTTTTTTTTTTAAATTTTAAATTAATTTTTTTATATAGTTTTAGATTGATTTGATGTACGGATATTAAAAGTAGTTTTTTTTTAAAATAAAAAAAATATTATTTTAATCCTTAAAAAATAAACATTCCCTTACCCGTTTGGGTTTGGACCAAGTCAAGAACTTAGCCGCTACTGCGTGCTTATCACCATTATCTTAACGGGCTGGGTTGCTTCTGTTGGGACCCAGTATTGTCTTTTTCTTCTTTATAATGCAAAGCAAAACGAACTGTTACAAACAACTATAAAGCATCCCCAGCTGCCATTGCATCTGCAAATCAAACTGGGCCAACCAGTTCATCCTGAAGAAACTGATTGCCGAATTAATTCTTAGATGTTTTACAATATATTAATTGTTTTTTTTTTAAATATTTTTTATTTAAAAATATATTAAATATTTTTTTTTATTTTTAAAATATTATTTAACAGGACATCAAAATGATGATTTGAAAACATAAAAATATATTAATTTAATGGAAAAAAATAAAATAATTTTAAATTTTTTTAGAAATATTTTTAAAATACAAAAATAAATAAACCTGAAATCAAATAGTCATGCATGTACATGGTGTAGCAATTATTTAAAAATCATGATATTTATTGAGTTAAACTAAATGTTCGATATTCAAGACGTCACTAATTTTATATATACTTTGGTAACTCATAATTAAAATAATTCTTTTTTTGAAAAAGTCATATAAAATAAAGCTGAGCTGGCATAAGGATAGTCCAAAGTGTGTTTATATACATGTATATATTAGAGGAACTTCTAAAATGGATAAAGTAAAAAATTATAATTTTTTTTATAAGCATATTTAGAAATTAAAAATATCTCTTGTTACAACAAAATTTTATATATTTCTTTTACAAATTGAACGAGAGAGTTTTTTTTTAGCGTATTGCATGTTAATAGTTGTTTTGACAAAAAATATAAAATGAATTATGTATCATTGTTATCTTAAAAATAAATTTAGTTTTATTATAAAATGAAAATAAATGTGATAATAAATAATACAATATATTTTTAATAAGCTAAAATAAATGTGATAATAAATAAATATATTTTTAATAAGCTAAAAATAAATTATTTTTTTTAGCGTATTGCATGAATATATCGACTATTGTAACCAAGCACGAGAATAATAATAAGAATAATGCCTCTTCTTCAATTTTGTTTAATACTTGGTTGTTAAACTGGTGAATCAAGTAAGTCAGTCAAATTCTACATGCATTTGGTAATTTTGATCAGCCATGAGCAGCAGTAGTGTTCTTGATTGGCAATTTTGTCTCTCAGAAAAACCTTAAAACTCTTCTGCTTGCATTGGATATTTATAGATGGTATGGCATTTGATTCAGTGACCATCTGGAATGACAATTAGAACAGAACAAGTTACCTTCAAAACATAGTTCTTACTTCGAATGAATGAGCCTACCCTAGCTAGCTGCCTCACCCATCATTTGCATGGGATTTCTACTTGTTCATGGATTGCTCCACAGATCAGGCACTTTCAATCTCTCGCCGCTGTCTCTCCAGCTTTTATCAAGATTTGGGTAATTCTTCTCCAGCTAAGAATGATCTGAAAAGAATGAAAGCTCTTCTAGGTTGAAATAAGGGAACTTCATGGCCTGCTCCTCTCACAGTTGCAAAGGTTAGCCCCTTGTAAACTTCTGTCCATCCTCCAACCTGTATCATAGGCTGAACTGTAAGTTGATTCTGCTATAAAATAGTAACTAAAATCAAACTTGAAGAGCAGTTAAAAACTACTCTCATGAGACACTTTGTGCATTACCTGGTCTCCTGAATACCAAGGATACCACCTGGTTTTAACAGTGAGATTAAGGTGGCTGAGGGAAAACCTGGTGGCAGTCACCGGAACCACCGAATCTGTATCACCACTGCATCAAGAGAGAAACGAAGTCATCAAGTAACCTATGAAACTCCATCACTCTGCCATGGCTAGTGGATGTGAAAAACATATGTTGATGGCCCAAAAGTTCAGTATCAACACCAGACAACCAATCAGAAACTCCCCCATGGACAGTCAAACACTTTACCTCTCTAGAGCCCTATCTTTTACAGTAACAGAATTTGCAATCCAAAAAATAAGACGTCCAATCGATAGTTATTTATGTGATTTGACACCTTTCACTTTTGAAAAACTGTATCTTTCTGTTTAACAGATTAATATCAACAACATAATTAACCAGTGATATATTTGTCAACTGGAACACATTAAAAAATTACCTGAAAACCCAGATTCTTAAACCAGCTGCAATTAGATCCTTGTATACGGTTAACATAGAAGATTCAGAATCCTTCCAGTTTTTAATAAGAATATCGCTGCCAAATAACAAATTTTATCATGCAGATCAAAGAAGAAGCAGAGTATCATTTCCTCAGTGTTTTTTTTTTTCAATTGCAAAAAATATAAAGTTGGCAGAGGAACCAGGATATACCTGCAAGCAGTCCATTTGTAAGGAATTCCAGTAACATTAGCATGCATTGCCTTCTGCACTTCAGGTCGATTATAGTATTTTTCTGCATATTTCTCAGTACATGGATCATAACCAGAAACCCTTCTGCGCAGCAGAGTATTTTTCAGCCTCACAGTACTGTTTGGCAGTTGCATACAAGATGGTGTATAAATGCTGTATTGATCAATATCCCCAAATTCATGGTTCATTGCATAAGTCACAGCATCATCACATTTGTTAGAGGCTGTGTCTTCCGTGAAATTGCAATTATCAAGAATTGCTCGATAAGTCCGATCCGATATCATTGAATGCGTCCACCAAAATGCAACAGTTCCTATGCTATCATAGTAGTTATCCATGACTGCATTTCCCACCTGTATAAATATTTGATCACTTGAAACTTAGTATTTTCTTGAACTTGCAGTCAACTTAGTCCTACAATATTTTTCAAATTTGCAAATATATTTCACTCACAATGAATCCTTTGAGATTGATGATGGGGTGTGGATATGCTTTATTATAATCATGGATTTTCTTTGCCAACTGGGGAACATAATGCCCTAAGCACATGAAAATAAGATTAGAACACTCGTTACTTAGTCTAAACAAAGGTATCATCCCAAGATTCTTAAGAAACAAATACTCAGTTTCTTTATGTATTGCTGCTTAAATACCTGCATAACTTTCACCAGCAATATAGAATTCTCTATATTTGTATTGAGGAAATCTCGACATCCATCTTGTAAGAAAAACCAGAGCATCTTGAGCTGTGTCATGGAAGGGAAACTTACGATCACATGAGATGAGCATGACCAATTAAATCTGTGTCAGTAAATGTAACTATTATAGATGATATAATATATACCTGTCCTTTTGTCGCCAGAATCTTGAAGATTAGAGCTTGTGTTTGTGTATGAGAATCCCACACCAGCTGGTGACTCCAGGAAAAGAATATTTGCTTCTGTAAACATTAAAGCAAAATGATTTCAACATGAGAAAACTTTAACAAAGTTGATGAGTCGATTTTGTTTTTTTTGTTATAAATTTTTATAAATAAAAAAGATTTTAAAAATAAAATGATCTAGTAAATATATCAAATTCAAAAAGCTTGGGTTCAGTATTCAGCCAAGCATTTACTACAAGCTATCAACCAAATCACATTGCTTAACAAGATTATTAGAACTAATTAATTAACTGATTATTCAATTCGAAAATTTTGTTTTTAAGATACTTAAATTTTTGAACATCATAAAAAATTAACGATGTTTTATATGAAAAAGAAATAAAATAAAAATATTCTTGCATCATAGTTTTTAATTACCTTTATTCCATGAATATTTGTTCATATAAAGAGATAAACCAGTTCTGTTTATCCGAAACGGTCCGATTTCTTCTGATGCTCCATATGCAACTGATGAACAACCTGGTCCTGCACACACATGATTAAATATCGAGACCCGCGTGATTAATTATTTTTCCCATACTTAAATATTGGAAGTTGAAGTTAGACATGAAAATATTGACCAGAAGCAATTTAAAATTACTTAGGCATATGTACGAATTATTCAAAAAAATTGGGTAAAATTAAGAAATAAAAGAGGAAAAAAAATAAAATGGATTTTTTTTAATTTTTAATGTCAACATATCAAAATCATAAACAAATATTAATTTAATATTTTTTTTCAAAATAAATTTACTTTTAAAAAACATATATAAAGGGAATTTTAACCTACAAATTACAGAGCAAAAATTCCCAGTAGTACTCTTTATTCTAAAATGTCAATAATTGAACAGATTTCGGTAAGTTCAAATGTCACTTTATTAGTTGTTGAAATGCATTTTCCAAGTGATATTCGATTACATGATATCACTTCAATCTTTTCACAAACAACATCAGTAATTTATTATTTTATTTTTATTCGAGAAATTGTTGATAAAGTAAATTTCACTGTTATAGTTAATTAATTAGACAATGGATATATAAAAAAAATGTGCTAAGAATTATCACTTCATTTTGTTATAATGCATGTTTCACGTTAGTTGTATTTTGAGAATATAGTTGCGATTATTTTTTAAAATATTTTTTATATTAAAATATATTAAAATAATATTTTTTTATTTTTAAAAATTATTTTTAAAATCAACGTATTAAAACGATTTAGAATATAAAAAAAATTAATTTTTAGTAAAAGAAAATTAAATATTTAGAAAATACGGTTTTTATTGTTGCTGTTCTTTCTTTCTACTGCTTTGTCTTGATCTGAGAATTTTCAAATTCCTCCTCCATTTGTAGGTCACCATCACCATCATCATCATCATCATCATGATGACCATTTTCTTCTTCTGAATGCGCGTGCTTCAAAGAAAGAAGTTACACAGACTCATAGTTGCCACAAGTTTCTATCTTCCACTACTTTTTATTCCTTCTCTGACCGATCGAGGTCAACTCAAACAAGCAAGACAAAACACCGGAGAAAAAGAGAGAGGGAAGCATCCTTTTTCTTGGATAACAATAATAATAATATGGAAACCATTGACGACGACATAAAAAAGTTGGTTCACTTTATGGTGCCTTTTTTGAGGGGGGGGGGGTGTTTTGTTTTGCTTACACTATGAATCACAAAAAAGAGAGAGAAAAATCGAAAGAAAGTGACTGAAAAACTCATGGTGCTTGGCCCTTTTGAGATGCTGGGGCTGTTCTAAAGGTGGGATAAAACCCTAAAAAGACACAGACAGAGAGATCACGAGAGCCCATTTGGCTTTTTTTTTTGGTTTTTGTTGTACCTATACAGTCGTTTTTCCTTTCTGTTCTGGCTAATAATGACATTAGTAAATTTCAGCATGCAAAAATACTGATAGAATGGGGGCGGGTATTAAGGCCCAGGGCAGAGTGTGTTATGTGTTGTTGACTGACTACTGGGCATGTCGTCACGTACAAGAGGTTAGGCACGAGTGGGACTATACTTTGGCATGCACGTTTCCTTCATTTATTGAGAGGCACAAATATTTTGGCTCATCATTAAGGCATTATTATTCAAAATAACATCAACAAATAATTATTAAAGATCCTTGCTTAACTCACACCAAATCATAAATGGTGAGATAGGGCGACTAATTAATTAGCTTCATGGAATAGTTTAAAATGTTTTTGACTGCTACTTGCTTGCATATTTTTTTTTTTTGAACTCGTTTCCATAACAAAAAGGAAGACAATCGAATCCTTGAAGGATACTTCTGCTTAAAGTCAACCATATCAAGCTATGGCATTAATTTGAAAAATGTAGTAGAAATCACAATTGATTTGATCCCAATTAACACTTTTCTTTCTCGTTTCCTAGCAAGGATATATAGCTTAATTTATGCTGTGTAGTTCAATTGAAACCGGTTCATCATGTCAAGATGATAGCAAAGAAAGCATACAAGGTACATTCAAGGAAGAGTATAATTTAGCTAGTTAAACTGACCTCCATTGAGCCAAAGAACGAGAGGTTTCTTGTCAGGAATTGATGTAGCTTCTGTCAACCAGTAAAAGAGTGCACGCCCATGTTTCTCATTGACAGTAACATAGCCAGAAAACTGTGAAAACGTGACTGCTGGTTGACCAGGGAGAGCTGAGATTCGATCTAGTTCTTGCTGTCTATTCAAAGCAACAATGGTGGTGGTGAGTGAAGATACGAGAAGCAAGGACAAGATCAAGAGATGGGATTTTGTTTGAACTGCCATTGCACCTTCCACAAAGAGAGAAGGGTCCCTTCTCTCTTTCAAGAAACTATGAAATAGTAGAAGATACTGTTGCTATAGCTACTGTGAGATATTAATACATGGAGCTGGGTGAGGTGGTGATGCCTCAACTATGGGTTTCCAAGGCAATTACTTAAAGTTTAATGTTGCTGCATTGCTACACTAGTAGTAGTGGAGGTTGGGGAGCTAAGTGGACCTCGATCCCTTCTCTCTCTCTCTCTCTCTGAGATTTTTGAGAGGAAGAGACGCAGAAAGAAGTGAAGATGGAGCTAGATCAGAACTTGGCTAGGAGCCACCCAGAACAGGGATCATAAATGCATCACAAGTCCCTCTCTCAATCTGAGCTGTACACAGTACTTCAACAAAAAACTAGAGCTGACCAGCTAATATCTTATTTGGTATCTTCCCTGTATTAAGAAAACAGGTATTAAACTGGGACCATCTAAATAAACAAATGCTCAAGGAATGGCGGGTATTAAGTGTTCTTTTCCGGGGGGGTTCTTTCATCATTAAAATATTGTTCCGGATAAGTTTTTTTTTAACAAAATTTCATGCATATTAATTAAAACAACAAATTTACCTAACATCAACAAAATCTAAAACAGTTGATTAAGAGATATTTAGTCTTATATAGATGATTATTAATATATTTAATTAGATATTTTCATAAAATTTTTCATTTTATACTTTGAAATATATCAAAATACAATCCATATTGAAACACGAATCAAATAGCTAGAATATATACACACACACACACACGTATTATAGTATTATTAATACGCCTTGCTGACAATATTTTTAACAGCTAACGCAAACATATTATGGTTAATTTCTTTTGATCTTAATTACAAGCCTGAAAATAAGCTCTTATAAAGTGCTACTGTGCAAGTGCAGGCTCCCTCCCTTCCTCTGTCATCCTGTGGTCCTCATCTGAAGGGTATACGAAAGAAGAACTCGTCAAGATTAATGGCTGTGGGGTTGTGATCTCTAACAGCCTGTTTATCTGGTTCCTCGAATATGGCATGAAACGAAGGGTGGTAGCTTGCTAGCTAGCTACCAAGCCTGATCAATTAGGGTTCAACAATTAATATCCAAACAAAAAGTCCTTATCATGTACGTCGTCTTGCTCTCGAGAGAGAAAAAACTTGCTAAATGGCGAAAGCTAAATTGTACAAGTCAAAAATAAAGGCAAAATTACCCACTACCAATTATTGTATAACTGAATTTTAACAAGTCAAAACCTAACAAGCATGCACATCAACTTATCCATACAGGAGCATTGGCATGTGGGATTGAGTAATGAGTTGTTAAACTGGAGCTTGATTATATAATGACTGATGGTAAGATCCGGAGGGTTTAAATGGTTGACCAACCTGCCGCTCTCTCTGTTAAATTAATATATATCGTTGCTATTCATAACGTAACGCATGACTTTAATTTATTAAAAAGTTTGACTATATTCAACCAAGCTTGACTGATCGACCTAATAATTCACGAATCCAAATCTTGATCTAATATGATTTAGGGTACCTTTCAAACCAAGAAAGACATTGACATTTAAAAACATCTCCTCTATAAAGATCAGCTACTCTCATTAAACACTTACAACCCATTTTTTTTTTAAAAAAACTCAACAATATTTTGTCCCTAATTAACCAATATCACTGTATTTTTTTTATAGGCTGATTGAGTTAACACTTTCAAACGAATAAAAGTTGAGCTACAAACCTTCAAATTGTGCAAGGATGGATCCAAATGAAAGGTATGCTTCTTCTCTACCAAGATCAGGTGGTCTTCGATGATGTTTATATCGGCGTTGCTCTGACGAAGCCTTGAAAGTGGGGTAATTCAGTCATTGATGGTCATTATAACAATATTTTCACAAAACCACTATATAATTTTTTTTTTGTGTTTTCACACTTCAAGCCTTTTCAATGGGTTTTTATCAAAGGTTGTTCACGTTTCTCTTAAGTTCAAAAGGTCATAAACATGCTCCTTAGTCTCTAAGTTTGGAAAATCACAAAAACCTATAAAAACCAAGTTTGTTGCAAAACCACCATTGTAAAACCAGTATAAGTACAAAGCTCACATCTGTAAAATGTACTCCAAAACCCTCTTATTTTGATCAAACTATTTTTGAATCCATCAAAAACCCTAGCAAAACCCTATAAACACCCCTGGAAAATCAGAGCAAAAGGGAGGAAAATGGGAGAAATGATTGATAAAGAAACTCTAAGTTGATAGTTATGGTAATGTGGTTTGTTGGAACTAAGGAAGCATGTTTTAAAGGCATAAAAGGCCATTTTCTAGGTTTGGTAGCTTGATCTTCATTTCTGGGTTTGCTGGGCAGTGTTCTTCTTATTCTTGGGAAAAACATTGCCTTAACCCTATCATTTGGATCAATTTTGGTTCAATTCTTTGCACAGAACCCTTTGGGCAACTTGATTAGTCAATAATATAGAGTTTATTTACATCAATAACATGTTTTTATTAGGTTTTAATCATAGGGTTTTGATTCTGAACCGAAACCTATTTTGATAAAATCATGGTTTTTGAGTGATAATCGAAGTGCATGAACACTAGAGTATTGATCCTTGCATGATTTCTAACATATTTATGTCCTTAGTTTATCCATATCTGGTCTGATTTGAAATTCACGTTGCTGTGTTCATATTGAATGTTCTCCATGTTCTTTGTTTTTTGGGGTTTTGATCCGTTCTAATAGAGTTTTTGAGTTTTTTTTAGTTTGATTCGTTTTAGATTCTGGTTTAGGTTTTAGTTTGTTTTTTTGGGTTAAACCATGAACTTTGGTTCTGTTTATGGTTGAACCAAAAGTTTCACATCAACTTGGTGGGGTAAAAAAAAAATTTTAAATGATTTTTTAACTTGTTGCATAAGACCCCATCCTTACAAAAATTGCATTTTAAAAACGAGAGAAAAAAAATATTTTTAGCATTGTTTGAGAAGATTTTTGTTTTTGTTTTTTGCATTTTTGGATTTTACATTAAGGATTTGACCAATATTTCGATAACCCTAAAAATTAAATTCCTGAAAATTATTGGTTAACATTTTGGTATAAATGCTGGACCTACAAGTACACTGGTATTTAAGTACCATGAGTTGACTAGAAAATTTTTAGAATTATTTTGGATGTTCACCAATTTTAATTGGAAGTATTTTTCACCACAATATATGAGTTATGGAAAACACTTTCGCCTCTCAGGATAGGTGAACCCTATCAGGGCACATATATAGATTCTTCCTATAAGAATTTACCTGAGCATACAAGCCCATAATAATTTCAAAATGCTAGATTTATTCATGAGCATAAATCTTTGTTCTGAACCATAGACGGATCACCGGTTAGGAACCCATCAATACTTTTAAACCACATTCAGATCACATAATGTAGCTTATCTTAGATAAGGTGCACTAATACCTTCCCTAGCCATAATTAGTCCACCTTGGAATTTCAGATAAGACCAGTCCACCCAGGTCTCCTAGTTACCCTGAACCAAACAACTAGGTGGTGATTCCTTGACATCCCGCCACGCGATGCACGCTACATATGATAATTAAAATGAACCTTAAGGCCTTTATTCATACTCATTGAGACCATGAGGGATCAAAGCGACCCAACTTGAATTCACTCACTTTTACAAAAAGGCACATTCCCAAAACCCAAATTAACACTACTAGAAAATTAAAAATATCAATGGAAATGACAATAAAAAAATTATCTTGTCACTGTTTACCGACAAAAATCATAATAAAAAACTTCTATTAGTGTTTTTCAATGAAATCAATGATGGAATAAAAAAATTTTAAAATAATTTTATCGGTATTTCTGACGTGTTAAATTGCTGACTGAATTGCCAATAAAATTCTCATCAACAATTTCAAAGGGAATTAAAACCCAACATTCTCTCTTCTCTCCATTTCTTATTATTCTTCTTCTTAAATCCAATTCAAACCCTAACCCTAATTTCCTTAAATTTCTAATAGCCCCCTCTAAAATTTATCCACCTAACCTTTCAAAGACCGACGCAACCTCCCTCTATTGGTTCCATTTTTTTTCAAGCTTCACTCCATAAATAAGAAAACCCATCTATTTTTTCTAACACCCATTTATGTTTAAAGTTAATTTATTCAAAATTTGTTTGTTGATTTGTAGTTTACATATGTATTTAAGTGTTTTACTTATTTTATAATTTTGTTGTGTTAATGTAATGTTTGTATTTTAGAATTTGTTTGGGATTTGAGAAAATGTATTTAGTTTTTCACTTGATGAAATTGAGTGTGATTTTATAACTTAGGAGTGTTAGAATTGAAGAAATGATGGGCAATTTAATGGGTACCAATTATATTTTTTGTCAATTTTATGGTTAAGTTAGAAATTTAGGAAAAAATGAGTTTGTATGGAATTGATAATAATTAAAGATATTAATTTAGGTTGAATAAGTTTGAAGTGAGTAAATGATGGATAATTAGTTGAGTTCCAATTAATTTAAGTCAATTATGGGTTTTGTTAAACTTATGTGTGTTAAAATTGAAGAAATGATGGGTATCACTTGATGTTATTTATTCTTTATTTGAATAAATATTGAGTTGTTAGTTGAGTACTGATTATTGTTTTATCAATTTTATGGTTTACTTGACAATTAGGATTTAATATGCGTGTTTCAACACATGAAGTGTCTGTTAGTATTTGGATCATGAATTCAATTTTTTTTTTATAAATAGTTGAATCTCTTAGTGATAATTATATTATTAATAAATGTTATTTATTTATTTATTTTTAAGGTGATAATATTTGTTAATGTAAAAAAAGTAGACTTTGCAACATCAATGATGCTTTTTATTTTTTTCAAACAATGCCAACAAGTGTATTGTACACACACTCTTTTCTTTAGAAAAGATCATAATATAATTGATTGATTATTTGTTGTCAAAACAAAACCTAGAAGTCGTGTCTAAGTAATTGAAGATGGTAATGATAAAGTGATTGAGAGAGACAATGTCTTCAAATGGATGAGTTAATTGATCCATATTGAGTTGCTCCATTTACCGAGTTAGAAAATCTAAATTTTTATGTCATTTAAAATACTTATATTAAGGTTGATTTTGATGAGTTAAATATAATAATAAGTAACAGTGCACATAAAAAAGTAAACAAAGATGATGAGAATGACCATGAATTTAACAAAAAAGATGATGTTGGATATGAAGAGAAGGACTTCGATTAAAAAGTGTTGAATTGATTTAGATGTGGTATTTCTTTATGTAACAAAATTGGAAATGTTTAAGATATTTGTTGGTGCTGTAATGTATTATATTTATATTTATTGGATAATTTTGTTATATATATTTTTTATAATTTGTGTTCATTGTTTGAATCATCGCACAAGTGTTTTTTTTTGTGATTGTTGGTTTTTTGTGAAATTATTGGCTTCGAGATTATAACAACTAAACAAAAAAAAGTTTAGTGAAAATGCTGACATAATTGTAGATACAAAGGCAATTCCATTGATATATCTATTGGTAATCCTACCAGGATCTTTGCTCCTTTCTGGAACTTTTGACAAAACTTATGGAATGTTTAGGACATGCAAACAGAATCAGTGATGGAATATGTTTTTCACAATTTTGGTGCTGACGAAGTTTTTAATGAAAAATAGAAGGTAAAATCGAACAAAACAGAACATGTTTAGCATAACAAAGACTACACCAAGGCCAAACCACTACATTTCATATAAATCAATCTCATTCCCATCCCCTCAACCCCATCAACCCCAAGTGGTATTGATTGGTGACATTATTCCTCCTCAAAATCTTTCCTAGCAACATCGATCATATTTTGGGTGCTACACAACAATGTACACCCCAACACTTTGAAGTATATGAATATGCTTAAAAACAAATTAACAATAAATAATAATGTTATAAACTAAAATGGAAAGTCTAAAATACCGTACTAGTATGTTAAAATTGGTTGGATATTGGTTTTGTGCGTGACTCATGCGTTGATATACTTAGTTAATTTTCAAGTAAATGTGCATGTAATGTACATGCCAAAGCTGAAACCATATGAAAGAAGAATAAAAAATGGACTTTCAAATCTCGTCCAAAAAAGTAAGGGGTAGCGGTTATTATGATAGTGATTGTAGTGGTAATATTGGTGATAGTACTTTTATATTGGAGGATGATAGTTGTTATACATTAACAAATATATTTTTTTTATTCAATAATAAATATTTTGAGGCTAGTTTACGCATCAATCAAATCTAAACCTTCTTCCCAAATGATCTTAAGGATGCAAGATTATAAAATAATTTGAAACAAGTATGTAACAAAATACAACCAACTATTTATGTTAATTATTTTGCAAAGAAACAAAATACATGAAAAAATAAATATATCGTATGAATATTTAAAATATAGTAGAATATTATATAATAAAAATTAAAATATTGTTTCACATATTAAAATATGAGTATTTATATATAGTTCAATAACAAACAATGTCATTTTTATTAAAAAAAAATAAAATAATAACAATAAAAAGATAAAAGAGTCTTGAACCTTGAACCTTTTAAAGAAGGTGAACATGTGTTTAACAAAAACAAAAACAATACTAAAAATAGTAAATATTGTTATATTATCATTATTATATTATAATAACCGGAGGTATATTGAAGTTTCGATGACGACATCATCAGTATAATTAGAAAGATCTTGACAAGACGAATCCAACAATACTAAAAAAGATCATAATCGGTGAATAAAGTGGTTCACTCTGATTATTGTTGGTGACCTTCATTGATATCATTGGATTCGTCTCGTCGAAAGTTTTCTAACCATATTAATAATATTATTATTGAAGTTCCATATACCTCTAAAATTTTAGTATCTTCATCAATAATTAATCGTGTTATTCACCCAATAAAAAGAATGTTGCGAGAATATTTTTATTCGGACTTGCAGATTTGTTACACAAAATCTGTAAAGTTCGTGTAAAAATAAAAGAAGAGAAGGGAGAATTATGAGTTGACTGAGCGCTGGCGGAAGGCTCGGCTGGGCTCGCTGCCTGACAGCAGGTCTCGTTGCTAGACAGCAGGTGCGCCAGGACCTGCTGTCATTTTTAGTTCTTTTTTTAATTTTATGTTCTATCACTTACAATCTTTAATTAATTACACGTATTGTAATTATTGAAGGAGTAGTTAAAACATTTCACCAAGAAAATCACCAGCTTCCATATCTGCAAAAACGACGCTAATCAATATTCCTAACTTATTCGTGTATTTTCATAAGTTTCATTTGGTATGATCTGGTTGTTAATTACTGTAATCTGTTTTGATTGATTAACAAACGTTGCTAAAGGACAAATGTTCAGATTCTGACATTTTTAACGTTGATTTCAAGCTTTTTAATCAAGTTTCATGGGCACTGAACTTCAGATTATTTGCCCTTCTTTCACCCATCTGTCGAACATACCTGTTCCTGTTTTTTACTATGATTAGACCTTGTTACCTACAGAAGTTTAGAGAAAATCCAATCTATACCTGTAAAACTCCAAATGAAAAGGATAAAAAAAAAACATTTTCTCTTGGATCCCATTTGAAATTTATTAGGGCATGAGCTAATGCATGATCTCAGCACTTCAATATTTGACCACACGCGAGCTAATACACGCATTGGAACCCAAATATCCAAACTTGAGCTAACTTGATAAAATAAATGAATAAAAAGAAGTCTTTGATGGAATGCTTGAACCCCACATGCAATAATGGTGTTTTCTCCTATACTCAAACAGTGAATCACAACACGCCAGGCCTCAATGGTCAAGAGACCTAATTATATGATCTACTTCGTTGCTTGCACTGTACATAAACTCTTCATCCAGATGAGATCTGCCCATGATTTCCGAGATGTGTTTCCTCACTCTCTCTGGTCATATATTATATCGACGTGCACACTCGTGCCCTAGTTAATGTGAATGCAGGCGTGAAAACTCACTCCTGATCTGCAAGAAGAGCACAGACACACTGTGCTCTTTGATTAGCAACCATTGGACGTGCCATATATGATGTCAAATATGAGAATATGCAGAGATTAAGACAAGAAAATAGTAACAAATTCCAATCTGTATGTATTCTCCTTTCATTTGTCCTATCCATTAATGCCATCCTCTGATGATCTTGACTTGCTTTTTTGGTTTTAGGTTGGAGTAGACAAGAACCAGATGTGTTGGCTTGAGTTAAAAGTTCGAGGCTGTTTATGAGCGGTGGGCTGGGATGGGAAATAAGGGTCTTGGCAAGTGGGCACTGGATCGTTGAAAAAGATTGCTTTATTTCTTTAGGCATGACTTCAACCATCACCTCCCAACGGCTACGGCGCCGGACTTTGACCAAAATATATAATCTTGCACTTGGAGAATGCCAGTTTTCAATTCGAGCAGTTGTGCTTGAAGAGCTATTTATATCGGTTTTTTTTTTTTTTTTAATTTGTGTACAGCCGACACTTTTTTTCGTACATTTTTATGCAGAGATCATTGGTCTAAATCCCCCGCGTTATCGCTGTGTGTTCAACCAAAATTTCTTGGAATATATATATATATATATAACGTATGACAATTCCTTGCTTGCAATTCTAGTTTCTGGGCCTTAAATTTGCTTTATTAAAGCTATTTACAACTATCCACACAAATATATAATGTAACCAAATATTAAAAGCATAAGTCCAAAAACAATTAAAGGAAAGTTAGAGAATGCTTGAGATGCTCACACCAAGATATAAAAACAAGTTTATATTAAAGGATCAATAAGATCACTTTAAATTGGCTCTATTAGATCTGCCTCATTGTCCTTTTCATAATCACTTTCTATATCTGTCACATTCAGACCTACTTCTAATGAAAAATCCCAACAACTAATCTTAGGTGAGCACAAAATATTTATACTTGTAATTTCTAAATTTAGTCTTGTTTCCCTCTCACTATGTATATAATATCATTAATCCTTTGGTTAAGGGAATTTATAGTCAACCAAAAGATATGGGGTATGGTTTATTTGTGATGAATTCATTAATACCATTATCCTATTTAAATAAATATTTAAAAAAGAAGTTGTGGTTGATATATAAAAAGGTGTCAACTGAGGATCCTTGAAGATCGATGTGATTTACAATAAAAAATATTATAAGAAAATGATCATATATAAGAGGTAAATTTATAGAGTTTGAATCAGTCAAGATATTTTGAAACATAGAAGCTCATTTTTCTTTAAGTCATCATGCTAGCCACACATTGTAAGTCTATAAAGCTTATTATCTGGGCTACCATGGAGTAAAATGGCTCTATTGGTCACTTCAAAAAGAACTTGATTCGAAAATGACTGGTTGATTAAGAACCCGTAGATATTGCTTCTTTGTTATGGCCAAATAGTATCTCATATTGCTTATTGGGTGAAAACATCAAATCTATATACAACCTACTTTTTTAAACACATCTTCCCTATGAAGAGGAAGTATTAGGTAAAGGACAATATCTTTCAAAGTGATGGTTATGTATCTCTTGTTCACCATGTTTGATATCTAAAAACTTTTTCCATTTATTTTTGACTTCGACCCAAGATTAGCATACAATTATCTCACTATGTCTATAAAGACTTCTTTACTTTTATTTCCCATAAATGAGTTCCATTGCGCATGGATTATCAACTCTTTAACATTTGAAAACATTCTCAACTCATTAAAATTAAATTGGCATCCATGAACAACCTTTATCTTATAAAATATATGAGGAAAATATCTTTCATATGAGTTATGATTCACAAAAAAAGATCTTAGATAATGAAGGCTATCCTTAAGAGAGATTTCATGAATATTAGATGGAATATCATTTATAGGTGAGATAGAAAAGTGTAAGGATTCATCCTACGACAAAGAAGTAGTTTGAGAAAAGTAAATTACCTTATAATTTAAAGAGGTAAAATTATGTCTACTTCTATAAGGCATTTTTGGATTTGTAAAGATAAAGTGTTTGGTGAGAGGATGAGTGTTTTGTGAAAGGAAAGAGAGATAATTGAAATATTATTGCATGAAAAAGAATAACCAAAAGCTTTCTTGTATATTTAGGTGCATAATTTTTGTATAATACCACATATTGGAAGAAGAAAATAATGTCAAATGATGGGATAAATGAATATGGATTTTCTTGTTGGAATAGGCGATGTAAGATGAAGATAATGACAAGATAATTCAATGCATCTCTACACTATAAAGAGGTAAGTCTATGTCATACACAAGCCACTTTAATTTAGTTGCAAAATCATTTAAAGTTCATATTTCAATGTAGGCCACCTATTCTTTGCTAATTTTTTTTCCACCAATTTTCTCTTATGTTTGGCCAAAGAGTAACAAGTCCAATTGTTTATCTTTTTTAATTAAACTCTCTTCAGTTAGTCAAACTTTTAATGATCCAAATACTTCTCTTTTCTAAAGGATCAAAATGAGATTTTCCTTCGAACTTTGCTCATTTTCATAAACTTATGTATACATGTACATATTAATTAATGCTCTTCATGAAAGCATACAAGAAAATTCATGTAAAGCATATCAAATATTCATATATACATGTTACATTATGCATCACACTTTTATATGGCAACCTAAGCATGGAACATGAAATATTGAGATAGAATTTAAAAAGAATAACCCATACCTAGTTCAAGCCGAAGAGCACAAAATTGATCTTCACTTAATGACTTCGTGGAAATATTCACGAATTGCTTTTTAATAATCACAGATTCAAGAGTAATAGCACCTTTTTTAATATGATTAAAAATAAAATGATGCTTAATTTCAATATGCTTTGTCCTAGAGTGTAGAATAGGATTTTTGGTCAAATTAATAGCACTAGTGTTATTAAAATAAATTGAAATATAGTCTAATTTAAGATCAAAATCCATAAAGGTTTGCTTCATCCATAGTATTTAAGCACAAAATAATCTAATGACAATAAATTAAGCTTTTGCAGTGGGAGTTACCACTGAATTTTATTTTTGCTGGACCATGAAACTACTAAGGCATATCCTAGGAATTGGAAAGTTCCCCTGGTGCTTTTCCTATCGTTTATGCAACCAACAAAATTAAAATTCAAATAAATAGTTAAGTCAAAATTATGCATTTGATGATGCTAAAGATCCAATTTAGCTATGCCTTTTAGAGATTTAAAAATATGCTTAACAACATGAATGTGTGACTCTCTAGAATTAACTTGAAATCTAGCATATAAATAGACATCAAACATAATATCAGGTCTACTAGTCATTAAATAAACTAATTTACCGATCATATATACCTTGATATTTCTTTATGCCCACCATTTTACCTTGCTCATCTTTGTCTAGTTTGGTGGTCGTGCTCATCAAGGTAGGATTTGAGCTTATAAACTCAAAATCATATATTTTAAGTAGCTTCTTGGTTTATTTTGTGTAATTTATGAATATAAAATCTTTGCCTTACTTGATTTTTAGTATAAAGAAGAAGGTCATCTCTCCTATCATGCTAATCTTAAATTATTTATGCATATAATTTTCAAATTCTTTGTATAAGGATTTATTTGTAACACCAAATAGAATATCACCAACATAAATTTGCACTATAATTAAATCATCATCTATGTATTTTGTAAATAATATTGAATTTATTTTTCCAATGTTAAAGCCTTTTAAAAAAATTGCTTAGTATCTCATACGAAGCTCTAGGAGTTTTCTTAAGACTATACAAAGCCTTTTGAGTTTAAAAATATGATTTAGAAAATCTGGGCTTTCAAAACCAGGAGGTTGCTTAAAATCAACTTCTTATTGAATATAACTATTTAAAAAAATGCAATTTTTACATCCATTTGAAAAATTTTAAAATTATTAAAACATACAAATGTAAGCAACATATAAATTGATTCTATTTTAACTAAAGTCTCATTATAGTCTATTTCTTCGTCTTGGTTATAGCTTTAGGCAACCAAACAAGCTTTATTTCAGATAACTTCTCTTGGTTCATCAAGTTTGTTGTGAAAGACCTATTTGGTTCCAATAATGGAATGAATTTTGAGCCTATGAATTAATTCATATACTTAATTTATTTTGAATTGATCAAGCTCTTATTGCATTAAAAGTATCCAATACTTATCACGCAAAACTTCATTACTATTCTTAGGTTTAAATTTAGAGATAAAAGCAACATTACCAACTTGATTAATCATAAAAGATCTTATTCTTACTCCATTTTTTAGATCACCAATTATAGCATCTTGAAAAAGTCATCTTGGTTGTTGAATAGCTTTGGGAAGACTTTGTGAAGGTTCTCTTTACCCATGTGATTATGTTGTTGAGTCGTCACTATAAGGTCTTCCTTTTGATCAACCTTAATCGTAGTTTTTTTTTTAATCTTCCTTTAGGTTTAACCTATAAAAAAATAATATCTACACTAATATCTTTTACTTTTTAGGACCAAAATGGTTAGACTCATCCAATACAACATACATAGATTCTTCAATTACTAGAGTTCTATGATTATAAACTCTATATGCTTTTCTAGTATAAGAAAAACCAAGAAAAATACCTTTATTGGATTTGGAATCAAGTTTTCTCAAATTATCTTTTGTATTTAAAATAATACATTTTGATCCAAATACACAACAATACAAAATATTAGGTTTATGCTCAAACCAAAGTTCATATGGAGTTTTATGTAAAATTAGTCTAAGGAAAACTCGGTTTGAAACATAACAAAAAATGTTTATGGCTTCCATTTAAAAATATTAAGGCAAACTATACTCATTCACCATATTTTTTTCTCATTTCTTGAAGTGATCAATTTTACCTTTCATTTTATTATGAAGTTTTAGGAGTTGTAAATTCATGTTTAAAGCCATTTTCTTCATAAAATTTTTCAAATGCAAAATTTTCAAATTCTCCACCATGATGACTTCTAATTCTTGAAATCAAACAACTTTTTTCATTTTGAATTCTTTTACAAAATCTTGAAAATGCTTGAAGTGTTTCATCTCTATGTGCGGGAAATAAAACCTATGTAAAGCTAATATAATCATTTACTATGACAAATATATATCTCTTACCATCAAGACTTGAAACACGCATAGGACTGAATAGGTCCTTATAAAAAAGTTGTAGTAATTGATTTGTAGAGACTTGATTATTGGCTTTGAATGAGATTTAGACTTGCTTTCTATATTGGCAAACATCACAAATCACTTTCCTTTTGTTATAAAAGTCCTCTCAAAAAGTGCCTTTTAACACCCAATATGTTTTGTTTTAGTTGAGATAATCTTATGCAAGCAATGTTTTTCATGAAAACTCTTTTTGCCATAAAAATTGTATATGCTTGAAGATGTTAATGCTTTAACAAAAAGGTTTTAGTGAAGTTTTTATTTTTTATTTTTCATTGGTTTATATTTAACCATTTTTCTCAAACATGCTTCTTTGATTACCTAAATCAATCTGGTCATCATTTTCTTTAGTAAATTTAGTCAAAGTAGGATTTAAATCAATAGCTTGGGCTTTAAAGATTTTATTTATATATATATATATATATATATAATTTATCATTCAAAATTGATAAATTAGATACATCTTTCAAAGAATCTCCTTTTAAAACTAATTTCATTGTTAACAAAACATCCTTTTCTTTTTTCAAAACATCAAAGTCTTTCGAAATAGTATAAAATTTTCTTTGAAGTAAAACATCTCTTATACACCTTTTTATACTCAAATGCATCTTGCAATTCATCAAAAGTAATTTGAGGTTCAAGGTTATTTACCTCATTAATGTCAATGATGTTATTGATCATCAAACAAATACATTCTTTAATGATGTCAACATTAGTCATCAAATATAAATGAGCTAATTCCTTCAATTTTGAATCATCATCACTTAATAGGTTGCATTATCATCTTTGTCATCCTATATGAACATCTTTAATGCCATTTTATTTTTATCAAACTTTGATCTCTTTTTAACATTTGGCAATCGTACTTCACATAACCTGATTTCTTGCATATAACATATGATAACATCTATATTGCTTTATTATTCCATGCCATCTTTCTCTCTTTTAAAACTTCTTTGACTTCCATCAAACTTCTTATATTTCAAGAATTTGGTGAATTGTCTAGCCATCATGGCTATCTTATCATCATCTTCTTCACCATTATATTCATTTTTTTTACCTCATTATCATTCATGAATTTTAGAGCTAAAGATCTCTTCTTGATACCACTATCTTCCATTTTAAGCTTCTTAATCTTTCCTTCATGAGCTATTAAAGATCCAATGAACTTATCAAAGTCAAGTGTCTTAATATTCTTGGTTTCCTCTATGGTCATGACTTTAGGTTCCCAAGCTCTAGGCAAAGATCTCAAAAAATTACCAATCATTTCTTCATTGGTGATCCTTTTTCCTAGGCTAACAAGTTCACTAAGTGATGAACCTATTATGTATTTCATGAATACTTTCATTAGGTTCCATTTTAAATAGTTTGTATTCTTTAGTAAGAGTTATCAATCTAGAATATTTCACTTGACTTATTCCCTCATAGGTAACTTCTAAAAGCTTTCAAATTTTAAAGACCATTTTATAATTATTAACCCTAGTAAATTCCACATGATTAAGAGCATAAAAAATACATTTATAGCCTTAGCATCATAACTATACCTTTTTTTTTGTTTACCATCCCACTCACTTATGGATGTTGGAATAACCTGTCTATTTGAATTCATCTTAGTGGGTCAAGTGTATATACTCTTAACAATATCCCACAAATCAATATCTAAAGATTCAAGAAAGATTTGCATCCTAACTTTGTAATAGGCTTAGCTTTACCTTTAAAGAAGGGAACCATAGTTAAACATTGACCCCTTTGTGCCATGATCTTTTTCTATAGGTTATTAAACCTTAAACAAGGAGTCCAAGTTGTAATACCAATTGAAAGACTAAAATAGCCTAAAAAAGGTTGAGTTGTGGCTAAATTAAATTTTACAAACTTTAATAAAATCACCATCATATTTTTCATCAACAACATTACACAATTAATCAATGCACAAATACAATAAGATATGTAGTGAGAGAGAAATGCAATGATTTTTATAGTGTTTCAGACAACCATTTACTCCACTCCTTAAACCACCATTCAAGTATTCACAATTAATTACCAATCTTCTTAGCGGTAAAAACCTTATTGATTACACTAATCGTTTTTCATGATTAAGATTAGAAAATCTTATACAATATTTTGACATGACTAAGATTAAAACCTATCATAGTCTTTTTATATACTCAAGATTATATAACCCATCACAATCTTTTTCAAGGCTCAAATTAAACCTATCATTCAATGACTCTCAATCAAAGATTACCCAAGTGGTTCAAGTGCCACTTAAGCTTTCATAATAAGTAACTCTCACAAGATTTATCACATTTCATAAGAGAAGATTATAAAAAGGATTAAGCTCAAGTGTTTATAGAATTATAATCAAACTAAAGAATATGAAAGATGGATTTGATGTAATTTAGGGTTTAAAACTTTAAGAGAATAGAATAAGGAATAAAAACTTTTATCAAGAGCAAAAAATGATTCAATTTTTTTTTCCAAAAAAGGTAAGGATTGCCCCTTAACATTTGCATGATTCACTTAGGAGTTTGAGCAAGTTTTAGTAATTTTGTCACTTTACTTATCCGTTCACGAATACAAATAAAATGTCAATATACTTTCAAAAAACTTCTCAGGATTTCAAAGCAATAAAAAGATTAAGAAAAAAAAATTACTTTATTAAAAATATAGTGTAGTTCTAAAGATATGTGAAAAGTAATATACAAAAAATATGGTCTTCTAAGACATTATTCATAAAATTCAAATGGCAAAACAATTGTAAATTCCTGGTCTAAAAAAATAATAAATAAAAATATATTTTCAGTTATAATTATTTAAATGGATATTATGGAGTGGATTAAACAATAATAAAGTTTGGTGTAACATTAAAATTTGTTAAATGTGGGGGCAAATTAAAGGACAATAAAATCCTTAGGGGACAATTTGTAAGTAGGCAAAATAAAGAGTATAAATACCCATTTTCTTATTTCCTTGAGGCCAACAAATTTGTAAGTAGACAATTTGTAGGTTTTTTGAATTTTTTTTCTTCAAATTTCTTAGTAAATCCCTTAAAAGTAGTGGTTTTACGAAATAAAAAAGGCTAGAAAGTGATCAAAGAGAGAAAGTGAGTGATTTTATAGGGTTTAAAGGCTTGGAAAAGAAAATTTATTGTAGAGAGAGGAAAGCAAAGGTGAAAGAAAGCTTGATTTTTCTTCCAAATTTCTCTTTGATTCTTTGTTGTTTCAAGGTAAGGACAACTTTTATTATTTTTTATTTTAAAATTTTTAGCATATTGAGGTTTAAAATGATGTTTGGGTATTATGGAAAAAATGGCATGTTATGGTTGTTATAATTGTAAGGACATTTTTTTTTTGTTAGAATCAAGTTTAGAAGCTTGAATAAAGATTAGGTAAATGGGGGAAATTGTACAAATATGAAAGAAAATCCTTTCCTTTCCAAGGATATATATTAATTCAACTAGAGAGGGAGAGTAAAAAAAGGGAATTTTGTTTGAATGTTTTATAAGATTGATGAGTTTTAAGGGTACAATTGAGCTAATTATGAATGAATTAGGCTGGAATTAGATGCTTTATAAAAAATAAAGAAAGAGAAAAAGAAGAATAAAAGGAAGAGGGGAAGACCTTTAGGGTTGACCAAGTAGAGGGTTTAGGAGAAAAGAATTGGATAATTGGTAATGAACTATATTAAAAAAGGATAAATTATTTTATAGTATTGGAGGTGATAATTATTGAGAGAATAGTGATTGGATTTATAATAAGAAATGTGAATAGGAATGAAATTATCCATTGGTAGTTATTAAATACTGATGGGATAAAAAAGAGGGCCAAATAAGTTCCCTAATTGTATTTATAGAAATATTAATAGTTGGTTATGGTATTACAGGGGATGTCACTGTAAAACGACCATAAACAAGAGGTGCATGACATTCACATACAATAGGTAGGTACAACAGTAATTGAAATAAATAATTTAGTAATGCATCCTATCTTTTTTATTATTTATTGTTTTGATTTAAATTAATTTCAATGGACTAGATTACGTGGAAATTTGGTAATTAAAAAAAATAGAGAAGGAGGAAATCTAATTAGTCATCCAAGAAACTTGAAGACTAATGATAGTGGTAAGATTAATATCGACCATAATGAAATCTTCATGATAAAAGAGAATAATTTATATAAAAAAAGTAAAGAATTAATTGGTCATTTAAAGTAAGAATGACAAATGATAGTAATTATGACAAGAGGTATAAATTGATTAGTCACTTAAAAAAAGATGACTAATGATAATGATTAATATCATTTTCAGCATTGATTAATTACCAAGTGAGGTAATTAATGTTATCATAAGTATTAATATCGGTATAAATTGATTAGTCACATGAGAAAAGATGACTAATGATAACGATGAATATCATTGTCGGCATTAATTAATAACTAAGTGGGGTAATGAACGATATCATGGGTATTGATATCAGCATAAATTGAGTTGTCATTTGAGAAATGATGATTAATGATAATGATAAATATCCTTGTTGGCACAGATAAATTACCAAGTCGAATAATCAATGGTATCATGAATATTGATATTGGTAATAAAATGATAATAAAAAAGTGATTATGTAGCGTTGCAATAATAAATGAGACATTGAGAGATCATAAGACTAAGATTAATTAGTGACAAAAAAGAAAGTACAATTATGGTAGTTAATATTTTCTAAGGCAAATGTTGTGTTATATATATGTTTTGTGTTGCAGGTTCTTTCCAAACTTATCCAGAATAGAATGGATTGTGCATATGATTCCTTTTTGTTATAGTTTAAAGAGTAATATAACTCTATTTTATATTAATGTTTTGGGATTTAGAACCTAGTAAATTAATGATAATGTAAAATGTTGAACTTATAAATAACTTTCTAGTTTATATGTGGTGACATACAATTTTATTAGTTAACACTTTTTAGTTAGATGAAATGTGATGTTTGTATTTCTTCTCTTAATTTTATGGTTATAATTTCTTTAATCTTGAAAGATAAATAGCAATACAATGTAACTATTTTGTGTTATGTAATAAGTATAAATAATATACGTTAATGGATATAGTTTAATTTAGATTGTGGTAATTATTTGAAAAACATTCATGGTGATTGGATTATGTAATAGAAGATAGTTGATGCAGAAATTGATAATGTCAATAACTTGGCAAAATTATCAAATAAGGGAAATGCTACTGAAACTTTGTAAAGAAGATAAACATATGGCAAACTTTATATTTATGTGTATGTTAAATCTTAGAAATGAAAATTTTAGTTTGTTACAACAATATTGCAACATTTATCTCTTCTTCATACCAAGTATCCTAGCTCAAACATTTAAGGCTTTCAAAGTCCATTCATTTACACTCTAGGATTGGTGTTGGACCTAATACAATCCAATGGAGGAGCTTCTTATTGAAGGCATGACAACTTCCAATGTTATGTCCAATTATGCTCTTTCTTCAACGATAAGGGTGGTTCAAAATGGAAAACATCAATGAAATCATTTATTGAATGCCTTCTATCCCATCATTTTCTATTGTAATCCTCTATGACCTATACTTTCATGAAATCATTTTTCCCATTAATGGAGGTTTTAACAAGTTTGCTTTCATATTCGACAAGCCTAATGTCTTTGTTATTATTGCCTTTAAAAATTGATGAAGGTAGAGGAAACAAGCTATAGCTCTCCATTTTCATATTAAATGTAAATTTGCTTCTTTTCTAGGTAAGCCAATAAAGTGAACTATTCACAGATAGATTTGTTGTACGATGAAGTCTTGTGGTAACTTTACTTCCTCCAACTGTTTCCATTTCCAAGCCTTTAACTCAAAACAATTCGCATCTAATACAATTATACAAGTAAAATTCTTTATCATGCAAGTGAAACTTAGTGAAACTTGGGCTTTTAGAACCTAAAAAAAGAAGAATATTATAATTGGAAAGAAAATTTTTTATTTGAGGTGTTTCGAATATATTATTATATATAAAGCTAGTTTATTTTTTTATTTAAATTAAAAATTATGTTAATCCAGATTATAAACTGTAATTTATAAAAAAAATAAAGGTAAATTAAAAAAAAATGACTAAACTACGAGAGAGAATAAGAGTAATATTCCCTTTTATTATTAAAGGAAAAATACTGAGATCTAAGGTGGAGAAACAAGAGAGAGAGCACATCCTTTACTCTCATCATCTTTGGCATCTTCCATGCAAAGACACGTACATCACTCGTTTTTCCTTGCCTACACTAATTATAATTTAAATATCATAGGGTCACCCAAATCTAGCAGGGAATTTGTTTGCAGGTGCTCCAACTACTCCATCTCTAATTAAAGCTTGCTTCATTTAATCAGAAACCATTTTCCAGTTGCAATAACTGTCGCACGTCGGAAAACACCCCGCGCGCGACGTCCCCGTCCTGGCGATGGCGGTTTTTCTCTCTGTTATTAATTGATTTTGTTGGAGTCGCCACCTAGTATTTAATTGAGGGTTACTAGGAAACCCAAGTTGACTGGTCTTGTCAGAGATTCGCGGGTAAGGGACTGATTGTGGTTAGGGAAGGTGTTAGCACCCCTAACACACCCTACCTGAGGTAAGCTGCTTCGTGGCTTGTGATGTGTTAAAGAAGTTTTAAAAATTTTGTCTTTTCATCGGAATTTAGAAATACAACTTCCGTACAAGTTTGTACTTCTACACCGCGATCCAATCAAAATATTAAATCCTTCTTTATTCTTTTGCCGTCTCATCATGAAAGGATCCCTGAAATAAATACAAACATGCATTTTTTTTATCTTTTTGTTTTTTTTTCATCTTTTTGCTTTTTATTTTTATTTTTTTATAATTCAATAACATAAATAAAAAAACACAAGCACAAACACACATTTTTTATTATATTATATTTTTTCTTCCTTTTCTTTTTCTTTTTTCTTTTTCTTCTTTTTTCTTTTTCTTCCCTTTTTTTTTACATCCACAATACAAATTACAATATTCAAAAATAAATAAAAATTACATAAAATAATTTCAAATTTACAAAATGGTCCTTAAAACTCCACAAAGTGCAAGGGAACCCTTCTGCAGCCGGAACAATGCATAGGAACAGTGGCGGCGCGTGTTCCAACGCGCCACCGCCCTGGCGGCGCGTGGGCTCACGCGCCGCCGCGATATCGGAAACGGGCAGATCCGCCTGTCTTCTCCTTCTCTTCCCTTCTTCAACGGTGGTGACACCCACCGTCACCGCAAACACGTAAAAACGCAAGCAACGATCTCATTTGGTTTTGTTTTTCTTAGATCCGGTCCTTCGGGTCTGTCATGGTTCGTTGCCCGAGAGTTCATCCACGATGGCGGCTGGATCTCGGTCTAGATCTGGCCGCACGAGCTTGAATCGGTGGAGGATCGTTCTTGAAGGCCGGCGGCCGGAGATGGGTTTCGTTTGACAGCGACAGGAGCGGGCCGAAAGAAAAAACAACGGAGGCGGAGCGGGCGTCGTGGGGGCCGGTTGAATGAGACGGCGAGGTGGCTTGCCGCCGCCGTTCGGTGGCTGTGGAGGAGACGCCGCCGCCGGTGGCGGATCGTGGAGGGAGAGGGAGGCTTCGCTCTCGATTTTTGGCCCGAGAGAGAGGGGAAGCTGCTGTTGGCCGGTTGATGGTGGGTTCGCCGGTCTCGTGAGGTTCGAGACGGAGGCGTCGATGGCGCCGCTTGTGGTCGGAGCCGAGGAAGAAGGGAGCCGTTGTGGAGGCCGTTGGGTGTGCTCCGGCTGTCAAGAGGGAGAAGGAGCTAGAGACGGCGCCGGTTTGAGGGAAGAAGAAGGTGTTGTAACCGGCTGGAGAGGGAGAAGGAATGTGTGTTGGTTGCTTAGGAGAATCGGCCGAAAGAGGAAGAAAATTTCCACCGGGGGTCCGGTGCAGGCGGCTTTGAAGAGGAAAAATTTGCAAAACCAAAGGAGGGAGGGGGGCAGCGGCTCTCCTTTGAAAAATGGGTGTGCAGGGTTAGGTTTTTTTTTAGGGTTTGTTCTCCTTTTTCTTTTTGTCAAAAATACCCCCTCCATGTTTAGCTGAAATTGAAGGCTATTTATAGGCAAAATAGTTTTTCGGGCTTCAAAATTGGTCCCTCAAGTTTTGTGTTTGGCCCCTAATTTCAATCAATTCACTTGGTAAAAATTAAATTGGGTCTCTTAAAATTCTGATTTTTCAATTAAGTCCAAATTAAGCTCCCAAACTTAATTTTCACCAATTAAGCCCTCCAATTAATTTTGACCCGCTTAAAGTATAATTAAGTCCTTGCACTTAATTAACTCCTTCAATTGGACCCAAATTAATTCTTGAACATAATTAAAATTCAATTTGGCCCATGATTAAATCAAATTGGCCTATTAAAAATTTAATTATGTCACTAGACTTAATTTTTATGCAAACTCGTCCAATACTCATTTAGTTTGACCTTTGAATTCGCATTTTTCTATTTTTGGGCATAACAGCGTACACTTGGGCCTTGAAATTCTTCTGAAAATTACAGCTTGATTTTCGCCTATTTTTGCAGCCTTTCTTGGTCGACTTTCTCCGCATTGCCAGCCTTTTATTTTATTATTTTTATTTTTATTTTTATTTTTGGAAAAAAAATGAATTTTGGGGAATCACCCAAAATTGGGTGATGACAGTTGCCCCCCTCTTTACAATGCTTATGGTAGAAAGTGTCGTAAGAGACTTTAGATAATAAGCGTTGTAAAGAAGAAAAAAAGGATGAGATATGGTTGACTCATCTTGTTGAGGAATGATGAATCCTCTTGAAGGTTAGAGAGCGCACTCGAAAGGAGGTACGGTTAGAAAAACACACTACCTAAAAGGTTAGGACTCGAAGGAGCTCTTAAAAAGAGGCGGGGTTGGACAACGCACTACCTAAGATGGTTGATGGCTCTAAGGCGCACTCAAAGGGAGATAGGGTTATATGACACACTACCTAAGGTGGTTGATGGCTCGAAGGCACATTAAAAAGGAGGTATGGTTGGAAAACACACTACCTAAGATGGTTGTTGGCTCTAAGGCGCACTAAAAAGGAGGTATGGTTGGAAAACACACTACCTAAGGTGATTGATGGCTCTAAGGCGCACTAAAAAGGAGGCGGGGTTGGAAAACATACTACCTAAGATGGTTGTTGGCTCTAAGGCCCACTCAAAAGGAGGCAAGATTGGAAAACGCACTACCTAAGATGTGAGGGCTCAAAGGCCCACTCAAAAGGAGGCAAGATTGGAAAACGCACTACCTAAGATGGCCGATGGCCCTAAGGCATATTAAAAAGAAGGTATGGTTGGAAAACACACTACCTAAGGTGGTTGATGGCTCGAAGGCACATTAAAAAGAAGGTATGGTTGGAAAACACACTACCTAAGGTGATTGTTGGCTCTAAGGCGCACTTAAAAGAGGAGGTATGGTTAGAAAACTCACTACCTAAGATGGTTGATGGCTCGAAGGCACACTAAAAAGAAGGTATGGTTGGAAAACACACTACCTAAGGTGATTGTTGGCTCTAAGGCGCACTTAAAAGAGGAGGTATGGTTAGAAAACTCACTACCTAAGATGGTTGATGGCTCGAAGGCACTTTAAAAAGGAGGTATGGTTGGAAAACACACTACCTAAGGTGGTTGATGGCTCGAAGGCATATTAAAAAGAAGGTATGGTTGGAAAACACACTACCTAAGGTGGTTGGTGGCTCGAAGGCACACTAAAAGGGAGGTATGGTTGGAAAACACGCTACCTAAGGTGTGATGGCTCGAAGGCACATTAAAAGGAGGCGGGGTTAGAAAACTTACTACCTAAAGATGTGAGGGCTCGAAAGCCCACTAAAAAGGAGGTAAGGTTGGAAAACACACTACCTAAGGTGTGAGGGCTCGAATGCCCACTAAAAAGGAGGTATGGTCGGAAAACACACTACCTAAAGTGATTGTTGGCTCTAAGGCGCACTTAAAAGAGGAGGTATGGTTAGAAAACTCACTACCTAAGATGGTTGATGGCTCGAAGGCACATTAAAAAGGAGGTATGGTTGGAAAACACACTACCTAAGGTGTGATGGCTCGAAGGCACATTAAAAAGGAGGAGGTTGGAAAACACGCTACCTAAGGTGTGATGGCTCGAAGGCACATTAAAAAGGAAGGCAGGGTTAGCAAACTTACTACCTAAAATGGTTGGTGGCTCGGAGGCACACTAAAAAAGGAGGTATGGTTGGAAAACACACTACCTAAGGTGTGATGGCCCTAAGGCGCACTTAAAAAGAGGCAGGGTTGAAAAACACACTACCTAAGGTGATTGTTGGCTCTAAAGCGCACTTAAAAGAGGAGGTATGGTTAGAAAACTCACTACCTAAGGTGTGATGGCTAGAAGGCACATTAAAAAGAAGGTATGGTTGGAAAACACACTACCTAAGGTGGTGGATGGCCCTAAGGCGCACTTAAAAGAGGAGGTATGGTTAGAAAACTCACCACCTAAGATGGTTGATGGCTCGAAGGCACATTAAAAAGGGAGGTATGGTTGGAAAAAACACTACCTAAGGTGGTTGATGGCTCGAAGGCACATTAAAAAAGGAGGCAGGGTTGGAAAACTCGCTACCTAAGGTGTGATGGCTCGAAGGCACATTAAAAAGGAGGTATGGTTGGAAAACACGCTACCTAAGGTGTGATGGCTCGAAGGCACATTAAAAAGGAGGAGGTTGGAAAACACGCTACCTAAGGTGGTGGATGGCCCTAAGGCGCACTTAAAAAGAGGTATGGTTGGAAAACACACTACCTAAGGTGGTTAATGGCCCTAAGGCACATTAAAAAGGAGGCGGGTTGGAAAACACGCTACCTAAGGTGTGATGGCTCGAAGGCACATTAAAAAGGAGGCAGGGTTGGAAAACACACTACCTAAGGTGATTGTTGGCTCTAAGGTGCACTTAAAAGAGGAGGTATGGTTAGAAAACTCACTACCTAAGATGGTTGGTGGCTCGGAGGCACACTAAAAAGGAGGTATGGTTGGAAAACACGCTACCTAAGATGGTGGATGGCCCTAAGGCGCACTTAAAAAGAGGTATGGTTGGAAAACACACTACCTAAGGTGGTTAATGGCCCTAAGGCACATTAAAAAGGAGGCAGGGTTGGAAAACACGCTACCTAAGGTGTGAGGGCACGAAGGCCCACTTAAAAAAAAATGGAGGCAAGGTTAGAAAACACACTACCTAAGATGTGAGGGCACGAAGGCCCACTTAAAAAGGAAGGTTGATAGGGCTAGAAAGCATACTATCTAAGGTGTGAGGGCACGAATGCCCACTTAAAAATGGAGGCAAGGTTAGAAAACACACTACCTAAGATGTGAGGGCTCGAAAGCCCATTCAAAAAAGGAAGTAGGGTTGGAAAACACGCTACCTAAAGTGTGAGGGCTCGAAGGCCCACTAAAAAGGAGGTATGGTTGGAAAAAACACTACCTAAGATGTGAGGGCACGAAGGCCCACTTAAAGATGGAGGCGAGGTTAGAAAACACACTACCTAAATGATGAGGGCTTAACAGCCTGCTCAAAAGAGGTGATGATGAGACACTAATATGTCAAGGTTGAAAGTAATGCATCATGATCAATATGCATGTATACTTACCTGAGAAATGTAGGTCCCCTTTTCTTCAAGGAGTTCCCTTTTCTACATGGAGTTCTCTTTTCTTCATGGAGTTCTCATTTTCTCAAAAGTTTGAGTCTCTGATAGTAAGCTTCGATGGCTCTTTTTACTCTTGCTTACTCGAGTCATATCTTGTGACCTTGACCTCTAGGAAGGGCTTGATATCATCATGCTTCTTTGTCCTCCGCCCCTTTAACTCAAAGGTTGTCAATTTTGCCCAATAGGTTCTTAGAAAGGGAATCGTGGAGCTAGCTCGCGGATGTTTTTTGATTGCCCCTTAGCTTGATCATGCCCCCAAGTATTCAAATCGGGTTTGGGGGTGAGGCTATATGAATAAGGTTTGGTCTTTGACAAGGAGTTATTTTCATGCAGAATTTTTGGAATTTCAAAGCTATTCCGCATACGTAAATCATTTTGATGTTTGTTCAAAGCAAACTCATTCTGAAGAAATTCAGTGATTCCTATGGAGAGGTTTTCAGAAGTGATGAAAACTTTTGGTTTTGATTTTGGTGAAAATGTGAAGTGACATTTGGTTGGTCACAAAAGGTTGGAATATCAATTTGAGGGTTATTGAGAACTGTCTTTCGACGAAAATGTGAAAAACACAAAGTGACATCTGGTTGGTCACAAAAGGTTTGAATTTTCAATTTGAGGATTATTGAGAACCGTCTTTCGACGAAAATGTGAAAAACACGAAGTGACATCTGGTTGGTCACAAAAGGTTGAAATGTCAATTTGAATTTTCAATTTGAGGATTATTGAGAACCGTTTTTAAAGCATTCATTTTATTTGCATGAATAATGATTTTGCTTCGCATGAGAAAGCACCGCCTACCGATCCAGATTGCTTGCCTTTGATCGAAAAGGGCTTGATTAGGCACGTAATGTAGGCTTGGGCTATTGGCTATGAAGAAAAGGATATTCATAGGCTCAAAAGGTGTTTAAGGGACTTTAAGACTAAGGATCACTAGTGCTTATATCCCAAACTTTTTTGTTCATAGATTTCTGGACCCTGGAATTAATTTGTAAAATGGTCCACGGTGCCCCCTAGTGTTGGGCTTGGGCTCTTTCTTTTTTTCTTCATTTGATTTTGAGCATCATTGCATTTGCCTTTTTTTTTGCTCAAAATTTTTTTTTGATCCTTTGGATTTTTCTTATGCCCCCACTTTGTATAGGCACCTTCGGTGATTGAGAATTTTCTCTTATACCCCCAAGTATTGTTTGGGCACTTTCATCGTTGAAGACTTTTTATGCCCCCGTATTGTTTAGGCATTTTTGGTCAATAAGGATTTTTTGCACTTGCCCCCGGTGTGGGGTGTGATCCTAGCCAAGGTTATTTCAAGAAAAATGCATTAGGCTCAAAAGGGGACTTCAAAGGATATATTTCAGCCTTGTGAAAGGATTATCAAAGATGGCCTTTCTTCATCTCAAATGCATGCAATTAGGATCGATAAGCCTTGCGTTTATGCGAGTATGCGAGTGATTTCTCATTATTCATGCAATCAAAATTCAGCTTTAGAGTCACTTCATTGTGTTTTTGTTTTTTGGGTTTTCTAGGTGAATGGTTACCTCTCTAAGGAATCACCCGAATTTTCAAAACTTGTTTGTTTCGCACAAACATCAACATGATTTCTTTTTTTGTACTAAATTTTGATTTCCCAAAAATCCTTGTGAAAACATGGGGTCATGCTTGTTGTTTTGGGAAAAAGGAAAACACCAAAAAATTCTTGGTGCGTTGTAAGTACAAAGGTGTGCTCAGTATGTTATTTGCATGAACACAAAAAAAAGAAAACACATGATTTTATTAACAGGAAAGGCTCATTGGACAAGGAAAAGTCTTGTGGCATTTTGAGCCAAATTACCGACAAAAATTGGAATACGTTGAAAAAAATCAAGAAATTTTTGCAGGCATGATCAAGCGGAGTAGCTTTTTTTTAGCGAACAAGAACTGGCTCCATTCTCGGTGCAATTCCCCTTCGGATTGTGTTGAGGCTTTTGATCATGTTTGCCCCCGGTTTCTTTGGGTTGAGTTGTTGTTGGGGTTTGAACAAAGATGTCGGGCCAATTGGAAGGAATCGGTTTTTTTGCTCGAGTAAGCTAGAGGCGAGTCAAGCTTTTGTTCGAGAGACTCCAACTCTTTTTGAAAATGGGTGCTAAGGCGAGCACGTTCTTTATCTCCAATGTTTTTTGCTGAAAATTGGGTGTTGCGGACTCGTAGGGGACCCACTTTTTATTCCGGTGCATGCATGAAAAAATGTATGAACATGCAATCTATATGATGAACTTGCCCTTCGAGGGGTGACATATGATCATCACTTTTGTATGATGAAACAAGAATCTTGATTCTTGCCCAAACTCTACAATGAAAATTTTCGAGTGACGATCATTCCGTCACCCACAAGTCTTGAATTCAAGATGTTTCAAGAAGGGTTCGCCCCAATGCAAATAAATGATAGCACATACAATCTCAGGACAGGTTCTATTCATTATGTGAACATGGATAGGTTTTCTACCTGGTCTCAAAAGGGTCTATGAACTGCCCAGTGACCACCTTGCGTGAAGGCAATATAGGGGTTTACAAGGAATAGTTGGGCACGGTGTGACCGCCATTACCGAGTAAACACTCAGCTCATAGTTGGATGTTTCACAAATCTGAACCCCGACTGAAAGTCATGGGGCAGACCGCTACTCCCCTCCTAACTTAGAGGTTTGTGTGTGCTTTCAAAAATAAATACAGATGATGCATGAAAAATTCTAAAAATGCATGGATAAAATAAAACAAGGCGAAAATAGCAAAATTTAAACACATTAAACACACAAAGCTTAGTCCAATGTTGTCGAAACAATACCTCCCCAGTGGAGTCGCCATTCTGTCGCACGTCGGAAAACACCCCGCGCGCGACGTCCCCGTCCTGGCGATGGCGGTTTTTCTCTCTGTTATTAATTGATTTTGTTGGAGTCGCCACCTAGTATTTAATTGAGGGTTACTAGGAAACCCAAGTTGACGGTCTTGTCGAGATTCGCGGGTAAGGGACTGATTGTGGTTAGGGAAGGTGTTAGCACCCCTAACACACCCTACCCGAGGTAAGCCGCTCGTGGCTTGTGATGTGTTAAAGAAGTTTTAAAAATTTTGTCTTTTCATCGGAATTTAGAAATACAACTTCCGTACAAGTTTGTACTTCTACACCGCGATCCAATCAAAATATTAAATCCTTCTTTATTCTTTTGCCGTCTCATCATGAAAGGATCCCTGAAATAAATACAAACATGCATTTTTTTTTATCTTTTTGTTTTTTTTCATCTTTTTGCTTTTTATTTTTATTTTTTTATAATTCAATAACATAAATAAAAAAACACAAGCACAAACACACATTTTTTATTATATTATATTTTTTCTTCCTTTTCTTTTTCTTTTTTCTTTTTCTTCTTTTTTCTTTTTCTTCCCTTTTTTTTACATCCACAATACAAATTACAATATTCAAAAATAAATAAAAATTACATAAAATAATTTCAAATTTACAAAATGGTCCTTAAAACTCCACAAAGTGCAAGGGAACCCTTCTGCAGCCGGAACAATGCATAGGAACAGTGGCGGCGCGTGTTCCAACGCGCCACCGCCACTGGCGGCGCGTGGGCTCACGCGCCGCCGCTGATACTGGAAACGGGCAGATCTGCCCTGTCTTCTCCTTCTCTTCCCTTCTTCAACGGTGGTGACACCCACCGTCACCTGCAAAACACAGAAAAACGCAAGCAACGATCTCATTTGGTTTTGTTTTTCTTAGATCCGGTTCCTTCGGTCTGTCATGGTTCGTTGCCCGAGAGTTCATCCCCGATGGCGGCCGGATCTCGGTCTAGATCTGGCCGCACGAGCTTGAATCGGTGGAGGATCGTTCTTGAAGAAAGGCCGGCGGCCGGAGATGGGTTTGTTTGACAACAGGAGCGGCCGAAAAAAAAACAACGGAGGCGGGAGCGGCCGTCGTGGGGGCCGGTTGAATGAGACGGCGAGGTGGCTTGCCGCCGCCGTTCGGTGGCCGTGGAGGAGACGCCGCTGCGTGGTGGCGATCGTGGAGGGAGAGGGAGGCTTCGCTCTCTCTCGATTTTTGGCCCGAGAGAGAGGGGAAGCTGCGTTGGCCGGTTGATGGTGGGTTCGCTGGTCTCGTGAGGTTCGACGGAGGCGTCGATGGCGCCGCTTGTGGTCGGAGCCGAGGAAGAAGGGAGCCGTTGTGGAGGCCGTTGGGTGTGCTCGGCCGTCAAGAGGGAGAAGGAGCTAGAGACGGCGCCGGTTTGAGGGAAGAAGAAGGTGTTGTAACCGGCTGGGAGAGGGAGAAGGAATGTGTGTTGGTTGCTTAGGAGAATCGGCCGAAAGAGGAAGAAAATTTCCACCGGGGGCTGTGCGGGCGGGCGGTCAAGAGGAAAAATTTGCAAAACCAAAGGAGGGAGGGGGCGGCGGCTCTCCTTTGAAAAATGGGTGTGCGGGGTTAGGTTTTTTTTTAGGGTTTGTTCTCCTTTTTCTTTTTGTCAAAAATACCCCCTCCATGTTTAGCTGAAATTGAAGGCTATTTATAGGCAAAATAGTTTTTCGGGCTTCAAAATTGGTCCCTCAAGTTTTGTGTTTGGCCCCTAATTTCAATCAATTCACTTGGTAAAAATTAAATTGGGTCTCTTAAAATTCTGATTTTTCAATTAAGTCCAAATTAAGCTCCCAAACTTAATTTTCACCAATTAAGCCCTTCAATTAATTTTGACCCGCTTAAAGTATAATTAAGTCCTTGCACTTAATTAACTCCTTCAATTGGACCCAAATTAATTCTTGAACATAATTAAAATTCAATTTGGCCCATGATTAAATCAAATTGGCCTATTAAAAATTTAATTATGTCACTAGACTTAATTTTTATGCAAACTCGTCCAATACTCATTTAGTTTGACCTTTGAATTCGCATTTTTCTATTTTTGGGCATAACAACTACACTTGGGCCTTGAAATTCTTCTGAAAATTACAGCTTGATTTTCGCCTATTTTTGCAGCCTTTCTTGGTCGACTTTCTCCGCATTGCCAGCCTTTTATTTTATTTTTTTTATTTTTATTTTTATTTTTGGAAAAAAAAATGAATTTTGGGGAATCACCCAAAATTGGGTGATGACAATAACCATGAAGATTTCCCATGAAAAAAATGCTCCATGTCTAGTTACACATTATCTTTAGTTGTGTTTCCCTACGCGTGTCAAGTGGTTCTGGTACTGTGTTCTTTCTGCTGTAGTTTTGTCTGGATGATGTTGTTATCTTAAAATTGAAGAAATTCCTATTCAACCGTTATGCCTATCATACATTATTAAAAACCTCCAATATTATAGTCAAGTACTCTCCATTTCAATTCATTTAATTCAATTTAGTCCAATTAATTCAATTATTTCATTAATCCAATTAAGTCTGATTGAACTGATTTAATTTAATTTAGTCCCCAATTAATTCCAGACATTTAAATCAGAGATTGCAATCTCCTATTTATAGACTTCGTAAAATATCTGCTATTGACACTAATGTTTATATACATATAGGTGTCAAGCATCCCACTAAGGCTAAGAGTCTGACATAGAAATGGTGAGCCTTAGGATAAAAAAAATACAGATCAAGCCTTTAACATGCCATGAATGAAAGAATAAAGCTAGGAAGGTTTGGTATTGCAAGAAACCAAGTCAGAAACAAAGTTTAAGTTACAACATAGTTTGAATGACAACAACAAAGTTCATTTTCAACACAAATTTTGATGGATTTAACCGACCTTAATGACCTGATAAATAAAATAAATTAAGTAACATTAAGGACTCATAATAGAGTCCTAACAAAAGATAGCAGCTAAGAGAGAGAATAAAAGAAGCAAATCACTATAGGGGGAGATCAAAGAGCTATGAACTAAATAGCTATGAACTAAATTTTTGTTTTTGATTTAGAGGAGTTTTGTTCCATTAATTTTTTAGATTGTAAGAAGAGATATTTTTAATTTTATTTCTAGACATTCAAGTACTTGTTTTACTTGAATTTGGTACGTGATCTATTGTTTTCATTCAAACTTTTTGAATGGTTTTTGCGATAAACATGTTTTTTTATTATTAATTTTTCAATCTATAATTGTTGATTTGGATAAAAAAGAAAGCAAAATAAATGAATTTGGTTGATTTAACTTTCAAGTAAAAAGAATAAGAAAATCAGGTTTCCAAGTCTTAAACCCTTACTTCATTCATGTCTTCCTTGTTCACTGATTCATCAACAAGTTCACTCGGCTCACCAAAGTGGCTAAAACTAACTGTTTTAGTTACTATATTAACTATCAAGTCACACGTTCGGCTAAATCCATTTCTTGATTATGGAAAATTCTCTATTCTAATTAGCCTTCACAGGCAAAGTTAATGAAATGTTGAATTATCAATTCTCTATTCTAATTCGCAGATTCCTGCAATGACTTGTTTTTCTAGGCAAGGCCTCTCAGTCCTTTTAACCCTTTTTTTTTCTTCCCCGAGTGAAGCTGAACAGAGTTGTTTCTGATTGCTTTAGAGGAAAAAAGAATCCAATATGCAGCGTTTCTGATTCTAGAAACTGATCAAGGGACTCCATCGGGTTATGATTTTTAATAATATACTAGATGGGGTGTGGCAAATCATGCAGTATTCAATGATTTATATGAAGACGTCAGTTCTTTTAGTTTTTTATTTTCTTTTTATGAGAAGTTCTTTCTTCTTGTTGATGTGGTGGCTAACCAGGCAACATTAATAGAAGCATCACCTTAGAATCATCTTTCTTGTTTTTATATGAATTAATATTTAATTAGTTGTTGGCTTGGTGCTTCTTATTCTGTCAAGTTGGTTCTTAATTTTTGTTTGAAGTCCCATGTCTCTACAAATGGATACCAGTGATAATCAATTCTCTCTCAGCTTTAATCTTAGAAACAAAAAGCAGAATCTCAAGCTTCTCCTCTGGAAAGTGTAAACAGAGAAAATTTAACCAAAATTTGAGTTTTTGAGGGACTTTTTCTTGATCAGAATTGCTGAGACAACAAGATCAGTAGACTTCTTTCACTTTCTAGCTTTCAACAATGCACAAGTATGAGAATGTGGCAAGTCATGCTCAAATCTTGATGCAACCATCAAAACAAGCTAGTTCATTTGAAGCTCTTAGGATCAGGCTCCATGACTATTAGCTACCTAGCTTTGAGTTTTGCTTCTTTGTTTTTCTTTTATAATTTTCTTTTCATTGTCACCACGACTCACTCATGGTTCTATAATACGTTACAGATTATCAGATATTTGTCCAACCCTCGGTATTATTTTGACGTCAATGATCACTCTTTTGTTTTGATTCTCTGTTTCTTGTGTTTCCAGGGACATGCATTGGACGAGAACAACTGAGACAACAGGTGGTGAATTATCATAGAAGCCTCCAATATATGATATTCCAAATGGAATCCTTCGCTGGTTATTCCAAGCACTCCTGCTTGAAGCTACACTCCACACATTGGGAGATGGAGACGTGCCATTGCTTGATATTGTTGCTTATGGTGGATGCATTTTTGCTGCAGAGTCGGTCGTCCTGCTCGCAAGTATTGTGTCCACTTATTTCTTTTATGCAGTCACATTGTGGGAATGCTTTTGTATGGGAATGTTCTTCATCGAGATCTTGAAGAGAATTTTGATCGCTGAGGTGACAAGTTCTGAGAAGCATTCAAGCAAGCGCCACTATCTCTTGCTATTTGTTTCTATTGCCCAACTCCCATTCCTCTGTTGGCTTGGAAATGTTGTTGTTTTGGAGATTATTTTTTAAATAATCATATGCTATTCATAGTTTTTAAATCCGACCCGGTAGTCGACCCAATATAATAATCGGGTCACGGGTTATATGGGTTAACCCAAAAAAAATCTCTTTCTCTCTAAAATTGCACGACCTTTCTTTCTCTCTCTCTCTCTCTTCTAGTTTCTCGTGCCCAACCACAAGACCCGCAGCTCCCACATCCTCTGCTGTCTCGCATCCATCAAGATGAATCTTGCGTCTGTCTTCTCTTCTCTTCTCTTCTCAAAGAACCCGTCCTCTCAAAACTCAAAAGCAAGTAAGTCAATTATCTCTCTAGCTGCTACGAGCGCACACGTATAGAAGGAGAAGAGGAGTAAGTTCCTACCTTCTTTGAACTTCAATTCAATTCAATAATAATAAAGAGTGTGACAGCCTGTGCTTAACCTGGAGGCTCCTTGCCAACACAGAAGTTGTACCTCTCGTAGATCTCTCGCAAGGAACAAATTAAAGGCCATGTGAGAGCACTCAAGAAAGCCATTGAAGTCTCACTACTTATTCCAGCTTCTTCCTTCACCATAAATCAAATCTTACACGCATATGAAGGGATCCCACACGGATACATACGAACCAATTACAAAGGAATGTCACCTTCACTTCCTTGTAGATGAGGTAAACTTGCACTTCCATGATTGCATACGAAGCTATAAGTGCCCCTCTTGATTTAAGTAACGACTCCCTCGCTTTGCACTATCCTTTGCCTCTTTTCTTTACGGCCGACTGCTGATTAAATCTTTCTCTGCTATAAGTGTCGAAACAGATTCAAAGTTTGAAGTCTTTCTTTGCTTGTTCAGGTAAATGGCATAAGCCAAGAAAGGGGTATTCATTTCAAGAGATAGAGTTTTAGATGTTCTTCTCCAGTGGATCTTCTTTTTGAGATGCTAAGAATCGAGGGTGAAACGTCCTTAACCCGATTTCTTCGTCTTGACTATTGATAGTGCCAGCATACTCCTTAGGCCGGGTCTCAGCCGGGTTTACCCGGGTCGACCTGATTCCGAGTCGACCTGCCAGGTCGACCGGGTTTTTCCGGGCTAACTTCCAGGCGGGTTTTTACTTAGACCCGGACCGGTCCCAGGCCCGGGTCGGCCGGGTCCTGGGTCAACCCGCCGGGCCGGTCCGGGTTTCAAAACTGTGATGCTATTAGTGTTGCAACATTAATTTAGCATCCTAAGATTTAATCGTAATTGCAATTACCCACTATAGCTTGCAAAATCTTTGGAATATAATTAAATTACCGGATTACTTTAATATGTATTAAAATGAAAACCTACCAAATGATATATCATTAGCTTTGTGATATTCTCTCTCCTCGATTGAATCACTCCCTCTCTCTCTCTCTCAATTACATTTTGCTCTTAATTTTTTTTTAAAGTATATTGATATTTTATTTGTATTCGTGAATGGATAAGTAAAATGACAAAATTACTAAAATTTGATCAAACTTTTAAATGAATAAATCAAATGTTAGGGGGCAATCCCCACCTTCTTTGAAAAAAAATATGGATCCTTTTTTGCTCTTGATAAAAGTTTGTATTTCTTATTCTATTCTCTTTAAGCTTTAAACCATAAATTCAATCAAATTCATCTTTTATATTCTTTAGTTTGATTATAATTCTATAAACACTTGACCTTAATCCTTTATAATCTTCTTTTATGAAATGTGATAAATCTTATGAGAGTTACAATTATTATAAAAGCTTAAGTGGCACTTGAACTACTTGGATAATCTTTGAAACGATAGATTTAATTTGAGCATTGAAAAAGATTGTGACGGGTTATATAATCTTGAGTATAGAAAAAAAACTATGATAGGTTTAATCTTAGTCATGTCAAAAGATTGTATAAGGTTTTCTAATCTTAATTGTGGAAAACGATTAGTGTAATCAGTAAGGTTTTTACTGCTAAGAAAATTGATAATTAATTGTGAATACTTGAATAGTGGTTCAAGGAATGGAGTAAACGGTTGTCTGAAATACTATAAAAATCATTGCATTTCTCTCTCACTACATATCTCATTGTATTTGTGCATTGATTAATTGTGTAATGTTGTTGATGAAAAATATGGTGGTGATTTTATTAAAGTTTGTAAAATTCAATTAAGCCCCAACTTACCCTTTTTTTAGGTAGTTGACTTTTGTAGCCTTTTTTTTTTTGTGAGTATTTAGACCATAATGAATACCATCCTAATTAGGAATGAATAAAAAAACACCTTGCCTATGACAACGTCACATGTTTTTTCAAATACTCATGACACATGTTTTGATTTTTTTTTAATTTATGGTGTTTTTCCTAACAAAGACTTTGCAAGATTTTTGTTGTCTTTTCAAAAACCTGAAATTTTTTAATGTTGTGTCAAATAAAAATATTCATGTAACTCTTATTATTCGCATTAGTTTATGAAGAAAGGTATTTCATCATGATAATTGGTTTAGGAGATAGCTCAATTAGCGTTGGGTTCAAGAAGGATTAAATACTCGTTTGAAGTCTTATATTTGGATTTTCTCAATGTAAATAAAGATGAATATCTATTCATTTCATCACGACTCTTGTAAACAGTTTTTTTTTAGAGTGTCATTTATCAGTCTTTTCCACTTGCTTGATTAGAATGAACTTTTTAAGGCACATAATGAAGGATGGGTTTCATGGCTACAAAAAAAGAAAAAGAATTCCCAGATTCAAATGGTGTTTGAGGGTTTTTATGGTCCAGGATCACTATCGCTCCTTTATGTTCCTTTATCCTTATATGCTATTAGAGATTTCTTCTATTAGAAGTTGAGACAAGAAATCTTTTTAGGTTTTTATTTTTACTTTAAACCTTTGATTAAATATCTAATCGACTTTTCTTTTTTGAAATCTATTTATTTGCTCATATCAATTTTTTTTTATAAAAATCAAGATACCAATGTCCTTTTCTATTTCAATCTCTTGATCAAAAACCCAAACATGTTTCTTTCATTTACAGGTTTCTCAACGATTTTCTTTTTCTTTGCTTGTTGAAGCTGTAAGAGAAGCCTTTGTTTGTTTTCTAGATACTTGTGTATCTTTTCAAGATTTGTCATTTAGCAAAACTCTTTTTTAGGGTTGTTGGGCTCTTCTATTTTGCAACCTCAATCAAGATCTCATGGATGTCGCGCCTATGTATTCTATATATTTGGGCTTTTTGACTACTCTTCATAGTTGGTGAACATTCTCAAATACTTGAATCCTCATTATTTTTCTATTCTTGCTTCTGTAGGGTGTGATCCAACTTCAAAAAAAAAAAAAAAAAAAAAAAAACTCTACTTCAACTCAAATTGGAACTGGAATGGATGACTTTTGTTGCCTTGAGCATGAAGACTTAACACTCTTATATTTATGACATTTCATTCAAATTGGATCTTTGTCATTAAACAATTAGCAACCTAGCCATTATTGAGTCTCCTCACTGCCATTTTCTGGCGCACCATCAGTTATAATCCAAATAGATTTTACTGCTGCATTTCTACTCTTTGTTTTTCATTTTTGTAATGTTTCAGCAACAAATCATAATTCCAGTTGCCCACTAACACTCCCAAATAAACACACGCTGCTATTTCCATTTTCTTTCATTATATTGACAAATATATACATAACTCTGGTTCAGAAGGGCAGTAACAGCATGTGTGCTCCATTGTCTGCTGTTTCTCGAGCAAATTCTGTTCTTACCTGTTAACATAAATATATCCGAAGTCCAGACGCGTTTTGTGTTCCACTCATCACTTTCATTTCTTCGATGCACATACTGGTGTTCCTTCCGTCCAGAATGTTTTTTCGCTAATTATTCATCGTCATTCTCTTTAATCTTCCATTAATATCTCCCTTTATCTTGTGATTCAGGGGGGCAAACATGCAACCAATGCGGCAAGAATTCTGCAAGCCCACAGCAGCCTATTCAATGGAAAGAAGAGAGTTCTTTGCTTTGTTGTTAAGGCTTGCAAGCATGTTTGCTCATGAGTCATGCCCACTTCATCTACGTACTTTGTTATTAAGATATTTATGCTGAAGGGCTATTACTTTTGTTTGGAGATGAAGGACTCTGTGGTATGCTCTCAAATCTCCTTTGCTGACTGTTTTGAATCAACTTTTTCATACGTTTAGGAATACTTTCTGATGCTTTTCCTTTTTTACTTTGTGTGGTTGTTATCTATTTATTGAAATTGCCATCTTTATTTAGTTTCTGATACCATTTGCTGTTACAGGAAACAATTTTATTATCCGCCGTGTTCATATCTTCCCAGGGAAACTAAACTTAAAAGCCTGCAGTGTAGCGCGAGTTTAAGAATACGTGTGAGAGTGTAATTGAATTTGGTTTTTAAATTGTTTTTTATTTTAAAATGTATTAAAATAATATTTTTTATTTTTAAAATTTATTTTTAAGATCAGTATATCAAAACAATCTAAAATATATAAAAAATTAATTTATAATAAAAATAAAAAATTAAATTTTTTGAAAATATAGATTAATCCCCGTTTAAAAAACAAATTAAAAAACAAACAAGGACATAAAAATTGTTAAAATAAGCAGTGACTCATTCTCTATTTTAAAATATTATGCAAGGACCAAAAAGGAGCAAGAAAAAGGTTAGGAGGTTGGTAAGTGACCGGTGGTTGCTTATTACTTAGGAGTTTAATTACGTTTTTTTTAAATAATTTTTATTTAAAAATATTTTAAAATAATATTTTTTTTATTTTAAAATAATATTTTTAACATCATTACATTAAAATAATTTTAAAATATAAAAAAATTAATTTAAAATAAAAAATATAAAAAAATTAATTTTTTTAAAATAATTTTAAAACACAAAAACAATCTTTATTTATATTTGTTTTTGTGATTGGATAATATTTTTATAAAATTTTAAATTTTTTTTATTTTAAATTAAATTTTTTTATAATTTTAAATCATTTTAATATATAAAAATAAAAAATTATTATATACATTTTTAAATTAAAAACACTTAAAAAAACCGCTTTTACTTCACCGTACAACCATCCCCCATTTAAATTAAATACAAATAAATAATAATAATAATAATAATAACCTCGTATAAATAACGGAACATTCAGAAATCCCCAGCCGATCAGTTTTCTTTTATTCTTTTTCTTTTTCAAATCTCGGTTTCTCCAATTGTGGAAACGGAAAAATCGAAGGTACGTTGTCTCTGTTTTTGTTTTTTTAACCCCTCTCTCAGTTCCTTCAAATTTTTGTTTCTATCGATCTTCGCTAAACCAATTTTCGAATTCAAGACAGAAATATGTAGCTGATTCTTATGTTTCCTGTTGTTGTTGTTGTTGATTTGAGTTGCAGGTTGGTTAGTTTGTTAAAAAGAAAAAATCGAGGATGTTAGAGCAGTTGTTAATATTTACTAGAGGAGGTTTGATTTTATGGACATGTAAAGAGCTCGGAAATGCATTAAAAGGATCGCCCATTGATACTTTGATTCGATCTTGTCTGTTGGAAGACCGATCCGGTACAGCATCCTACAATTACGATGCCCCTGGCGCCTCTTACACCCTTAAATGGACTTTCCATAACGACCTTGGCCTCGTTTTTGTCGCTGTGTATCAGCGAATTCTCCATTTGTTGTATGTGGATGAGTTGTTGGCGATGGTCAAGCATGAGTTTTCCCAGATTTATGATCCCAAACGTGTGGAGTATTTTGATTTTGATGAGACTTTTAGGCAGCTTAGGAAGGAAGCGGAGGCAAGGGCAGAAGAGTTGAGGAAAGTGAAGCCTGTGGGGAAGGGCGTGAATGATGGGAGGAAGCTGGTGATGAAAAAGGGTAGTGGGTTTGGTGGAGGGAATAAAAAAAATAAGAGTGAGGCGAATGAGGGTGGTAATGGTGATGATGGGAAAGGGAGGAAATTTGAGAATGGACACTCCAATGGGAATCATAATGCTGTTGTTGTTGAAGGTAATAGAGGGATGGGTCTCGCGAATGGTAAAGAAAATGCGAGTTCCAATAATGAGGCTTTTGATGTCACTAAACTTCAGAAGCTGAAAAGTAAAGGTGGGAAAAAAACTTCTGATACTAGTGTTGTTAGCAAGGGTTCCAACGTGGACCCAAAGAAAAAGGTAACAAAGAAGAATAGAGTTTGGGATGATTCACCTAAAGATGCGAAATTGGATTTTACGGATCATGTGGAGGAGAATGGGAATGAGAATATAGAAGTTGTGGCAGCTGATCAAGGTGAAAGCATGATGGACAAAGAAGAGATTGTCAGCAGTGACAGCGAAGATGAAGAAGATGAGGAAGTCAGTAAGGACAGCAAGCCTGATGCTAAGAAGGGATGGTTTTCATCCATGTTCCAGAGGTAAATCATTGCATCATAATTCTTAGATTGTTATTTATTTCTTTGATTACTAGTTCATTACCTCGAGTATCATTAAGGTACTGGATATAGAGTATCTCTTCAAGGTCTAGGTTCTTAACAAACAGTATGCTGCATCTAATCACTTTCACTCGTGCTTCTGGGATTGGTGTTGAAACCATGTTTTTTCTTTTGAGTTTTCAAGCCACTATTTCCTTTCTTCGTGAATTGCGTATCAATGTGCTTTCTAATGTTAAAGACACTGGCAATAACTATTATCGTTTGTTTTTGGAATGTAAAGTTAGTTTTTGGGTAATTGAGAAGTTATAACCCATCACTATCAATTAAGCTTCAGTAGGTCCCTTAGAGTTCTCTGGCATATCCATGATGTAGAAAAGCTCAATCTTATTCTACCCTTTAATGAAGCAAAGAATTTATCGTGTCATATGACTCACAGCACATACCAAACTGTTCTATTTACTATAATTTAACATCTTGTTGGAAGTTTATTCCATGAGATTGATATGTATTGTGAGACTCGGTATACTGGAGTGATGGCTTGCCTAGTTGGCTTGTTGTTCCTTCACCATGACTGCATACTTCCACAGTTGTTTATGTTGTCTCTCCTGCATTATGAGATGCCCAACAAACTTGGTGCGTGAATCTTAAGACAGAATGTGGGAGGCTACCATTAGATATGCATGGTTTGACTTTGTCAACCTGTTTGTTGGCATGTGTATTGTGCATAAAAGTCCTTTCTTAAGAGAATTTTTGGAAGCATTTCTCCTTCTCAAATCAACCAAAGTTGAATCTGAGAGCTTGGACTAGGCTTTTCTTCCTTGTATGATCCTTACATCGCTTTTCTTATGCTTTCCTTGGCTCAGTATTGCTGGTAAGGCAAACCTGGAGAAGGCAGACCTGGAGCCAGCATTGAAAGCTCTCAAGGATAGGCTCATGACCAAGAATGTGGTACGTTATTGTATTTGCTAAATATTCTGTTTGTGAATCTGTTCTCTGCCAATCATACTTTTCTATCTTTCCTCACATTCTTATGGAGTTACTGTCCTTTGGCAATTTCAGGCTGAGGAGATAGCAGAGAAGCTTTGTGAATCAGTTGCAGCTAGTCTTGAAGGTAAAAAGCTGTCATCTTTCACAAGGATATCTTCAACAGTGCAGGTTTGTTGCATCAAGACATTGAGTTTCTTCATTTTCCATCTTTTCTGTTTGACTTAGGAATAAGTAGTAGTTCATCTGGTATTATGGCTACAGGCAGCTATGGAAGAAGCACTTGTTCGTATTTTAACTCCTAGGCGTTCTATTGACATATTAAGAGATGTACATGCTGCAAAGGAACAGAGGAAACCATATGTTGTTGTTTTTGTTGGTGTCAATGGGGTTGGAAAGTCCACAAATCTGGCTAAGGTGAAGCTGAAGCTGAAGCACTTATGGTTGTAATTATTATTGAAGAATTATCATCGAGGCATGCTTCCTTATTGGGTAGGCTGTTTTTTCATGTCACTTCCTTATTGGGTAGGCTGTTTTTCATGTCACAACTGCAGGTTGCATACTGGCTTCTGCAACATAAGGTCAGTGTTATGATGGCTGCTTGTGATACATTTAGGTCAGGAGCTGTTGAGCAGCTGAGGACTCATGCACGCAGACTTCAGGTACTGAATTGATATCACATATTAATATTGATGATGTCATCTGGCCTCTTTATCCAGTGTTTGTTTCTGGGATTCATACCTGTAAGGAAACTTGATGTGATACTTTTTTCCCTGGTTAGATCCCTATATTTGAAAAGGGCTATGAGAAAGATCCAGCGGTTGTGGCAAAGGAAGCAATTCAGGAGGCCACACGCAATGGTTCTGATGTTGTTCTTGTTGATACTGCTGGTCGAATGCAGGTGCTTTTATGAACTAATGCTTTATCACTGAGATTGAGTTGTACCATCTGGTATAATATAAATTATGGTATTGTTTGATTTCCTTTTTTGTCATTTTTGCGAAGGAAGAATTGTGCTAACTTTTTTTTCTTGTAAAAGCATTTATAACTATAAAATGCTAAATTCAATACATGATGAGATAAATGGAATAGAAGAACTCAATAGGATCCCTGTTTTAACAACAAATCTTAATAACCCAATGCACTAGGCAATGTTTTTACCTCATGTGCTTATCTGTTTGCTTTCATTTTCTTTTTCTAATTCAATGTCATGTACTTCAGGACAATGAACCATTAATGAGAGCTCTCTCAAAGCTAATTTACCTCAACAATCCTGATCTGGTCTTGTTTGTTGGAGAGGCCTTGGTTGGAAATGATGCTGTTGATCAGCTATCAAAGTTCAATCAGGTTCAGTTCTTATATCCTGGTTTTTATTGTGTTATTAATTTTTCTTGCATCCAGATTCAGATTATCGAGCAACATTCCTTGCTCTTTTTCTTTGCAGAAATTAGCCGACCTATCTACTTCACCCAATCCTAGATTAATTGATGGGATTTTGCTCACCAAGTTTGACACCATTGATGATAAGGTAAGAGTTACAAAAAGCAGTCAGATTTTTTCTTCTTTCTAGCTATTTGTTTTATTTACCATCCAAATCTTGTGTGCAATTTTCTTTGATGGGTGCAGGTTGGAGCTGCATTGTCGATGGTTTACATCTCCGGCTCACCGGTCATGTTTGTTGGCTGTGGTCAATCTTACACAGATCTCAAGAAGTTGAATGTGAAAGCTATTGTCAAGACACTCCTTAAATGAGCGCGTTCCTCCTTTGATGAATGTTTGTGGAGCGAATGCTGTTCCCTCTCAGTTTGCTCTTGGTCCTGTTGTGAATGATTAACTTGCTGCCAAACTTCTGTATTTGTCGTGTTTTTCAGTTTGTTGTTGGGGTGAATCAGTCCCTTGAGGCTGTATTTTATGCTAATTATTACCATCTTGTTCCTCCGCTTTGCTGTTGTGTTCAATTTCTCTCTCAGACGCACGCCTACACATGCATGCACTCCGATCACCGGTTTTTCTTCTCTCTCCCCTTCTTCTTTTTTTTTTTTTCTATGAACTCCTCACGAAAGAATTTAATAAATATATAATTTCTATAAAGCCATATCATTGAGAATCTGGAAATATTAACAATGTAATATGCAGCATTTAGTATACCTGAGAGATTAAATGTATCAAATCTATTATTATGTTATCTAAATTAAAATTACTATTAAAAACGTACTTTAATTTAAAATTCTTATAAGAAAGTAAATTAAATTCTTATAACAAATATTCAATTTCTTTTTTTTTAATAAGAAATAACATTTATATGTAAACTTTTCTACTCAATTTTTATTATTGTAATCAATAATTTTTTTGATGATAAAAGATGGTCCATCCCGCACTGCTGGGAATCAAACGAGTATACTAGAACCAGTACAATTTATTAGCCCTCAAGTTCGTAATAAACCCAACCCGATTTCTAATACATCTAGAACCAGTACAATTTATTAGTCCTCAAGTTCTTTTCCATTCTGGAACATTGAAAGCATGCATGCTGTTTCAAAAAATTTTATGTCTGAAGAAATTTTGAGAAGATGATCTAAGTCATTTGTTTTCCACGTCTCAGTAAGGAAAAAAACATTCGGTCAATAACTCATAAAGCTTTAAGAACCCAAACACAATGTGTATTAGTTTCTACAAGATTTGCTATCTACAGCAGGGTAATCCCATCAGTTGATCATGAGTTATTAAAATCCCCCTTGTTGCAAGTCAGAGACTAATACTATCTTGTATATTTTATTTTCTTAATTATCTCTTCAGATTCAGCTGTAATTCAGTTGCCTCGCTTCGACGGGATTCAGCCATCTCCGCAACTTCAGGTTTCATTCCTCTATGCCAAGCATGATAGAATTTCAAGCGAACCAGAAAGTCTGCAGTAATAGAAGATTTCTCAGCCTTGATGTTGTAGTGCGTCTGCAATTGCATTTCTAGCTTCATTGCACAATACTGCAGCATCACTCCCTTCTATGGGTTTATGAATAATAACTTTTACAGACCCTGGATTCAATATACCCTCCAATCCTGTGGGCATGATTTTCCCCGTTCCAATCAGGGTAATAGGTACCACTGGCACTCCAACTTTTGCAGCAACACTGAAGGCACCTTTCTGCATATTATCAGCAACAGAAAACCATGAATAATAGAAAACAAATCAGTTCTTTTATTCATCCAGAACCGTTAAAACAATCATTCAGAGGAAAAAGGATATTAAAAACTTGAGGCGCACAATATAGAAGGGAGGGGGGATGGAAGGGTAGTAGAAAGGTGTAACGTATCCTATTGGACCAAGCTATATTAACTCTTCAAGCGGTTTGAGAATATAGGAATTAAAGCTGCATTCGAGTATGGAATTATTGGCCTTCCCATGTTACTCTTGATAACCATAGTGTAATCCAGAAACAGAGAAAGTATACAACACTCCATCTCTGGGTATCAGTTTCTCAAACAGCAAAGATGATGACACCTAAGGAAATTAAGAAGCAGAAATGCAGCTAAAAAGCTTCTAATGTGGGTTAAAGTGCATTTGTAACCCATGCACATTTGATATACAAAAGCACAGATATACTTGTAATGCCGTATTAACGTGTCAATACTCCACTAAAAGTTTCAAAGTCTATGATCCAACCAGCTGAGCCAAAGGTTAAAGAGCCAAGTTCATTTCTTCTTGATTCTCAACAACCAAAAACTGCTGTAATGGTTTCTCAATCTTTTGAAATGGAAGAAGTTAAATCAAATCAGCCAACAAGAATAATAAAAATTATAACATGATCTCACCTTGAAAGCACATAATTTTCCATCTTTACTCCGTGTTCCCTCTGGGAAGAAAAAGACAGAGGACCCCTTCTTGAGTAGATCCATGCAACGCTTGAGACATTCCTGTATAAACATAGCCACCGGAACTTCAAATCTATGTTCAAAAGTGACAACACTAATTCACCAAGAACAAAAGAAAGAAAATAAGATGACTGTAAGTTGTCACCTAGCCCTGAAAGAACACAGCAGCATAAATACTAATAACAACAGAGAAAAGAAACTGCTACCATTTGGCTTCTACTGTCCATGCGCTTCAAGGGAATGACACCCAACATAAGCATAGCCCACCCAATAATGGGAAATAGAAATATCCCAGTCTTACTGATGAACTTGAAGCTTCTGCCAAGAGTAAGAAGAGTATATATGTCGAGAAAACTCTGGTGGTTCGAAACATATACAGCAGGAACATCTGGAGGGGGTAGATTTTCCAATCTCTCGTACTCAATTTTAAAAAATGGAGCAACAGTCAGTGATGCCCAAATTTTGGCAATGGAAAATTGAGCTTTTCTTCGGTATTGATCAAATAAGAGCACGAAAGGATGTTGTGCTATCATCAGCACAATAAGGAAAATGGCAGCAATAGCAGTAACAACATAAAAGCCTATTCCTCTAACTTTTGACCCAAAGGTAATATCTGCACTTTAAACAAGTTAAAAAGAAAGATGTTTAGCATAAGGTTAAATATAAAACCGAGCAACTGACAAAAGGAATTCTTGAGAAACCTGATAATGGATAGGCAGAATCTGGGATCCCAGTTCCAGCAAGTTCCGATCTTACAACTACAGGTCTGGAAGCTTTAGCTTGTTTATGGACCATTGTTTGATTGAACTCCTGTAAATAATTATACCATGGTACACAGACATGTTTCCTTGGAATGCAGGATGCACCATTTAGAGTAGCTGTCAAAAAAAGTGCAAAACAAAAGGATTCATAAGCCTGACAACACAGGAGCAATTAATTACAAGAAAAATATTGGATTCATCTTTTTTTTAGTTTTCATTTTGTTATTTCTTACTAGTTTAGATCTGGAAAGGGTAAGATATGGCTATATTTTTCAGTATCCAGTAGCTTAATCTTTCTTACTAGCTAAATTCATCTTATTGCCAGCTTAAATGAGCTCAGAACTAAAATGATGTCTATGTGCTGCAATCTTTGGTTTTGGTTATTGTATTGTCTGCTATTTACCAAATTTGTCAAATTTTAAGAGCACATCAACCTGTAAAAGTGATTAATATAAAGATGCTGGTACCAGTTTCTAGGCATCTTTCTCTTGGATATTTAAAAAGACTTCCATGAGCAGAAACAATTTTTCTAAGAAAAAGGTCTTCCTACCAGCAATAGATGGTCAATCATCAGCCGACTGCAGTAAGCAAGGTGGTCTGGGTCATGCAAGGGGGGTTACATCCCCCCTGCTCCACTTTTAAGCAAGATGTTTAATCGAAAAGACAGGAGCAGGTGTATTCATGGATACAAGAATCTAAAATAAAGCATGCCAATAATTCTTTTTAAAATTTTCATAGATGCAGAGAATGTACAAACGGCTATAACCCCACTAAATCAATGTTTTAGGAAAGGGAATTCGGAGACAGCCCTATTCTTCAAGCCACGTTAAATGTTATAATGTTATCACTGAATTGTTGGAGTAGAGAGTTTCAATAGATATCCCAAGCATATTGAACAAGCAGTGAAAGAACTAAAGAAGATGAAGTCATATGTAAGCATCCAAATGAGACTAATTGAAATAAATAGTCATTTACTTGGAAAGACACATGTACAGAGTAAGTTTAGACAGCTAGGAGGCTACTTACAGTTATATGAATTCCACAGTACAGCTTGTTTATATGTAGAGCACCCAACAAATGGTTCTTTACAAGCACGGAACTGCATTAAGGAAAACATACTAAATAAAGTCCAGAAACAAAGTTTTAACAGTGTGAAAGGGCAAAGGAACTTCTTCTAATACGTAAACTCCATCTATGAAATTTAAATCAGCATACAGAAAGAAAGACAGGCTAAAGGCACAGATAGAGACAAGAGTGTGTAGAGTGAGAAGAAGCAGGTGGGGTTGCAAAATCCCAGAAGAAGAAATCTAAAATCATAATCTGCAAAAAAAAGATGAACTTTACTGATAAAACACCAAATCCCAAAATAGGGGAGCATACCAATATATCAAAAGTACGGAAAATAAGGAATGTAGGTCTACAAAATGATAGGAGAATAATGCTTCAAATCTCTAGTTGATTAAACCCCAATTTGTAAGCCGTGGATGCATATGTAGCATTCCATGAACACGACACTACTAAACATTGCCATAACACAATCCAAACCCCTTCAACTCACTGAACCATCTGGATCACTCTATAATCTAGCAGTCACAAAAAAACACAAGAAGCTCTAACGACAGTTCATACATGTTGAACTGAAGGCTAACAAATGACTGTGTCTTCGAAACAAAGCCAAGGCAAAATGTGAGGGGCGCAACCCCTTTGGTACAATTGAAAAGCTTAATCTATTTGACTGGCCCCAAAATCAAAGTAATCAAGAACATGTATGTAAAAAAGTAGAAAATCATCAGACAAAAGAGAAGCAACAGCCAAAGCGTGTGGTTAGACCCATTTCAGCACAAGTAAATAGGAGCAAAGACATCTTATCACCGCATGAAAAATTAACCCCTAATAATATATAAGGCAATTGATTAATTAAACAAACACATAAAAGAAGAAGAAAGTGGAGAGAAATACCTGCAACAGAGACGGTTGAGAAATATTGCTCGATCGTTTATACCCTGCAGAGATTTGACAAATTGAACCAAAATTATTATTATTATTATTATTATTTAATAATAATAATATAGATAGATAAATGCAAGTAAGAGAAATAAAGAGAGATGGATGCATACGGAGACGAAGGGGGCAATGGAAAGGGTGAGATAGAGAAGCAACCATTTCCATTGTATTATTATTGTTTAACATTACTACCCAATCACTCTGATTTGATTTCTTCACCTTCGCCCTCTCTCTTTTGGGTTCTTTAGGGTTTAGTGGATTCGGATTTGGAGGGAAGAGGCAAAACTAAGTGAAGGTCTTTTATTGCCAGTTTCGAGGTAGATAGGGACTGTTCCTTTCTTCTACAGCAGCAGATTAGTCTCCCTCCAACCTCCTTTATTCCTCTACTGTTTTTTTTTGGTCCAACAAATTTCTCACCGTCGGTTTATGCGATTGAATCTATAGAAATTCTTAATTTCAAAAGTAAATCATTAAGAAAAGCTATAAATATTATTTTAGTATATAAAATAAATTACATCCACAACTTCACTGCCAGGATAGAAGATCACAATACTAATCACAAGTGTCCAACTTGAGAGATCGAAAGCTTCTTTTTCAACTCTTTGATATCACAAGCTGGTCATCAAGTGGGATCCAATTTTCGAGGGAGCAAATATGGTGATGGTGGTGTTGTTAAATATATTTTTTTTTTAAATCAGTATTTTTTTAAAAAAAAAATAGTTGGTAAAATGAGACAGCTAAATCAGTACTTTTTTAATCTCAATCACCTCAACAAAGACACCCATAAAATTGCATCATTTATTTTTTACTAGTGTGGATCCCAAGATGATCATGTTTATTTCATCTATATAAATTCTCGTATTATCCTTTCATTTGCATGGATACAAAGTTGATTTGGTTTGTTAGTTGATCCTCTTAATCTTTTCATATTGTTTCTAAGCGGAATCCTTTAATATAAATTCCAAGTTAATCTGTTAACATAGATTTCAAGTTGATTTTTTTTTTTTTTGTATGGATCCCAAGTTGATCATTTTATATAAATCTTAAGTTGATCTTTTTACAAGGATCTCAAATTCATCTGAATCCCAGAATGATCCTTTTATTTTCATTTACATGTATCTCAAGTTAATTATTTTATTTTTATTTGTATGAATATCAAGTTGATCTTCTCATTCATGCTTATACATTTGTGGCTTTATTAGGCAAGATGTTTAGTTTCTAAAAAAGAAAAAAAAATATCCTATTTCTATTCTTTACAAATTTATTAGACAAAGTCAAGTGAAGCTTAATTTTTTCTCGTTTTTGCACCATAAATATTGTAAAGAGGGGGTAATTGTTGTAACTCCTTTTTAACCCTTGTTTTCAACATATTTTTTTTTAAATGGAAAAAATATAGAAATGCAAAAAAAAATCCTAAAAAATATATTTTCAATGCAAGTTGGCCAATCTTCGATCATTTCATAGTTTTTGATCATTTTGGTATCATTTTCATGTTAATGAACTTTGAAAAAAAATGAAAGAAAAAAAGAAAAAAATTAATTAGAAGAAAATCAGTAAGATTTTTATTAGTGAGTATAATATAATTGTGGAAGAGATAAGATTAATTTGAATTTTAGAAACCCCACCTCCAAGCAATTCAAAAATAAAAATAATATAAATAAATGAATGGTTAAATACAAAAATAAAAAGGAAGGTTGTGAAAAGTTAAAGGATAGAAAAGGACAAAAGCTTTTGGTGTTAGTATAAATAAGAGAGAGAATGAACACTATAAGGAAGGAAAAAATTTAAAAAAAATAAGAAAGGAAAGTTCAAGAAGATAAAGGTGTGGAAAAAAAAAACACATGAAGTGAGCTGAGAAAGTGAAAGGAGAAGATAACCATTTTCCCACATCATCTTTAACCTCTCTCATGACAAAAGCAAAAGCCTAAACTTCCCCTTGTTAGCCACCATACACCACAACCCTTCCATTTGAAAGCCTTACCTAAAAACATGTAACCATTCTACCCATAAACAAACCAAGACCAGAACCACCACAAGCTTCAAACACACTGCCACTAATAACCCTAACCATCATTGTCAACTCCAATTGAAGCTCTATTATATCTCAAATCTCCCTCGCGACTCTAGAAGCTACCAATCATAATTAATCTCACATCGTGACCACCATTGTCACCATATGTGGAAAAGAAACAATAGCGCCACATTGTTTGGCCACCTCCAACCTGGTTTCCAACGTCAGTCATGTACGATAGTATCAACAACATAACCTTTACCACCATCAACCATGACCTTTATATATTAACACCGAAAAAGATTTCCTCTCTCATGATAATAACAAGCCCTTTCATTGTACCCAAAAATAGCCTTTCTTTCAACCTCCACAACCACCAATAGTAGTAAGTAATGATTATAAACTAAGAAAGAGAAACGATCGCATGAAAAGGAGATAACAAAAGAGAGTATAAGCTTAAAATGGTCAGATCTCCCTCCTTAAACTTCTATTTGTCTTACCACTGACCAAAAAAAAAAAGGGTTGATGGTCTTATTTAGTGGGTCTCAATTTGTTTGGGTCACCCGAACGTGACTCCACGCACCGCCAACCACGGGCATACATGAGTTGCACTCGCCGAAGCTATTCCATTCTTATTTAGTGATATTCGGTCAATTTCAACTAATCCAGAAGGTTGATTTCAAACCCAAATATTTTTTAAAAACATGTTGATGAGTTTTTGTTATAATGTATTGATTCTTAGTGTTGATTTTCAATCTATTGTGAATGATTGAGATTATTAAAAATTATTATTGGATGTGTTTGTTCTTGAATGATTAGGGTGGGTTTGATTTATGATGTGGTGATGTAATTATAGATTTTTTTGTGTGACATAATTAATTTGATTTATTAGGTCGATTTATTATAGTTGTTGTTGTTATGATTGCGTAGCGTATTTTTGATTTTATTATTAGTTGACATAGGATAAAAAAAACAATGATTTTATCCTAAGAAGTCAATCTAAAAATAATAATAAAATCCTCTCATAAAAAAATGTATTTTCAATTCGTAAATATTTGTTTATGATTTTATTATCATTTATTTACATAGGATAATAATCCTCAACGGGTTTTATCCTTAGAAGTCAATCTAAAAAATGATAATAAGATCTCTTTGGAAAAAAAATAATTTCAACTCGTAAATATTTGCTTAAGGTTTCTTATCATAGATTGATATAGGATAAAAAAAAAAAACCTAAACGGCTTCTATCCTTAAAAATCAATCTAAAAATGATAATAAGATCACTTTATAAAAATATTTTTTCAGCTAGTAGATTTTCATTTGTGGTTTATTATTATAGATTGACATTGGATGAAAAACAAAATCTCAAAATGGTTTTTATCCTAGAAATTAAAAAAATACTTTTAGCGGATTTTATCCTTATAATTTGATTAAATTTCCTTGAAAAAAATATTTTTAAGTCATAAATATTTGGTTATGGTTTTATTATTCATACGTCTACTGAGGACAAATAAACTCTCAACGAGATTAATCCTTAAAAAATGACCAAATAAATAGTAAAATTACTAGTATAAATATTTTCTGCTCGTCTTTCAATTAAATAATTATTGAAGTTTTGGTTAAAAATTTAATTATTTATGATCGACTAAGAATAAATAGACTAGCATTTGGCATTATCCTGAAAAGTTGACTAAAAGAATAATAATTGTTTTTAATATATATATGACTTAATCATAAATATCCACCTAAAACATATTTTAATAACATGTTAATTGTATTTATCTATAAAAGCAATACAAGATAAATGAATGATATGAATTATCATTGGACATTATTATATAAAAATGCTTAATAGGTAATAGAAGCAATTAATATGCGATTTATTATGAAGACAAACCTTAGTCTGAAAGCACATATTTTATCATTAAAACATTTAAAGTTTCTAGTTATTATAAAACTAGATGAAGACTGATTTTTCATATCCTTATATGTTTCACTTGTATTTCATCTCAATATTTACCTACAATAGAATGACAAGTTCATTAGAAAAAACTCTCGAGCACAACTTGCATCAATATCTGTATCATAAAAAGCTTCTTTTGGAGTAACTCAAAAATCATGTTCCTTCAATTTAATTATTAAAATGAAATCAAAGATATGTAAATTTTGAAAGTAGTTTTGGACAAGAAATGACTGCAATGAAGAAAAATATATATATCACCAAGCATAAAACTAATATAGCAGAGTGCGTTCACAAACAATAAAACAAAACCAATTATTCCCTCTGAATTATATAAGTTCATGCAAGGATTGAAGAAACAAAATCAAGTGGAAACATAGCCAACAGAAAGAAGGAAAAAAAAAAACTTCGAATGGAAGAGAAAATTGAAGGGAGAAACAAAAAATCTAAATATAAAAAGTAAATAGAAGAGGGGGAATCTAGTTGCGGGGGTGGGTGTTTGCTGGGTTAGCGACACCAACTGTGACCTTGGCAACGTCTAATGCGGAGGCTTCAGGCTTCTTCTTGGTGTACAAAACGAAGTAGCCAATAGCGGCAACAACAGCAACACCACCAATGGCCGTTTTCAATGGACACAGAGACAACTTGCGACGCTGGTGAAGCACCTCTGTTGAATGCCGTGCTGCTTGATCTGACCCTGCCATGTCTCTCTTGGTTATCTTAAGCTGTCGGTTTCTTTTCTTTTTCCTTGCTTTGGCTTGTGGAAGCTTTAACTTCAGGTTGGTGATTTGCTATGGATGTTGCAGGCTTTAGACAAACGAAGAGGAAAGGACACGAGGGCTGTTAAAACGAGATAGGAGGCGAAAGTAAAGGTTAAATGGACACGTTGAGAAGTTGAAATTTTCAATGTTGACACGCGGCATGACTGTCTCAATTCCTGTGTGAAAATCAGCTATAGAATAATTTGCCACGTGTCAACCCGGAGAGGATCTTACAACTACGGTTCTTATTTTCTTTCTTTGTTTCTTCAGAGCAGTCAGTGCTTGCTTGCAACGTCAGCATAAAGAGTTGACATTTTTTTGGACTGTTATGTCTGTGCTAGAAAATTATAAAAGTTGGACGTAACTTGTCCACAGTTAATGTAACAGTTGAAAAGGCACATCAAACAATACATTCTCAGTTTGCGGTACACTGCTGATCCAATTATTTTTCTTAACATAAAAAATATTTAAATATTATTATTATTCATTCGATTTAATCTGGTTAATTTAAGGAGTATAAAATCAATTTAAATAATTAATAAAAATATATAATTAATTGGGGACAAATTGGTGAACACACTTTGGTGCGCACACTTGTTTTAGCATAATAAAATTACTTTGTTACCTCTAAAAATAAAATATATATATTCTCCAGGGTTTTTTTTTTATTTTTTAATATTATTTGTATAATGAAACTATGTTGATTCCCTTGAAACAAAGAAAAAAAATCAAACTATAATCCAGGGGCTTTTTAGATGTTTTGTTTGTTTTGTCACATTAAACTAACTTTTCCTCTCGAAATCAAAAAATGAATAAGCTTGAGTTGAGAGGTGTTGTTATCTTTTCATTTTGGTTTGTTTTGTGGTTCTCATGTTCTAGAGGGTTAATTTGGTTATTTGATAAAGATAAAAATTAAAAAAAAAAATTAATGTGTAAACAATACAGATGTGCTTTTGAATAACGTGTGTGGCGTCTTTGATGTCCAAGCACTACTTTTTAAGGCAGTGTTGGCCTCATCTCGGGGGCGCCTCCATGACATGACAACGCATGTGGTCATTGGATCTCTTATTTGGAGTCAACAACCTTTTCTTTTCTTTCTCATTTTCTCTTCTCTCCTTGATTTTTGCCCCGGCCTTTAAAATTTTCAAATAATCTCTTTAATTTGTTTTTATTTTAATTTGGTCCCTCTTTTTTATTTCTATTTGTTTTATTTCAGATGATTTTTTAAATTGAAACTTTTATTTGGTTTCATCCCCCTTAAACTTTTTTCATATGTGAAATTTGAACCCCTTTTTTTTATTGTTTTTATTTTTAATCTGAGATCATTTTTTAAATCGAATATCTTTTTAAATTTCATCATTTTTTAGTTTTTTTTCTATTAAATTTTATTTTTATTTTTTTATTGCTATTTTGTTTTTTTCCTTGGAAATTTTATGAGGTTGATATTTCTTTTTCAATTTCATTCCTTAACATTAAATTGATTGGGTATTGAGTTTTTTTATTGAGACTAGGTCTAGGATTTAATGAGTTACGAGTTTGAGAGAGTGACTCGAGTTTAAAAAATTCACATGAATTTACTTGATATTTTTTTTATTTATCTCAATTTTTTTAATTTTATCATTCGGTATTTATTTGATTGAAAATTAGGCTTTGTGCGTTTTTTTTTTCTTGCTTTCTATAGGATTTTATCAATCTTTTTGAAAATGACACAAGTCACCTTGAGTTTTTTTATCAATTTTTATTAAATTAAGATTTTTTAAAAGAATTTTTTAAAAATTAAATTAAATTAATTAATTGAATACAAGTATAAGATGCTTTTTCATGATATTTTGTTTGATTTGCTTTTTGGATCGTTATTCTAACAGCTAGTGTTTCTCTTTCAACTACCTGATTTTTAGTTTTATTTTCTTTTTTTAAATGTTGTCACCCATTAAATATCTGTTTTTTTTTTCTAGTTTTATCTTTCAATTTTTTTTTGTTTTTTTATTTATGTGGGTTTTTTTTGTCATCTTGAAAACTACACATGTTGCTTTAAACTTTTTATATCTTTGTTAAATTTAGCTTTTTTAAAAGGAATTTTGTTTTTTAACTTAATTAAATTGACTGATTTCATCTTTCAATATTAAATTGGTTAGGTGTTGAGTCTTCTTAGTTGAGTTCAAGTCTAGAATTTAACAGGATATGAGTTTGAGAGATTACTATGGGCTTAAGAGGTTCACTTAAATTTACTTGTTTTTTTTTATTATCTTTTTTACGATCATTTTTTTCGGTTTTATCTTCTAATTTTTTCCCCTATTTTCTTTAGGATTTTTAGTCGTTTTGAAAATAACAGGAGTTACATCTGGGTTTTTTTAAAAGGAATTTTATTTTTGAATTAGATTAAATTAATTAATTAAATATAAGTATGAGATGCTTGTCGAATGATATTTAACAACACATGCGATCTTTTTTAATCACCTAAATCTTAGATTCTTCAAAAACATTTTTTTTTATGTTGGGAAAAAATTGGCTCACCTGGCAGGCATAGTACGAACTATCTAACAACTTAATATCCTATTTACCCAATTAAAATTATTATAATTATATTATAAAATATACTAAAACCCATAGCCTTTTACATAGCCTTTTACATATAGTAATCTATAGTACACTTTTTTTTGTCCTTCAACTTTATTTTTTCTTATAAGGACAAATTTCTTATAATTTGTTTGATAGAGATAAAATTTAACAAAAGAGGATTAACATGTAAAACAAGAAGAAACTGCATGGCTAGTCTTAAATTTGTTTGAAAAATTCTTTTTAGTTCACCTATTTTCCTCTACAATCCCTTTAATTTTTGTAATTTAGTTTTGATATAAAAAATTATTTTGTTCATTTTTTAGTCCTTAGGTTTGACAAAGAAGAGACCAACTTACTGGAAAAAAAAAAGAGAAAGTCATTGGTTTATTATATTCCAACGGCAAACAAAATTGATCTTGGTGTCAACATGTCTATTTGATGAGAAAAGTTCTTTTGAGGTGTTTTTAAACCTTTATTTTGCCTGAAAAAGTAGATCAGATCCATGAAAAGTTTTAAAACTTGGGTTGGTTTTTTGTATTTTAACTAATTTTATGTATTTTAACCAATTTTGTGCTAATTTAATACCATGAATGTTTTTATTGAGGTCTTTATGGTATATTTAAGTGTTTTGAAGCAAAAATAGAGTTGAAAATAAGGCCTTTTGGTCCAAGAAACAAGGGACTTGTCATCCTTGCTAATTAAGATTGCCAGAGATACTAGAGATAAAATGTCAAAAAAAAAAAAGGGAAGGATGATATATCACCCCCTTAAAATATGAAAAAAAGATAAGGTTAACCGTGTAGGTCTAGCCTTACAAACCCCTACACATCTGACCCTTAATTTGTTGTGTCGGGCACCAAGCCGATACCCTTTTTGTATTTTTTTTATTTTACATTTTTTTACATTTAAATGTACTATAAAAAGATTAATATTATATTTCAATTATTAAATAATATTATAAGTTCTTATGAGAATGTTAATATGTTTTTCACTTATTATGTACCTTATATGAAAAACAATTGAACGGATATTTAATGAAAATAAAATTGTGATTTTTTTTAATTTTTAATATGTTTTTTATATAATTTTGTTACATTTATCATTTATTTTTTTCTTCAAATATATATAAAATACTAAGATATTGTTTTAATTTTTTTTATTATTTATTTTAAGACCATGATGAATTTTTGTTTAGAAATCAATGCTTGTAATTTTAAAATATGTTTCTGTTAAAATAATTGAAAGATGCATTAATAAAAAAAATAAAGTCTAGATTGAAAAACAATATTTTTTTTCTTCTAATTTCAAATGGCTGAGATTTTGTTTCAATAGAGTATAAATTATTTTTTTAATTAAAAAAATATTAACATCTAATTAACTGAGAAAAATTAAAAATCTCCATAAAGAGCTGAATTAAATAATATTGCTTATATTTCTTTGTGTTGCATATTAACTTTTGATTCAACCTGCAACGAATCACGAGTGAGATGGCTAGTCATATACTATGAACAATCTATGAGTTTTTTTTCTTCTTCTTTTCATTTAAATGTTCTTTCTAATGGTTTCGTTGCACTTCATTTTCCAAAACAAATCCATTGACAACTTCCTCTCTCATCTTCCATAACTCAAGGATTGAAATGTAATAAAAATAATGTTTGTGGACTAAAACATAAAAACATAAAACTGCATGGACCAAATACATGAAAATCTAAAACTTAAGGAACCAAAATGTACTTTTCGACATCAAGGAACAATAAAAAACGCATTGTTCTCCTACAGTGCAGTCCACATTAGCTTTGAGTGTAGGGGAGAGCATTATTGGTCTTTGGTGAAAGTACAAGTTGTTTTAGTTTATTTTATAATTATAGTTAAAGTTAAAGTTATGATTATGATTATAATTATAACTATATTATAAATAATAATTATAACATTTCATTGATCTCTATCTAACTGCTTTCAGGGATCTATTGATCTCTTTGCTAGCCTGCTAACCTAAAAGGGAACGAGAATGTTTGTAATGCTAGTTTAATATCAGTAATTTCGACCATTGAATAGAAGCAGAGATGGTTTGAGAGAGTCAGGGGCCCAAAATCGAAGAAAACTGCTAGTATTTCCTGAAAGAATCTATGTTAAACTAGTTGTCTTCCCTTTCAATACTTTACATGCACTTTACAACTTGCCTGAAAGAGGTGAGAAGAATACCTTAAACAACCATTTCAGCCTCTTTAACACTGGAAGGGATCCCAATATCCAACCTCATGGTTGATTTGTACTGGTCTGGTACAGCAGCACCAGCCTGAACGCAAATTTCTACAACAGCAGGGGCTTGTCCATAGAAGTTCCTCAGCTCCCTTCGCAATGGCGGCCCATCCACATCAGGAACATGCCACACATATCTGGGCGGTATCAAGTTATCAAGCACAGCAGACTGCCAACCATGCTGTCCGTTCCGTTGTTGGTGCTTGTGGGCCCCACAGTTCTGTGCCTTGTGTCCGCTATGTCCCACATGCACCTCCGGGCAATATCCACAAACTCTGACGCGGTACATCTGCATTAACTTCTTGGCTCCTTTCCTCATCTTTTCCCATGCTTGTAGTGTTTCCTCGGCAAGCAAGGTTTTTTCTTCTTCATTAGTTGGGGCTACTGCTTCTGAGATGGGTAATTCGGTTAATAGTGGCTTTAGAGGAACTTCTGGGACAGGGTCTGGTAGGTCACTTTCATCTGCATCAACAAATTCCCTTTTTCCGATGCGAATAATTGGTTTTCTTCTCCTTTTTGTTGGATATTCAGAAACGTAAACACCAGCTTGGATACAGAGCTCCATTACTGCAGGAATTCGGGGAATTGAAAATCTCTCCTCATGTTTAATTCGTTTTCCAAGAGGATCATAAAGGTGGTAGGCTTCTATTGGCACAAGTACATCTTCGACAGCTGCATTTGTCCACTGATGAAGGCCCTTGCGGAGGGTGGCATGTTTGCCTTTACATGACTTGAATGGATGTCCTTCAGGTCCCACGTGGAGCTCGTTACACCACCTGCAAAAGGTAGACAGTAATCACTATAATATAGCAACCTTCAAACCATGAGGAGAGACCATAGTCACCACGAAGGTTGAAATCCCCATGATAATTCTTTATCCAACTAACTCGATTGCACCTATTCACAGTAAAGATAAAGAGTGCTTTGTTTAACACTGTTAATTTACCAACCAATAGTATTCAGTAGCAAAAACATCTTATCAAAATTCACTATTACCATCTCCCTGCAAATCATAAAATTCAAGATGCTTCATAGGCGTGCCAAAACTCCAACCAAAAGTTCAATAATACAACTCCCTTGTATCTCTTTACACCATTTATTTCTATATTCCCACTGACAACAGGTGGAGATTATCGTAAGGCCAGGTCAACTTCTGCGCATGATGAACATTGGCAAGCAATAACATCTCATTCAGATGCAGTCATCTATAGAAGGGCCATCAGAGACAGCATATGACACACGAACCATGCATTTTGCCTTAAAAGTTTTAAGGAGGAACAGTATGACTAACCAATTTAGCCAAACACAACATTGCTCAACATGGCTAAAATAGTGCATGTGAGAGCAAGATAGAGCAATCCCTTAAGATACCCATGCTTCTGCAAATAAATTGGATTGCAAGATTGTAACCAAGAGCTATGGTTTTGAGATGAAGATTACCCACAAGCATGCACAGGAACCACTTTTAACAGTTTCTTGAGATTGTTAATTAACGTGATCCTTGCATTGAATACATCATAAGCAAGTGGCACAAGGCATTGAACGAGCAAACCATTCTTTGGAGGTGGTGCACGTCCTTTAGGTTGGCCTTTGCTCTTCTTGAACCTCTCCCTTGCAGCTCGTCTCAACTCAACTATGGGTATTGGAAAGGGCTTCTTCTCCTTTCTTGAATAATTCCGAGGAAAATCAGCATTTTGAGGATATTCGTTTGTGATAACCAGTTCATGTGGTTGACGCAACATCCTTGGTGTAGTTCTAGACTTGAATGAATGCCTAAGTTTAAGATCACTATGCTGCAGAAGGGAAAAAATAAAATTCATTTTAAACAGAAAAGAGATAAATAAAAACCAAGAAATGGCATTATATTTCTACGGTGAGCATAAAGATGACTGATTATAGAGCCAAAGTGTACAACATATCAAGAAACGATGTTTAAGTTCAAATACAAGACTTTCTAGCACAATCGTAGTAGTGTTATTGCCACAGCCCTCATACTGCTGCTGCCTACCAGATCTCAGAGGCAATGGCATACAAACTATGGCTGGATGACATATAATCTTTCATAGTATTGTTCCTGGACCTCAGGTACAACTGTGCTTGACCAAAAGCACCATTTGGGGCCTTTATTGATCAAGTTATCAAATCATCAATATGCAAGTAAATATCTATCAGTCCATTGGTTTCATCCACCAAAAAACATAAATGATGGAACGAATTTCACATTGAAGCTGCCAAGGCCCACAACTAATATGGTCACATTTTTCCATCAATGGAGATTAAAAATATTTTCCCCAACATGTAACATTTGATCTATAGTAATTTCTGCAGAAGATGAAACCATTACTATTCTCAAGCAAGTGGCAATGCAAGTAAAAATGATACCTCAATCACTTTTATTTGCGGTGTTAAACACCAATGCAATCAATTGTGCTGATCCTCCACAAGAAACAATAAAAATAAACAAAGCCACGCCTCACAACAACTGAATTGAAAGGAAAATTCAACCTAAACTACTCCTAGAATTGTGGAACTCATACGCAACCAATCACACTACACTTAATAAAAAAAAAAATCAATGCCACACAAAACTGTTATAACAATGACTCCCAAAAATCAGAGACAATATATAATATACGACAAGAGAAGCCTTTTTCACATATATTTTAAGCATTTAAACAAAGGTTCCTGATGAGCAAGAAAAGCCAACGTTCTAGGACAAACATAATAGCCTAATGAAATTAAGATTTAACTAAACAATACAAAGAGTTAAAGACATCATCAATTCCCATTTCATTGGTGAGAAAGAACCCAATACAATAAAGTAGCCAGTGATTGCAGATTGTAAATAAAACCCAGATGAGCAAGAAAGCATGAATTGGTTATTACAGCTTCGGCATACCTGAAAAGAATGGAAGGAGCTAAGTTTGAGAAACTCTGAACTTGGGAGAAAAGAAACAGTGAAGGGTTCCATTCTGAGAAAGGAGGACCTTAATTTAGAATGAAAAAAAAGCCATGGTGCACAAAGGGTAGTTAGAAGACGATCCACAGTCTGTCCCTGAAACCAACCAAGTTTACCAACAAAATTTATTCCAACCAAAAGAGGAAATCTTGAAAATTTGAAACCAGAGAAACAGATAAGTGAGCTTACATGTTGCAACTGAAGAGGAAACTAACATTTTTTATGGAGCGGAAGGACAAGGAATCATGAGAAAATCTAGGTGCCTTAACTATAAGTCATTGGCTACAAGGATGAGGAACTCCTGGCTACCTTTAAGCCAAAGCTCTCTCAAGCACAAATATATATGGAGATGATTTTTACAGGTGCTTTTAATATCCAAAATAGCCCACTTCCATATACATTATCCAATATCCACGGATTAATAACGTAGGTTTTGTATTTTAAAAATATTTTTTTAAAAAAATAATATTAAATTTAATGTTTTTGTTTTAATTTAATTTTTTTTAATTGTTTTAATGTGTTAATATAAAAAAATATTTTTTAAAAAATAAAAAATATTTTAATTTAATATATTTTTAAATAAAAAAACTTTAAAAAATAATTATTATTATTCTTCCAAACTTCCCCGAAAAAAACTTAGCTTGAAATGGTTCGTATGGACTAGACAAGCCCAGGCCATGACAAGACTGAAATCATAACTCATTAATTGATTAATTATACATTCGCCAATTAATTAATACATAATTAATTGGAACATTTCATATTATAATTATTTAATTTACACGTTTAATGATTATACATTCACTCATCACAAAGTTTTATAGTTATGGGACCTGATCTAGAGTTAACCTAGTTAAGGAATCAAGTTTTGAATTATATGAGTTCAGTCGGGTTATTCTGAATTAACTTCGGAAAAATTTAAAAAATATTTAAATTTTTAATATTTTATATAAAAAAATTTAAAAATAATTCATGTGAATATAGATTATACATGTTATAAATAATAAAATTTAAAAAATTATTTTAAAAGATTTTATATGTCACATTGAAAAGATACTATTTTTTTAAATTGAAGTATTTAAACCAAAAAGATTTTATTTTATTTTATATTGAAAAAACATAACTTTTTTCATGTGAATATAAAGTATATATACTAAAGAGTTTCAAATCCCACTTTGAAAAAATAATATTTTTTTTATGAACATAGAGTAGATATATACTAAAGGGTTTGAAATTCTATATTAAAAAAATAAAACATTATTTTAGTATTTATATAGTGAACTTTGAAAAGGGTTAATAACCAACTAAAAATATATAAAAATAGGGTTTCTAGCAAGGAGAAAAAACAAATTTGAAAAAAAAAGGGGTCTCAATCGGGTTTTGTCAGGTCGTCCCGATCACGGGTCAGCCCGGAGGGTCAATTGGGTTTTGCCGGGTTTTTGTTCATCCCGCTCTTTTACCTTACCCGGACTGGTCCAGCCACTAGATCAATCGGATCTCTAATCAACCTGTCGGACCAGTTCGGGTTTAATATCTATACTAAGTTTAAGAAAATATGGGGAAATTCAATAAGAAATTATTATACAAACTTGGTTCACCCTCAAAATTATAGAATAAACCAATAAAATTATTACATGTTACTTAATATGGAGACATTCACTGCACATTTTATTTGTTTGTTTGGTTTTTTTAAGAAAGTATAATTAATGTTTCTTTTCACCCACTTACCGTGAAAATATAGTTTTTTTTTTCATAAAAAAAATAGTTAAAGGAAGAAATATTAATCTAGAACTTAGGGGTTGTTTCTACTTTTTTTTTTTACAGCACAATAAAAACAATTAAATTACCATTAAATTCAAATTTCTTTTAATAGATGATTAGGTTTTTTTCATTATAAGCGGCTAGGTTAAGGGAAATTTAGTATTTTTATACATATAAAATATTTTAAAGATTAGAAAGTAGCTGGTGAGTGTTTATCACGTTGAAGCTCATAGTTACACTTGCGCTTTTCGAGTGGTATATACAACGTCCAAACTTAGGCTTTTATGACAACGTTTGAATCGTCACGGTAGCCTCTTTATCTATGGATGGCACGTATGGCCAACAAATCTCTGATATGGTGTTATTGACCTTTTTTTCTCTTTCTACTCCTTGATTTTCATACATGCCCCTATAAATTTTCAAAACAACTCTTCAATGTATTTTTCCTTTAAATTTGATTCCTGTTCTTTTTATTACTATTTGTTTTGTTTTAAATAATTTATAAAATGAGATTTTTTTTAATTCCATCATTCTTTGATTTTCTCATTTGTTAGATTTTATCCTTATTTCTTAGATAACTATTTATTTATTTTTAATCCTTTTCTTTTGATTTGTTTTTCAATTACATCCCTTTATATTTCATTTCATTTAGTTTTTAAATTTCATCCTTATTTTTTTAGATTGCTTCCCAAATTTTTCCAACATTGTTTCCTTGGTTGCAAAAGTCTCTCCAATTGATTTCTCGTCCTCGAAAGGTTGATCTATAACCTCAAATTATTTTGTTGACAAATTGCTAAGATTGTGAAATTTTAGGACCAAATGCTTATTATTTTGTATAATATTTGGATTGTTTGAACACTTAATTTGGTTTGATGTGTGTTGCAATTTGATATAATTTGTGCTGGATAGTTAATTTATTTTTTAAATTAGAAAACACAACAATACCTCAGTTTATATCAGACAGACAAACAAAGCAGTTTACCTTAGGTAAGGTGTACAAGGGATGATACATCCTCCCTACACATAACTAGTCCCCTTATTCAAACTTCGAGACCGGTTAGAGTTTTTAGTGATCAAAATACTAGGCGACAACTCTATTTTTTTTTATTGATAAGAAACAAGAATTCCTTGTTTTGCTCCCATCACCAGAGAGATCCCGACTTGAGAGAAATATCATCACAATGTCGTACACGTGCATCATCGACCAAGCAAATCCAAAAACCATCTCTAATTATTGTCCGTCTCTTCTTCCACAATAGTAAAACACATAGGTAAATTCTTTGATTCGCATTATAAGCAACTACAACTAACAACGTAGCTTTCTACTTACCATAAAGGTGAGTACCGTTAATACTAATTAGAGAATGACAATATTACAACCTATCAATTGAAACACTAAATGCTCGAAATGCTCTCTTAAATATTGCATTATTGCCATCAACTATTTTATGATCTAGAGTGACAATTGTCCCCGGATTTGAATATCTAATGGCTAGTAGAATTCTAGATAAGTTTTGAGATGACTTTTCGTGTGTACCAAATAACAGCTCCAATATTTTCTGTTTAACTATCCACACCTTCCAATAAGAGACTTTATGCCCAACATCCCTCTCCACAGTGCCTTGAATCGTTGCAACACTCGTACTTAACTTTCTCTTGGTAATTGTCAACATCACCTCAGTAATTAAATCTAAGTCAATCTGACGATGGCGTTGCAAAACAAAAGAGTTCTGACATGTGTGTAACCCTTTTAATTTTGAGATTTCTCATATATCAGACCTTTGGTGTACCCCTACACAAATACCATCTACAAACCGGTTCCTGAACACACTGCAACTGAACATAGGTTTTTGTTGAACGATGAACCTTGTACTGTAAAGATTTCTTTATATGCCACTATTTTACTATATTAACACATTCAGACTTGTCTCAGGATCTTTTTCCAACCTCCAATTCATTAACTAATAAGCTCGAATGCCTACGAGTTTACAACTATGAGCTCAATCATGGCATCCATATTGATCATCCACACTCACAACCTTAGAGTCAGGATTAGGAGGTGTCATGTATTGATTAACAGGTTAACTAACTCAATCTTCCCCTTTAACCATAACTCTATCAATATGACGCTCATTTTTGTCATTACTTGGTTTGAATTCTCCATAGAAATATGAAGAAAATGTCATACCTAATTGCTATTCCATATTAACAATTCTTTGCACTCATATTTGTTTACTAGCATTACCACCTAACCTAGATGGACCAGCTGCTCATGATGCCTATATAGTTCTTTGAGAGTTACTTGAAAACCAGGTCAACTCCATAATATAAGAGTTTCCTCGTCTAGGTCTACTATTCATGTAGAGCCTTAGCATATTAACCTCATTAATCCTCGAAACCCAAACATTGAATTCACACCCTTGTCACTACAGATTGCTACACCGATATAATGAGCTTGACTAACCCTAGTTTGTAACATCATCCAAGTAAACCCAACATCTATTTCAAATACATTCAAGCCAAGTCAATCACATAACATTTTTGATAACTCGTTAAGGGACATGTCTGATGTAACAGTGGAATTCATGGCTTCCTCCATTATAAATGATACCATTGTCAGTATTGACAATGATACTACCATGTAAGCATAATATTTTTAAATTATCAAACATTCTGTAATTTATCGACAAAACCATAATGTTAATATAATAAACTAAAACCTAAATTCATCAAATTAATTATCGAAAAACACCTATATTCATCAAATTTCACTACCATAAAAAAATTATCAATCAAATTCATGTATTTCATAGCCAGTATTATTATTTTATACGTAATTCAATATAATTCATAATTTAACCTAAATCAACACTAACTCTTCCATCATATAATTTTGTTAATTCACAATTAACAATAACAAAAAGAACATTGATTATTTAATAAAATAACCTAATTATCAACTTAAAATATATCTAATTAACCTAATCCATAACTTAACATAAATCAACACTAACTAATCAAACATATAATTTTATTAATTCACAATCAACAACAACCTAAAATCATTGATTATTTAACAAAATAACCTAATCATATCAAATTAACAACTTCAATTACATCTAATCAACCTAATTTCTAATTCAAAACCCTAACATTCATTAAAATCAAATTAACACACATTAAACATTAATTACATCAAATTCATTGAGGAAAAGTGTCCAATATACCTTTAAATGTTGGATATGGGTGGTGAGGGTAATCGATGGTGGTTGTTTTAGCTAGTAGAGAGAAAGAGATGGTTGTTAATCTAGAGCTAGAGAGATGGGCGATGTAGTGATGTTGTGGATGTTTTTGGCGGTGGGGTTGAGGGGGGGGAGAGCAAGGCTCTAGATGGTGGTGAGAGGAGAAGGGCGATGGCTATGGGGAGAGAAAAAGGAGGAAAGATCAAGAGAAAGAGAAAGAAAGAGGTCTCTGGGGGTTAAAATTTGAATGAAATCGCAAATACTATCTACCACACTTGAATTACAAATACTATCTACAATACATGAAAGTAAAAGTGTATTACATCCCTAATTATTTTGTCAACTATATCACCTTACTATTTTTTTACTGTGCTAAAGTATTTTGAAATCAAAACCATCCATCCTTGGGAAGAGGAACAAATAGTAATTGGACCCAAAAAAAAAAAAAAAAAAACAAAAAGCTCAAAACAAAAGTCTCTTGCATGACCGACAGACGGGGCAAAATGTAGCTGGTAGGCTCAAGGCTGCTTCGACAAATGCGAAGGCAGTGTCTAGACATGCCACGCAACGGACCCAACGGCTAGTTTTCTCTTCACTCCCATCTATAAAAAAGAGCCATCGTTGATTCAAGGATACTTATCTTTTTTCTTGTAGCTCCATCATATCTATTTATCTCTTCTTTCTCGCCCTCGAAAAAAAAAAAAAAAACGTTCACAATCTGTTAAATGGCTTCACATAAAGCTGCTTTATTATCCTCGATATTGATTCTTTCTCTCTTCGTTACCTTCACGGAAGCTAGAGACATCATGGTTGGAGGCAAAAATTATTCATGGAAAATCCCTTCCTCTGAGTCTGAATCTCTCAACAAATGGGCTGAGGCTTCACGTTTCCGAGTCGGAGACACACTAGGTACATATTCATAAACGACAATTCAATTTTAAGCCCCTTTTCCATCATGGGGTTTCTCTATTTCTTTCAAATTTTCGATTTTATTGTCCGAGTTTTAGTATAATTTCCAATTATTTTCAGTCTCTAACTTTGTTTTGTTTAACCCTTTTTCTTTGCACAGTTTGGACTTATGATCCCAAAAAGGACTCGGTACTTCAAGTGATTAAAAAGGATTATGAAACCTGTAATACATCAAGTCCTCTAGTTACATACAAGGATGGGAACACAAAGGTGAAGCTTGACAAGTCAGGGCCATACTACTTCATAAGTGGAGCTGATGGGCATTGTGAGCAGGGACAAAAGTTAATTAGTGTGGTTATGTCAATGAGAAGCCATTTCATGGGTATTTCTCCAGCACCTTCTCCGGTAGAATTTGGAGGTCCTGCGGTGGCTCCAACTAGCACTGGTGGTGTGAATTTGAGGGGTAGTTTGGGGTTGATTTTTGGGGTCTTGACAGGGCTGATTCTGTTCTGAGGAAATGATAGTCAACATTTGGGTTACAAGGATTTAATTAATTAATTTATTTAGCTGGTCCGGTTATCTTAGTTGTGCCAGAAAAATATTTCCGGTTTATACATATGTATGAGATGTTCTTTGATATTATCAGCAACAATCCAGGATTTTGCTCTCTCAAGATGGGGAAAAGCCAAAGACGCCTACTTGATTTTATCAGAATAAACCTTGCGGCATAGGCAATTAGGCATTGCATGAACACATTTCGGCTAGACCGTTCTTTTAAGAGTTTTTTTTTAATTAATTTTTAAAAAAAGTTGATAATTTTTTTAAAATATTTTAAATAAAAGGCAATGCTAAGTTTTAACGTGTTTGATAAAAGGAATACAGAAAACCACAAAGAAACAATTTTAGAATTAGTCAACACAACTAATTAAGGCACAATAAAATCAACAAGACACCAAGAAACCTCTAAATAGCTACGAAAACAACGTTAATCGTATGTGTCTAATGTCTCTTCTCTACTTTTTGAGGGAGGATGATGGGTATTGACGAATGTGTTTGCATACAAACTTTGAAGGATCCATCGGGGTTTTTCCACGATTGATAATGGATGGATTGGAGTAACTTACATTACAAAATCTCCTGTGCATTTTAAAAAACCCTCCAATACTTAAGTTAATTTAGCAAAGGAGTTTAAGATACAAATACTAGAAATATATATATATATATATATATATATATATATAAAATAAGTGTTTTTATGTGTAGTAGAGAGTTAGGGAGATTTTACCTGTATCATTTGAGTATTTCAATACCTTATCCATTATCTTACCAAGAAAGAGAAAGTGTAGCTCATCATCACATGGTTAATGTAGCTTATTTTGAAGCCTTTAAAGTATTTTTTTTAAAAAAAAATACTTGTCTCGAACAACTTTATATAAAATTAACAGTTGATAATAAATTTAAATAAACATGCCTTATCATCCACTTATATATATATATATTAATGATAATAACTGCTCTACTCTTTCATATTTTATCCTTACATTGTTGAACTAAAGTTCTCCATTTTTCATGTTATTTATTTGTTTTTTTATAAACATTTACAGTTTGTTCAGCCTCACGCTTTTTATCTAACCTCATAGAAGTATTATGATAATAAATATTTAAAACTCGTAACCTCCATTTCTCTTCCTTGCTCATATTGAGTTCATTCTGATCAGCTCTACTTCAAACTCCATCATTTTGTTGTCTTATTGAATCCATCTTCTTGTGGTAATCTTCCACACTTTTCGAACCCTGATGTAAACTCTACAAATTTTAAAAGAGCTTTCTACAATAAAAGTTAGGAACAAATTATTTTTTCATTATGGCTTTCATGTCATTACATTACTCAATAGGCCTTTCATCATTCCTCCTCTTACTCAAAACAAATTGATCCCACCATATTAGTACATAGTCTGTAACATCAATGACCATACCTTTTTATGTTTTGTGCAGTGATGATAGTCAAAGATCCAATCAACCTTCTTTTCTCACTCTAGATATGCCTTCGTTTCATTCTTTCCTTGGAAAACATGTATTAAAATGCCCAAAATCTGTGTTGACCTTTTGATCATATATCAATATCTATATATTTTGATGATAATAATTGAATTAAAATAGACTAATAATATGCTTGATTGTGAATACGTTTTAAACAAGTTTATATGAAGATCATCAACTAGCATGAAAAAATCAATCAACAAGTACAAGATGCATAACAAGTGAAGACTTAGTTCTTAAGGATTCATCTTAATACAAATCATGTAAATCTTTATATCTTATGTGATAGCACAAATTAAAATGAGTTTACACACTTCACATTATATGTATTACATGATTGATATGCATATAGTCGATTCAAGATTCACTAGGCTTAAAATTGCTAAAACTAGATTTTAAGTTGAACTACTCGACCAGTTGGTCATACCAAGTGAACCGATCGATCACTTGTTCATTAGGGATGAACACCTGGGAATATGCAAGAATTGGTCGAACGTTTGGCTTGATCAATCTGAACTGGTTGATCGTTTTATCTATTAGAGGAACAGTAACGACTATAAAACGACTAGTTTTTTTTTTGCTAAAAACATATATATGGCTTGTCTAATTGCAGAATAAAATATACAAATTGAATATATATATATATATATATATATATATATATATATAAAGTTATTTTAAGAGCAAAAACACCTTCAAATCATCAATCATACTCATATTTATGCATTAGAACCTTAATATTCTTGCACAAGAGTATAAATTCTCACACTTACTACATTTAAACACCTTCATACATTCCAAGTGCTATTGAGTGAGCTATAAATATATAAGCTTCAATTTTGTTATCTATTTTTTGAGAGAGTGTAGTTACATTTCAAATAAATTGTAATTCTTCAAGAGTTTAAATGAAAAACTCTTAGTCATTAGTGAGGTACATCACCAAGATAAAAAAGCTTGAAGATGATATTTCTTCAAATGGTGAAAAAGAGCTTGTTGAGGACTCATCAAGGACATTGTAATCTTTAGTTTGGATTAATAAAGAATACAACACTCAAGACTAGTTAGGTTCTTGAGGTGTGGATGTAGGCTTGTCGAACTACGTTAAAAGCCCAGTTTGCAATTTCTATCCCTATACTCTTTACCACTTTAATTATATTGTTGGTTAATTGTGTTTAATTGAGTTAGTTGCAATAATTGTTATTATTAATTAAACATCTAATTCACCCATTTAGGTGTTATTATTGCCTTAATCCTATAACAACAATATGTTTTCTTGGCCTATAAATGCAAACTACGAAGAATAAGTTGATAATCTTGAGTTTTGTAAATGAGATTAGTTGTACCTTTAGTTATTTTTATGGATGTGAATAAATTATGTCATTTAAATATAATTTTGTCTATCGTGTCTTTAGGTTCATCTCTATACTTGTCAAAAGTAGTCTTACTGAAAATATTTCTATTTTTTATATCGATTAGGTAGAAATATACATTTTGAAATGTAATGAAATTATTGCTAAAGATGTAAAACTAACGCTTGACCTCTGCTTATTAAAAATTATGAACTTTCATGTTACATTATTCTTGTATATTTGAATTTATGCATGCTTAGATGTACTATAATTATGTCTTCCTTGATTTCTTTAAGTATTGTATTACATGGTTGCTTGATATTGCGATGGAAGATCGAGATCTTTGGGACATGATAAAATGATTTGGGCATGAATGGTGATCCAGAATAATTGGATTAAGAGTTGAGAATTGTTTTAAAAGTATACAGGTGAATGTCGATAACTTGAAATGTTCTACCTATAAAGAAAATTTTACCGAAATTTTAGTAGAAATTTTGGTATAACACGTGTTAATTTTAAACAATTAAAATTCATGTTTTAAAAGGAAGATGTTAAAAAAAGTTTCCTCGAATTTCTATGAATTTATGGTTTTTAAAGTGTCCCGGAAATTGGGATTGTTATAGTTATTCTTAATAATGTAAATTTTCAGGACTAACTTGAGCTAGAGGTTGCTACTAGCTACACTGCGCGCGAGAAAGGGGTTGATGTTGGTTGCGCCAAGCAAGAGAGAGGAAAGAGGCTGGTGTTAGGCTACAAGAGAGACAGGGAGGAGGTGGATTGTTTTTTTTTTTTTTTTGTCTCTCTTTATTTCTTTTTTGTCAACAAATAGAGATGGAGGTAATTGTTTTTTTTAGGAGGGGAGGTGGGAAGTAGAGGGAAGAAAATAGAGGTTTTTTTTTGTGTTGTTGACATTGCATATTAGCTAATGAAAACCGGAGTGTAACTAATTATACAAAATCTCTCTTTATCTGAACTGGTTGATCGATCGTTTTATCATGGTGCTTGCGTGTATTGTTTTCGTCGCAAGCAATAGCTGCTATAATTCTCATCTTCAGCCTCCTATCTTATGGTGACGATTTATTAACTTCTTGTTCTATTTTCTTTAATTGTATTCGAGTCAGGATTTTTAGCAGTCAACTTTTTTCAACATAATCTCTTCGAATAATAATCTAATATATAATTATTTCTTTCTCCATTTTTAATGAAAAAATACGAAGGGTTCAATATATATATATATATATATATATATATAGGTTTCAGCAATTCAGAGAAATTCAGATGCGAACATAGATCGAATAAAAGCTGCTACTACTATGATGATCCAAAGCTGCTTTTGGAATTCATTTTGGGAGGTGTAAACTAGATCGAACTGGTAAAAAATTTAAGATTTTAGTTATTGAAGTTTAATAAGCTTAATTAATTTAATTATATAATTAAAAAAACATCAATAGTAAACAAGCTAGAACAAAAAAATTTGGCAATGCTTAACCTTAAAAAATAAACTCTGCCGATATTATAGAAATATATATTTCAAATATTCTGAAAAGATATGTGAAAAGATCTTATTTGATAACAAAGTAAAAACTAAATAAGAGCTGGATAATCATATAGAAAGAAGTGAACAAAAATTTGAAGTTCAATTTTAAACAAATCAAATATTAAATGACTAAATTGAAAAAAAAAAAAAAAAGAGCGGAAAAAAAATGATGGATTTAGCCTACCAAATTTGCAACGTGATCATGAGATCAAAATAACTCTATGAAAAGCAAATTGAATAAAACTACGAAGCTCGACTCTCAAACCAATCCAATGTTTAAGGGAGAAACTGGAAAAAAAAAAAAAAAAAAAAACTTGAGTCAACCCGGACTAACCCGTAAATCTTGTGACCCAGAACCTGATATATAGATAAAGTAAGGAAACTCACAAAAGTCAATCTTAAATTAGGCAGAAATAAGCATATGAGATTTCTTGAAGACAGTAGATAGTTTACCAGGAAATAGTTTGTTGGTAGGCACCATCATGGATAGTATAAGGATTCATTCTCATTTCTAGAATAGGGAGAGCAGGTTGACAGTTTTAACAATCCCCCTAGATGTTTACCGGAAAGGGAAACATAAAAGACAAACCAGAAAAAAGTGTAAAAATAACTAGATCTACCGAACCTGGTTGCAAATGCTAATAACAATTTCTATGATTTAAGATAAAAAATTTAACCAAAATGGTAATTCTCAATGTACCTATTTCCTCCATTTCTGATCCCATGTCACAGCCAAGGTATTTGCTCATCCTCGAGTAGAAACAAACAAGCCAAATCCTTTCAGGCCGCACCAAACAATTAATCAATCTTCACTGATGAGTAGATGAGCCTGGTAAACCAAAAGCAGGCATAGAAGCCAATTGTTCCAGTCAGCACAAAGAAAGCATACGAGGCAATCAGCATGTAGCCAAAGTATAAGACCCCAGACACTGGCTTTGTTATATCAAGCTTCGTGAAGAAGTAGAAAGCAGCATAGAGGAAGAGGTAGAGCGCAGAGGACCCTGATGTCAGGTAAGACCTCCACCACCAAAGGTAGTCCTCGCTGCACAGCTGGAAGTAGCAAAGCACAATTGTGATCTCAGCACAAGTGACAATGAGGATGATAAAGACAATGAATAGGAAACCAAAAATGTAGTAGAACTGATGCAGCCATATTGATGTAAGGATGAAGAAGAGCTCAATAAAGACAGCTCCAAATGGAAGAACGCCTCCAGTTAGAATAGAGAAAACCGGGTTCATGTACCAGGCCTGTTCAGGAATCTGCCTTGAGATCTTATTGGTTTTCACTGGATCCTCAATTGCAGGCTTCTTGAAACCAATATAACTACCAGTAAAGACAAGTGGAACTGAAATGCCAAACCATAAGAATACCAGCGCAAACATGGTTCCAAAAGGCACTGCCCCAGATGACTTCTCACCCCATATTAGAGCATTCAAGACAAAGAAAATGGCAAATACTATTGAAGGAAACATGAAAGCTGTTTTCAGAGTAATTTTCTCCCATTGTGTTCCCTTGAACATCTTATAAAGACGAGCTGAAGCGTATCCAGCAAAAAGACCCATAAATACCCAGAGGAAGAGCATGGCCGTCATCAAACCACCACGATTTGATGGAGAGAGGAAACCAAGAGCAGCAAATATCATAGTAACAAGGATCATCCCAAAAAACTGAACCCCTGTCCCAACATAGACACAGAGTAAATCTGAGTTCGTTGGAGGGCGGAAAACATCCCCATGGACCAATTTCCATCCTGTCTCCTCTTGGGCTTCTTCTTGGGTCTCTAGTTGGTTGTACTTGGAGATATCCCGATAAAGTGTCCGCAACATGATCATAGCCACCATCCCCGAGAGGAAAAGAACAATCATTAAAGAATTGACAACGGAGAACCAATGAATTTGATCATCAGCCATCAAAAGATAGGTATCCCACCGAGAAGCCCACTTCACATCACTTTCCTGCAAGGTAAAACAATACAGAAGCCAACAGTAGAAAGTGACACTATAAGCCAGGGTCATAGCAGCAGCGATAAAAGATGTTTTTCTACAAGAAAGTATAGGACTTGACCTCAAATGCAACATCGTATGTAAATATTACATCCTTCTTATCCTCAATCACTTGAGGAGAATCGGAGCTAGTAACTGCACGCCTTGCATGGGGATCACAGGTTGTTAGGCGCATATTCTCATTCTTCCACTCACCATCATACTGATGCTTAACACTGGATTCATTAAAATAGCAAAGTCTTAGAATTAAAAAGCAGACTATAATTCAAGAGACAGTGAGAAGCATAGAATCATAGAGTATAACCTGAATGGTTTGACTTCAAACCCAACAATCCTGGCTAAATCTAACTGAGAATCTTTGTGATATTTGACAGTAAATGTTAAGTGATTGTGGATAAAATGTTTTAGATCTTCGCTCTACAGATAAATAAATTGCTTTAGTAAGAGCTAATCAGCAATCAATAATAATAATAATAATCAAAACAGATTTGATAGATCAAGAACTTACCCCAGCATACTGCCCTTTAAGACCAACATGAAAGCCATGCTGATACACTACTGCATTTTCCTGATCAGACCTTCGAATGGGTACAACAAGTGGTAGATTGTCCAAAATCCTGTTCCATTAAGCATTTATGCCAGAAAGTCAGAAGAGGTGTTATTCACATTAAAATAAAAAGAAAAAAGAGCATGAAATTAGCACTCACATGTTGACACGGTAATCATCGTCAATCTTTTCCTTGAATTCTTTTGCTGTTTTTGCATTAAGGGTTCTACGACATAAAACTTTGCACTGCAGCGGTTCTCTCATTTGAAACTGCAACAAAATGTTTATGTCAACCACACAGTAGCCACAGAAGAGGACATGTGCTAAGAGAGCCAACTGGCAAGCTACAGCTTACCACATAAGGAGAGTTTTCGATGCGATCACCACGAAGAACTTCCCCAAGATTCTCTGCACTGTCAACTATATGTTCTGGAGGACAATATGGGAGTGAATAGTAAGAGTATGGAAGTTGTGTTTTTGTAGAAGTCAGTTTGTTTACTTTCACCTTTAGCTCAGCCCCCTGTGATGGTAAATGCAACGTTAAGACTTGACAGGAATAAAGAGATGAAAACCAAAATAGATTGAGCTTTACTTCATCAAATGGAAAACACATATAAAACATAAGATAGAAACTATTAAGGAGACGATGCTTGATTTATCCACAATAAGATGACTGAGTAAAAAATCCTATTAACATAATTCATTGAGGGTAACTAAATTCACAAGCACTAGGACATTCAACTTGGAAGCATCACCACAATCCATTTACAAAGCACATATTGAAAGGGTTAATGGATATAGGAATTCATAAAAATTCAAGCATTGAAATGACAATCAATATTTGGGAGCTTGGCTTTGGTGGTAACAAGGAACATGCGACATTCACTCAGTTTCCTCCTACCGCCACCACCAATCTCTTCTCCATACACCACAAACACTTAGACCAAACAACAGCATCATTATACATACATGCGGAAGCCTGATAAATTCGAGACCCCAAATTCAAAGTATCAATATTTGGAGCAAAACTGTTTGATCTCACTCAGTTCAGAGGGTTAAACCAAGTCATTGACAAAAAGATACATGCGTCGCTCTAGAAAACAGCAGCTAAAGATACAACCACAAAAGTTTAACATAACTCAGCCAGTAAAGTCATGCGAGATCATTATGAAAAGTTAAGAGTTAGATATAGTTTAAGGGGGAGAGAAGCACCACTTGTTATGTAGCTCAACCTCCTTCCTTCCCTTGCTAATTCTTTTTTATATTTTTCTGTCTTCATATTTTCCATCGGTCTCTCCTCAAAATCACTTGAAATTTCTAAGTTCCCTGATTTCCATTACAAAATCAGATTTTTATGCTTAAACCATTATTTTTCACTTCCAGATTGCAAAATCCCAATCTTTTTTTTTCACGAATAAAAGAGCAAGCAAAAATTTCCCAATCATGCATAAAAAACAAATTTTAAAATTAATCCCATAAAATAAGAAAAGAAGAAGAATCAACATTTGTCAAAAAATAAAATAATAAAGAAAGAAAGAACAAAACAACCCATGCAAAAACAGTCAATCAAGAAACGGAAAAGAAAAACAGAAGATCTAACCCAGAAAAAAAAAAGAGTAGATGCATATGTATAAGTAAAAGTGAAGGGTAAATTACAGTAGAGAAATCCTGAGGGGCGACACCAGGGAGATAGAAGGAACAAGAGTGATAGGCTAATAAGAGCAAAAGCAACGAAGATGATGTAAAAGAGACCCCTAGTTTCAGCGCGAGAGAACCTCTCGCCATGCCTGCTATTTTGCTAACTAAATCAGAGTTTCTTTCTGAGTTCAGCTTCTTTGTTTTCTCTGTGTTCTGCTTTGGCACTAAGAAATGGGAAAGGAGGAGGAGGAACTGCGTGCGCGCGTTGTTTTCTCGTTTTGTTTGTTCTTTTCTGTTTTTAATAAAGAACTAACTAATTACTAGTGTGTTCTTCCTGCCAAATTGGACAGCAACCGATTAATGCTTCAACATCCTAGGCGATTATTTATTGACTGTTATTATTATTATCATTATTAATTATTATGTTTTATAAAATAATGTTAGTTTTGTTTTTTTTTTAATAAAACATTGTTGTTTGTATAATTTTTTTTTAAAAAAATAAAATATTATTATTTTAGATAAATCTTAAAAAAACAACATTATTTTAAATAAAAAATTTCAAGTTAATATAATCTAGAGTCAAGTTAATATAATCTAGAGTACGTCAATCAAGTCGGAAGTTAAATATTAAATTATTAAATTTAACTAAATTAATTCTCAAAACTAATTTAGATTATATTTTGAGTCAATGAATTATTAAATTAGATCATGTTTGATAATTATATTGTAAACTATGAGATTATTAATTATTTTTTATTGATTTTTTATTAAAAAAACAACAAATAATTAAGTTAATCATTATTTATATAAAAAGTATTTCTTACATAAAAACTAATTCAGATTTAAGGGAGACATTGTAATCTTTATAATGCTAATTGAAACAGATTTTGGTAACAACTAATTATTTTGATAGATAATTATCTTGAGAATAAAATAATTTTTTATTTGTAGAGGATATGTGTTATTTAAAATTTAAAATTAATTAAAAAAATAAAAAAACAATTATATTTCAATAGGTATATTGTTCCCAATAGCATAATATTTTGAATTGTGTTGTTGGGAACAATTTATATGGTCATGTTTTTTCCATTAGCACAACTCATTAACTATATAATTTCTTGTATTATTTTTTGCATTATTTTATTAAATTTTCTTGATTTATTTTACCTTTAAAAAAAATCCTCCAAAATCGAAGTATGGAGCTATCCATTTATCAATGAGTTTTATTTAATGAATTTTATGATTATGTGTTGGAAATCGAGACTTGTACCTAAATTCATTCGCAAGTATGCTTTCCTTTTGATTTCCATAAAAGGAAAAAAAAAAAGACAAATTCTCTATAAGTATAGATACTTTTTTCCAATTTACCTTGAAATGATGCTTTTACTCTTCCCTAAAAAAATATATCTTGGTTTTGAAGGCCATTTAACTTTTTTACACCATACATTATTCATTAAAAATTTATTTGGGATATAATTGTTTTTTTTCACAATAAAATAATATAATTATCCCTAAAATAAAAAAATTATAAAAATTGCATGGAGAAGTAAATAAGTCATTTTGTTTGTTGATATACAATGAATTGACAATTATGTTCTTAAGGTAAAAAAAATAAAAATAAACATAGGATCAGGGGCCTTTGGGTTTTTTTCGTTGCTTTTTTTTTTTGGTAATTGTCAAGATAATCAAAAGCATATATGTCTTTTATATTAATTAAATATTATTTAATTTTAAAAAGTTGTTGGTGTTTGTTTTGCGCGCATTGACACGTGAGAGGCGCTGTGCATTTTAGATGGCGCGTGTAGCACTTCCTAGTGGTAGAAAATGTCATTTCATCATGTCGTAGGATGCGTCATCTCGTTCTCTTTCTCTTAGTGCAACGCGTGTAGATAAATAGCAGGTGGTTTCTTGCCAGTCGACCTTTTTTTCTTTTCTTTTCTCTCTTACCTAGAAAATACAGCCTAATCCTTTTTGTTTTTTGATATTTCAATTTCAATTCTTATTCTTTTAATTTTTAGTTTTTGTCATTTGCCTTTCGTTAAAGTTTTATTTATTTTCAATTCAATCATCAATTCTAATTTGTCATAAATAATGTTTTTAATTTGATCATTCTTCTTTTAATTTCTAATTATTTTCCTTGGCCATTTTGTCAAGGTTTTTTTGATGGTTTTCAATTTCATCATTCAATCCATATTTATAGTGTTTTGTTTTTTCTAATTTCATCCTTATTCTTTTGATTTTCTTTTTGTCTTTTTGTTAATTTTTTTTGTTTTCAATTTAACCTACTAATCAAAGAATTGTTCTTGCCCTCTAATTTATTTTTAATTTTGATTCTCACCCTCATTCTTTTAATTACTATTTTTTTTTATTTCGGATCCTTTTATGTAATTGGTTTTTGCTCTAATTTCATCATTTAGCATTTGATTTGTTAAGGATTGGACTTCTCGGTTTTTCATGTATAGTGCTTCCGATCTAATGACATGTGTCATGAGTTCTAAAAGTTATCTATTGCATGATTTTCAAACCCGACTCAAAGATCGACCCTAGACAAGTCCCAAGTCATGAGTCAGGTGGGTTTCCCCAAGTTAACCTATGTCAACCCAATTTTTTTATTTTATAAAAATATAAAAATAACATCATTTTGAAGAAAAATAAGAAAAGAAAAATGTCAATAGGTTTTGATTGGGTTTTTTCAATGCTAATTAGGTTACGAGTCAACCCTGCTTTTTTTATCGGATCATATCACGGTCAATTATCCCATTATTTTTATTGAAGCCCGACTCAACCTAGGGCCTAGATAATGGAACAAACCGCTTAGTTAAGTCGGGTTTTAAAATAGTGATATGTCAAATTATCCTAATCTAATTACCTGGGCCATAAATTTTAATGGTTAAACCTGAATTGGCTCGCCTCTTATTACTCATGTTATATGTTTATCATTCAACCTTGGCTTTACTCAAGCTAGATTTTTTCTACCTCTTTTTGTCCAATTACATACTTCCATGGTTTTTTTTTCTAATGTTATCGTGGTCGGCTTTTTAAAAAGATTTCTCTATTTACCGTTATTGTGATTTTTTTATCGTCTCATTAAAATATAACTGACTTATTCAACCCCATGAAGGCTATAACCCAAATCGTTTTATAATTTTATTTAAAAAAAACACGCAAGTGACACCTAGACATCACTTTTTACACACAAAAATGTGACCCCGTAATAGACCGCGGTGAAGCACGGCCCGAGCTAGTTCTTTGCCTATAATAGAATTACAAATGGACATAGTCAATTGCAACAATTTGTGGCTACTTTTCATTTCTTTCATATGTCAACAGAAAGATTTAGAGGTTTTTTTTTAATTAGCAAGGTCAACAAAATTGAAGGAGAAAAAATTGGATTGGTACAATAAATATTAACACTTTTAACTCCCTCTCTACTATGAGCTTTCCTCAACTCCTGGTCTCTTTACCTCCTTCTTCCACCACAAAAAATGGCACCCCATTTATTTGCACTCACTATCACCACCATTGTTATTTTCATCACCATCACTTCCACCACCTCTCTTTCAAAAATTTCTAGTTTGCACTTAATCTCTCACTCTTAATTTCATGGACTTTGTGGTGATTTGATGATTATGTTAGGGTTTATTTGGTTATTTTAGGGTTTAGTTGAATTTGGGTAAATTAAGTATACATTATGTTAATTGGGTATAGATTAAATTAATTAGGGATAAATTTGATGAATTAGGGTTTTGGTGAATATATTAGGGTTTAGTAGACCAATTAAGTATAAATTATATTAATTAGGTATAAATTACATCAATTAGGTATAAATTTCATGAATTAGGGTTTTGTTGATTACATTAGGGCTTATTTAATTAGGTTACAATTTAGTTGAATTTATATCAATTGGTATAAATCATGTAAATTAGGTATAAATTACATCAATTAAGTTGATAATTTACTTCAATAAGGTATAAATTTCATGAATTAGTATTCTGTTAATTATGTTAGGGTTTATTTGAATAAGGCTAGAGTTTAGTTTAATTTAGATAAATTAGTTATATATTATGTTAATTATCTATAAATTACATTAATTATGAGTGTGGATTTTAGATGCGCTCCAATGATGCGCCTCATCCACAAGCATTATGTAGTCAACTAATTATATTATTGGTTTTAACAAAAATGTTAACATGAAAAGAATTGTGTTTTGATCACTATCATCATAATTAAAGAGAAACAATGTTGGCTCCAATCACGCCATAGAAAGGAACATACATTTTGAGTATGAGAGTGACCACCACCTAATTGAGTTTGCAAGATTGATTTTTAAATAAAAAAAATTGAGATGGTAGGGTGGTAGTGGATCCCCCATGATCTCGTCACTGCAACCACCATGCTAACATTTAATGAACCTTATGATTAGGGTTACAGTGACAATTATATGTTTATTATTTTGGGTTCATGTTCTCATACTAGAATAGTTTTAGGATAATTTATATTTTTAGCCTTGAACATTTTATAACGCTCCCCACATCTATTCTTATATAGAAAACCTTTTCGATATTAATCATACAATTCTTCAAAAGTTTCTATGGGACTCTTATCTAACATGATGTTTACCTTTTCCTACGTTTTTACTTTCTTTTTTTTTGCCTTCTCAAAACCTCATGCATATGGTAGTATTTTATAGATACCTTTAAAATTTAAAAATACTCAATATTAAAATTGAAAAATTATATCACTTGTTGGTTTTCATTAGTTATTTATAAATGGTCACTTGTGATTTTTTTATTAACACTAGATTTGACATTGAAAAACTTTGAATTATAAAGATGGAACTAAATATTGCGAGAATTTATAAGGATTAGAATATAGTTTACATTTTATTTAACAAGAAATCATGAGATTTGCTTTGTCTAAGGTTCATTGCTAATTTAGTGCATACAAGATAACTAACCTTGATCTTTTTTTAAGTTACAACAAACACATATATACACAATATTCTCATTTTTTTTGTTGTTGATTGTTTATAATTCTCTTTTTAATCAAAACTTATGTGTGAAATTGTCTTGAAGTTCTACGTCTAGATAACTTGTTTGGTTAGTCATTGTAGAAGAAAATGTCACCATGATATGTCTAAATCAAGATTCAAATGAATAAACATTATGTAACAATCATCTTATCTCGTTAATTAGACATATTTCCATTAGTTAAGCATGTAAATCTATTTAAAAAAAATCAAATCCTTTTATAATAGAATGAGTTCAATTAAAATCTATTTAAATTCCTTATAACTCACAAATCAATGATAAAAAGAAATTCCATAACTTAACATCAACTCTTACATGGTATCAGAGCACCATTAAAAGACCAACGTCTAATCCTTTTTCTTTTTTTTCCTAATAGCCTCATCTTCCTCCTCTACAACAACAATACCTTCCACTCTTCCATCCCTCTTCAATTTACCTTTTACAATTAGTGTTAGACTCAATCACTCTAATTATCCTATTTGGAAAGCATAGGCTCTCCTATATTTTCATGGTCAAGCCATTTTTTGGGTATCTTGATGGATTTTTTTAGCCCCTTCATCAATAAATTGATGACTTAAATCCCTATCTAAGCACCACTACTAAAATAACAAATCCTCAATATGACCCGGTGGCTTCATCGGATTATTTAATCATTGCCACCACCAATGCTTCTTTTACCGAGGATGTTCTCTTCCAAGTCATGTCATATACCACCTCTCGTGATGTATGGCTTGCATTTGAACACAATCTTTCATCCATGTCCTGCTAAGGATTATTTTCTTTCTATTAAATATATGGTTGATGAACTTGTATTTGTTGGACACCCTCTTACATGTAATGATATTCTCACTTATGTTCTTAATGGTTTTGGTCAAGAGTATAATTCCTTGGGCTCTATAAGTATATCTCATTCTAAATTTGTCTCATTAGAAAGCTTTATTTGTTGTTTCTCAATACTAAGTCAAGGATTAATAAACATCATATAACTCTTAAGGTTGATGCATCGTGATTATAGCCACCAAATTACCTTCTTATTCTCGGTCTCACCCTACTAAAAACTATCCATCATTAACCAAGCTCATGGTAATACCTATTGTGGCAAAGGTCGTGGTGGTCGTTCAACTAATTGTGATCAAGCATCATATACTTCTCTTATTTCTCAAGTATGCCTCAAAACGGGTCATAACACACTTAAGTGCTATCATCATTTTGATCTCTTTCACTAGGATCAATCCCAACATCAACAACCTCAAGCTTTCATTGTTGCCAAACATCTATATACGATACTTGAGTGGCATTCCACCCGATCCACCCATCATACTATCTTGGCCAAGATCATATTCAAGTAGCAAATGGTGCAGGTTTGAAAATTGCCCACACTAGCACTTCTACTCTATCCTTCCTATCTAAATCTTTTGTTCCTATCCAAATATTACTTGTTCTTGATATTATACAAAATCTTCTTTTAATTCATTGTTTTTATCTTAATAATCATGTTTTCTTTGAGTTTCATGTGTCTTTCTTTCTTGTGAATGACTACTTGAGGAAAATCCTACATCAGGGACCACTTTGTAATGGCCTTTATAATTTCTCATTATCACTTGGTTTTCTTCAATCACAATCTCCTTCTAGTGTTCAAGTCTCAGCCAATGTATGACATTGGTGTCTTGGCCATGTTTTTTTTCTTATTATTAATAAGGCAATTTCTTTTCCAATTCTAAATAATAAACACTCTATTTGTTCTCATTGTCAAATGGTCAAGAGTCATGTTTTGCCTTTTAAAAATTCACATATTGTTGTTTTGAAACCATTAGCATTATTATATTCGAGATGTTTGGGGGGTTAGCACTTATATTATCCACTACTGCTACATGTTATGACATAAGTTGATTCCACTAAGTTCTTATGGCTTTTCCCATTAAAACTTAAATATGATGCTTTACCAATTTTAAAAAATTTCAAGTTATAGTCAAACGCCAATTTAATATTAAATTAAAGCTATACAATTCGATGAGAGTGGTGAATATCTTAACTTAAATCAATTTCTACAAACTCAAGGAATCACTCACCAAGTAACATGTCCTTATACACATCAATAGGTCGGCATTATTGAATGATCATCGCCAAAATAATAGAGGTTGGACTTGCTTTACTTGCTCACTCTAATTTACCAAGTAGTTTTTGGGATGACACATTCTTAATTATTGTTTATATGATTAATCGTTTACCAACTCTTGTTTTATAATATAACTTATCTTATGAAATGGTCAATCACTCCAAACTTGATTTCAATTTTTTATATATATTTGGATGTGATTGTTGGCCCTACTTACATATATAATAAATATAAAATGGATTTTCATTTGAAAAATTAAATCTTTATTGGTTATAGTGTTGTAAATTGGGGTCATAAATGTTAGATGTATCCAATGAAAACATCTTTGTTTCTCATCATGATGTCTTTAATGAATCTTTATTTTCATATAAACTTGTACAATTTTATTATTCCTACACCTCAAAACACTCATGTTTGTCTTCTTGTTAAATTCCATATAACATCCGTTAGTTCTGGTTCTTCTATAGTCATTGATGTTCAAACCTGAATACCAATTCCAATCAATATATCTACACCAATGATTCTCAATCTGATCACACATGTAACTTTCTATACCAGATAACATTTTGAATCAGCATGAAAATGAATTAATCCCTCTCTTTTTAGCTTATGAACTTCTACCATAAAATCATAATACTCACCCTATGATTACCCATAACAAAAACAATATCCACAAACCAAAACTATCATAAGATTTCCATTTTAGACACCCTATTCCCAAAGCTCTCATGGCCATTATCACTAATATTGTATAAGAACCAACTTGCTATTCGTAAGCCAATATACACCTACATGAGCGGGCAGCCATGACTACAAAGTTTGATGGCTTAATAACAAATGGTACCTAGACTTTAGTTCCCTCTCCACCTCATGCTAATATTGTTGGCTCCAAATGGGTATACAAAATTAAAAGAAAAGTTTATGGTAGTGTTGAACGTTTCAAGGTTCGACTAGTTGCTAAGGGGTTTTCATCAATGAGGTTGTTGATTTTGTAGAAACCTCAAGTCTTGTTGTGAAGCCTATAATAGTCCATATTGTGTTTATCACTTGTTGTGTCTCAAATAGATGACTAAAATATTTTTTTGCATAACCTTCTATATGTGGATTTTTATATGGCACAACCTGTCAGGGCTTTCTTCATCCTCAATACCCATAGCATGTTTGCAAATTTTATAAATCTATATATGGGTTTTGTTAAGCACCACAAGGTGTGGTTCTCTCATTTAATTAATAGATTGCAAGCTATTAGCTGTAAAGGTAGCCAATTAGATCATTCTTTATATATTTATTACCATAGTTATATTTTTCTTTATTTTCTAATCTATGTTGATGACATTATAATAAAGGTGTATGATCTGTTTTCACTCAACCATGTCATACATCTACTACAAAATGATTTTCCAAAAAAACCTTGGTGACCTCAACTTCTTCTTTGTGTGTTGAAGCCATTACCGGTACGACTATGGACTTTATTTATCTTAATATCATTATATACTTAACCTTCTTCTTCGCAGCAATATGGACAAATACAAACCTTGTGTTACCTCTATGTCATCATCCTTAAATCCTCGACTAAATCGAGATGGTGGTTCCTTTCATGATCCATATTTGTATAAAAATATTGTCAAGACCTTCAATATCTCTCTTTCATCGTACCTCCAAGCTTGCGTTTGTTATCCATAAAGTTAGCAAATATATTCATGATCTAAAAGAACCTAAAATTGGGCGAATCAAATGGATTTTGTGGATATTTAAAAGGTACTATATCATATAGCCTTCTCAGTCGGTCTGATCCACAGTTTCAAATTCGACTTTAGTGATATAGATTAGGTATCTGATTAGGATGCTAGACAATCCATTGGTGCATATTGTGTATATCTTGGCCAAAACTTAATTCCCGAATTGTAAAAGCAAATACGTTGTTGCTAAAGCCGATTAAAGCAAATTATAAATCCTTAACAAATATAGATGTTGAGGTTCAAGTGGATCAAAACTTTACTTTCAGATCTTCATGTCTCACTATAAACCCTTCAATCCTTTAGTGTGATAACAATGACACCATTTATCTAACAACAAGTAATCCATTTTCCCACACACACGCACAAAACATATTGAAACAACATTTTCATTATATTCGTAATCAAGTAACGCATGGTCAACCCAATATTCAGATCATTTCTACAAAGAATCTAAGATATGAAATGCTCAAGCACCAAACCATTGCCTTCTACTTTCATTTTCATATTCTCCACAAACAATCTTAGGTCTACTCATTACCCTTTAATTACGGGGCGGTAGAAGAACACGTCACCATGATATGTTCAAATCAAGATTCAAAAGAATAAATATTCTATAACAACCATCTTATTTGTTAGTTAGGCATATATCCATTAGTTAGGCATGTAAATCTATTTTAAAAATTAAATCCTTTATAAATGCAATTAGTTCGATGAACTCATTTAAGTTCTCTATAACTCACAAATTAATGATAAGAAGATATTTCATAACTTAACATCAAATCTTACAATCTAATATATAATATTTATTATTTACTTAATAATAATTAGTCGATTTCAATTACCAAAAAGGTTTGATTGATTGGATCATTCTACACATTAAATTATTCGTTTCTTGAAAAATTATTACTTATTATCATGTATATGATAGTGTGGATTGACTTAATCCATGTTTACTAGGCCCCACTACGGACGAGAGAACCCTCGAATCAAATACTTGCCTAAGTCACCTTGTCATCTTAGGAAAAGAAAAACAAACGAGCCTAGTTGGGTCCATAATTTAGATCATCATGATGTTTTTCTTTTAATAGAAAAGCTTTGATGTTCCATAAACCATAAGTTCTTCAATTTCTCTTTTTCTATAGGCATATTAATTATTGTCGATGGATTTCCTAATGGTTTTCTGATTTACCCCTAATTGGTCATTTGCTTAAAATCTTCCCTCGGAATGTACGTCACATGAAAAGTAAAATGATTTGCTTCTCCAATATTGGTAGTGGGTTCATTAATTTAACTAGATGAGAGGAAAACATTTAAAGTTGCTCATTTATTTTGTTAGATAACTCAAAAATTATTATAAGGAGCTTTAAGCCGTGTGGGAGATTCACCATAGCCCAAAGCACTATTCATATTCTCACATTCCATTATGGATTCACCCGTGGTAATTTTTTTTTTATTTTGATTCTCAAACTTTCTTTTTGATTGAATGCATCTTTTCGAGGCTAAATTGAAGCCCAATAGTTTCAATTTTGTTGAGCAAGGGCAAGATCGAAAGAAAGGGAACCGAAGTGAAAACACTAGAGGAAATGGGTTGCATTTAAAAAATGGCATGAAAAGATCACTTTGGTCCTTATACTATTCAAATTATAAACTTTCAATCCCTAAATTTTTTAAAATTTGATTTTAGTCCAAAAATTTTATTCTTTATTTTTCGTGCCCTGGTTTGAGATGTGAAAGAGAAAGTGATCGAATTTTGATAAGTGGGAGAGAGAAAGTCTTGGTTAACACTAATTTCGCCACAACAAATGTTGATTTTGGTATCAATGGATTTTATTCGATGAAAGAAGTTTTTTCTAAGTGTTTTTTGCCTTTAACTTTGCTTGGGATGATAGCTTTAAGCTTGATAATGTTTTGGTTTTTGGGTTGATTATGGGTTTTTTTTATGGAGTTTTAGTTTGTTTCAAGCTATTTATGGGTTTATCAATGTGTTTTAGGATGTTTTGTACCTGTTTTGGGTTACAAATTAGGTTTATAAGTAAAACAAAACCATCAACCCCTGTTGTTTCGATAACCGGTATGGCTAGAATCTAGAGAAACAAGCGACGTGTTGCCTACCTTTATTTTTTTATATAAAGAATCTTGGGACAAAGACATGTCGGTCATCCCATTACTAAATAAAGAAAATAAAGGCCCGTGCTTTTGCCTTTTCAAAATAGGGTTAGTGCCGGGCCTAGCAAGGCCTAGTTTCTTTCTTTTCTTTTTTCTTTTTTTTTTCTAATTTTATTTTTTTAATGAATATATTTTTTAAAATATTATATTTTTAATAATTTTTTAATTTATATTTAAATTAATACCTCTTCTTTTTATTATTTATCTCGTTTATTTAGCCTTTTTTAAAGCCCAAACGCATATGCCACCTATGTCGGGATGGCGCACTTGATCTTTTGTTTTTGTCTTTTTTTTTCTATTATAATTTCATTATTTAGTGCTGGGTTTTTATTGAAAGTTTACATATATGCTTTCAAAAAAAACTTTGATCTTAGAAAGCATTCTTTCTCGGCAACCTTAATTATTTTTCTTTTTAATTTTATTAAATCACTTTCCCCGTACATGCTTTTTATTATTATTACTAAATAAAAACATTGGTTACGATAAACAATATTATTAAATATCATTGAGTTTATAGCTCGTGTTTTGAGATCAGATATCTACATCCATGTTTATCTCTCAACTTTCTAATTTATTCTTTGGTTAAATATTGGTTTTCACATAAAATGATAGTATTTTTTCTAATGTGTGCAACTTTACATAATACCTTTTTTTTCCTTTTGATTTTATTGATTTGATTTCATGTGTGTGTGTCTATTTCTATTATCATTTGATTAAATAAAAAATAATTTTAATAAATAAAGTCATTAAACACAATCAAATAAATGACTTGTATTGCGAGATCAAATATTTCTGGATTTCCACATCTATCTCTCAATTTTTCTAATTTCATATTTAGTTATCGTTAACAGCTTTTTTTATTTATTTATTGAAACAAATAGTTCTTGATTTATTTTAATTAAATACATGCATAAGCTTTTCAATTTATATATTAAGATTGCTGATGTCAAAAAACACTTTTAAAAAAACCAATGTATTTTTTTTGTTAGAAAAAAATTATCTAACCCACTCGCCTGAGTGTTGTTCAAATACCTAATTAACCAAAAAAACTAAAACGTGTAGGTTAAATATTGTCGAAACAAACACCGCTCACATACTTATAAAACACTATAGACATACCGTGCTTTTTTCAATAATTCATTTTGGTCCTCAAACTCTTATTTTGGTGATTTAATCATAATTGAAGACCAATTGCTTTGATTTCTTAGACAATGGTGGAATTGAAATAATAGGGACCGAAACGATAAAGGCGTTAAGAATAGGTGGCATGCTAGGGGAAAGATTTTTAAAAATACACCTAAATTCTCAAACTTTAAAAACATCACAAATTAGACAATTTAGGTCCTTTAGATTTTTTAAAAAAATTAGTTTTTGCTACAAAAGTTTATTTATAGTATTTTTCATTCTATAGTTAGAGAGAGAGAGGGAGAGAGAGGGTTTACAGGATTTTAATGATGAGAGAGAGTTGTTATTCAAGCCATTTCCGACCACTAAAATGGTTTTTTTTTTTTTTTGTCTATGGGTTCCATGAGATGAAAAAGGCTTGATGGTGGTTATTTAGAACCTCAATGTTGGCTCGAAAAAACGCATTTATGTCTAGGAAGATAAATTCTAATCCTAATCTGATTTTGGCAAAATTTTTGATCTTTTTTTGAGCATTTTAGTTGATGAATTGATTTATTGAAGGTCCAAAGAATGTTTATGGAGGTATTTTTGGGTTTGAAGTAGCTATAAAATTAGATTATTTTGGAAAAAAGAGGTACTATACTGACTTTTCCAGCCACCACTAAGTGTGGAGAATAGGTCATCCTAGCTTTTAAAATATATAAGAAAATAAAACCAAGCTCGCATTATTGTGGCTAGACTTGAAAGCCCGCCACGGTCTTCGGGCTTTTCATAATGACACAAGCGTGCCGGGCCATTGGCTCAAGAGCCTAGACTCGCTTTTTTGACCCTCTTTTGGTTTTTTTTAAGGTTAAATATAAATTTTTAAAAAAATTATTAAACTCAGCTTGAGCTTCATGGCCCGAAACACAAAGCCACTTGACGAGCTAAAACACATACATGCTTTTTTTCTTCTAATATTGCTTTTTTTAATTGATATTTTTTTTGATTTGGTTTTAATAATTTTTAATTATGTTTCAATTAATATCACTTTCCGTGATTTTTTTATTTAATTTTTTTGGATAAAAATCTCTTTTAATGGTATTGTGTGTATTTAGTTTTTTAAAAATTATTTTTATTCATCTATAATTTTTGTTAATGTTTTTTATAGATGAACTTTATTTTTTAAATTAAAAATATTATTTTTCGATAATATTTCTAATATGTACAATATTACATAATTTTTTTTATATATTTTATTCAATCAATTTAATGTGTATATTTATTTATATTTTTGTTTGATTGAATAAAAAATTAATTTTACTAAAAAAATTCAAGAAATATAACTATAAATATCTTATTTTGCTAGATTAAAATATATTGATGTATACATTTCTTGATTTTTCCAATTTAATAATTTTTTTTGGTTTATTAATATATATATATATATATATATATATAGACACACACTCATCTTTTTGATTTACATAATTATTTTATATATAAAAAAACACGTTAAAAAAATCAATATATATAATTTTTTTTTATAGAAAAAAAAAAACATTTAGCCCACGGAGTCCTGATAAATTTGTCCTACAATAGCTGCCTAAGAAGTTGGCATAAAGATCCCATATTATCAACTCTATTTTTCCGGGTCCCCCTTTATCAGAAAAGTAGCACTTTTGCAGAGATTCAACGTAAAAGACCTTATAACTCGGAGATTCAAGAAGACTCGCCAGATCCAGATTCTGTTGAAAAGATGAACAAAATGGACTAGAGAAGTTTCAGCGCTAAAGCAATTACAGAAAAGAAAAATGTGACAGAAACTGATCATCTCAGTAGCTGTGCTAACTTGACAGTTCTTCCCCCCCCTTTTGGAATGGCTAGTGTGGAGAAAGTAACAGTCCCATGCAAAGGACTGTTAATAAATTATCCTCACACGAAAAACTACAGTGGCTTTTGGATACAAGAAAAAGAAAAATCACTAGAATATCCTGGTATGGCCAGAAAAAAGAAATGTTGTGCTTGAAATAGGTAACTAAATTCTCAATGGAATCAATGAATGATAATCGATACTCTTAGTGTTTAATTGGAAAGAACAACGAGGAAGAGGAGCGAAAAATGGTTAACTTCCAAATCAGACAGCAACTGGATTTTCTTCTTGAGTAGGAGGTGGTTCAAGCAATACTCACGGAACGAGGAAGCATAAACTCGGCGAATATAGGGGTAGTGTGAATGAAGGAAAATTCCTATCTATATTATCATTCACCACTTCGCACAGGACAGGAATCAAAGATCTACCCCTGAAAAGAATCCAATCTACATGCAGATCCTGTGTTTGACGGTCCCAGCAGAGGCAGAGTGCCCTCAAGATCAACTTGAAGAATTCAAGAGCTCCTTGCTTGTCACCTGACAATACCGAATAATTGAGTTGGGACAGGATTATACCATAGTGAATGATCATTAAAAAAAAAGTAGATGATACCCTTGAAACCGTGATAAGTGTGTATGAGGGAATGGTTTTTCCTCACTCTCGAGCATTGGGCCATGTATCCCTCTATATTCTCCCATTACACCATGCTCTCTGTAGAGGAAAACTGAATCAATCCCTAAACAGTCATTAAGAAGGTAAGTGAAATGCTCATAAATCCTTGAGCAACGTTTCACAAGATAAATAGAAATGACTTTCCTCGCTTCCCGGAGCATTGCTTACTACATAACCTGGTAATGGAAGTCTTAATCAAATTAGGCATTTCATCAATTGTACTGTTATAGACCACTAAGTAACAACTTCCGCCCAGCATTATCAAATATTTCCTTGTTAACTTCAATTTCATTACAAATAAAACAGGAGCGACTCAGCAACACAGTATAAATATTTCGTAATCAGTAGTAATAGTGATGCACAAAAACTATGTGATCATCAACCTGACTAAGCTATTGATTACTGGACAGTGAGAAGAGTTTTAGAACTGAAGGGGGGCTGAATTGAAATTGTCATTCATATTATACATGAAATATACGAGCATTGGGTAATCTTATTCCTGTCTCTGCATACAAATCAAGGTCGTTCAGAAAAGAACTATCAAAGGGTCTTAATCCTTCATTTCAAAAGAAGCTAATGAACAGTTTGCAAGCACAAGCATCCGGGAAAACAAAAAAAACAAAACTATTTCTTTGGTTCAGCAAATTGATTATTACTAATGGTATCTACAAGAAGGAAGTTTCAAACTTAAAACATGACCATGGATTCCTCATATTGATATAATGCACAAACCTAACACGGGCAAATTACAACTTGAAATGCCAAATGTCTATGTAATGAAGATACCTTGATCTACCAAGAAGAAAACGCTCCTGTAGTCGACATTCCTTCTGTGTCTTAAATCCCCTCCACAGTACACAACTGGTTTGTTAGGAGGTAAGTGACGCAATGTGTTGCCACGTGAGTAAAGCACTTCGCCTACGTGCACGACAACTGAACTCATCCATGTTTGTATTCACTATTTGAAATGAAAATCCTGGGGGCTCGATCCCTTTCAATTGGAATGTGACATCATGTCAAAGAAACATGGTAAGACACTTTCAAAAGTCCAAATAAAAATAAAGGGACTTAGTGCAGATAAACAACGTAAAAAATTGACAAAACTAATATTGGGAAGGATATAGCCCATGTTGCAATGCATGGAGCTGCAGCACCTCATGACATGCTTCCTGGGACAGAAGGCGACTCTGATAGCCAAAAAGTTCCACCTTCTAGCAGCTCTACCTTCATTCAACAAGAAAAGGACATGAAAAGTAGCCAAATTTCATCAATATCTCAGACAAAACAAAATTCGGAAATCTCAACCAGATTGAAGAGCAAGTCATTTCAGCACTTTTTCCTTGTCATAGAAGATAGTGCAGCGCTCATCTGTAGCATCTTGAGAACCGTTTCTTGATATCCCAAATTGACCATAACCTAATAGATATAAACAACCAACCTCAAAGATGTGAATGTTTTTCTGGTTAGCTGAAAACAAGAGAGTTTTGACCACCGCATACATTTGAATGCCAAAACACAATACTGTGAAAAGCAGAAACATGTAAAAAGAGTAACACAGGAAAGGTTAGAACTTACCCCTTCCATATATTTTATTGGTGATGGTCCTACATAAACCCTCAAGACTACATGGTTCTATTTAAGAAATCAAAATTATAAGATTTGTATTACTTTGGCAGCTCAACGTGTTATCTATCCTGCCAAATGCTAATGCATCAGGAATATAAGACCAATGAATCATATGGCCTTCATAAATGTCACAGAACCGAAGTGGCACAGCTAGGCAATTTGCTGCTACATGAAGATCGAATATCTCCACATTGTCTTGGGTATTTCCAATGAATATGATGACTACAATAAAGTAACATAAACGCATCAGTCAGACAGTATATATTGAGAAAGAATGTTTAACAACTTCTCAATTACTACTGCATAAGGTTAGAAGCCACGTGATTAAACCATCAGAGAAAAATTACCTGGCAAGCACTGCTGAAGATAATCCAACTGCGTTTTCGGCTACCTAAATCCATACACAAAATAAAAGGCAGAAATGAATGGCAGATATACCAATAGGAAACCATTCAAATTCCAATTGAAATACAATCAGACTGACAAGGTGAAGTAAACACAAGAAGCCCAAGTCAAAGAAACTACCACAATACAACCCGTAATATATATATATATATACACACACACACATAACTCAACTAGAACCCAAAAGAACAAACCCATGTCCTAAAAAAGAAATGAAAGATACCAGAACATCCTATCCACAGAAAACACAACCAGAACCAAGATCACACACAAGCAGACGTGTAAAAAGAGAAGCAGCAAACCTTGTTGAGTACAAAGAATCATAGGAGTAGTTAGTGATGACACTAATACACAAATCCTTCCGCTTCTCCCAATAACTTGGACTATCTTCAGCCTGATCTTCAGTGAAGATTAAAGTCATCACAGTCAAAGAAACACTGTTATTTTTTTCTTTTTTCTATTAACATAAACTAGCTCTTCGCTCTTTCGTTCTTGTTGCGTGTATCTTTTTTTGAAATTTCAACAAGCATTACATGGTGTTATAAATCATAAGATTTGCCAAGAAAAATATAAAAGAAGAGCGAACAGCTAATAATAAGCAATGGTATATTCCATTCTTGTGAAGTGAGATCAGCTTTGTAGCTTTTATTGATTGGATTCAGGGCTGTTCAGTTTTTTTTTTTCTTTTTTCTTTTTGGGGGAGTTGGTACTTTTTTTCCTGTGCAATTTGAAAGCAGAGGAAACAGCGACTACACTGTGCCTCAAAAGTATTCGTTTTGCTGGTTACAGAAGGAAATGTGCTCATTCCCAGTTTTTTTTTTTTTTTAATAATTAAAAAAAAACTTATATGCTTTAGCTGTTTTTCACTTTCCTCCAAGATCTAGGAAATCTCCATGATAAATGAAATCTCTAAATTAGATGAAAATATATTTTTGTTCTTATATATAATATATTTAAATCTTATAGATTCAACACAAAACTTGTTTTTCCTTAAATTAGATTTCTCTCTCTCAAAACATGACACACAAAACATTAAATCTAAAGCAAGAACTTCATTTTTCACATTTAATATCTCCACACGGGTGGTCAAGAACTAAAAACCCTCAATATGCTTTTATTCAACTTTATCAGAAACAATGATAATTATAGAGATAAGTTGTTTAAGAAAATCTTGATTTTGAATGGCAAGTGTG